>JAAGEH010000041.1:51918405-52025060 GCA_011751065.1 Lasiurus cinereus
ACATGCATACAAGTCCTTTGGTTGATCTCTTACAGCCACTCCCCCCCAACCTCTCCTGCCTTCCTGCTGTAGTTTTGACAGTCTGTTCAATGGTAAATACTTTTCTTACAATACTATAAGTACATTTGCTGTTAAATTTAAATCTTAATTTTAAAAAGTAACTTGTGATTTTATGTAAAGTTGTTTCTTTTCCTTCCCCTCTGAAAGCTAATATGGATGTCAGTGTTATAGATTATTATTTTTTAATTCTTTATTGTTTAAAGCCGTGGTTGCCAACCTTACAGACCTCAACTGCTGGTTTAAAATATTACATATAGTATTACATATCTCCTTTTCCCTCAATTGACCTCTCCCTGGCCCACCCCACCCCTCAGCACATGCCCTCATTCCCCCCAGTGTCTGTGTCCATTGGTTATACTTAAATGCATGTGTACAAGTCCTTTAGTTGATCTCTTCCCCCACTCCCCCAACCCTCTGTTGCCTTTCCTCTGAAGTTTGACAATCTGTTCGATGCTTTTCTGTTTCTGGATCTATTTTTGTTCATCAGTTTATATTGTTCACTATATTCCACAAATGAGTGAGATTCTGTGATATTTATCTTTCTCCTACTGGCTTATTTCACTTAGCATAATGCTCTCCATGTCCATTCATGCTATTGGGAATGGTAAGAGTTCTTTCTTTTTTACAGCAACATAGTATTCCATTGTGTAGATGTACCACAATCTTCTAATCCACTCATCTGCTGATGGGACTTAGGCTGTTTCCAAATCTTAGGTATGGTGAATTACACTGCTAGGAACATAAGGATACATATGTCCTTTCTGATTGGTGTTTCTGGTTTCTTGGGATGTATTCCTAGAAGTGGGATTACTGGGTCAAATGGGAGTTCCATTTTTAATTTTTGAGCAAACTCCATACTGTTTTCCACAGTGGCTGCACCAGTCTGCATTCCCACCAGCAATGCATAAGAGTTCCTTTTTCTCCACATCCCCACCAATACTTACTGTTTATTGATTTGTTGATAATAGCCATTCTGATGGATGTGAGATGTTACCTCATTGCTGTTTTGATTTGCATCTCTCTGATGATTAGTGACTTTGAGCATGTTTTCATATGTCTCTTGGCTTTCTGTATGTCCTCTTTCTAAAAGTATCTAAGTCCTTTGCCCATTTTTTGATTGGATTGGTTATCTTCCTTTTGTTAAGATGTATGAGTTCTCTGTAAATTTTGGAGATTAGGCTCTTACCAGATATAACATTGGCAAATATGTTCTCCCATGCAGTGGTCTGTCTTATAGTTTTGTTGATGGTTTTTCTTTTTTTAAAAATATATTTTATTGAATTTTTTTTTTTTTTTACAGAGAGGAAGGGAGAGGGATAGAGAGTTAGAATCATCGATGAGAGAGACATCTATCAGCTGCCTCCACACCTCCTACTGGGTATGTGCCCACAACCAAGGTACATGCCTTTGACTGGAATCGAATCTGGGACCCTTCAGTCCACAGGCTGATGCTCTATCCACTGAGCCAAACTGGCCAGGGCTGTTAATGGTTTCTTTTGCTGTGCCGAGGTGCTATAGGTTATTTGGTGCCTAAGATTTTAGTAAACCTGTGAATGGTGACAAGGTTTTACTTAATTTAGATTTGACTTTTAGATATGAACTCTGTCTTAATGTTCTATCCTCCCCACCAAATGACAAGTAAATTCTTCAGGTGCAAACTGGTTGGTAAGCTGGGCCTTGCTAATCTCTGCACTGGGGTGTCAGTCCTGTACTATTGTCATCAGTGATTTCTTTGACATTTACTTGGGCATCATCGCTGTTAATGGAGTTTGCTTTGGCAACACTCCCTCTTAGCCTTAGCGACAGTGTTCTTTCCTGGGCTATCTTTCTGTTTCTAGGAGAATGTGAAAAAGTAGGTTTTACAGAGATAAAGAATTAATATAATGTTAATTGTATTTTTTAAATATTGAAATTCCATTCTATATCCAAATACAATTACATATTTGATAATAAATTTGGTAAAGAATTATAAATTCATTAGATCATCTGGAAACCAGATGGACTGAGCCCCCAAATGGTGCCAGCCTCTAAGCTGCCTTTTCAAGGTCATTGCTTTTTTCTGAAACCTAGCATTTCCACCAAACGATTCAAGTGTTCATTGAAACCTGATCACTCTCCTAGCCATCTCAATTTTAACAGGCTTTGAATTTGAACAGATATAGTGAACTTTGCTTGACTAATAAAAGCATCTTCAATATGAAGCCCTTCATTTGAGGGAGCACTTGAAATTCTCTTAGTTTTAATTTATGAATGAGTAAGTTAGAAGTGGTGGATATTGTTGCCTCTCTACCCTCCATTGCACCCTCGCCCACTTTGTAGAGTAGTCAAGGTTTGAGTGAGCCTAATGGACTTAGTCCTGCACTGCCCCTTTCGGGAATATTTTGACAGTTTATTAGGGTTGCTTTTTTCCCCAGTTTGGAGAATACTACAAATATTTGATGGGCAGGGACCAGAAAGAATTGTCCTTTGTCTTACATGACTTTCCAGTGTCCCATCAAGATATTATTGTATCTAGAACATAACTCTGTTTTGTGTATATAAACACATTAAATTTTCTAGGAATGCAACTACCTTGTTTTGTCATTAAAAGTCCAAGGTTTATTCATCATTTAGTTTTCCCCTTCCTGGGCCTCTTCAGGTTCTGAAATGCAGCAAGCAGAACTGTTCCTTCCCCACCCCTCCCCATCATTTGTGAACTCCATAAAGGGAAGAGCCTGTGTATGTGTGTGTGTGTGTGTGTGTGAGAGTGTGTGTGTGTATACACTAGTGGCCCAGTGCACAGATTTGTGCACATTGAAAGGAAAATAATGGAAGAAATATTTTAATATTGCCATTTGCCCTTTTTCCCTTGGTGCCTGGGAGCTGGCACTGTTGGTACCATCTTTGGGGCAATTGGCAGGATGATTGACCCCAAAACCCCCTTTTCCCCTGCCCTCCTCCCCCACCCCCACACCGGTCTTGGCCTGGCACCGCCTGCTCACCTACTCTACCATCCCTCTGTGGTCCCGCTCTCGTCAGGGCCCATTGGGGCAGTAGCGCCTCCATTGCCACCCGTTGCTAGCACTGCCTCACTGATGCCCTCCATTTTCCATGCCACCCCTGGTGGTCGTCGCACATCATAGTGAATGGTTGAACTTTCAGTGGAGGGGACAGTTTGCATATTAGCCTTTTGTTGTATAGGGAGATATATATATATATATATATTGTTACTGATTTCAGAGAGGGAAAGAGAGATGGAAACATCAATGATGAGAGAGAATCACTGATCAGCTGCCTCCTGCAACCCCTCCCACCCTCCACCCCACTGGGGATCGAGCCTGCAACCCAGGCATGTGCCCTTGACTGGAATTGAACTGAGCCAAACCAGCTAGGGCAAAGTCTTGCTATTTTTCCCTCCATTCAACACTTCACTCATAGAGTTAGGGTCTCCCACATGAAATTGCTTTTACAGACAAGGGCTGTATTCATTGGTGCCAAGGTCCCAGCTTGATCTTGTCTAACTTTGTGGCTAAAATGAAGGAGCCAGCATGCTTATCAAGGGGAAGATAACGCAGATCTAAAAGGAAATTATAATGTTGAAGGCCACAGAATCAAGATTAAAAACGATCTTGGTAGGCTTTGGACAACCAGATGAAATTTAACTGAGATAAGAAAAGGTTCCTCATTTCATATTTAACATTAATAGCTAACATGTAGTGAGCATTTATGTATGTTAGGCATCCTGCTAAATATACATGTGACATAATTCTCTGAAAGATGAGGTAGATACCATCAGTATAAAGATGGGAAATTTAACCTGCCCAAGATTGCTTGGCCAGTAAGAGGTAGAACCAGGATTCTAACCCTGTGGGTTCCAAAGCATGTGCTCTTGTGCACACGCACGCACACACTACTATTGCCCTTAACCCCCAAGATAACCACTTCCCAATCCGTGGAGCCTGTGAATATGTACCCTTCATGCTGGGAGGAGATTTGCAGATGTCAGTAAATGTTCTGACCATTAAGTGGGGAGGTTATTCTAAATGATCCCCGTGAGTCCAGTTTAATTACACAAATCTTTGAAAGTGAGCAACTTTACTATCTGCAGCTAGGGAAAAATGAGACAGGAGGAGAAATTCAAAGCACACAGGCTAAACACACCACTAAATCTTTTTTTTTTCTAATTTTAAAATACAATTTTATTGATTTCAGAGAGGAAGGGAGGGGGGAGAGAGAGAGACATCAATGATGACAATCATTGATTGGCTACCACCTGCACGCTGCCATGCCTTCCCCCCCCCGCCAGGGGGTGGGAATGGAGCCTGCAACCCAGGCATGTGGCCTGACCTGGAATCAAACTGTGATCTGGTTTATAGACTGATGCTCAACCACTGAGCCATGCCAGCCAGGCAGTAGTTTATTTTTCCAAAAAACGGAATAATGCAGCTCATTGGATGGGATGAAACATCAAGGCCACCACTTAGGGCCACATCAGTTGGTAATTCAGAATTGTTTGGCTCTCGATGAGTGTTGTGGACTTTGAACTAGGCACTCTGGGCAAAGTGGCTGATTCTTTGGAGAGCCTGTCTAGCCTAAGGCAAAGATACCAGATTCTGACACGGGGTTTCTTGTGAAATGGGCAGCTACCCTGCAGAGCGGGCTACTAGGGAATCAGCCTTGCCCGTGCATGCAGAGTTTCTGGCTGGCCTTTTAGTGTCTCCCTCTTGAATATGAATGGACTGCCATGAAGGTGAAGACCTCCGCCAAAGTTAAAAACCTGGAGAAAACAGACTATTCAGGGAGCAGAAGAAAAAAAGAAAACTTTTACATTCTTAGTATGAGAAAAGTATGGGATGCTTTTATTTTTTATTTTTTTATTTTTATTTTTATTGATTTTTTACAGAGAGGAAGGGAGAGAGATAGAAAGTCAGAAACATCGATGAGAGAGACATCGATAAGCCGCCTCCTGCACGCCCCACGGTGGAGATGTGCCCGCAAGCAAGGTACATGCCCCCAACCGGAATCGAACCTGGGACCTTTCAGTCCGCAAGCCGACGCTCTATCCACTGAGCCAAACTGGTCTGGGCAGTATGGGATGCTTTTCAACAACAAAAAACAGAATCATAAAGAACTCTTAAGAAATTAAGAAATAAACAGTCACCGAGTACTAACAAATAATCAGAAACTGAAAATATTTAAGGTACCACTTACAATAGCATAAAAATAACTATTTAGGGAACAAACCTAACTAAAGATGTGCAAGACCTGAACACTGGAAATGCAAAAATATTGCTGAGAGAAATTAAAGAAGACTTAAATAAGTTGAGAGATATTCATAGGTCAGAAGACTCAATACAGTTAAAATAAAAATTCTCCCCAAATCTGTATATTTATGCAATCCCTATCAAAATCCCAACAGGTGATATTTTAAAATTGAAATTTATGACTTGATTCTAAAAACTCATATGGAATATGAAGGACCCGGAATAGCCAAAACGATTTTGAAAAAGAATGAAGTTGGAGGACTAAAACTGCCTGGTTTCAAAAATTATTACACAGCTCTAGTAATCAAGACAGTGGTTGGTGGTATAATATAGAAATAGATCAGTGAAACAATAGAGTGTAAAAATTACGGATTTTTTTACAAAGATAAAAATTCAGAGGCGAAAGGATTGTCTTCAACAAATGCTGCTGAAATAATTGAATATGCATATGCAAAAGAATTTCAATCCATATCCTGTACCATATGCAAAAATTCAAGATGGGTCATAGGCCTAAACTATAAATCTTGTAGACAAAAACCTATGAGGAAAACCTTTGTGACCTTGACTTAGGTAAAGATTTTTCAGTTATGACACCAGTTCTATAAAAGAACAAATTCATAAATTGAACTTTATCAAAATTAAAAATGCTTAGATATTGAACTGACAAGCCATGGTTTAGGAGAAAATACTTGCAATGTGTATACCCGATAAAGAACTTGTATCTAGAAGATAAAAAACTCCCAGAACTTAATAAGAAAGCATCCCTGTTAAGATGTGGCAAAAATATTAGAACAGACATTTCACCAGAGAAGTTATATGAATAATCAATAAGCACAGGCAAAGATGCTTAACATCATTATTCGTTAGGGAAATGGAAATTACCACTCCATACCTATTAGAATGGCTAAAATTAAGAAGACAGATAGTACTAAATATTGGTGAGGATGTGGAAGAACTAGAACGCTCACATACTTCAGGTGGGAATGTAAAATGGGACACTTTGCAAAAACAAGTTGACAGTTTCCTAAATGTCAAACCACGCACACACCTGCCATATGATTTAGCCATTTACTGGAGAAAAGAAAGTATATGGACATACAATGACTTGTACACCAATGTTCATAGCTGCTGTATTTGTAATACCTGCAAACTGGAAAACAACCAAATATCCATCAACAAGTGACTGAATAAACAAATGGCGTCTCCATACTTAGTGCCACCCTGCCATGCCACCAGATTCCGGGGCAGGGAACACAGACCCCACCTCTCACCTGCAGGAGCGTCCAAGTCACAGTGTAAGAGGAGCACGTGGGAGGAGAGAGATTGTTGATCATGCCACAGTGGGCCATGTATGTTCCCTTGGGAATACCCTTTTCACAGCCTACACCTCGTGCCAAAGTCAGAACACGGAATCATAGTCCCACAGCTTGACTCAGTGCCCCTGTTTGTCAAGGACCCGTTAACAGCTCTGCCTCTGCTTATGAGAGCTCTTCCCTGAGAGGCAACAGAGTTCTATCATGACTCTTCAAAAACCGCCTGAGCTCAGACAAATGCATATAGGATTGTGGCTCAGGGTCAGAGGTGAACGCTGAAGTCAGCTCGGGTCAACACTTACCATGGCTACTGTGTTCGATGGAATATTTCTGGTTGCCAATTCTGTGCTGTGTGGCCACACTTTACTGCAACCACTAGACATTTTCAGGTGTTCACTCTCCTAATGGAGATACTGCAAAAGGACTCCAGGAATTGGACTCAAGTAGCTATTGAACTAGCAGCTCCTTAATTTGAAAAAGGAAAAGAAATAAACATTTAACTTGCCTTTCCATTAGGAACTGGTTTTTTTTTTAATGTTGAAAAAAACAGCTCCAGATAATTAGGAAAATTTTCTCTTACCAAATAATATCTGCAAATAATGTAGTACGACTGATAGAATTAGCATGTCAGCATCCTGCCAAAACCTTAAGTCAGGTAACAATTATCAATGGCCTTTGAAGCATTGGATGTATGGTTGATGGGGAAATTCATACAGAACCAAAGTGATTCATATACGTAGATTCCTTCCTAGTTTCAAAGGGAAACATATCACTGTCATATCACAGGCCCAGAAAGTCATGATCACCCTCAACAAATGGTTGATCTTAGCTTCACTAATGGCAGGTCCATCAGAGGTTACGTTGATTCCTGATGTGATACAGAGATGAGGTCAACAGTATTACTTATGGTGTATAGCCAAACGACTCTATCAAACTAATAGCCAATTGGTAAGTAATACAGAAAACGAGGGAACAAATTAGCACCATAAAGAAGTCTGCAGAAAAACCCAAAAGTGACACAGCCCCAGCACATCTGCCTGGTCTGTTTAATAAGTCAGTGTTATAAAGAGAGAAAGGAACTGTTAATGGTTTAGAAGAGAAAATTATAATGCCATGTGTGAGTGATTATAGGTTATGACAGCATGTACAGCATGGTCTGATTTGGGTATAAAAATGAAGAAATACATGCAAATTGTCTAAAATGGAACACTTATGAGAATAAAGGGGGACACTCCTGTTTATGCCAGGCCAGCAAGTATGAACTGGGTCTTCCAAGTGACTCAGAGGCATGGTCATCCCACAAGCAGCTGTTCTCAAATGTGAGTGTGCAGCAGGATTGCCTGGGGGTGGGGTGGGGTGGGACATGTAAAACGAGGATTCCTGGGTCCTGCCCCTGCTCCCCCCAAGATTCTGACTGTAGGTCTGGGATGGGCCCAAGGATTAGCCAGTTTTGTAAGTGACCAGGTGATTCTGATGCTGGGACTGGTGAAGAAATGGCACTGGCCCGGAGCAGTTTCTGGTTTTTTTTTTTTTGTTTGTTTTTTAAATCAATAGCTTAATATTTAATAATTTGAAAACAATATTTTGTGTGTTTACAGTGATACACGTTATGAATGTGAGTGTAGTTTACAAGTACATATACCTTTATTGGGGATGTGCTCCAAGTCCCTGCAATGAGATACACAAACAGGAGCGTTTGGAAGCCACGGTTTAGTCATTGCCCACCTTTTGCTCGGTATTTATGCTTCTCACAGTAGTTTATGTAGACATATGTTTTTCCTCCCGGTTTCTGTGGACATCACCACTAAGCAGAGGTTGGCTAATCTTTGTGGAAAAAGCAAAACTGAATTTTGCTTTTTAAAATTTTTTTTAATTATTATTGAGTTAATTGCTCAGCAATCCCTCTGTCGCCCACTGAAAGAGGAAGGAAAGCCTAGTGGTGACATGAATGGCCTGTGCAGTCTGGCGACTGGTTTGAGTACCTGCGTTGGCACTTACTAGCTGTATGGCATTTGGTATGTTTCTTAACATTTCTAAGTGTGTTTTCTTGTAGGTCAATTAGGAATGCTGACAGAGTTGTCTTGGGGGTTAAGTGAGGAAGCATGTGAAGCTTAGAGAAGTCTCAATGAGGAGGAGCTCTGTTAGGATCCCTGTTTCTGTCCCGGAACAGGCCATGAATGCACTCACTACCCTGCAACCTCGGTTGTGCCACCGGCCTTGCCGCTACAGGGTGTCTCCCGGAAAGCAAAGCAAAAGGAGCCCCTCTTGCCTGCTCCCGGTGGGCCGCTTTCCCTGCACCTCTGCCCCTGACAGCCCGCAGGGGTTGGTGGAGTAGTTGCCTCCACACACAGCCGCTTCCATCTTTTGCTCTGAAGTCTCCGGTCTGGTTACCATGTAATGGAAAGCTGGGGCCGGAGACTAGAAGGAGATTCTTCAGTCTCTTTATATTTATTTACTTATTTATTTATTTTTAAATATATTTTATTGATTTTTTACAGAGAGGAAGGGAGAGGGATAGAGAGCCAGAAACATCGATGAGAGAGAGACTTCAATCAGCCGCCTCCTGCACACCCCCCACTGGGGATGTGCCCAAAAGCAAGATACATGCCCTTGATCGGAATCAAACCCGGGACCCTTCAGTCCGCAGGCCGATGGTCCATCCACTGAGCCAAAGCGGACTCGGCTATTGTTAAATCTTTATTGTCTGATTTTCCAGTCTTTTGAACTCACCTTGACCTTTCCGGCTGTATTTTATTTCTTATCCAGCGTCAGTCTTAGGAGGCAAGGTTTTCCTGGCAACATCATCATTGTTGCCCAATAAGGGGAGATGAGTTCTGCAAGGTTGCTGCCGTTTTCTTAGCTGGTGGACACCTCTGCGTGCCGTAGAGGCGGGGCGCTGCTACTGTCCTTCTGGGGCTCCGTCTTTCCACTCTGAGACAGGAAGCAAAACCTCCCAGGGAACAGGTGTGGTGCTGCCCCTGTTTGTACTCATTTGGGGCGAAGGTTGGTTTGGTTTTCATTGTATTTCTTGCTTTGTTTTCTTTGTCATTTGTGCCCCCATTCTGCACTTTCACCTACATTTGATGAAGAGTGGGGGTGTATCACGTGGTCTGGTGAAATGTTTGGAACTGCCCTAAAATCCCTGGTTACTGTGTGGACTACTTCCCAGAGGGCTGGGAGCGGCTTGGTCCAAGTACCGGTGAGGGCTTAGGAAGGGTGCCCCTTTATTCCCTATAAGGCTGAGGGGGAATTGTACCCCGAAACTAAAGGAAATTAAGCTTCTGTACCCCTCACTTGTCAGGACCTGGTCTCTCTCCTAAGGCACTGGGAAGGGACCTAGTGATGTGTTCATATGTGGGTTTTTTCATGTATACTTTTTTTCTTTAATTTTTCTTTAATTTTTTATTGCTTAAAGTATTACATATGTCTCTCCCCCACCCCCCATGACCTCTCCTCGGCACTCCCATCCTGTTCGTATGTTTTTATTTAATTAGCAAAAATAAGATATTCTTGTATTTTCCCCCATTAAAGATGATCTCAAAAACTCTATAAGGTTTAGGCCCCAGGGTCTCATCCTGTCCACAGGGGGTGGACATCACCTGCACGTAACCAGACAGCAGGCAGTCTTCACGCCAGGCCGGGCACTCTGGAATGCCAGGCCAGGTGGGAGGCCAGGAAAGGCGGCACCACCACCAGTGAGCTGCTGGATGCAGAGAAGACAGCAAGCTGGGGCCAGAGAGACCCGGGGAGAGACGAGCCTAGATGGGGCCTGGTGGAAAGAGTTCCTTAGTCAGAGGGGTGGGCAGTAAGCGGCACTGTCCAAGGAGTGGCCCTGTGACTGGCCAAGTTATTATGCCTCTCAGCAACCAGACAGTCACAGCTGCCCCTACAGGTGACTCCTGACTCTGCTGCTGCAAGGATAGTTTCTAAAACTATTCTTCTCTATTTGGATAACTCCTTCTGTATTAAAAACAAAAGAGGCCCTAGCTGGTTTGGCTCAGTGGATAGACCAGGTCCCAGGTTTTGATTCCAGTCAGGGACACATGCCTGGGTGTCTAGCTCGATCCCCACTAGGGGGCGTGCAAGAGACAGCCAATCAATGATTCTCATCATTGATGTTTCTATCTCTCCCTTCCTCTCTGAAATCAATCAATATATATATTAAAAACAAACAAACAGACAAACAAACAAAACAAAAGAGGAGAGGAAGGAGGGAAGAAAGGAAAGACATTTGGAAAAGGAGGAAGGAAGAGGAAAAGGAGGAGTCCTTGTTAATAACAGATTCCAAAGAATGGTGCCCAGGAGGCCCAGAGGAGGAAAGAAAAACCCACCACCTCCAACTTCTTACCCAACCACCCCCAGTTTCTGAAATGTGAGGGAACTTGTTTTAAATAGAAAGTTTAAATTCTGGGTAGCTTTCAAGTTGAACTTCCACCCTAGCTGGTTTGGATCTGTGGATAGAGCATCAGCCTGCAGACTGAAGGGTCCCGGGGTCAATTCTAGTCAAGGGCACATGCCTGGGTTGTGGGCTTGATCCTCATTAGGGGACAGGCAGGAGGCAGCCAATCGATGATTCTCTCTTATCATTGATGTTTCTTTCTCTTTCCCTCTCCCTTCCTTTCTGAAATCAATAAAGATATTTTAAAAAATAAAAAATAAAGTTGAACTTCCCCTACTGCTTTTCAAAGAGAAGTTCCAAAAGGCAAAAATAAAATAAAACCCTAAAGGTGTTGGGTTAGGCAGCCTCAACTCTGAAATGTGAATAATTTTATGATTTGGGGGTAGATTTGAGTGATTTCTGTGGTGACACAAGGGCATCTGCATGGGAAAATATGATGCACATGTGGGGAAGGAGACTGACGTGTGGAGGAAAACTGGGCCACATGGGATTAGGAAATGAAACCGATCTCCTGCTCAGTAGATGTTGGAGATTAAAACTTTATCAGTGATAACATTTGCAAATATGTTCTCCCATACAGTGGGCTTTCTTGTTGTTTTGTTGATGGTTTCTTTTGCTGTGCAGAAGCTTTTTATTTTGATGTAGTCCCATTTGTTTATTTTTTCTTTAGCTCCCATTGCCCTTGGAGCAGTATCAGTGAAGAAGTTCTTTCGGCATATGTCTGAGATTGTGCTGCCTGTGGATTCCTCTAGTATTTTTATAGTTTCCGGTCTTATGTTTAAGTCCTGTATCCATTTTGAGTTTATTTTTGTGTGTGGTATAAGTTGGTGGTCTAGTTTCATGTTTTTGCATGTATCTGTCCAATTTTCCCAGCACCATTTATTGAAGAGACTGTCTTGACTCCATTGTATGTTCATGCCTCCTTTGTCAAATACTAATTGAACATAGTGGTTTGGGTGGATTTCTGGGTTCTCTATTCTATTCCATTGGTCTATGTGTCTGTTCTTGTGCCAGTACCAGGCTGTTTGGAGAACAGTGGCTTTGTAGTACAGCTTGAAATCTGATATGGAGATCCCACCTACTTTATTCTTCTTTCTCAGGATTGCTGTGGCTATTCGGGATCTTTTTTTATTCCAGATGAACTTTGGAGAGTTCTTTCTAGGTCTGGGAAATAGAGCGTGATCATGTTTTTATAAAAAGGAAAAATGATTCTGGGAATAGATAGTTCTATGTAATACCAGTTACTTTAAGAGGGTAGAGTTGGAAAGAGAAGAAGAAATAATCCATAAAATGGACTCTGCCTTTGTAGGCAGCTTGAGAATATTAATCATTTTCCATTACATTGACTTTTCTCCCTACTCTTCTAACAGAATACTACATTTTTTAAAATTAATTTTTTATACATATCTCCCCATTGCCCCCCTCCCTCCCAGGCATACCCCAACCCCCCAGTGTCTATGTTCATTGGTTATGATTATACGCATAGATACAAGTCCTTTGGTTGATCTCTTATCTACCTCACCTAACTTTAATCTTCCTGCTGTAATTTCACAGTCTGTTCGAAGCTTTACTGTCTCTGTATCTATCCTTTTGTTCATCAGTTTATAATGTTCTTTATTATCCCCCAATGAGTGCGATCATGTGATGCTTCTCCTTCATTGACTGGCTTATTTCGCTAAGCATAAGGCTCTCCAGTTCCAACCAGGTTGCTGCAAATGGTAAGAATTCCTTCTTTTTAATGGCAGTATAGAATTCCATTGTGTAGATGTACCACAGTTTTCTGATCCACTCATCTGCTGATGGGCACCTAGGCTGTTTCCAAATTGTGGCTATTGCAAATTGTGCTGCTATGAACATAGGAGTGCATAAATCCTTTCTGATTAGTGTTTGTAATTTCTTAGGATAAATTCCTAAGAGTGGGATTACAGGGTCAAATGGGAGATCCATTTTTAGTTTTTTGAGGAAACTCCATACTGTTCTCCACAGTGGCTGCACCAGTCTGCATTCCCACCAACAGTGCACAAGGGTTCCTTTTTCTCCGCATCCTCGCCAGCACTTGTCGTTTGTTGATTTGTTGATGATTGCCATTCTGACAGGTGTAAGATGGTATCGCATTGTCGTTTTTATTTGCATCTCTCGGATGATTAACGACTTTGAACATGTTTTCATGTGTCTCTTGGCCTTCCTTCTGTCGTCTTTTGAAAAGGTTCTATTTAGGTCCGTTGCCCATTTTTTTTTATTGGATCCTTGATCTTCCTTTTATTAAGTTGTATAAGTTGGTTGTAGATTTTGGAGATTAAACCTTTATCAGTGATAGCATTTGCAAATATGTCCTCCCATGCATTGATCTTTCTTGTTGTTTTGTTGATGGTTTCTTTTGCTGTGCAAAAGCTTTTTATTTTGATGTAGTCCCATTTGTTTATTTTTTCTTTAGCTTCCATTGCCTTTGGAGCAGTATCAGTGAAGAAGTTCTTTTGGCATATATCTGAGATTGTGCTGCCTGTGGATTCCTCTAGTATTTTTATGGTTTCCCTTCTAATGTTTAAGTCCTGTATCCATCAGAATACTACATTTTGATAGGATATTAAGGAAGGAAAGGTGGGATAGGAAGAATGACAGATTCTGCATAGCAGAGAAAGAATAAAGTTGGTGGAAATTATGAATTTTTTCTGAGAAATTAAAACAATTTTATGAACAGAGTACTGATACAACTACTCTAGGATGGCCCTAAGAATCAAACAATTAAAGAGACTCAAATTAGAATAAACTCCAAGACGTTCAGGAGAATAATATTATTCATTTACAAGGATGTTAAAAGAAACTTAAAATAAGGAAAGTGGTATATGTAATGTCTTGGAGGAGGAGGAGAGTGGGGATCATGCTTGTTCTAGGGCGGGGCACTAGCCTGGACACCATCTTCCCATGCGTGAGAAGGGGTGAGCTCACTGGCTCCATGACTGCCCTTGGGGTGCTCAGGCCTGCTGGCTGCCTGGGAGCCCAGGAGGTGTACGGCCAATGGCAAGTCCCTTCCGGGTCTCGTGAAGGTCAAGTAGCCATCAGGCAGTCCCTGGCCTTTCCTACTGAAAAGGCTGTGGTGAGAGCCCTGCCAGAAACCCGGCCCTGGAGCCTGGGCCTGAGGGACAATAGTGTGACTTCACCTGCTTCTCCAGGCTCCAGCTCTGTCTGCTCCTATCTGTCCCAAGTGTCTGAATAGATGGAGGCGAGCAGAGGTACAAATAACCCCAAGCCAACAAAATCCAAAGTCATTTCTGTTTCTTGTTTCACTGGAGCTATACCCCAGGCTCCGTGTCCCTGCCTCCTGGCTCATCTTCCTGCGCGCTTCTGGCTCTGTCTCTGCCTGCCTGCCTGCTCTCCCCCTACTCTCCCTCCCTGGTTTAGCCCAGCCCTTCCTTCTGAGGCCTGGAGCCTGGCACAGATCGGGCCCTGGAACAGCCTCAAGCAGCCTCCTTGATGGCCTCCTTGACGGGAGGAGGGTATCGGTGGAATCCAGGCTGCTAGGGACTTGGGTTGTTTTTTTCCTCAACAGCTATACTGGCCCTAGCCCGGCCCGGCCTCCTGCTTGCCCTGTGTGTCCATGGTCTCCATCTGAGTCGGCAGAGGAACCGGATAGAAAGCTAAACGCAGTGTTTGCTTGCAGTGTAGCTGCACAGCACAGGCCAAAGGATGCGATCACCTCACTGCAGGGCCCGTGCGCTCGGTCGGTGGCTGGCCATCATCCTGCCGGAAGGAGATGGAGGTGGCTAGGGCTTGGCCAGCCCTTGGGGGCTGTCCTTTCCCCTTGAACTAAGTCCAGGCCAACAGCGGTGAAAGGCCTCTTTGGCCCCTTATGCTGGACCTTCCCACTTGGTCGATGAGAAGGCCGGGTAAAGGGACCACACACAGTGTTTCTCTCAGCCTAGCGTAGCGCTCCATGCTTCCTGGTATCTCCTTTGCCTGGCTTCATCTCGGTCCTCCTAGCAAAGGCAGGTCCCCTCCCCACGCAGGAGGCAAACTCCAGACCAAAGGCATGTGCTTCCGAGGGATAGAGATTCTAACAGGAGTGGAAGAGGCTAAAAGAATGTTTGCCCAACTCTGTGCCAATGGCCAGACCCTCGCTTCCTCTCCTACTAGGGTGGGTTAAGGGAGCCTCATGCTTCCCCTCGTGCCCTCCCTGGTCAAACCGTCTCTCTAAAAAGATGCGTGGTCCATGAGCAGACATCTAAAAGGGCCTCCTGAGTGACAGGCCTGGAAACCCAGCAACAGTCGAAGTAAGTAAAGACATTTTGGGTTATTTTTATTTTACTTAATTACATTTGTTGGGGTGACATTGGTGCATAGGCTCATATAGGTTTCAGTTCTGTGATATAAGATCTGTCTTTTGCCCTGTGTGCCCACCATCCAAAGTCATACCTTTTTTCATCACCACCTAGTAGGCCCCCTTCATACCCCTTTACCCCCTTCTGGCTGAAGTTTGGCTTAGAACAGGGATTTTCAACCTCCTTCATCTCATGGAACACAAGCTAATTACTAAAATTCTGGGGCATACCAAAATATATATATATTTTTTGCCAATCGGATAAAAAAATAATTTTGATTCACTCAACTGCTGTGTTGGCTGTTACCATTTATTTATTTGGCAATCTAAGGGAAAAGAGGTCAGTGCCCCCGACGAAATAGTCAGGTGGTGCATGTTTAAAAATTCTTGCAGCACACCGGTTGAAAATCTCTGGTTTGGAATAAAGAAGATGTGCAAGGACCCACCTCACTTGAAATACGTAGAATGTTTGTAGGAGAGAAAACGCTATTCTGTGTAGGATTAGAGGTCGAAAGCAGGACCAAGGAAGAAGGTTCTAGGAAGCAGAGTTTTGCTTCAGTATGAAAACTAGTCCTCCTTGCTCTCCAGGAGACGTTCAGTTGGGTGCTGCCGGCCACAGGGGTGTATGGGAAGGAACTTTCTGGCTGGAAGGCCACCCCTACTTGCAATTCCTTGTGGCAGGCTTTCTGGGACAGTCCTGTTTTCAATAGTCTGATGTGATGGTGACCATAAACAGTCATATGTCCCAGAACCACCATTACACCCGCATTCACTCCACATCCCCTTCCTTTTAGAAACAGAATAAGGATGTTTTGTCTAATATACTCTGCCCCGTGGTTTGTACAATGTAAGCAAGATGCTAGAGATTCATCCAAGTCTGCAGGTTTAAAAAAAAACAACCAGATGAGATTTAAAGTAATCACTTGAGATTACCCAATGATGTAATGGCAGAATGGGATCTAAACCCAAGGATCTGGCTTATTTATTTGAGCTCTTTGAGACGTCTACAAATTCTGGCTCAAAAGGGGCTGGCTCCCTGATGAGAATCATCTGGGTTTGGAAGGAACTTCCCCTTCCTTTAACATCTCCATGGTGATGGCTTTTATCTGTAGCGGGGAGGCCTGAGGAGATGAGACAGAGTTCACTCTTGAGTCGGGCTGGTGTCTTTGTGGAGATGAGCCCTCATCTGTGCGTGTCCACCGTTGGCAGGAGCAAGCTCTGGTGTCATCTGATGTCCCCGTGCTAGCTGTGTGTGTGTGTGTGTGGGGTCTGCCTTAGAGTCTGCAAGTCCTTGAGGGTAAGGAACAGGAATCGTTACTCTGAATCTCCAGACAGCTGAGAAGGCGGTACGCCCTGTGGCTGTTTGCTAGATATGTGCTTTTTTGCTTTCTTCTCCGACCACGGAAAACTTCAATCTCCCATCACCCAGGGAGCCTGGTCCACCCTGTCCTCCTCCTCCAAGCTCAGCTTCAGAAGGGGAGCGTGTCTTCCCATAAAAGGCTCTGTTTTCAACTTACCGTGTGTATTTGAGAACCTGGACACCATGGTGACAGGGGCCGTGGAAATAGAAAGAACAGAGAAGAAGAACAGATACAGGGAGGACCCAAAACGCCAGGGGGCTGGAGCGGTATTTCTATCACATCAATATTTACTCTGAGCTGGCAGCATTATTGCCAGGGCCTCCTGCAACCTTGCTCCCGGGACATAAATGCTGTCGGCTTCCTGTGCCTTTGCAGCCTCGGGTCTCGAGAGGTGGAGAAATGCTGACTTCAGTGCACAAAGCTCTCCATCAGTGCCCCTGCTTCTTACAAATGTGTGTCACTTGGCGCTTCCCGGTGCACACGGACGCACATCACTTCCCTCACTTCGTCTTACATCAGGGATAGGAATCACACTGCTTTCCTGAGGAGCTTGAGGTTCAGAGGTGAACTTGTGCCAAGTCACGCCGCAAGTGAGTGGTCAGAGCTAAGTGCCCGCTCTGTTGCCTGGTGCAGGCCTCCAGAAGTCGAGGTGGGCTGCGCAGGGATGGAATTCAGGGCAGGCTGCAGACACCCAGTGCGTCTGGGGCAGCGTTAGAAGGGGCTGTGTGGAGCGACCGAGTCACGTAGAAGCAGCTGGTGCTTGTGCATGAAGCCACCGAAAGATGTGACCAGCTGCAGAGGACCTTTTGCTAATTTTATATCTTGAGACAAGGGAAGTATAAGCCGTAGTGTATCCTGTGTTAGTGCTGACAGACACGCCACCAGCTCCCAGCTGGCACGAGTGTGCTTCAATGGTCTCAGCATCCTCGGCCCGTGCTAACCCACACACTGATCCCCAGACCGGTCATACAGCTCAGCTCCCTCCTGCACGCCCCCGACTGGGATGTGTCCACAACCAAGGTACATGCCCTTGACTGGAATCAAAGCTGGGACCTTTCAGTCCGCAGACCGATGCTCTATCTGCTGAGCCAAACCGGTTTCGACCATTAGTCTCTTCTTATTGGTGATTTATATATCTTCTTTGGAGAAATGTTTATTTAAGTCCTTTGCCTATTTTTAAATTGGGTTATTGTGTGTGTGTGTGTGTGTGTGTGTGTGTGTGTGTGTATGTGTGTGTATGTGTGTGTGTGTATGTTGATGTTATTGATTTGTTTAAGTTCTTTATATGTTCTGGATATTAACCCCTTATCAGGTATATGATTTACAAGTTTTTTCTCCCATTCTGTCAGTTGCCTTTTCACTCTGTTGGCTGAAAAGATGAGGCTTATCTCTCTTACCAGTCTGAAGTTTTTCGGGGGCAGAATTGCATTTGGAGGGATCTCTAGTAAAGGACTGTGGAGAGAAGCAAGGGTCGTACACTGAGGGGGATTAGGCAAACACATTTTTACTGAGGCAGGATTTAAGTTTTCCTGGGCTGGCAGGACCCCAAGTAGAAATGCTGTTTGCCTGTGGTACCCTTTCCCCCCTTCCACCCTTTCCTCCCCTCTGTTCCTCTCTGCTCAGGCACTAGGTCCTCTACCCACTGGGGGACCCAGTTCAGGTCAATTTAACATGTGGTCATAAAATACTGCCTGGGTGTCAGACACCGCACCAGGCGTTACAAAGCCGAGCAAGACAACGCTCTACCCTCCTGTGCCGACGAGTTGGGACTTTGAGCATTACGTGATGACTGCACCCTCACATGGCGCTTACCCACCACAGGGGGTAGGTGGGGAATGGCAAAGGGCATTTAATCTGGACCAGGGGGTAGGAGGTGGTCCTAAAGTCACGTGGCACCTGGCCCTGTTTGCCTTCAGGGCGGCCTGGAGCTCCTCCACTCCTCAGACCAGAGCAGTCACCATCGGGACTCAGCCAGAAGAGGGCGCTTCATGGCAGGAAGGGGTAGGGTGTCCTGACCTATGGTTATAGTTATAGTTCCCCTCCGACACATTGACTATTTAAATTCTAGACAGTGATGGAAGAATCTCAACACACGTTATTTCCTTTGGAAAACTAAAAGGGGAACTATACATGGCTGGTAAATTTATTCCCAAAATTAAATGCTTAAAAAATGGATTTATTGTATTTAATAACACAATGTGCTTCCTATGTGCTAAGCGCTGTTCTAAGCACTTTGCATGTATGTAACTATGTACAGTAACTTAATTCCTCCTCACAACAACCCTGTGAGGGTGGTGGCATCCTCCCCCCCCCCCCGCCACTTTTGCAGACAGGGAAACGGAGGCACGGGGACGCTAAGCTGCTGGCCCAGGGCTCTAGAGCAGGGAGTGGCAGCCTTGGACTTTGAACCTGCAACCTGCGCCCGTGGTCCTGAACCGTTTGGTTTTTATTTGCCAAGAAAGTTTTTCCACGTCAATCAACTGGAGCCATCAGAATATAAGGTCATTCTCGTTAAGACTCCAGCTTCTCACTTGCAGCTTCTGAAGACTTCCTGGTTGACGTGGGCGTTGGATGTAGGACTGAGTGTCATGGAGCCCCAGGAACGTCGCCCTGGGAGTCAGAGTCACCACTTCCCTCTGCTGTCCAGAGGCCCGGGAACCTCACTTCAAGTCACACTTCAAAAATAACTTTAAAAAAATATCTGGCCCTAACCGGTTTGGCTCAGTGGATAGAGCGTCGGCCTTCGGACTGAAAGGTCCCAGGTTCGATTCCGGTCAAGGGCATGTACCTTGGTTGCGGGCACATCTCCAGTAGGGGGCGTGCAGGAGGCGGCTGATCGATGTCTCTCTCTTATCGATGTTTCTGACTTTCTATCTTTCTCCCTTCCTCTCTGTCCCTCTCCTTGCTCTCTGTGAAAAGTCAATAAAATATATTTAAAAAAAAATCTGTAAACCTAGAAGGAAAAGATCTCTGAGAAAAGTTTTAAACCTACTCACCAGACCATTAAGTAACAATTAATAACAATGCCTTCATGCTATCTAATACGAGGGTTCAATGTTCTCTGATTATTTCAACACTGTTTTGTCACAGTTGCCTGTGGTTGTAGGTCCCTTCAGTCCTCTCTACATCTATAACAGAATGCCTTCCTTTGAGTTGGTGGACAAGACCGGGCCATTTATCCTGGGGAATAACAAGGCGGACTGAGGGGCTAAGATGTCTATGTCGGTTTTTGGTGTCCAGGCTTCACCCCCTGGGGCTGTTCAGTCAGGGTATAATGAAATAATCCTCCATGTGATTCTGAAATCCACTTGACACGTTTTATTTATCTCAGTTTGCTTTTGATTGATGGGGGTGGCCTTTTCTAAATATAATTTTGTTTTCCTAATACCGCATAATATCTATGTGGCTGACCGTTGAAATGATAAAAAAAGGTACGAGCAGAGATGTATAAATTCCTGTTTCCCCCTTCTTCGACCGCCATTCTCTTCCTTGCCTTCGGGATCACGGTCTTTCCTCAGTTTTGCTTTATTCTCCCATCCTTATTTATATGTTGTATTCTTGTATTCCTCAATAGAGGAATACAAGAATACAGAGGCAGGTAGCATACATACTTACCCGGGTGACCTTGTCTTTCGGGAGACCATCCTTCTTCCTTTTCATAGCTGCTTCGCGCTAAGTCCCCTAGTGACGGACATTGGAACCATTTCCAGCCTCGCCGTTGCAGATAGTGCTGCAATGGACACCCCTGAGCACATGGCATTTCACAATTTTGGTGGTTATTTTTGGGGTAGACTCTTAGCACTGTGATGGCCGGGTTAAAGGGAAAAGGCACAAACAAATTTGCGAGACATTACAAAACTCTCTCCCTGGAGATTAGACCCTGTTCAATTCCCATCCGCAATGCCTGGGGTGTGGCGGTTTCCCCAGACCCTCGAGCACAGAGTGTATGGTCAGACTTTTGTATGTTTGCCTATCTGAAACCTACGCAATGTTATCTCGGTACAGTTTAAATTCAAAATCTTATAACGAGCACTGGAGACAAATTCTCATTTGCTTTTCTTTTTCTGTGAAATGCCTGTTCATATATTGTGCCCACTTTTTTTTCTATCTGGTTATTGGGCCTTTTCTTCTTTGAAGTTCTTTAATTGTTAGGGATATTAGCCCTTTGTCTATAACAGAATTTGAAATGATTTCTCCTAGCTTTTTCTTTGCCTTTTGATTTTATGTTAAGATGTTTCTATATTGCCATCGAGACAAAGTTGTTAATCTTTTATTACTTCTGAATTTTGCTTCTCCTTGGTTATGAAGTATTTCACCCATTTTTCCTATTGTTTGTGTGGTTTCATTTTTACATTTAGATCTTTGATCCATTTGGCATTATTCTGATCTTTAGTGTGAAAAATGGATCTAAAGTCATCTTTTTCCATATGGCTGTCCAATTGTATGGTATATGAATTATATCTCAATAAAGGTGTTAAAAAATCTACCATATATTTAAAATTGTTTTAAAGGCTATATCCCAACACTTAAGCACTGGTGGACTCTACATGGTGGGATAATGAATGTTTTCTGTTTTGTATCTTCCCCCTATTTGACCCAGTTTCTCTCTCCTCTACTCAGCAGACCCTCTTTCTCTGTTGTACACCTCAGAGCTGGGACAGTTATTTCCTAGAGGCCTTAATGCAAGCCTAAGAAGGATATTTTCAAAGAAGTTTTTCCATAATTCACATACAGACAGTCAAACAATGCATATCTGAGTATCTATGGTGCACACTGCACTCACTGTGCTCTGTGCTGGAGGCGTAATGAAAAGCACGATCCTCTGGGTACACGTGTCTAAAAAGTCAAGTCCACTCACCTCGAGGGGAGGAGGGGCCATTCAGAAGCCCAATGAGTGTGCAGACAGAGGAGGAGGAATTCCGGGAGGCAGAGCTCCCAGGGCCGGAGGGACCTGCGAGGCTTTGGGAGGAAGCATCTCCCAGTGAGTCCTTGAACAGTGAGCAGAATGTAGACCGACAGGGAGAAAACAGAGGTACCACCCCCCGAGGACAGCACTGTGAGCAGAGGTGAACCAGAGCCCCTGGGGGCACGTGGCGGACGGGGCAGACGAGGCTGGTCAGAGAGGACGTGCCTTGAGCCTCCCATACGGTTCCCGGTGACCCGGTGACCCGGGAGCAAAGCTCTCCGCGCCCAGGAGGCGAGGTTCCTTCAGTCCACGGGGAGCCTCTCAGGGCCCAGCCACACAGAGCAGCCCTCCCCAAGGAGCTGAGTTTGGGAGGTGAACTCCTTGCAGATTCTGAAGCCCCCGGCAAAGAGACGGCAAGGTTTGGAGGTGAGGTGGCTCTTAACCACCCCCTTCTTGGCTGGCACCCAGGCTGTGAGGACCTTGAGCCTGCCCCAGGGGCACAGCAGCTGCCTGGCAGGGCCGGCGGAGGGCAAACGCCCGGCTGGGCTGGGCTTCTGCTCAAGACTCTGGGCACAGTCTCCCCCCTCCTCCTCCTCCTCCTCCTCCTCCTCCTCCTCCTCCTCCTCCTCCTCCTCCTCCTCTTCCTCCTCCTCCAAGTATCAGAATAACAATGGCATTTAGGTTGGGACACAGGAGGAGCAGGCAAGAATAACAGCCTCACCTGCCTGTGGCACACGGGGGTCTCATTCCTTTGAGAGCTGGTGTAGAAAAAAAGGCCCCCGCATTTCCTCTTCATCTTTTTATTGCATGTGTTTGGTGGCTCTCCTCCTCCGTGACCCCCCCGACTCCCCTGAATTGCTCAGGCTCCCTCTCACTGTGCATTTTTTTTTTTTTTCATTTCAGGGCAGAGCAACACTGCCCAATCGCTTCCCACAGGATTTCTTCAACTTCCCTGAACAATCCATTTCGGATGTAAACAACTCCTGCTTATGTCTCACCTCATGCTCTCAGGCTGCAGAAATGGGAGGTGCCCGAGCACCACTTTCCCCCTTAATTACAGACTCGACTGCTTTCCCCCCCCGAGAGGGCCACGTGGTGGACAGACAGCCCGGGTCTTGTCACGTCAGAGGAGGCCTGTCGCTGTCATTACCTGCTGGGTGACTTTGGGCAAGTGACTTAGCTCAGAGCCTGTTCCTACACCTTCGCCTGGTTGTAGAGGACTAACTTACACAGGCAAAGGGTCAGGCTCCAGCAAAATGCTCCAAAATAAAGTTTGGAGGAAAGAGTGATAGGGAACATATAAAATGGAGTCACTTTAACGAAGCTGTGAAAATTATTAAGATTATGAAGGCTGTGGCATGAGGGAAGACTCCATCCTTGCTCTAACTAGCCAGGGAATACAAACTTTTTTGAACTCTCCTGTCCTGCATCAATGCCTGGCCTCATGCATTTGGATCTCCAGGTAACACTGTAACTCCCCTGAAGGACTCATGGATTACCCCCTGAAGGACTCATGGATTACCCCCTGGAAGAATCACACATACATCCACAGGACATCCATTTTTCGGACCCCCAGGGCGTGGCCAGACCTCCTGGCACACACCTTCCAGTCCACCTGGCACCCCTCATCCTGACTGTCTGTCCTCTGACTGGGGACTCTCCTGGATCAATCCTAGTCCTAAGAAGGCAGGACTGATAATTCTCAAGAAGAGGCCTTTTGCTATAAAAAACTTTTCACTTTTCTTTCTGCTTTGGAACCCTTCTGGGGTTTTGCCTCACTGTGCTTCCAGTTGGCAAACTCTAAGACCCTTGAATAAGTCTCTCGTTTATTTCTAGCAAAGCCTTTGGACTCTGAGTTTGATCGGCAGTTCCTTGATGTGGTCAAAAGCCTTGGTTGGTGCAGCCCCGATGCTTCTGTGTTTGAGTGCCCTAACCTTATCCATCCTGCCGACTGAGCACATCCAGAGCCCGCCCAATGGCAATATTCCTTTCCAGTCAAGGTTTCTCACCAACAACTGGCTTCTAGGCCCAGGACGCTGCCCCGAGAGAAAATGTCCCCTGGACAGAGGCTCCTGTTTGCAGTCCTGTCCTCAGTTGCCTGACACCAGTCTCCATGGGAATTCACAAACAGCAGCTCCAGTTTCAGGGTCCATGCTTCTATCTGAGGCTGCGCTGTCTTCTCCCTCCGTGGACCTGTACCACATCCTCCCGGAGATAAGTGACCCAGTCGCCTTGTGAAATGACCTGTACAGACAGCATGCCTCCTGTGGGCGGAGAACTGGGACAATACAAGAGGGAGGGATGAGGCTCTGGTGAATTAAACAGGACACACACCGCTGGTCAGGAGCCAAGTCATTAATGTTTCTGCTGATTTCCCTTTGGAGCAGTGAGGAACCGCTCTTGTCTCACCTTTGCATCTTGCGTCGCCTTTGATAATCAAGATGGTGACACACAGCAGCAGGTGCCCCAGTACCTTCCCATAAACTTAGTCTAGGATCTCCTTTCCTCCTTTGCTCTTGGGCAGCCACTTTCACACCCACTCTCCGTGCTAACCCTGTCCCCATCTAATTTGCTCCTGCGGCTGGTGTTAGATGTGTTAGTTATGGTCTTACCCATTTGAACTTCCTTGCATCTCACTATCTTAGCACCAAAATGGTAACAAACTAATTTAATATTTCCAAGTCAAATGAAGGAGACTAGAGGAACTCCGGTTTCCTTTAGAGTCCTATAGAGTCCCAGGCACAGCAACCCTGACTTCGTGATTCTGAAGTTGGAAAGCCCTCATAAAGGGGATGCTGCTTTTGGGTCAGTGGGTCATTCTAGTAGCATATTATACTGGATACCAAAATTTTCCGTACATTTTTTAAAAAAAAGTGAGTCAGCCATCATGTTCCTAAGCAATAGACTAAATTGTGCACCGATGAAGGGGACCGTTGCTCTGGTCAAGAACGCCACAATAGAGATGATCTGTCACCTATTTAGTGGCGTTAGTTCATGCTTCCTTCAGCCCCACAATTAGCCATGGAGGAATAGCATCTTCCGCTTTGACTTTTCTGTGATAATGCATAGCACTGATTAGTGATGGTTTCTTTCTCCAAAATGTAGAGGAGTAGTTTCCAACGTATGGTCCCGGAGCCAGCAGCATCAACATCACCCTGGAACTTGTTAGAAAGACAAATTCTCCTTTTTTTTTTTATTGTCTAAAGTTGTACATATGTCTCTTTTTCCCCCAATTAACGCGCCTCTCCAACCCCTCCCCCCCCACCCAGCCCGCCATGCCATCCATTCCCACTCTGGGCAAGTCCCCATCACCCCAGTGTCTGTGTCCATTGGTTATGCTAATATGCATGCATACAAGTCCTTTGGTTGTTCTCTAACCCCCACCTCCCGCCCGGCCCCCTCCACATCATTTGTCTCTGGATCTATTCTTGTTCACCAAATTATGTTGATCATTATATCCCACATATGAGTGAGATCATGTGATATTTATCCTAAAGACAAATTCTTAAGTGCCATCCAGACCTATGGAATTAGAAACTGTGTGTTGGGACTTGGTAGTCTCTGCTAGAACACACCTGCCAGGAGATGGAGATGCACACTCTGGTGTGAGAACCACTGGTGGAGAGTAACCTATTAGCTCACCATTGGGTAGTATTTCTAACCGATTAACAGTCTGTTGCCTGCTCTAGGTGGAATTCGGCCTGCCCCTTTGCAGGAGGTCTCCCAGAGAAAATACAATTCTTGTCAACCTTGTCTTTTATTTAATCAGCTTACCTTGTTTTGCCTGGAGATGTGTGTGAGGTGGGGAAGAGGGAACAGCAAGCGATGCAGATAGAACTCTTGGAAAGAACTTGCTTAGTACAGCTGAGGGTGCAAATAGAAGGTGCACCTGGCATACAGACCAGCTGAGTTTAAACTGAGCCCAAGGGGAGGCCCTGAGGGCTGCTGGGCCCCACCATTCCAGGTGTAGGTTCCCTGTCTGCTCTGCTCTTCTCATTCATCGCAAAGAGCTGGATGAACATCTCTTATTGGTGTGTGGACTGGTTTTAAAGTCAGGAACAGGACTTGTCATCATAGAGGTGATCTACAAGGATATGCCTTTTCTCTTGACTAACAGATAAGTTAGACTGGAAATGGTTTCTGGCAAAAGGAGGGATTTAGAACCATAATGGTTCCCACCTACTGCATGCTTCTTGTGATCAGTGTGCCCACACCAGCTGATGGAGCCTGGTAAAATGCCAGCTCCCTCTGCATTTGCAACTCATAACCCCTCAAGAGAGCCACTATTATTAGCCTACTTATAGATGGGGAAACTGAGGCTCACACAGGTTGCGTCAACTGCCTGTTAGAAAGGGACTGAACTGGTGCTTAAATTAAGCAGCTTCAAAGCCCACATGTCTAACCACCACGCTGGGCGCCCTCCCATGCGTCTAATGGGCCAGGATTGTCCATTATTAGTTTTTCATGAAATCACGGCTTCTCTGCTTCCCCCACACCCCGATCTTCCTGACCACCTCCTCTCTTCTTCTTTAGTTTGTTGACAGGCTTTTCTCCATCCCAACTGAATGCTTTGTTTCCAGGGGTTTCTATGAGTTACTCTTTGCCTGACTCATCCATAATTAATCCTAAGAAATAATCAAAGGCAGAAATTTATATTTAAAAGTATTTGTACTCTCTCCTCACACAATAGGGTTTGAATAATATGTATTTGCTGAATAAAGGACCAGCAAGTGGTCCCTCTTAGATGTTGAGGGTGTTGGGCTGAAGCAGATGCTATGAGTCAGTGAGCGGCACACTCATTAGTCAACAGAGCCAAATATCAACAGTATAACGACTGAAATTTCTTTTGAGAGCCGAATTTTTTAAACTTAAACTTCTTCTAACGCCATTTCTTCAAAATAGACTTGCCCAGGCCGGGGTATTTTGTGGAAGAGCCACACTGAAGGGGCCAAAGAGCCGCATGTGGCTCGCGAGCCGCAGTTTGCCAACCACGGCTATAAGTAAACCAGGGACCGCTGGAGCCCCCAGAGCAGTCATTCTCAAGGGAGTTTGGATGAGTGGGCTAGAATATTATAAAAAAGTCAAGAAGAAGAACAATTATTTTTTTGTTGTTTAAATAACGATTTGCTGATTCCTATAGCCTCTCTCTTCTTTCCATTCTCCTCCCTTTTCTTTTTCTCTTTATCTGCCTGCACTTGGCAGCCCTTGGAGACATTACACAGAATAGCAGTTCCCGTGAAATCAAGAACAAGAAGAACAATAGCTTTTCAGTCAATTCTTGTTATCAGAAACTGAAAGGGTCATGGAGGCAGTGCACTGTTGCTCCTGGCAGTGGAAATAATTTGTCATCTGAAAAAGAGGTCAGGGCTGCCCTGGAGCATAGTTACTAGTAAAAGCTGTGGGGTTACCTGAGGTCTGGTCTAGGCTGTCAGGATAGGAGAAGGGAAATGGCAGGGTGAGGCTGGGTCAGCAAAGGCTCCTGGGAAGGATGCAGCTCCTCACCTCTGCTCTTCTATATCCTGCATCGGACTTCTCGGGACCCCTGTTTGTTTACCGAGTGGTCATAATATCTACCCTATTGACCTCACAGAGTTTTCGTAAGGATTAAATGTTAACTGCGTACATAAAACCCACTCCATGCACACAGCTCCATACTTAGTGGCTGCTCATTTCAATGGAACTCATTCTTCTTGGTTCACTGAAAGAGAGGTGAGATTGGCCAGGAGCAACACCCCATTACACTAGAGAAGCGATCCAGTGGTTTCCCCACAAACCAACAAGGACTCAAACAGCTTGATCAGGCATCCACTCTGGGTGCCGGCCATGACTTAATTTAATCCTCTCAACAACCGCAGGGGGAAGGTATTTTCTTCTTAGACAGAGGGAGAAACCAGAGTTCAGAAAAGTTGACTACACCATGCTTGAGATCTCATGGGGAACTCAGATCCACCTGGCTCAACACACATTCATTTTTCACTGTATCCCACTGGCTCAGGGCTCTGGTGGAGAGGGAAATAAAACCGAGGCCTACATGCCAAGTCATCAGGACACCCAAGTAAGCCAGTGACAAAGGAGAGGAGAGATCATGGAATCTGGGCAGAGCTCACCTCGCCTTAGGACTATTGTGTGGGGACAGCTGAGGGCCGGGGAGAGGCATGTCCACTAAGTGGACATCCCCTCTTCCTCCTCTCTCTCCTTCTCCAGTATCTACTTGGGTTGACTCCAAAGCCAATGGTCCACAGGACTCATTTTTCTCGAAGCTGCCCAATTGCCCTTCACCCGTCAGAACAGATGGACAGGGGAACCCAGTCCGAGAACAACTTGAGAGTTTAGCAGGGGTGGGGGTGGGCCGGGGGCAGGCTTCACTCTAACTCCCTTTCTCACTGCGGTGCTGCCTCCTCCTCCTGGCCTGCTTCCTGATGTCCCCAAGGCCTTTTCGTGGAGGGGGAGTGGAAGGACAGCGTGGATGTGGCCAATCAAGAAACGGCATCCTCTAATCAGGTCACCCAGGCAGCCCCTTGTCTAACCCAGCTGGCTCTGAGCCTTTTGCCTGGGGATCATTCTGTTTTGTAACAGTAAAGCTGACCTCAGGCGAGGCCTTGTTTAGATCGTTGTTTCATCTAAACAAGCCCAGCACTCTCTCCCGGGAGAGTTCTGTCCTGCTGGTAGGTCTCCACCAGGGGGCGAAGCTGGTTAGCCAGGGAGGAAGTCCCCCTGCTCAGACTGTGTGGGTGACCACGGGGAAGCACCCGCTGATGGGTTTTCCAGGGATGGAAGGATCCAGATTTTCTAGAGGTGTGTGAAAAAGAGCTTCATACAAATTTATTAGAGGATGTATCAAGGTTGCTAAGTAGAAGATCATTATACAAAAGTCAATTTATATCTTTTTATGACCAATCACTGTGAGAAAATAAGAACTTTTAAAGGGAACATCTATAAGAGAGACAAGAGCCAATAGGGACCAGAAATAAGCCTACTTGAGCAAATGCATGATTTTAATGAAGAAAATGGCAAAACTTCACTTATTTGGGTATTCTTGAAGAGATAAGGTGCAATCATGAGATGAAGATTCACTGTTATTTTTATTCTTCTTAAACCAATCTGTAAGCTTAATGTGACCCCAGTATTTTATGTACATAGATAAGATGAGTCTAACCTTGTTGTGGAAAAATAAAGGGCCAACATAGTTATGAAATTTTGAAGAAAACAAGGTGAGGCAAGTTGACGAGTACGTTTGACACGATTTGCCTTGGTCACCCTAACCTTTGAAGGAGACTAATTAGGATTTTGTAAATCTTTCAATGATAAAAAACAGACAGAAAAACGTAAACATTATTTTGTCCTCAGCCCGGACAACTGTTGCAACTGCTAGACGTTTGCTGGCAGTCTTAAATGTCTGCCTTGCGTGGGCCTGGCATTGGCAAATAAAAATGGAGGGCAGGGGAGAGGATGAGGAGGGGCCTCTTGTGGAGAAGAAGGGATAGTTTCGAAGGGCTGTGGGCCCCAGTGGGCACCCCTGCTGGGAGCTGCCGCACTGGCCCTGCCTTTGTCTAGCACGAGGCTGAGGTCCAGCTGCTGCTCCGTGTGCTGTCCTGGAATTCTCATTATGTCGCCGGAATCCAGCCCTGGCCGGTGATGAAATTACAGACAGCAGGGTCCAGCCTCGCCTAGGTGACCCAAGCGGGGAAACCTCTCCTCTGGATCCTGGCTTTGGAACTCCTCCCAGGCCTCTCTGCCCAGGCCTTGTCCCCAGTTGCCTTCCTGAACTGTGTACTGGCCCCTGGCTTCCCATAGGAAAGTGTCCCTCCGCTGACTTTGTCAACACACTCCTCAATGAAGTCAACAACAGGTAAGAGGCACTAAGAGAGGGCAAGACCTGGGCTAAGGCTGCACGTAAGGGGACCAGAACAGGTCTGGCCTCAAGAGTTTTCAATTAAAGGGAGCATTATTTTATTTAAAAAAACCTTACTCAGAAAATATTTATTGAGCCTTCCAGCATCCTTGGGGACAACATGGAACAAGATTCCCACTTTGTCCTCAAAGCGCATAAAGCTCAGAGGAGAAGACAGACAAGTGGACAGGAAGTTACAGAAGAATGAGACAGGACTAGGGCAGAGAAGGGCAGGGCTCCAGGTGCCCACTGCGGCCGGACCTAACCCCAACCTGAAAGTCAGAGCAGACTCCCTGGAGAGATGACAACTCCACAGGGACTGGAAGGGCCAGGACCTTGCCAGGTACCCTCTGTAGGGTTTGGCGTGGAGTGAGGCTCACTGTTATGATGGCTCAGAGAGGACCTTCCAGGCAAAGGAAATAGCCCAGAAAGGCTTTGTTGCAAAGAGCGAGGGCCAAAGGGGTTGGAAGAGGAAATGCTGGGTCAGGGAAACCAGTGAGAGCCTAGGAAGGAAAGTGTCCTGAAGCCTCAAGGAGTCTATTGGAAGAGGTGCCTTCCCTTCCCTCATCTTCCTTCCCTTCTTCTTCTCTCCCTCTTTCCCTCCCCCCCTCATTACATAGTTCATGGTTCTTCTGTGCATTGGCAATTTACTGGTGACTCTGGATGAGAAAGGCTGATGGCCATGGTGTTGGCATGGAAGAGAGGTGTGGCAGGCAGAATAATCACCCAAATGGCCGAAGAAACAGGTCATTTCCTAATCTCCAGAAAGAGACATGGCAGATGAAGTTCAATTGAGGATCTCCAGATGGGGGAGATTAACCTGGATTATCTGGGTGGGCACCCGGTAATCACAGTAATCCCGGAAAGATGGAAGAAAACTCAAAGGTCAAAGTCAGAGAGAGGTTTGAGATTGCTATCGAGGGGGCCAAGAGCCAAGGAATGCGGGCAGCCTCCGGAAGGAAGGCAGAGACACCTTGATTCTGACCCAGTGCAACCCATCTGGACCTCTCACCTCTGCAATGGTAAGATGATCCATTTGTGTTATTCTAAGCCACCAAGTCTGTGGGGATCTGTGACAGCAGCAGTAGAAAACTAATATAAGCTGAACAGATTCTAGAGTGATTCATTACATAATTTGGTGAGAGAGAAGAGGTGAGAGGCCTCACTGGATTTCTGGGTCAGGAATTATAGGGAACCAGGTGCAACTCCCTGAGCTGTGGCTCAGTGGAGAGCGCTTGGGGGAGGAGGGGTGGAGATGACATATTCAGTGGTGGATGCCTTAGGTCTGAGTGTCTGTGCAGGCTCCGGGTAAAGAGGTACCGTAAGCAGTTGTCCGCCAGCAGCAAGACTGGCCTAGAGCCTGAGGTTGTACAGGGTCAGGAAAGTCGTGGGCCAGGTTGAGGTAACCCTCAGAGAGTGACACTGAAACATTTGTTGAGGAGAGAACTCTATATTTGAGGGATCAACTCTTATAGGCGGAGACACAGAACAAAGCATAGCTCTGGTGAATTCTTTTTTGTTTTGTAAATCCTTCTACTTTTTTAAAAAAAACTACATATTTTTATTGATTTTAGAGAGGAAGGGAGAGGAAAAGAGAGATGGAAACATCAATCATGAGAGAGAATCACCGATTGGCTGCCTCCTGCACGCCTCACACTGGGGTTTGAGCCCACAACCCAGGCCTGTGCCCTGACTAGGAATTGAACTGTGACCTCCGGATTTGTAGGTTCTACGCTCCACTACTGAGCCACGTTTACTGGGCAAACTCTTCTACTCTTGTATTCTCTCTGCTCCCAAGGCTCCTATAAAACCTCTTGTGTTGCCGAAACCGGTTTGGCTCAGTGGATAGAGCGTCGGTCTGCAAACTGAAAGGTCCCAGGTTCGATTCCGGTCAAGGGCATGTACCTTGGTTGTGGACACATCCCCAGTAGGAGGTGTGCAAGAGGCAGGTGATCGATGTCTCTCTTTCATCGATGTTTTGAGCTCTCTCCCTCTCCCTTCCTCTCTGTAAAAACAATAAAATATATTAAAAAACAAAGCAAAACACCTCTTGTGTACTAATGGACAGCTTTCAGACCTGTATTCCTGGATTCTCTCCTTGATCCCCCGTCATGCCCTCCCAGACTCAGAAGGCCATGTACCTGGGCTTTAACATGTTCCTGGGCTCCAGATCCCACTCTTTTTACCAGCTGAGCAGCACCCCTCTTACTAGTTGGGAACTTTCTGGTCTACAGCCAGCCAGCAGCAGCAGCCTGCCTGCCATCAAGGCTGGGCCCGCTCTCCCAGGCAGCGCCCCCACCGGCTCTCAGCCCTCGCCGCCTGCGTGCTCACTGGCTGTCTGGGCAATCTCCCTGACCTCCCGTCTCCCACCTTCTGTGTCCGGTTCTTCCCCACCCTCTTCTTCCTGGTTCTATTCAGGTTTGGCCCCTTCAGGAAGGGTCTGCTCCTGGCATTTGAACGTGAGCTTGTTAACTGTTTCAGGATCAGAGACCCACGGCCGTCCTGTGCGGCTTTTGCCTGGAACTCGCTCTGGAAGAAACCACCAGGCGGGCCAGATTCAGTCTCAAAGCCCTCCGGCAGGACCTCTGCCTAAACTGGAGGCACTTTCAGCTGAGGTGTCTGTCACGTGGATGGCGAGAGCCTGGGTACTGGCCTGTGTTCCCTCTTCTTGACCACGCGCTCCTTGTGCACGGGGACCCTGGTTTATTTATTTTGGGGTCGCCAGCAGCTCACAGGGTACGCGGTGCAATCGATGTCTTTGTTGAACTGACCCGCACCCTTCCAGACTGCGTCCCTATCTTCACTCTGACGGCGCTGTGAGCTTGCAGAAGCGGGCGGATTCTTTCCTGCCAGGCAGGGCACGCGTTAGCAACAGGTGAATGGCAGACCCACGTGCTTTGCTTACATAACAAACCTCTTTTCTCCGCCTCCATTAGCTGCCTCCAGGCATTACGCAAACGAGCCCGTGGCATCCAGGAGCTGCAGGGATGCCACAAATCTCAGCCCCCCCCCCCACCTCCCCAATCCCCACCCCACAGGTACCTGCCTTTGGCTGCATGGATGTTGCTCGACAACGTGTGCCAGGCAGACAGGAATCGCCTCCCTCTTGGCATGTTTTGGCAGGTCGGCACCCGACGGAGAGGGCCGGCCGGAATGTGTGGCTGAGCCGAGGGGAAGGACGGGCGTGGGGCTGAAGGGTGACCCAGGGTGGTGGTGCGTCTCCAGGAATGTACAATTCGGGTCCCGTGGGGGCAGGGAGGGAAGCAGCATAATTGGGAAATGCCAGGATAATTGAACTTGAAAAATGAAAAGGAAGTGGGGGAGCATGTGAGTAGGCTTAGCTGTTACTGGCCTGTCACATGTTCCCTCTGAGCTCTGGCTTCCACAGGGAAGGACCGGCGGGGGGCAGGCCTGAGGGACACTTCCCAGGTGCCCTGCGGATTCAGGCAGCTCAGAGGGAGCCTCATGCAGCCCCAGGCCCGTCCCCAGCCACATCGCTGCGTTTACTTTGTTGCATTTCCCCTGGCCCTGAAGAAAGACAGATGAACTTGATCCAATTACATCCTGGCCCAGTTACACCTCCTTCCCGCTTCCAAGGTCAGATTAGTTGACCCAACCATGTGCCCAGTAACCCGGAAACACGGAGCTAGAAGTCAGAGGAACCCTGTACATTCCTGCAAAGAACGTTTAAATACAAAAGCCAAACATCCATGGATAAACAGCAAAGTGGGGAAGTATTTAGTAGTTTCATAGTTCGATGAGGCTGCCACTCGGCTCAGGCTGTGGGGGTTCTCAAACAAGCTGGCTGCTGGCCCTGCCCCTAAAGCGTCTGCTGCTTTAGCCGGGGTCGGCGAACTCATTAGTCAACAGAACGGCAAACCCTGGCTCTTGAGCCGTTGTTTGCCGGCCACCGGTCCGGGGTCAGGTAGGGCGCTGGCATTTTTAAGTTCCCAGGTGATGATGTTGCTGTCGGTCCAGGGACTTTTGTTTGTCTAACAGTTAGAGAAACTTAGAAAGAAAAAGAAATAAAATCAGACACAGTATTGGGTGAGACCCTGGCCTCCGGAAAGTCACCAATAGAAGACCTCTGGACACTTTTCCTGCCCCTCTGTGTGGTGGGCCACCCTCTGCCAGAGTAACCAAGGTCTGGGAGAAATGGCTTTTCCAAGCAGAGTGGCCGGGGAGGTGGGGGGTGGGGTGGGGGGGAGGGGGAGGTGTCACAGCCTTTCCCCTGGCTGGCTCCCACATGCAGAGCCTCTTGGTGCACAGCTCAGTGCAGACAAATGTCAGGGACTTGGCGATTAGAGGCTCAGCGGGTGTTAACCAAATAAATACTATACCCCACAATCATTTCCCAGCCCTTCCGTTTCCTGCTCCTCTCTATCTCCCCCCTCCTCCCGCCCCGACTTTGAGTCCAGTGTCCTCTAAAGCAGACCTGGAAAGCCGGTCTTCTCCTTGAGCCGTTTTCCCCTTATCTTCCCCCAGAGAACACGCTTCTCCGGAAGCAGAGTTACCGCTTATGTGCTTGACTCCCTGGATGAGGCAGATAACTTCCTGCTCAGGCTCCTCATCCACCTTTCATTCACGCCACTGTCCCTCTCCCCTGAGGCTGCAACGGTCTCAGCGCCCCCCTTCCCCCAGACTTCTGGAGCAGGCCTCCAATCTCTTCCCCACTCCCCGGCGGCAGCATGGTGCTCAGTCCTCCCACCAGCTGCCTCTCTCCCCGCTGCTGTGCCTACGTTAGACCCCTCTGCAGCGTAAGGAACCCGCCCCCCTCCCCTGGGATGATGGCTCACTTTCGAGGTGATAGCTTCACTCCAATGCAACCTGCCCCATCGCCTCCCCGAGGCTGGGTTACAAATTTGGTGGAGGGAGGAGGAGGATGGGAGAGGTGGAGGTCATCTGTTAAGGACATATTCACGATAGAGAAAAGCAGATTCTTGTTCTCCTTCCTTTTCAAGAAAAAAAAAAGGGGGGGAGGGAATTTGGTGGTGTTTTATTTGGGGTGAGGTTCCTTAATCGGCTCTGTATCTATGGTCTCTGTCTTTTTTTTTTTTTAATATATTTTATTGATTTTTTACAGAGGGGAAGACAGAGACATAGAGAGTTAGAAACATCGATGAGAGAGAGAGACATCGATCAGCTGCCTCTTGCACGTTCTCTACTGGGGATGTGCCCGCAACCAAGGTACGTGCCCTTGACCGGAATCAGTCCACAGGCGGACGGCTCTATCCACTGAGCCAAACGGGTTTCGGCTGGTCTCAGTCTTCACTGGGCTCTGGCTACAGCCAGCTCTGGCTGCAGGCTGCTTTATGAGAGGAACTTCTCCACTGCCTAGCAGGCTGTGCTGCTTTTATTGGCTCACGTAGTTGTTGGAGGAAAGGAGGCTTTTCTCTCATCTGATTCCGTGGGCCTTCGCCTCGCTGTAAAACGGCAGTCATGATCCCAGTGTCGTTCCTGACGCAGACTTCGCCTCAGAAAATATCCTAAATTAGAAAAAAAAATGAGTTTGAAAAGAGAACAGAGAAATTCTCTCCTGGAGGAAAATGACATGTCATCCGGAGGACAGGGCCTGCCGCGCTGGGTCACTCAGGTGAAGGCTCAGCCGCTCTTTTCCTAACCCTCAGCCTTCGCAGGGTGGTGCGTTGGCATCCTGGCTCAGGCTCAGGGACGGAGCGCTGCTGTCCCGGGGAGCCATTGTGAGCCTCCCTCATGAAGCAACAGCTGAAGCCGGGGCAGCAGAGGCCAAGGTCTGGCTTTGGGATCTGATTCAAGGACAAAGGTCTCCTTGCCATCTGAGCAAATACCAAGAACTGGTCACTGTGGCGTGCCATTGGCGGCTCACATCTGGGGGTTAAGAAATCCAGACTCGGAGCCAAAGATGTCCTGGCTGCCCATGAATGCTGCCATTGACGGAGGCTGCAGCCGAGTGTGGAAATGCAGCCAGCGGCTCCGCCAACACAAAGGGGCCGCTCAGGCAGGGCTCACCCTCCTCTCCGGTCCTCCTGCTCCGGAGGGGACCCTTCCAAAGGTCACGTGATGACCATCGCCGGCCTGTTTGGATTAGAACCGCTACAGAAACAACACAGTGATGATTGGCAGAGACCTCGGCCTCTGCCCCCCTCCCTCCTTGCTTGCCTGCCCCTCCCCACCCCCAGCCCTTTGCCACAGAATGGTCAGCCTGGGCCAGGCCTCCAGGGTTTGGCCCTCACTTGCTCAAGTTGCTCCTCATAGCTGGCAGAGTGAGGTCATTGCAGGCTGAGTTCATGACCTCCCCCCATCCTGGGCCCACCAATAGGGTCAATAACCTTTGCTCCCAATAAAGGGCTTTGCTTGAGAAAAATGTACTGAATTGTGGAAATAAAACTCCTATGAAAATTTCTACCTTATCTCGAGCTCAAGGGGGTCGGGGTGGGGTTTCTATGATCCCTTCACTGTTTGTCTGGCTGTTTAGGACAACTGTTTAGGTAGTACATTGCGTGTGCCCAAGTAGGGGCACATGGGTGATCACATTTGATTTCTTTGTACAACAGCCCTAGCAGGGAGGTAGCTGTCCACTGAGAAAGAGGTCAAGCACCTTTCACAGGTAGCCTTACTAGTTAGCAACAAAGTACGCAGGACTTGAGATTCTGAAGAAATGTTCCCTGGCCGAAACCGGATTGGCTCAGTGGATAGAGCACCGGCCTGCAAACTGAAAGGGGGCGTGCAGGAGGCAGCTGATCAATGTTTCTCTCTCACTGATGTTTCTAACTCTCTATCCCTCTCCCTTCCTCTCTGTAAAAAATCAAAAAAAGAAAAAAGAAAAAAGAAATCTTTGCTGGATTGACCCAGAAGGTTGAACCCTATGTGTGGGATGAGGAAGGAGAAGTCAGGCCCAACACCGACCTTGGCACCAGCTGGTGTAGGACCCAGGCCTGAGCCATCATGACCTGCTTACCGGCCAGGCCTGCCTCTCCTCAGGTGACAAGTATTGATTGAAAACGAGGAGCCTCCGAAAGCCATCTTGACGGTGGCATAAGGCTTCGTCCCAGCGCTCCCAGAGCTGGCCCACGGGAGCGCCTTGAAGAGGTGGTGGGACGATGGCCGGTCCCGTTGAGACTTCCTGTGGTCGCTCCAGTATGATGTCTGGAAGACCCTCATATTCATCCTCCTGACAGCGGGTCTGAGGATCTGGTCGCCATCCACAAGGAGGGCCTTTTTTGGATCCAGTGCTCACCTGCCAACGCCCCGGTCTGGCCTCTTTGGGTCCGGTGTGCACATCCTTTTTGGCCCTGGGCGTCTCTCTGTCCCAGGAGGCCCTCCCTGAGCAGGGCTGCAAAGATGATTTGCTTCAGCAGGCAGGACACTCCAGAGCAACGTCACCAGGAGCGCTCCCGGGGCCCCTTCCTCAGAGGAGGGACTATCGGCGGCCTGTGACCAGAAAATACCAAGCTAGAGCTGGAAGAGAGCTCAGAAACCACCTTTTAATTGTGTTGGGAGCCAAGCTTAGCGACTCAAGACATTTGCTCCGGGCCACTGGGGCTGTTGGTGGCGAGTAGGAAGCAGAGCTGGGCCCCCGACTGCAGGCCCAGCACACTTCCTGCTGTCCCAGGAGAGGGCAAGGAGGCCTCCACCATCTGCTCTGCTGGATGCTTGCTAAGAGCTGTCCAGTTGTTACAAAAATAAATAAATAAATAAATAAATATAAATAAAAATAAAAAGCAGCAGGGCTTTCTTGGGTATTATTAACATTTCCATATCTTCTCTCCTCCCCACCCCCCAAATCCCTGCTGTCTAATTTAACGCAGACTGTAGACTCGGTGGAGAAGGGACAAGAAGGCATGAGGAAATCCCATGCAACAGAGCCAGGAATCTGTCTGCAGGAGGGAGCGCTGTGGGAGAGGACCAAGCAGGTGGGCAGGTATCAGACACCACGTGTCTGCGAGCCAGCGGCACTGCTGCCCAGCGCTACCCAGGCTTCCTGGCACAGTCTGCCATCCCCCGCGCCCCCAAAGGGATGATTCAGCCAGAGGGCACCGAGAACCCGCTAGGCATGGAACACCAAGTAAACAGCCCCTAGGAATTTCTTCGACTTGAATTTCAGTTCATTTACTTGGGAGCATCTGTCTTCCCCGCCTGGCTAGGGAGAGGGAGGGCGGGGATGGGGGAGGCTAAGATGACATGTCCTTCTGCCTAAAGGAGGCTGTGTGGTCTGGAGGCGCAGTGGTTCCCGGACCCTGCTCCCAGGATGTTTGCTGGGGGTGTTGTAAGGTTGGAGGGTGGAGAAAGGGGAGATTGAGAAGGAAGCTTGTTCCTGTCACCCCTCTACTCCCTGCCCCCAGAGACTCGGCTTCTCCACTGCTTTAAACAGTGTATTCTGCCTACACTTAGTTTCAGGTGATGATTCTGTGGCTGAAACTCATGGGAAGCTCTGAGCTAGTGGGAGAATGTAGGGAGGGAGAGAGCTAGGTTTTAGGCTCACACCTGCCACCAGCTTTGGGGTGGCCTTCATCCAAGCTGCCCATCCCAAGAGCCAGGCTGTGGTCATTTCCACATCAAAGAGGGCTCACCTGGGCTCTGTGCTCTCTTTTTTCTGGGAAGGGGGTCAAGGTAACAGGGTAGGCCAGTGGTCGGCAAACTGCTCTGTTGATTAATGAGTTTGCTGACCACTGACCTAGACTCTTGATTCCAATAATTACAGGCTGTTGTTGCTCCTTGTGATTAAGCCCTTATCCCATGGTCGGCAAACTCATTAGTCAACAGAGCAGCAAACTGCGGCTCGTGAGCTGCATGTGGCTCTCGAGCTGCAGTTTGCCGACCACTGGCTTAGGCCATCCACACTAGGGATGGAATGGCAGGGCTATGAGCTGGGGGGCTGGGCTGAGAGGACAAGCAGAACAGGGAGAATGTGCCCTAGTGTCTTTCCCAGATGAACTCAAAGATGTGACACTAACTGGAAAGATAAAAACGATGATTAAAGATCAGGGTGTTTTTACCACATAAACTGACAAGGAAGAAGAAAGATTGGGGGCGGGGGAGAGGGCAGGAAGCGGGAGGAGGGATCCCGAGCCTGCAGACAGTTTCAGGGCTACTTTTAGCAGTGAACGTTTTACTACCTAGTCAAACAAGCTTGGTAGTTTCCGTGGGAAGGGATTCAGCGCTTGCTGGCTAAGGGGAGGCAGAGCATACTAATTAGGATGAAGTAGGAAGCCAGAGAAGACATAATTACTCATCCGATTCCAAATGAGGCTCATTGAACCAATGGGAAGCGTGCCACAGGAACACACCCTGTTGGAAAGGTCAAAATCATCAAATGAAAGCTGCAGATACATCAGGAGTGTACTCTGACGTTCAACCAAGATTGACACGTCCAGAGCCCTGAGCAGGACCAGCACCTTTGCTGACTGCTGAGTTTCCACACACGAGCCTGCTCTCCAAATTCCATGACGAGCCTAATGCCCTGCGTCCCCCCTGCCTCCTTGCCGTTCTGCACAGTTATCTATTGGAGAAAAGATGATTTTTTAAAGTAGCATTCCCTATGTCATAGGTGTTCAGGTGGGGGGACATAAGTGATTTGGGGAGTAATGAGGATGATGGAGAACATAAAGAGGGAAAAATGGCACAATTACAAACAGGTTAGCAAATACGGATTTTTAAAAGTCACTTTTTTTTTAAGGCTATCTATGCCCCCAAAATAGAGGTTATGAAAGAAAAAAAAAAAGTCCTAACTTCCCATTAAGATTCTTAGGAACAAATGGATTTCAGCCCAAAGGAATGATAGCATAGTAATTCAATTCCCTTGTCCCCAGGACTAAAAATAAGGATGATTAAAGAATGGAATCTTAGCTTCCTGTCATCTCAGACAGCCGAGCCTTGTCCCTGGACCTGCAAATGGAGAAGCGAGCACACTGGAGGAAAATAATTGTCCTCATACATATTTTGACTGTCACCCACCCACTATTAAGACAGTAAGGTTGAGGGCCACAAGGTCACTACTGGGTCTACATTGGTTTCTTCTCTGGTCAATGCTTTCTGGATGGGCCAGAGTCCATGCTTAGTAGCTCTGAATCATCTGACCACTCAGACCGCCTGTCTGCGTGTCCCTGTATCTTCTGTAGCTGGTGGTAATTTGCATGTCCTCCAGAATTCCTCAGGCTGGATCTCCAAATGCTGTCTGCAGTATTTGGAATGTCATCCTCATGTCACAGCCTGTTTGCTCCAAGCAAGGATGTCTCCCATGGCATTTGCTGCATTTACATTAGTTGCTTACACTGCCACAGCTGTGAGAGGAGACAGAGCCAGGGGACAGGTGAAGCTGCCACTTAATATCTGAGACATGGAGAAATTGTCCTAGCAGACCACAGAATCCAAAGAATGTCTCCATTAGGAAGGCTAGTCAGTGAGACACATAAATCCTTAGGGACAAGGCTCAAAGATTTCTGAACAGGGTCAAGGCCAGTGCTGTGGACCGATGGGGCAGTAAAAGACTCTGCCGAGGATTAGGAGAAGCAAAGGTGAAGGATACAAATGCACCCTGAAATGTCCTGACCTGGGCCAGCAGAGGACAGACTTCATACCAGCCCATGAGTATGTGTGAGTGTGTGAGTGCATGAGTGTGTGTGTGTGTGTGTGTGTATGTGCGAGTGTGTGTGAGTGTGGTATTTAAATTGTTTTTGGGATTCCCCTATATTAAATTCCTGGAGACTTTGAATTGACAGCAAGTATCTATATATATAAAAGGCTAATAGGCAAAGTGTCCCCTTGGGAGTTCAACCATGAGACCAGGAGTTCGATTGCTCACTATGATGTGCGCTGACCACCAGAGGGTGGTATGGAACTAAGGAAGGCCCCAGCCAGCAGCCAGCAGTCAGCAGCTGGTAAAGGGAGGCTTTCTCTGGCAGCTGGAAGGCCCTGCTCAACCATGATCACTGGCCAGGCCTAGGGACCCTATCGGTGCAAAAATTTTGTGCACTGAGCCTCTGTAGGGTATAAATTGCTCTGTGTTCTATTTGCCTTTTATTAGAATTGTACAGATTATGAGAGTCTTTGGCCCATTGCACTGACTTCCATGAAAAATAAGGACATCACATAGGGATCTACACACACACACACACACACACACACACACACACTGTAGAACATTTTTCACCCAGCTCCCCAAACCCTCTCCCCTCTGTTAATCTATTCTATGAGTCTGTTTCTATTATGTTTGTTAGTTTATTTTGTTCATTAGATTCCACATATAAATGAAATCATATGGTAGTTATCTTTCTCTGGCTGGCTTATTCACTTAGCATAATACTTTCCAGGTCCATCCATGCTCTCACAAAAGGCAAGATGTCCTTCTTTTTTATGGCCGAGTAGTATTCCATTGTGTAAATGTACCACAACTTTTTTACCCACTTTTATTTCTAAAACTTTCTTATCATCCCAAAAATAAACTCTGTACACTTTTACCAATAACTCCTCACCTCACCCTCTCCAAGCCTCTGTTAACCTCTAATTTAATTTCCTTCTCTATGAATTTGCCCATCTGGTTATCCTATATAATAAAGAGCTAACATGCTAATTAAACTGAACAGCCGAACAGCCATCCAGACAACCTTCTGGACAACTGTCCAGATGACCTTCTGGATGAAGCCGGGCCTGTGAGGGCCGAGCCTCTTGCACAAATTTTGTGCATTGGGCCTCTATTTTCATATAAATGGAATCATATAACATTGGTTCTTTTGTGTCTGGCTTATTTCACTTATTATAATATTTTCAAGGTTCACCCACATTGCAGCATGTATCAGAAATTCGTTCCTTTTTAAGGCTGAATAATATTCCATTGTATGTAGATACCATGTTTTTAATCCAATCATCTGTTTGTAGCCACTAGGGCTGTTTCCATTTTTTGGCTGTTGTGAACAATACTGCTATGAACATTGACCTATAAGCATCTGTTCAAGTCCCTGCTTTTAATTCCTTTGGGTATCTACCTAGGAGTGAAACACCATCCACTTTTAATTCCCTCCCCCATCCTGGCTGCTCACACCAAGCCAGAAAATTAACTCTGATCCTAAAAATAGGCAGAGGTTTAGATGTTCTAGGGCAAGTTGACTGCAGTGTGACCACTTAGAAGTACCTGCGTGAGTCCGTTGTCTCATCACAGCCACAAATGATAATACCCCTGTTTGAGAGTAGCCAGCCCCCCTCATGTGCGGGGAGGTCAGGCTCCTACAAAGGGGCTCTGGCTGCTTCCCTCCTCCCTTAAAGGGCAAGAAAAGGGCAAACACCCCATTGATCCGGAGGGGAGCGGCCCCTTTAGGAGTAAGGAAAGAGGAGATTGGCACATTGACCTTTCTCTGAGGGCTAGGCACTGGGACAGGGATGTGTTATTGGTTTGCCTATTTAATCCTCTGGGCTGTAGGATCTGTTTGCGTATTTAATCCCCATTTTACAGATGAGGAAACTGGCTCAGAGAAGTTACCTCGCTGACTCCAAGACTTAGCGGCAGAAACACAAAAATCTGAAAACCCAAACAGATGCTGTATTCTGAGAGAGGGACTCACAGCATGCTGTGGGAATTTGGGGCAGGGAAAGACCAAGGCTGCTGGGGGTTCAGGGGGGTTTTCATAGAGAAGCTGAGCCATGAACCTGGACTATGGGGATCATTTTATTTTCACCAGAAAGTGGAGGGGTGGGGGTTGGGGGAAGCAGGAATAGATGCTGTTGAGCAATATGGAAACTGGTTTGGAATCCTATGCTGTTACACCTGGTTAAATCCCAAAGTCCGGAAACCACTGTCCTATGCCAGAGTGCTCAGGGGGTTTCCTGGAAAGGAGACCCTGAGATGAAGATCAGAGAGCAAGAGGTTTACAGGGAGTGACTTGGGGGTCGACATCTGTGGAAGGGAGGGAAGGGGAGTGGAGAGGAAGGACACAGGGTCTGAGGAGGAAGCTGGACGGCATTGCCTGTCAGCAAAGGTGGGTCCTTTAGTTGCCCAGGTGGGCTGAGGGAGCCTGGCCTTTCTCTCCTGCATCCAGTCAGTCATCGGATATGGGCTGTCCTTGGGAGGAGGTATGACCTTGGGTGAGGCAGTAATCTTCCACCAAAAGACTTCTCAAAGAGGGTTGACAGCTGAGACCTATCAGCTGACAGCCATCTCAGCATCTGGGGGAATCAGCTTTCCATTCCCAAAGGGGGATCTGGTAGCACATCTCGGGGTCCCTGGGCACTGCCTCCCGGAGGGTCTCCCAGCCTGTTGTGCATTCAAGGCTGAGGACCTTGAGACTCCCTGGGACCCTGGGCCCTCCTCATCCAGGTGATGGTTTAAAAAAATCAGCTTGAATATGATGAGCATTTCACAAGTGCAACATCTTTGATATTAGACAGGAAGCCAAATATCTAGGCACTTATTAATTAATTTGATTAATTTAAAAGAATGTGTTTATCCTCTATGCAAAAATTTCAATATATAAGATATATTTGGAAATGTAATAATGCATTCCCATATCACTAGTGAGATTCCTTAATGAAAAATGTTAAGACCCCTGTAACTCTTTGGAGCAAAAGTAGCAAATGCCCAGCCCGTTGGGGAATCAGAGACAGGAATGGTTCTTACATCGGTGGAGAAAAGCAGGGGCAGCTGCAGCCCTTGCTCCAGCTGCTCAGATCCCTCCATTGTCTCTGGACTTCCTCACTTCAGTGTGAGTGGTTAACTCTTCATAAGCCAGCGGTGTTTCCTGCATGTTAAAGGGAATAATCAAAGTAGGTTTTGGACAACATTCTTGTATCCAGTTTTGTTGTTTTGCAAACCACCATTAAAATGGACTTAAACAAAAAAGGAAGGATATTGGCTCGTGTACGTGAAAAGCTCAGATGGCATTAAGAATTGCTGAAACCGGTAGTTAAATAACATCAGCAGATTCCAGCTTCCTTCTGTCTCTTGGCTTTGCCTCGTCTCAGTTGGCTCCATTCTCAGACAGGCTTCTACCTTGTAGTGGAAGATAAATGTAGCAAGCAGCTCAGATTTTTCAGGTTTATGTTCAGCTGGAAAGAGCAAGACTCTTTTCCAGGATTGTCATGTGCTATACTGAGAAATCAGGGATAGACCTCCTCTCCTCTCCCCTTGAGCATATGGATTGACCCAATTAAAGTTAGAAGCTATGACCAGAATAAGAGTATGGCAGGCACAATTGGTTGCTGTGGTACATTCTTCTGGTGTGCCTTCCTGGATGTGGGGGATTAAGAGCTAGCAATTACATTTCTCAGAATCTCTTGCAGCTATAATTTCTATGGTGATTTGATTCTGTCCATTGGATGCTCCCCTACAAATCCTGAATCCTTAAGTTGAGGTGGGGCCAAGGTTCTTCCAGCAAATTCAGTTGGGGAAATGTTTGGTTTTTCTTTAGTAGCTATAGCAGAGAACTCAGCATCCAGAGAACTCTGGCCTTATTGTGTCAAGAGCAGATTGAACTATCTGTTGAGCTGGTGTGAACCACAGCCAACACCGAGTAGTCAAGGAGCTAGCATAGTATGGGTGGCTTCCTCATCATGGCCAGGGCAGTATGCTTCCAGAGTCTTTGACTTTCTGAGCACAGACCAAGATAGCAACTTACCTGGTGGCCCAGTTCTGCATGGTAACTTTAGGACTCTTTCCTGAACGATCAACCCAGAATCTGATTCTTCAACCCCCCACAACAATTTTGTTGGCCAATTAATACCCTGAAACAAATATCTTCTGCTTCATTTAACAAGAATGAATTCTATTTTCTGCAACTGAACCCTATCACCAGCCCTACAGCTGTCTTTTCTTTGCACCTCTGACCCCCACATCTTCCTGCTGGCAGAGCTCACTTGGAAATAATTTCCAGCATCCTTTGCAGCTGAATCTATGTTGGGCATGTGTATGTGAGGAGGGAAGCATTCCTGGACAAGTTTCTATCCTAATAAATAGAGACACTTAAGAGCAATCTTCCTTTCTTGGGAGAAAATGTGCTGTGTGATGCTGAAGCAGCCCTTGTACAACCAATTTTGGAATTGGAAATTACAACCAATTTTGGAATTGGAAATTACATGAAAATTTTTTAGTGTGTGTGTGTGTGTGTGTGTGTGTGAGATAGAGAGAGAGAGAGAAAGAGAGATTTAGACATTCATCTTCTGATTTCTTTAGTGATAAGTACATCAAGCTTGGTAGAGGGATGGGTGGTTGTAGCTCCTCTTGCTGGTTGGCATGGGTGGTGCCCCTTCATACCTGGCATCCTCGATTACTTTTCATGAAATAGTAAAGCTCTTACAGATGCTTTTCCAAGACTTTTATGCCTGTTTTTATGTTATCATACAAAATCTCCCAGGTAGTAGGGCAAATATTATGTGTCCTATATTTATGATGAGAAATCTAGGGCATTGACTTAAATTGCTGGGTCAACCTCATACAGCTAATTAAGGAAGGTACAGAGTTGTGACCCCTGCTCTACTTTTATTTCTGCTACATCACATTACTGCCTCTAAACTTTGACAGAATGATTTGTTTAAAAAAAAAAAATTAAGTGCCTAGCAGGAAAACAGCCCGTGGGTTCAGCCTCTTGGTTCTCAAAAGGCAAGGGGCCGTGTGAGGTCGAGACTTCATCTTTCATAGGGAGACTTCACTGGTCTCCAGGGACCACACATGCTTTTGGCTTTCTGTGTTCAGCAGAAGCAAGGGATCCCTTGCAAAATTGCCCTTTGGCTTACTCATGATGGGAAACAGAAGCCTCAAACACGCTCAAGTAGGGGGAGTTTCAGTTAAGTGTGGTAATGCTGCATGCAGAGCAATAAGGAACATCTCACAGATGTGCAAGACAGGAGGCAGCTAGAATCACTCACAGAGGAGAGCTGGAGGCAGCTCTGGATCACATCTGGCCCCGGGGAACCCTGTGGTGGACATTGGAGACCTTCATCTCAAGCTCCTCCATGTGACTCAACTGCCCTCTCTGTCTGCTTCTTTTTTCCTGCCGTCAGCGTCTTTCTCCGCTTCCTCATTGTTTCTCTCCCTGACAATTCCCTCTTGCCTTTGGCCCCTCATGACCTGTTTGGCTTCCTCTAAACAACTCAGAGAAGGACAGTCAACAGAGCCAGGGTGCAAAGAGCATGAGGTGAAAAAGGCAACTATTTCACCCAACTGAATAAGGCTGCTTCACCAACAGCTGTCTGTTGTTGCCATGAGAACAACATCTCACCCCCCACCCCCACGTCCTGCCCCATCCTTTCACACGGGGCCTTAAGTTCTGGGTCACTGGCCAGGCAGGGCCACCTCATCCCAGCCAGTTGTGATGGTGGAAGAGACGGCACTGGAATAGGGTCAGATGATCTAACATCCAGGATCCTGGACCAAGCTCTTTGCTAGAGGCAGTTTCTATAGAAAGGGCTGAGGGTAACAGGAGCCAGCAAACTTGTCTACACAACCCCCTTCCTGGGTTCTGATCCAGATGCTCCCCCTCAACTGTGGAATTTTCTGGTCAGTTGTGCCTTTTCCAGACTCATGAATGAGCTCTGAGGGTAGATTTTGCTTCTAGGATCATTGCCTTGGGTTATAGCTGGATGCAACCTTCTCCCCTCTGGGGACTTGCTTCGTTCTCTATTACCCAGGAGATACCAAATGACTGACGGATGACCATTGCGGTTCTAGCTTTGTTTGCCTGAAGGGAAACTAACCAAAAGGAGTGTTTAAAACATTTACTAACTTCTCTTCTAAATCACGCCAAACCCTTCCCAGCTCCTGAAAGCTCCATGTTCAACATTTTCCTTCTAGTCCCTAACACTCTAAGTTCTTGGGCTCAGCTTTGGATAATGGGCTAGTGTGGAGCTGAGTAGAAACAGCATGGAGGAGACCCTCTTCCCCGCCAACCTTGGCCCCGCAAAGTCGTAGCCACACTGTGAACCCAAATGAACAGGAAACCTAATAGGGTTTGGCCACTGGATGGAATTAGACTATTTTTAGATGAACTATTTTAATATCACCTCCACCTGCCTTGCATTCATGTTTTTAATTCTTCCCTGAAACTTCCATTTGTCGATGGTCTGTCTTATCTAATTCCCGACTGCTAAGGGAGTGATACGAGCACCTGCCTTCTGAGTTATTGTGGGACCAGCTGCTGATCCGCAGACCAGCTGTCTTGCTTTTGTGTGTTAGAGCATAGTCTTAGCTTTCTGATCAACTGTGCTAAACTTCCTGGTTTCTGCAGCCATGCTCAGTACTAAGTCCAGAAGTGGAATTAAGGTGGGGATATTGGTGCTCAATAAAGGCATGTTGAATGAATGAATAAACGGCTAAGAAAAGAAGGAAGTAGCTTTAGTGTAGGCTGTCTGCGGTGCCTTGTCTTCTCGCTCTGGACTACTTTTCCTTCCATTGATGGCCTTGGACACCACGTCATCCTCATAGCGTCCCCTGGCTACCTCTAGTCTCTCCCCTTTGGCTAACCTCTAATCTCTCCCCCAGGATTCTGTTTTGGATGGGATTCTTGGAGAATGGAATGGTTAATCTGAAAGATGGACTCTCTCATGGTAGAATTCCAGACATTTGGCTAAGATGGGGTGGGGTTAGGTGGCAGACAGCAAGAAAACCTTTCTCAGATCCCAGCTCTATAAGGCTGGAGCACATATATATATTGTTATATTGTTTCTTGTCTATTTGTTTTCCCTGTTGCAGCCCTAGCACTTGGTACAGTACTTGACACATAGTAGGTGCTTGTGTATGTATTGAAAGATTGAATGTGCACAGAGAATAGTGTGTTACTGGAGGACAGGGCTATGCATTTTGGTATCACTATGATAGAATAACTTGTACACACGAACAGTCACAAACTGTGGTCATGGTTTAGCGAATCTCATGAAAACAGCCTCTCTTGGCCTCAAGTAATATAAAAAATACATTTTAAAAAGGCTCTTACCTTGTGTCTGGAATACTGATAATGTGTGTGAAGGACAAGATCAGAGCAGACAAAGAAAAATGAATTCTAATTAGAGAGAGAGAGAGAGAGAGAGAGAGATGATCAACCACTCCAATTTTTTGATGCTACTAGCAGATCTTGGGTGTTTGCTCTGAATTCTGTAAAAACAATTGCACTGACCTGTGAGAAAAAGCAAATGGCAAAGACGAGCTGAAAGCTGGGATTTTATTTTAAGAAGCAACCCCAAGGGTGATGGGAGATTTTACTGAGATCCAGCTTGATCCCACAGGAGTTTTGAGAGGGTGATCTTTGGGCCGAGGTTTGGCATTACCCGAATCTGGCCCCAGGGCCCAGCCAAGCTGCTTTCTCCCCTGGGCCTCAGCTTCTGCAGGCAGGAAAGTGGGGGAGTAGGTAAGAACTGATTTCCAAGGTCTCTTCCACCTATGGAATTCTATGATTTGGCATCTTTTAAAAAACATATTTTTATTGATTTCAGAGAGGGAGGGAGAGGAAGAGATGGGAACATCAATGATGAGAGAGAATCATGGATTGGCCACCTCTTGCACACTCCCTTCTGGAGATTGAGCCCACAAACCTGAACAGGTACCCCGATTGAACCATGACCTCATGGTTCGTAGATTGCCGCTCAACCACTAAGCCACACGATCCAGGCCGGTTCTGCATCTCGACAGGGTTTTCAATTTGTCCTTATTAATGCAAAGATTCAATTAACCAGGACATTAAATTCCATGAGCATTCTGGTTAATTGGGTCTTTACTAAAATAGCCCCAAATTTTGTTTATTGCATTCAAAAAATGAGCAACATGTTTTTTACATTACTTTACATCTGTGGGAATGTAAAAGCATTTAAGTGTGACAACTGAAGGTTGGGCTGTTGTAGAGAGGAGGAGGAGGAGGAGGGGAAGGAGGAGGAAAGGAAGGAGGAGAAATAGGAACATAGGAGAGAGAGATAGAAACATGGGAGAGATAAAAACATCCATCAACTACCTCCTACACATCCCCTACTGGAGATGGAACCCACAACTTGGGCATGTGCCCCCACCTGAAATTCAGAATTGAAACAGTGACCTTGCAGCATGGGATGACTCTCAAACAACTGAGCCACACTGGCCAGGCTAGAAGTTATTCCTCAAAGCAGTTTCCAAACATTTTTGACAGTGACCCATGGTTAAAAAAAATATTCCTTTCACATTTCACCACACACACACACACACACACACACACACACACACACGTGTTTTATGTTCTAATTCACACCGTTTGCTTTGTCATTTCATGAGACATGACCCTGAGCAGCACAGTAGAGAGAAAAGAGCACTGAACGAGGCATGAGAGTTTGACTTCTAGTCTGGATTCCATTACTACCTGGCCGTGTGATCTTAGCTAATTCACTTAACCTCTCTGAGCCTTGCCCACCTTCAAACATAAGCATGCCTGCCCTATCTACCCCACAGGTTGGTTATGAAAATCAAAAGCAATAAAGCACATTGAAAGTTATGAAGTTTGATAGAAATAACATGTGTTATTAATAAGGGTTTTAGGTCTTGAGAATTTTTAAGTACTAAGTCCAAAAGTAGACTATAAATCAGATGAAGCTGGGGTCTGGGGGAAAGACTTGAAGAGATGGGATATGAAGTTACATTTCATATCAAGATAAGGAGTTTTATTGCCCTACTTGGAGTTTATTTTCCTTATCATGCTGATTTTTCTGTTACATCTTAGATTCCTTTCTTTTCTCCCTTCTCCCTTCCCTCCTTTCCTTTCCTATAAAACTGAGAGAAACACACACACACACACACACACACACACACACACACACTAAAAGGGAGGGTACAGACTCCATCAAAAGAGATCTGGGAGCCCGGCTGGTGTGGTTCGTGGTTGATCGTTGGCCCATGAACCAGGAGGTCATGGTTCGATTCTTCAGGAAATCACACATTGTCTTCACTATCAGAGAAGTGTAAACAAGGATCCCGGAATGCTAGTGACCCTTGAGCCCATGGCAAGGAGCAGAGCTATGCACCGATTGATTATTCCAAACAATGGGGGCTCAAGCTATTTCCTGACCAAATAGTCTCAGAGTAAATCTTTCTAATATTTACTGACTTTTAGGATAGTCTGTCTGTTACTGCAATTACCTGCCTGCCTAAGGGCTAGATATGTGTCCAAAATTGAATAAAAGGTTGGCGAGGCCTGAGCACCAGGGGAAGTCCTTCCCCTTGAGGTTTGCCTGCTTGGCCCCCAATATTTCCAAATTATGATTTCTTGTCCCGTCTCTTTCATTTTCGTGGGGCCCCTTCTCCAGATCCCAAACCCTGAAACATGTGGGATGTGGGTCATTCACAGATTCCTTGTCAGGGCACATGCCCAGATTTTGGGCTCGATTCCCAGTAGGGGTGTTCAGGAGCCAGCCCATCAGTGTTTCTCTCTCATTGATATTTCTACCTCTCTCCCTTCCTCTCAAAAAAAATCAATAAAAATATATTTTAAAAAAGAGAGAGAGATCTGGGAGGAACACCAAAATTATCTACTATAGGGTCATGCCCAAGTTGGGGAGATTCTATAACAGACCAAGGCCATGTGACCCAAGAACTCTTGGTGTTCTCCCAAGGATGGTGGGTGGGACAACCTTTGGCTCTGTTTCTGTCTGTTCCAGGGACCATGATAGTGACTGTGTTCTGTGTCCGCCTCCAAGTTGAACTGGGACAGACAGTGCCCACGGGGCTTTAGATTTCTGTGGCAAAAGGACTGAAAAGCCTCTCCTGGCTTCTAAAAGCATTCTTTCTGGACCGAATGCTCCTCGGGAGACCTGCCATTTCTTAGAGCTCTTGGCTTCGTGCTTCCTCCTGCCTCCTTTCTCACACACCTCTCCAGCCGTCCCAGCTGCCGTCAGGTTCTTCTTGGAGTTTTGCTGTTTAGCTGACTCCGCGCCCCCCAACCCCCATGCATGTGGGGGATATTTGGATGTGACAAAGCAGCCTTCCTGGTGGTGTTCCCCCATGGCACTCCGAATGCCGTACCGCAGTGGAGACCCCTGGTCTCGGGGCCTCGGCAGGCCTCGTGTGAGATGGGAGTTGAGGTGTGTGTAGTCCTGGGTGTACGCCACACAAAACCATCAAGCTGGTCCCTGAGCTGCAGCAATTCTTTGTCCTGTAAATGGGGGTGGTTTGGATACCAGCAGTGGGTCTGCATACAGCACTCTGAGGAGCTGTGGCTTAGGGACATTCTTCCTCCTCCTCTACAGGAGACACGTACAAGGCTGGTCATAGTAGTTCTGCTTATAATAACTAGAAGAGGAAACAACCCAGGAGTCCACAAATAAGGGAATAGTTTATTCACTTTCTCTTGCTATAGAGGATTCCACTCTGTGGTATATGCAGCCAATCAGTGTTTCTCTCTCATTGATGTTTCTCTCTCGTTGATGTTTCTATCTCTCTCCTTTTTTCTCTATAAAATCAATAAAAATATATTAAAAAAAAGAGAGAGCTGAAACTGGTTTGGCTCAGTGGATAGAGTGTCGGCCTGCAGACTGAAGGGTCCCTGGCTCGATTCCGGTCAAGGGCATGTACCTGGGTTGCGGGCACATCCCCAGTGGGGGGTGTGCAGGAGACAGCTGATCAATCTGTCTCTCTCATCGATGTTTCTAACTCTCTATCCCTCCCCCTTCCTCTCTGAAAAAAATAAATAAAGTATTTTAAAAGAGAGAGAGAGAGAGAGAAAGAGAGAGAGAGAGAGAGAGAGAGAGAGAAAGAGAGAGAGAGAGAGAGAGAGAGAGAGAGAGATCTGGGAGGAACACCAAGATATCTACTATAGGGTCATGCCCAAGTTGAGGAGATTCTAAAACAGACTGAGGCCATGGTATATTCATAGAGTGGAATCCTCTATAGCAGAGAAAGTGAATAAACTTCAGCTACACATATTGGCACCAAAGACACACACACACACACACACACACACACACACGGACGAATTTCAAAAATACTATTGAGCATAAAGAGCAAATTGAGAAGATTATAATTAGTATGGTTTCTCTATAGGAAGTTCAAAATCACCATTAGACACTGTGGTGGTTATTGAACCATTTAAAATGAATTGAAACTGTAAAGAAAAGCAAGGGAGTGCATAACACGTGTGTTAGGTCAGTGACTTGCCTGGGTGGGAAGGGAGAATGGGACCGTTGGGAAGGCAGGAAGGGGTGGAGACACACAGAAGGAACTTCACGGCATTCAACATTTTATTCCTTAAGCTGGTGGTAGGTGCTTAGTGTTTATTATTCTTCTTTAAGTGGTACCTATATGTCATGCACACTCTTGCTAAGTGGGATCTATTTCACAAGGAAAAACATTAAGCAGTATATTTAACCAAAGCGAACACTCTCCCCCACGCCAATCACAGGCTGAGGTCAGTGTGGGTGAATGGTGTGAGCCAAAGGAATGAGATCTTTTCCAAACATGGAGCCTTGCAGGTCTGGCCTGGCTTCAGGGAGAAAGGATGAAGGTAAGCTGGCTTTGGCACTCCCCACCCCCACCCCGGGCACCAGCCCTTGACGGAGGAGGCGTGCCCGCTCTCCCAGGACCTTCTGCTCACACGGCCCTGGGACCACAGCCTGCCTGCTTCCTACCCCTTTCTTCCCGCACCACAATCCTCAGGCTTCAGCCTGTTTTGCTTTCCCTTTTAAGAGCCACCACCACACGCTCCACGCCCCATCTCATGTGGCTTTCCCAGGGCTGTCTGCTGAGTGGAATGGCATCCTCCTCACTTTTCAATTCTCCGACATCCTCCCTCGCCCCCCAAACAAGTGTGCCGGCCCACGTGGAGTTAAAAGAGTGAAAGCATTTTGTCAGGTGTGGAAATTTGCCTGAATATCGCTTCCAAAGTCGGGTCACTCAGCACCTGATTACCTTTTTAGGGAAGGTTTATCCTTTGCCCAGCTGAAGTTTATTTTAAATTCTGTCTGGTTTGCAAACACATTCTTAGTTGACAGCTCTAGTTTGAAATGTTTGGGCTCACTGTGTGCTGGGTAAAAACACGTTGTCAAATCCTTTTCAAACCCCTCTTGCTAGATGCTTTCCTTGCCCTGCCATTTGGTGCTATAAAAGCTTCGAGTGAGAAGGGACCTTGGAATTCACCTATCCAACTTGCCAGCCAGTGAAATAATATTTTTCTGAAACATGCCTGGTTGCCAGTCTCTGGTTGCTTGCTTTTCAAAGGGCATTGCTGTGCGGACAAAGAGTACCATAATTTACAAACGCCCCATAAAGTTTTGCATAGATTTTCATTTTGTCTTTGAGAATCAGAAATCAGTGCGAGCAATTCAGACTGTGATAATTGGAGTAAAATGAGCACAGACTCTTTCAAAACCAGTTCTAAAAGGTGCAAAAGGCCTTGTTTGGTTGAAGACACCTTTAATGTACTTAATGTAGTGGTTCTCAACCTTCCTAACGCTGCAACCCTTTAATACAGTTCCTCATGTTGTGGTGACCTCCAACCATAAAATTATTTTCGTTGCTACTTCATAACTGTTATGTTGCTACTCGTAATGTAAATATCTGATATGTAGGATGTCTTAGGCCAACCCTATGCAAAGGTCATTCGACCTCCAAAGGGGTCGTGACCCACAGGTTGAGAACCGCTGACTTAACGTAATCATTCCCCATATTACAAGGACAGTGGGCGATTGGGCCCATCCACGCAGTTGGAAGTAGAGGCAGAGAAGCCAGGGAGATGGGGCTCATCTCTTGGGGGTCCCATGTGTACATTCCCCTCTGTTCCTTGTCTCTGCTTTCTTGTCTTCTTAAAGGTAAAGAAACAAATGCAGACATGGCTTCTCCACAAGATATAACTTACCAATTGCCCCTGCTGAAGGGAGCAGGTCTGGTCTCCTTCACCTTCTATCTTCCCATCTACTGGGGCCCCGTCCGTCCCCAATGTCTGAGCCCACCCAGAGAGAGAGTGATGTGTGGTAAGAGTTGCCTTTTGTTCTGTTCTGCTAGGCTTGGAACCAAGCCACGACCCCAGCTGCCATCGTAGTTAAGTGGATTTAGGCTCTGAGCTGTGCTGGGACATGGGTGGCACAGGGCCTCCAGGGTGAGGGGAGGAAGCCAGACTAGAAAAGACCAAATGTAACTCATTGGAGCCTCAGGGTTTCTCCATGCTGAACTAGGCTCCTACAAGCTGGGGAGAATTTCTGGGCTAAAGAGGGTAGTTGAAGATGCTTTTAAAAAATTGGGGGGCAGGAAGTCCAAGCAGGGAGAGTCAGGAGGGAATGATTAAAGGTACAGACCCAGCCTAGACATGCATTTGTAAGTCCAGTGTGCACGAGAGGTTCAGCCAAGGTTTAGCAATGGCTGTGGATGAGTCCTGGTTGGTGGGACAGGGCCTTGTGGCGGGAGATGCACAGAACTGGGGAACTGGACCCTTCACAGCAGGATGTCCTGTTAGAGCCTGCGCAGGTGAGAGTTGGTGGGGTAAGGAGTCAAGATTCTGCAAAGGGGGCAGGGGCAGGGGCAGGCTAGAGCCAGCTGGGCTGTCAGGACCACTACCTGATGGTCAGGGAAGACCTTGGAGCCCAGCAGGCAATCAGGGGCAGGAGTCTTCTGTGATCTGCTCTGCACCCTGGGGTTGAAGCATTAACAGACCTGCCTGGGTCCCCTCTAGGAACTGGGAGGGCCCTAGGGAGTGTAGGGCTGACTACCTGAACCACTCAGCTCCTAGTTCCATGAAAGCAAATCAACAAATCCTTGACCGAGTCTTTGTGCAAGAGAGTCAAATGGGGTAAAAACCAGGGGTTGGGTGGTAGTTGGATTAGGAAATGCCATCTGGACACCATTCAAATGATCAGCAAATCACAAACTAAAGTACCCTCGGTCAGTACTCAATACAGGCAGCCCCAAATCTCTGCTTTCCTGGAGCTTACAACCTAGTGGGCCGAGATGGTAAACACATGAATAAAAAGTAATGTATATTAAAGGTAGTATGTTCTGTGGAGACAGGAGCTACGGAGAACTGGGGGTGGAGCCAGCTGAGCAAGCTGCACTTTTAATGAGCCTCTCGAAGAAGGCCTCACCAAGAGGGTGGGCATGAAGGAGGTGAGGGACCTGGTAATGGGGCTTGATTACTATTTCAGGGATGTTTACCTGTACTTTCCAATCTCCCCCTCCTCCCCGCTGAAAACACCCGTCAGACACAAGCCTAAAGGCAGGAACTATGAGCTAAGTATGTGGAGGGAGACTCTGGGCCTTGTGGATGCCTCATGTTCTGGTGGGTGGAGGTTAAGAGCTGCCAAGGTGACCTGGGTCAGCAGGATGCATGGGGCCACCCAGCCTGGCAGGACTTCTCAGAGGACATGGCTTTTGAAAATGGGAATGGTGACACCCCAGCCGTGCTCTCTGGGCAGGCAAAGCCTTGGTTCCAGGCTTTGACAGGGCCAGTGCCATCATGGCCTCTGTGGAGTCTTTCCCCCTCCAGCAGTCCGTCTGCAGATGGCATCGAGAAACCTGTCCTAGTCCTAGTCCTCTCTAATAACAAACACAAACAAACAAAGCCCTGCCGTGTCTTCTCTTTCTGGGATCCTGATTCCCTCTGGGTCATTAGCAGCCAGCCTGAGCCTCCTGCTTCCTTTTCAACCAGACTCCTCCTTTTAATACAACCACCCTGGGCCATAATACCCCCCACACACTATCACCCGCTGCCTTCCCTGAGCTCTCATTATCGCTATGATTGAAGGGATCGGAAGGGACAAGCACAGTAGCTTTCCCTGGAATGCCAATGAAAGGGATTAAAGAGAACTCCTGGGTTGTTTGGGCCTTGCAGATTTTTATTACGGAGGGACTCTGTGCCTTAGAAACTCCGTATTATAGTTTTGTGTGTGTGTGTGATCAGGAGCCATGCTTTGTACCCACCGCTGTGCACAGGGACATGATCCGACCTACATATTCATTAATCCGGAGTACCAAGCAGAAATCTGTAACGAGACTTTTAATGTGTCTTCTCTCATTATCTGAGAGGAGCCTTCCCTGTGGACACTCACGCTCTCCAGCATCTGTGGCAGGGGCCAGAAGGAGACCAGGGGAAGGACCTGCTCTCGGTTGTATCTTTTACTGTGTTCCAGGGACCCATTTAGTGTCTTCCCAGCCAGACTTCTTTATTTCTTCGCCTGGCACATGATTATTGCGGGGGAACTTTGTGGCTTTTGAGAGGAACAGAAATTGAAATGCAAATTGGCGTGATGTATCTATTTTGCTTTGCAAAATTCTCATCTGCCATCTAACCCAGTCAGGCAAAGCAGTCGGATCTAAAAACTTTGGATTTAAGACCTCAAAAGAAATACGTGGCCGGGAAGGGAAAATGTTAGTAAATATGAAACCCATGTCTCCCTAGTCTCCGATTATGTTTTTTTTTTTCTGGGTGCTGATACCCATAAGCATCAGAAGTCATCTTCAACTCATCAGATGAAAAGATATCCATGCTTCTATGCACCATATTTGCTGACATTCTACTGATGTAGAAAGACTGCGGACCGTTGCATAATCTGCATCCTCAATGAGCTTCACACTGTGGCTCAAGCAGCAGGCAGACAACCAAGAAAGGATGAAGTAAGGGGACATAGAGGGGAAAAAAGTGTGCAGATTTCAGTAGTCAAAATTGTTGCTTTTTCAGTCTTCCTGGTTAGTAGATAATGGCTCTCAAAGTGATATTACATCCTCCCATCCCAGACCAATAGCGTATTAGTGGACCACGTGTTAAGCACCAATTATACCAGTGGTTCTCAACCTGTGGGTCGCGACCCCTTTGGGGGTCGAATGACCCTTTCACAGGGGTCGCCTAAGACCATCAGAAAACACATATTTCCCATGGTCTTAGGAACCAACAGACTGCTCCTAGGTGTAGCAAAGTGTAGCAATGTAATTTACTGTTGTCATATTAAGACTGTTACCCATGTTACACCACGATTCAAGACAAAATTTCATTTATTTATAATTAGAAATAAATATTTCACAATATATAATTACATATTGTCTTTGTAATTAATCACTATGCTTTAATTATGTTCAATTTGTAACAATGAAAATACATCCTGCCCATCAGATATTTACATTACAGTTCATAACAGTAGCAAAATTACAGTAGCAACGGAAATAATTTTATGGTTGGGGGTCACCACCACATGAGGAGCTGTCTTAAAGGGTCGCGGCATTAGGAAGGTTGAGAACCACTGAATTATATGCACACACGAATTACACTCTAATTCAATATTTACATCGATTCCACCAAATAGGCACTATTGTTAACTTCATTCTACAGATGATGAAACTAAAACTCGGAGAAGTTAGCTTGCCCAGGGCCACCCTGCTAGGAGGAGCAGAAGTGAGAGTTACAACCAGGGCCAAGACCAAGTTCTGAGGATAAGCCTTTGGTGACCTAACTCTCCATTGCTGCAAACACAGTCACAGTGAAGAGCCTCGGAGAACTGCAGCTCAAACTTGTTGGTTCCTGGAACTGCCTAGAATGGCTCCCCCCCAAGCCAGGGGTGAGGACCTGAGGACTGGAACCGACTGTAACGGAAGGGAGTGAAAGTGTCAGTGTAATGATTCTTCAGATAAACTTTGATATTTACCCCAACCTTTCTGTGCTCCACGAGGAAATGCCAAGGTGAGCTGTTTTGCAATAATTTGCCAGACTCTGGCATCACCAGAAAAGCATTGAGAAACAGAGGCCACACCTTCCCCACATTGAGCTCAGTGGAAGATGAACTCAGCCGCCCGAGTTATTCTCTTAAAGGCACAGCTGCAACCCTCCAAAGTAGGCCAGGCCCCTCCGGCTGGTTTCGCCCAGCGGTTATTCCTGACCCCGTGTCCAGGGAGAGGGCAAGTCTGAAGGCTGCAGCTGTAGGCTTTGGACAAGAACAAACAAGAGGGCGGCGCTGCCAGCCGCAGGTGCGATGCCTGGGTGGACTTGGCTTTCGCGCCTCCTGGTCCCTGCTCTTACACACCTTCCCTCCCAGGCTCAAAGGTGTGTCCTGTGCGAGGAGGAAATTACAACAGAATTTGGCTGAGTTGTCCCTGGGCAGCACCTGGAAGACTAACCGCAGAGAAGGCGGGAAGTAAGGCCTAGAAAATTCTGATGATGTAAACAGTCTGAGAGCTTCCAGCTGAACCTGTCTCACAGAGCTCACGGCACACATGCTGGTCAGGCCTCCACTCTCAGAGGAGAAAAAGAAGCTTCCAGTTTGCTATCTCCACTCTGTCATCTTACTCTTTTTGCATTCTAGGTGTCTAGCAAAGTGCTTGGCACCTGATGGCTGTTTGGCTAATATTTGCCAAACCCATCTGGATCGAGACACTTGAGAAGCTTCAAGGCCACTTGGAACATGGCTTTTCGGTTGGACGGGCCCTGTCCTAGAAAAGGGAGGAAGTGCTGGATGAGACCTTGGATCTACCCCAAACCCCACCCTGGGACCAGTCTGAATGTTCTGGGGCTGGAGTCTGGTCGGGGAATTCTATAGTTAGGTCTGGAGAGACAGGGAAGAACCTCCTTCTAACATCAGAGTCAAGGAGTGAAATTCACTGAAAAAAATTAAAAAAATATATTTTATTGATTTTTTTACAGAGAGGAAGGGAGAGGGATAGAAAGTTAGAAACATTGATGAGAGAGACATCGATCAGCTGCCTCCTGCACACCCCCTACTGGGGATGTGCCCGAAACCAAGGTATATGCCCTTGACCGGAATCCAGCCTGAGACCTTTCAGTCCGCAGGCTGACGCTCTATCCACTGAGCCAAACTGGTTTCGGCTCATTGAAAATTTAAATGGTCTGCATGGAGAACCCAACCCAGTAATGCTGCAGGTCAAACTCCAGGTCTAAAAGAAGCTGGACTGAAAGCATGCTATCAGACTGGGCTGCAGGAGAGCAAATTCTGCAGCCTTCCAAGCACCATTATCCCGGAGAGAGCACTTCCACAGGGCGGGAGGTCCCTACACAAACACTGGGGATGCAGATGTTGTATTCTTCATTCCGAGGATCTTCTTTGTAACTTGCTCTCGGCACGTTTTCCTGGTTCCCTTTATTTGTGGCTACGTTAAGGCTACCCAGCTGGGCCTCCACCCTGCAATCCTCTATTGACTTAAAACTGAATTTCCAGGAAGAGAGGCTTTCCTGTCTGTGTGGGGCTTTCCAGACCTCGTTTCCCCGCAGAGCTGCTCTGAAGTGGGCGCTCCAGTCTGGACTTGCCTGTGAGTGAAGAAGGGCTGGGCCACCCCTACCGACCCTGCCCTGGCCCAACCTGTATATCTCCTCCGGCAGCCATCGCAATTCCTGGAGAGCAGCCAGGAGCCTCCTGAAGAGCGAATCTCGTTGCCGGTGACACACCCTCAGGTTCCCAGGGAGGAACGCCACCTGCTCAGAAGGTGTTCACTCTCCCAGCATCAGCCGAGCACCTGGCCAACCTCCGGAGGACATGCGTGTGCAGGAGGGGCTTCCCGTTCCTTCTCTTTCCCATCATCCCCTGCACCTCTCCTCCACACCTCGGCCCCAGTGGAGGAGCCTGAACCCGAACATCACAGCTGCCACAGGGGAACAGTTCTTCCTTTTCGTTTCCGCAGTGCTGCCCTCAAGCAGAGTTCCGACTGCTGTACCTAGCCGAGTGCCTGGCACACGATGGCTGGGCTCCAGGAGGGAATGCCAACTCAAGGCTGCTTCCTTCCCTTGCCACTTCACACTCAAGATCCTGGCCCAGATGTCTGGCTCACGGGCAGCTGGGATGATTCTCAAATACACCTCCCTCGTGGCAGGGGAGCCAGGGAACACTGCTGAGGCCGAATGTTTTTCCTTTCAAGTTGCTGTAGCATCTGAAATCCCCATAAATCTTGCAGCACCTTCAAAAGATAACTCTGTGGGAGGATTAGGATAGCAACCCCTGGGTGCATACCTTAAGTTCTTCAATTGATTAGAAGTTTCTTCAAAACACCCAGCTAAGGCTCCAGGTTCCTGGAGGAGGAGGTGTCTCTGGAAGATGCTAGTTACCGGAGGGAGACAGGAAAGGGCCCAGCCCTACGGAAAGTAACCCAGATGTCAAGGATAAGCCTCACTTTTGGGGGGCCGTGGCTAAAGGGTCCTCTGAGAGAACGCCCTGGAAGCAGTTCCCAGCCAGGTGGAGGCTTTAGAAAGGCTCTCAGTGATCTGCAGACTGGCCCACATTACCTGGGTGTCCTCAGGATAATACTTTGCCTTGGGCTCCACATGATTCTGGAGACTTAAACCGGAAGGGCCCTATTCTTGGGGAGCACCCTATAAGGACCAGCAGCATCGTTAGTGTCTCTGTCTTTCAGAAGAGCTTGTTTACTCTGGGGTGGGAGGGAATGAATGGGGAAAGCAATACTTACAGACAACATGGAATCGTTCTCTAAATGCTGACAGAAGAATCCAAGATGCTATGGAAACATAACCTGCATCTGCCTGTGCCAAGGGCATCTTCCCAGAACAGGTGACTTTCAGCAGAGTGTTGAGGGCATAGTGGTTTACCTCGCAGATGAGAAGGGAGACTGCTTGGGAGGCCAGATGCAATGAGAACATGGAACATGGATTTGCTGAACTTGACTCCAGAAAGAAGTAGCGTTGATTTGAGATCTAAAGGAGATAGCCTATTTGGACATTTGGAGATGAGAGAGGGATGGATCCTAGGCTGGGGGACCAGCAGAGTCCAAGGAAGTTGGGGAGTGAGTCTTTCAGTTCCGAGTATAGGAAGGGGAATAGGGAAGGTGAGGTTGAAATCAGACCTTCTCACGCCTGGGCCAATCAACCTTGTCATCCTATCAATTCCACCTTTGAAATGCAATGGCTCAGGGGCAGAGTTCAGAGTTCAGGTCTTATCTGTCTCTGTCCTGGTTGCCACTGCCTAGTTCATGCGGGCCCTCATCCTCTGTCTCCCTTCTCAATTGGTCTCCCAGCCTCGGGCTCCTTCCCTTTGCAACTCATTATCCACATCCCCATTAGGGCTAGTTTCCAAAACGCAAGTTTGTCATTTTTCTGCACAACGTATCCCAGTGGTTCACCATTGTTTCAGGATAACCCCCAGCCTTTGGAATGGCTTATGTTATAAGCCTTTGGGATCCAGTCTTTTCCAGCCTCCCTAGCTCAGCATCCACTGATCCCACCTTGCACCCTGCTTTATACACCTAACTACAACGATGCAGTGTTGCTTCATGCCTTCAGGCCTTTGCATATGCTGTTCTCTCTATGGGAAAATCCCTCTGCATCTTATCCTCTAGGCAAACTCGTATTCATCCTTTAAACATAAACTCAAATACCATCTCCCTCAACCTTCCACACTGAGTTCATCACCGCTGTTACTTCTTTATATTTATACTAGAGGCCCGGTGCATGAAATTCAGCCATCAGGGCTGACCTGTGAGGTGACTGGTGGGGCGATTGGGGAGGGGCCCTGCTGGCGCCTGCTTTGGCTGGGCTGGTGCCACCTGCTCACTGGCCCCATCCCCACCACTGCCACTGGTTGGGGATTGTGGACCGGGGGCAGCTCCTACATTAAGCGTCTGATGGTCAGTACGCATCATAGAGACCTGTCCGTTCCTCCGCTCCATCGATTTGCATATTAAGCTTTTATTATATAGGATGGTCACTCGGAACTCTCATGCCTGGCTGTACATGACCATCTTTGGGAGGTAGGGATGGGACTGTAATAATACCATGTCCAAGCCCCACCCCAGGTCAGTTAAACCAAGGTCTCCAGGGTTGGGGCTGGGCAGGGTTTTAAAAAGCTCCCTGGGTGATTCTAATGTGAAGTCAAAGTGGAGGAATCTGAGAATCAGGAGATCTGAATCCTCAACTCTGCCACGTGTCACTCCTCTGGGCAGATCAGTCATTCTGCTGGCCTCGTTTTCTCATCTGTAAGTGGGAGCTCTGTACTAGAAGGTTTCTAAGCCAGCTCCACATCTCAGACCTGTCTGGAACCATCATTAAGCATTCCGCAGGTCAGAGCGGGTGCCTGGCTATGGGGCGCAGTTCTGCTCTTTGCCTGACAGGGGTGGGAAATGAGCTGCTGGGGCTCAGTCTTTCCAGCTTCCCCCTCTGCTACTTTCCCTTCTGTCCCACTCTGCCCCCCTTTCCACCCCCATCCCTAGGACTTTCTGTGAGCCAGCCTCAGGAAGGAGCCCCGAGCAGTCCTGGCTGCCCGCAGGCTCTCTGCTGCTGTCACACTGCTGAGCGAAGCGAGGTCCTGGAGAGCCCGCCCTGGGCTGCTTTCACATCACCGATGGTTTCTTTCAGGGATGAATGGGCAGTACCTCCTGCATTTTCTTTTGGAAAATATCAGGCTGCACCTTGAGATCACGTGCGGGAGTATGTAATTAAAGTGTTAGTGGGAAAGAGTAAACGTAAGTGGTGTTTTCCTTGTACTTTGCTGCCTGATCTGGAGCAGCAGGACTCTGGGTGGGAACCCTCACGGCTGTGAAATTCGGGCAGCTGAGCAGATGGAGGTCCTCCAGCATTTAGTCACAGAACGAGTGGCCTCTTGCAGCCCCTGCAGTGTCTGTCACCAGCAACCCAGTGTGTCCTGATTGAAGATGAGACTGTCTCATGGAAATGAACAAAGATAGAACCTGTGATGCCTCCATTTTCACTTGAAATAAATCATGTCAGCCGGCCCGGCAGGCAATAGGAGTCTGATGTCTTGCAAATAAAAGCAGCTCTAACTTGAGCAGACACAGTCCATTATCCTGCCATCTGTTCTGCATGGTTCCCATAGAGGGATAACAGAAAGATCAGGTTTTCTTGAAAGCTTGGCACTGTGGGTGCAGAGGAAAACACCCTGCCTTTAAGAGATAACAAACTGGCTCTCGAATTAAATACCATGAAAGCAGCCTTGGGTCCCTATAATCCCCAAATTGCTGAGTTTTCCAATTTCTTTTTCAAATTATAAGAGAAAGTTTAGTTAGAAAGTTACAGAGGTAGTAGAATTGAGGCAGCTGGGCTATCTGTAGGCTCAGGAAATAGGTTACAGAAGCAAAACTCTTGGAACTTAGGAGCTAGAAGGGCAAAGGTAACGTGCCTGGGGGAGAAGAGGGGAAGGGAAGGACGCTGAGAGCTTCGAGAGGGAGTGCGCTGCGGGTGTGTGGTTTCAGAGGTGTGTTCATCTAGATGCACAAAAACAGAGCACAGGGCTTGCTTAAGGCAAAGATAAACCTTTAACTAAAAACGTTACATGCCCCAGCCATGACTACGCACCGTGATCTAAACCGTTAGGAATGTATGATCAGATCACCCTGCAAGGTTACTTTCTGTATAATCCCTTATTCATCCACAGCTCCCATTCTGAATTACAACTTTGTCTGCATTAGATTGGAGGTGGCTTCTCCCTCCTCCTCCTCCCTGCAGTGCCAAAGCATTGCCTCTCCACGTGAAGAATGATTGCTATCCACAGGGTGGCTTCAGCATTTCAACACAGGAGAGCTTAGGGGTACATGGAAGGGTGAGCAGTCTGGGGAGCTTTATCTGAGGCTAATAACCCTATTTCTTAGATTGTATTCTTTAGATAAGTAGAAAAAATTATTTTTTATAGATGTCTAGTCACATTTTACATAAGATTATGAAAATATCAGTTGTCTCCATTAAAAACTTTCCTCATTATTATGATTTGGAGGCCTGGAGAGAGCTAAGACATTGTGTCAGTCAGGGTCCAACCAGGACATCAGAAATCATCCAGAATATTCAGATAGAGGGGATTGATTGAGGGAAGGAGTAACACAGGTGATGGATGAAACTGAGAAACCAACCAGGGGATGGGACAAGAGTAGCAATAGTTGGATGTCACTGCCATCCTTAGTTTGGAGGGACAATGGAAAGAGGAGGTGGGTTCCCAGAGCCCAGAGGCAGGGGTCATCTCAAATACCAAGACAGAAAGGGGTGTGAGAAATTCCCCAGCATTTCTAATCTACCAGTATCTCCCATTGGCCAAACCTAGCTGTCAGTCAGTGACAGACTTTCTGCGCCATGGTGTAGGGAAGTGGGAGGAATGCAGCTGAGGTCATTCAGGCCAGGACTGTTTATATAAATGAGCCAAAGATGACTTCTGTGTCTGGGCCTCAACATGGTTTGTTTCTTTACTGCTGGCTGGACCCATTAGCTCAAAAGCCAACTGTCACCCAAGTGAAGTTTTTGCACATTCAGTTATTTCCAAAATAGCCCAAGCAAGCAGATTTTTAAGCCATTTAGAGTCTTCCTGCTTTGCACATCCAGTGAAACCTCACACAGCATCTGTGGCCACTGATAAGATAGAGCCATGTGGTTATATGGTCCCAATGTGCTACGGCTCTTTGGACTTCTTTCATCCAGAGACTCCCCATCCTGTTGCTGAGCAACAGCACCTAGACATGTAACCTCCTCTCAGATCTACCCTTACCACCCCCTTCTGGATGGTAGCCCCCTCACTATAAGCCTCTGGACAGTCTTCCTCTATCCTGCCACCCTATCCAAATGCTACTCAAGAAAGCTGGTAACTTAGTGCCTTTAGTGATCATATATTTTTCCTTGATCAGCCCCAAGTTCCTTGAACCCTCTACAGACTGGCATAGGGATCACAGAAAGGAGCTAAAGCCCCTCTGGTCACCCCTTGGAGTCCCCGCTTGTTGTGAAGAATGAGTGACATACTATTACACTGGCAGAAGAGGATTAACTGAGAAGGGCATAACTTTTATTGATTGCATCTTTAAATTAAGCCACATGTATTGCTAGTATTCATCCAGTTTTGGCCCACAGAAATGGCAGTGCCATCTGGTTCTACCTTAGACATTGGAGTTGACCTCTTCCATTCTATCATTCTCTAAAACCTGTCTATAGTTCATTCATACATTTATACTTACTTTGTGTGACAGAGTCTTTGCTTACATGTTTATTATTATTATTATAAATTTAAGAGAGAGAGAAGAAGTGTGTGTGTGGGCGGGGAAAGAAACATCAATTTGTTGGTCCACTTATTTATGCATTCATTAGTTGATTCTTGGATGTTCTCTGACCAGGGATCGAACCCACAACCTTGGCATATCGGGTGATGCTCTAACCAACTGAGCTTTCCTGCCAGAGCTGTTTACTTGTTTCTTTACTAGTCTCTTTAGTACAGACCCTTTCCTCTCTTGCCCAGGTAACTGCTTTCAGATTCTGAAGTGCCCCCAAATTACCATGAGAGATAGATTAAAATGCAGGTTCCTAGGTCTCCCCATTGAATACAAATTCAATAGGTCCAGGGCACAGCTAAAATGATGCTTATTTATTGTAAATAGCATCCAGGTGTCTGAGGGGTGGGTGGTGGGGGTGTTTACTCCCCTTTAAGAAAGGCTGCTCTGGTTAGTCTTGCATAGTGTTGCCAGAATAATCCTTCTAAAATGTACTTCTGTGTCACTCCCCAGCTCAAAATACCATAATGTTTTCCCACTGACTGCACGGTGAAACCAAATTCCTCAGCTAACAGGAAAGACCTGCCTCCACTGGCTCCTGGTCCACACTTTGGGTGGTCCTCCTGCCTCTTTGCTTCCCCAAGAACAGGAGCTCCTGTTCTGCTGAATTCTCACTGTTTCCCCAACACCCACCTCTGTGCCTGGAAACTGATCTGTTCTGGTCCCTCACTTTTATTTTTTAAAATCTTAATTGTTGAAAGTATGACATATGTCCCCTTCCCCCCCAGCCCTCCACCCCTTCTAGCCGGCCCCTGCCCTATACCCCAGGCCTTAACCACACTATTGTCTGTGTCCGTGGGTTATGCATATATGCATACAAGTTCTAGAGTTGATCACTCCCCAACCTATCCCCCTCAGCTTCCCTCTGAGATTTGACAGTCTGTTGGTCCCTCACTTTTAAACCAGACAAGATGGCCACCAATAAACAGGAGCCTCTGTCTCTTCTAGGTAGGTCTCCTCTCTCTTCCTGTTCTGCCACTTTCTGACCCTTTGATGCTGTTGTCAACCGACCTGAACTTTGTCCTAGCTGACCTCGCTGCTCTCTAAAGGGCTTGGCTGGCACTCCTCTTTGGCCATCCCCTAAGGGGCCCCCTTGGGCTCCTGGTGAGCAGGGAGTCAACAGCAGCGCTTGCTTTTCTCTTTCACCTAGAATGACCTCTCCTCACTTCTCAGCCAGAGGAGCTTCTCAAGGCTTAGCTTGAAGCCATCCTCAAAGATACAAAGATACCCTTTCCCATGTCCCCAGGAAGAGCTAGCCACTCCTTTCCCTGGGCCCTCAGGGGCCTCTGTGCACACTGGGAACTGCCCTTCTCCTATTGGTGGTCACATCTACCTCCCCCCCCTCTATACCTGCCCCCCCTCCCCTGCCCCGCTTTCCCGGACCAGGGACTTGCTTCGATGCCAGGTGTTCAGTCAGAGCTTCCTAAGTGTTAGTGCAAAGAATAAAGGCTTTCTGACTTCCACACTGCCTCAGGTTCACATGCTGGGTCCCATATGCTGGCTACGTAGGGGATGCTAACTACAGCTTGCACAGTACTCAATAATAGAACAACATTTAGAAATATGCAAATCCTAATGAGGCTGTGGTGTCTCCTTCCGGGGCTGGGTCACTCAAATGAGTTTATGGCCTTGCTGCTCGTGGTTGCCTTCCTAATTATTTTATATACCGTACACTTTGGCATTTCTGCTCAACACCACCTGACCTTAGGAATTAATTTACCTTCTTAGAGTTGTGCGTTATCTAAGTGGTATTCACAGATGATAATTACCATGACTTGCTCTGCCACTCGTTAATAATTATAAGCAAGGAGAAGCTTAGCAATGTTTAATATATATTGTTAAAACCCAATACATAATCCCTACAGATAAGTAATGCAACTCTCATTTTCACAGTTAGTGTAAGCTTTTCCTTCTTCTTATTCATCTCAGTAGAGGCTAACGTGTGAAAGCATAGAAGCCTATGTAACAAGGACAAGTGAGATATTACCTGAGGGTTGTTTTTACTGGCTGTGCTGGCAAGAGCTCATTACGGGAGTTTTGCTTTGTTACCTGGTCCCATGTCAGGCTCCAGTGAATTCTGTAAAGTCTAAAAGTCAGGAGGGATGTAAAATGCACACTCAGGTCTCCACTTGAGACACAATTCCCAAATGATCACCAGCATTATCTTGTAACGGACAATGATTTTATGTTTAGGAACGAAGACCAACTTTGGCTAAGAGATTGGGCTATTCGCCATCTTCTAACAGTAACCATGACAATTCCACACAGAGAGCATTTCAGTGATACTCTTAAATGTTATAGGCATTGTATCACTTACTCTCTGAAGCCAAGTATTAGGAACCCTGTTTATAAGCCAGGGAAACAAGAGGTAAGCCTTTTGGTTGATATCACAAGAAGTAAGCACTTTGCAGGTAGGTTTCCAGAACAATGCGGGATGCAGTTTCCTGAGGAATAGCTAGAAGTGCCAACTGGACTGTTGTGGCCAAGACCATGGGTTGTGTGCCCAGATGGCTCACTTAGCCACATGGAGAAAAGGACTGTATATTTCACCTTCATTCCTTCTAGTGCACTTGGTTTCACAATTATGTCATTGGGATTTCAGGGATCAAACTTTATTGAATATCTCTTTTATGCTAGGCTCTGTACTTGGTGTTGGTAATACAATCTTGCCTTCAAGAAACTCAGAATTAAAAAAAAATTTTATTGTTTAAAGTATTGCATATAGTGTTGCATATATCTCCTCCCCCACCCCCCATTGACTTTCCCCCAGCCTCCCCTACTCCCTGTCACATGCCCTCACACCCCTCTCCCTTTTGCAGCCCTCCCCCGCCCGCCCCGGCACCCAGTGTCTTGTATCCATTGGTTATGCTTATATGCATGCATACAGGTCCTTCTGTTGATCTCTTTCCCCTCTTCCAAGCCTTCCTAATGTAATTTGACAGTCTGTTCGATGCTTTATTGCCTCTGTATCTATCTTTTTGTTCATCAGGTTATAATGTTCTTTATTATCCATAAATGAGTGAGATCATATGGTATTTTTCTTATTTGACTTAGCATAATGCTCTCCAGTTCCATCCATGGTGCTATAAGAATTCCTTCTTTTTTAGAGCTGTGTAGTATTCCATTGTGTAGATGTACCATAGTTTTCTGATTCACTCATTTGCTGATGGGCATTTAGGCTGTTTCCAAATCTTAGCTATGGTGAATTGTGCTGCTATGAAGATAGGGATGCATATATCCTTTCTGATTGTTGTTTCTAATTTCTTGGAATATATTCCTAGGAGTGAGATTACTGGGTCAAATGGGAGTTCCAAATTTTGTTTTTTGAGGAAACTCCATACTGTTCTCCACAGTGGCTGCACCAGTCTGCATTCCTACCAGCAGTGCATGAGGGTTCCTTTTTCTCCACATTGTTGTTTGTTGATGGTTGCCATTCTGACAGGTGTGAGATGGTACTGTATTGTTGTTTTGATTTGCATCTCTCTGATGATTAGTGACTTTGAGCATGTTTTCACATGTCTCTTGGCCTTCCTCTGTCTTCTTTTGAAAAGTATCTAGTTAGGTCCACTGCCCATTATTATTACTTTTTTTGGATTAGTTATCTTCCTTTTATTATGTTGTATGACAAGAAACTCAGAATTTAATAGCAGAGACTAACAAGTAAATACAGTGATAGAAGCACACAAGGGCATAGATGGAGTCAGGTGAGACATAGCTAATTCATAATGGGGCTGGGATCAGCAAAAATTTCCAGAAATCTGACCACACAAACCTTGAAAACTAATTAGCTAGAATAGTTGGAGGCAGCTGGGGAAAGGCTTTGCAGGAAGAGGCAGACATGTGTGATCGTGTAAGAACATGGCATAGCTGGGCAATAGCAAGTGACCTGGCATGGTGAGAGCTCAGAGTAGACTGAGAGTGGCCTTGGGGACCATGATAACGGGTTCAACTTTATCTTGATTGTTTTAGTGAGCCGGGGAAGATTTTAAATTGGGGTAGGGGTGTATATTTCATAAAGATTCCTTGAGGAAGTCATATGGAGGAGGAAGAGTTGGGGAGCAGGCTGGAGGCAAAGCCCTGGATATCCCAAGGACTGGCAGCAGGGGAAGAGGTCAGGAAGGGACATTATTGAAGGCCCTATCTATCCAGTGCATGAAAAGCCTTCTGTGTGCCAGGCACTGTGCTAGGTGCTCTTTATGTATTATCTCAAATATTTCTCACCCCAACACCAGGAGGTGGGCATAGACTATTCTCATTTATAGATGGTAAAACTAAGGCTGTGTCACACAGCTATAAATATTGGAGCAGGTCTTTTAACAAGGACCTTAATTAACTCCAGAATCTCTGTGCTTAACCACTCCATCATATTACATTTTGTCAAGGATTGGCCTCATTTAGAATAGAGAACAAGGTCTTTGTCTAATATACAAGGATTCTTTAGACTAAGTAGCTCATTTTTTTCTCTTTATTAGATAGTCATAAGAAAAGGGATCCTCTGTATTACAAGCCAGTAATTAGTAAGGATTTCACAAGTGGCTTATCTAAAACAGACTGCAGGCTCTGTCTTTTGACATAGCTAGGATACAACAGGGAAATTCTTGTTTTGCCAGATGTGGCTGGGATTGGCAAGAGCTCAGGAACAAGATGAAATGGTAACCTACACTTACTCTGATCAGTTGTGCAAATTCCTTTCTTGGAGACTGTCACACTATGCCCTGCCTAGCTGTGTCCCCACCCCCATCAAAGGGTTACAGTGGAAGCAGCGACGTTACAAAGTGGACCAATGAGCACCTTCTGAAAATTTAGGATGGCAGACTAGAAGGAAGAGCTATGGAGGTCCTCTCTCCAGTGGATAAAACTGTACGATGAAAAATCAGGAGCTGTTGATGTCCGGGTTTTCTACTTGGAGGAAAAACCTGAACTTCAGAGAGGAAAAGGAACTTCATCTCCTGTAGGCAGAAGCAGAGACTGACAGAGATGGAGCTCCTGGTTTTAGTAGTGTGTGAGGTCCAGCAGTATCTAACCTTTCTGAAATTGGATTCTTGGATTTTTCCTCGAATCCCATAAATGCTCCCAGTATCCATCCAATGCAATATTTTCTCCACTTAAGCTATTTTTAGTTTGGTCCTAATTTATCAACGTCATCCCAAATCCTCTGAATAGTAATTGGTTCCTAGTTTCAAAAAGAGAATGATTTGGGGGGAGATAAAAGGTGACTACTGGGTGATAAGTCCACCTCAGTGTGGGCAACTATACATAAAGGCTCAAACAGGTGAATCAGGAATCTCTCAGCAAGAGAACTGTTTATACCACATCTGTTTGCAGCTGCTTTTCAAAGACTGGGTCATTAGCTTATGTAGCCTGACTGGTGAAATGGGTTTGCTACTTCTGATTCCGAGTTGTAGTTGGATATCTGAATGAGTGGGATTCTAGGGAGGGCCAAGTAACTGCCCTCTGGTTGTAACAACAGATTTATCTTCTATTTTGTCCAACTTCCCGTGTCAGAAACCAGAACTTGCCCAGTGGGGATAGCTCATTGGTCTGTGTATGTGTGCTGGGGTGTAATCACAGGGGAGCTCCAGGGTTACTACAAGCCCAGTGCAGATAGTCAAAAGCAAGGAAACAAAAATCATATTCTTCAGGAACCCAGGAACAAGACACAAAGCCCAAAGGGTCTCAAGCAGGACACAAAAATGGGACAAGGGGTAAGAACAAGGCAGAGAACAAAAGTAGATCACCTAAGAATGTAGCTGCCAATGGTACTGGCATGTCCAAGATTCCCTTTTTATTAAAAGACTTACTTTGCCCAGCCGTTGTGGCTCAGTGGTTGAGTGTCAACCTATGAACTAGAAGGTCATGGTTCAATTCCCAGTCAAGGCATATATCTGTGTTGCAAGCTTGATCCCCAGTATGGGGCAGGCAGGAGGCAGCCAATCAATGATTCTCTCTCATCATTGATGTGTCTATCTCACTCCCTCTCCCTTCCTCTCTCTGAAATCAATAAAAATATATTTTAAAAATAAAAGACTCACTTTCATTGATGTACATGGACTTGTATACATAGGCCAATTTAGATTAAAACACTGGTTACAGATGGACAATTCTAGCAACCATTCAAGGATTTGGTTCAATGAATCATGGTTTTGGGGAGTACCTGGTGTGTGCACTCAGAGGGGGCAATATGGAGGGCATAATGTTAAGCAAACATTCTGATGTAAATCCTTAGCCCCAGGAAGCCCTCTCCTTACTCTTTCCTTGGCCATAGAAGCCACACAGCCATGAAATGGAACACAATCGAATAGTATTCCATGCTCTGTCAATTAGTGTTAAAATGACAGATAGGAAATTTCATAAAACATCTTTATTTATCCAAACATTTGGCTAGTGTTAGTGAAGATAACAAACATTATCTGGGCTCTTATGGAGGTTCATCATGACATAAGTAGACACAGTTGCCCCAAAACATGGTTTTTGTTCTAATAGCTGTCTGGCACTCACTAATTAAGCCAGTTGAATAAATAATGCTTCTTTCTGACATTGGTTTTATTAGGGCTAGTGTCTGCATATCTTCGTCTTCTCATAGTTAAAGAGTTTTGTTGGGTTTTAATACCTTGATCTGAGCAAATTAAATATGAAAATGGTTGTTGAATCAACAAGCTCATGGGCTCCTTGCTGCTTTCTTGTGGGAAGGATGTAGTATGTTGATCTGAACAGTGATGGAATCACTCAGGGGTCCATAGAAATGGGTTTGACCATCAAAGGATTCAAAGTGAGCTAGTGGGAAGTGGGTGAGGAACTCACTCAGTGTGCTCTCACTTCCCATGTGGGAAGCAGACCCTTGAAGTTCAAAGCTTAGCTTCTTTTGTTCTACCCTTGACTACAGAGATAGTATTTTACAAGTTGAATCAGAGGGAAGGGAGGCAAGGTTTTTGCACTGCCTGGAAATTGAAATATATCCTTTGTTTTGTGGTAGTAAGCAATGGAGAATGCAATAGAGACCGTGGGCAACTCCTTTGTCAGCTATGGAGCAACAGTGGGTGGTCAGTGGTTCAACAGAAACCCATTTATCTTTTCCTTTCTTCCAAAAGCAGGATGGGGCACAAGTAGCAAGGAATGTTTCCCTTTTTTTTAAAAAAAATATTGATTTCAGAGAGGAAGGGAGAGGGAGAGAGAAACACCAATGATGAGAGAATCGCCACTGGGGATCAACCTGAGCATGTACCCTGACCAGGAATTGAACCATGACCTCCTGGTTCATAGTTTGATGTTCAATCACTGAACCACACTGGCCAGGCAAGGACTGTTTCTTGCTGTCCTTAAAGTTTTCTCCCTACCTGGCAACAGTGCCATGTTGTTGCTGGTCCGATCTTTCCACTCATCAAATTATATCTCGATCGTGATTAGAATTCTTTGAGGCTCCTCATCTGCTACAAGACAAGGCCCACACCTCTAAACCAATTTACACTTAGCTTACATCCCAATGTGGCCCCACTTGCATTTCTAAGACTTAGATCCAGGTCCCAGTCACAGACAGATCCTAGATCACAGAAGACTCTTCTACCTGTATGCATGCTGTCCCCTATATGAATTGCACCATATACCTGGGTGCATGTTGTCCACTGTCTGAATTGCTTTCTCAGTCCACTTGACTGATATCTACTCATCCCCTAAAACCTAATTCAGAGGACATGTCTGAGGGTCTTTCCCTGCTGCTGCTTAGTCCAGAGAGACCACTCTCCTCTGGGCTTCCCCTTACCCATACACAGTCCTTTATTTTCTCATGCCCTTGAACACTCCCAATCCACCTCCACACTTGGGCCTCACTAAGTTGTACAAATGAAGTCAAATTAACAGCCAAAGCCCAAGCCCACTGGCTGCACATTCTACCAGGATGGTGGCAGGACCTCAAGTCTCCTTTTTGGGTTCCCTTTCATCTCATAACTTTTAGCGGGTCTTCAGGTGAGGAGTCACTTTGGTCACTGCCCTTGTTGTATGACTCCCCCTGCACTTATAGGGATGCCACCGATACCCTGGCCCCAGGGGATGCTGGTGTCTGGGTACCACACCAGCCCAAAGTATGGCCACAGACCTGTGCTTAATCTACATCACTGATGGTTCTAGGAAAATAGGAAGGAAAACAGAGAACCCTCTGTCTGGCTCTTAGACACGGCAGCTCTCAGAGCCCACAGGCCCAGATCCCATGTTTCCTAACAGGGACTTCCCTGTCAAATGGCAGAGGCACCTCCCAGCCTACCCTGCATGGACCTTTCTGGTCAGAGCTAACTTCCCTGGTCAGTGCAAAATTCTAGCATGCAGTGTTTTCATAAAATACAAGAGAAGTGGTTCTCCCTGGAGCTGTTCACTAGAATACCCCTGAATGTATATACTTTCCAAGTTTTGGGATACAGGCTCCAGAGAGTAAGTCTAGAAAGGCCAAGAAGTTCCTGCTCAATCCTATCCAAGACTGGCCTTCCAGCTCTCAGGGAATATTTTAGCTTCTGTCTCTTCCCTGCATGGCTAACAGTGGACTGAGCCTGCCCCTCACCCACAGATTGGGGTGCCCTTTGTGCCCTACTGATTGAGTATAAATACAGTCCTTGACCAACTCCTGTTGTACAATTACATTATGGGCCTGTCCCCTATTTGACTGTGTGCTCCATGAGGGCAGGAAGGGGGGGTTTCATTCATGGTTATATCCCTGAAACCCAGCCAATGTCAGTAATTAGAGAGTGAGTGGATGCATAAGGCTCAATAATGACATTAACTTTAAAAAAGCATCAGCAGCCTTAGCAGGTTTGGCTCAGTGGATAGAGCATTGGTCTGCAGACTGAAGGGTCCCAGGTTCGAGTCCAGTCAAGGGCACATGCCTGGGTTGTGGGTTTGGTCCCCAGTAAGGAGTGTGCAGGAGGCAGCTGATCAATGATTCTCTCTCATCATTGATGTTTCTATCTCTCTCTCTCCCTCTCCCTTCCCCTCTGAAATAAAAAAAAATATTTTTAAAAAAGGTATCAGCAGGAGACTTCTGGGAACTTGCCAGATTTCCATTTCTTGGTCCTCTCCTTCCACTGCCTTCTCTGTGACTCCCCCTGAGATCCTTGCCATGGATCTCTTCTGATCTATCCTGGGTTAGCCAGCCCCTGGCTGCGCACTAAAATTATCTGGGGAACTTGAAAAATATGCTGATGTCCAGAGCTCCCTCCAGACCAGCCAAATCTAGTGTGCAATCAGGTTGAGGAGCACGCCCCTCCCACCTCCCTGTGGCCCCCAGCCCACCAGAAGACTCCCCCTGGCATGCCTGAGGTAGCTGTCTCTTCAAAAGCATCAGTTGGTGCTCACTGCACTCAGTGTCCACAGTACACATAGGAAGTCCAGAGGAGAGTAATAAAAAGTAGGAAAGGAATAAAAAAAAATGCTCTGGATAAGAGACTGCTGTATTAGGACTATCTACTGTGAGGGACTAGATATATCTCTGTCCAGGGACTTTGGTCCTGAAATCAGCTGTTGCCCAATCTTCTGTGGACCTTTCTGTCATGTACCAGAGGGTAAACCAGTTGATATGACCCTAACAGCTACTGCACAGACGTCTCCCGCTCACTCAGTGCTCCTTGCAGCCCAGGCTAGCCATCATCCTTGTCAGACCCAGGTGACCTCTAGCTTAATTGGCATTTGTGTCCTCCCAGGAGGTCAAGCTGAAGCTGCAGGCTGATTACCCAAGGCCTTGCACAGCTTTGAGAGACAGCTGGGTAATTGCATAGCATTAGGGCAACATGGCTATGCCCTGGAGCTGGGCCCACTGGCTTTTGAGCTTGTGAAGCAACTTAATTTTGTCTTTTCAGCTGCTACTATGGCTGTGAGCCTCTGGAGCAATTTCTACTTGAAAATGTATGCGTTAACCCTGTCATTGTGGCTGTCTTCTCCCCAACTTCCTCTGCCAAGAGGCCAGAGACTTAATTGAAAACCTTTAGCTTTGCCCTGAATGGTTTGGCTCAGTGGATAGAGCGTTGGCCTGCGAACTCAAGGGTCCCAGGTTCGATTCTGGTCAAGGTCTTGTACCTTAGTTGTGGGCACATCTCCAGTAGCGGTGTGTAGGAGGCAGCAGATTGATGTTTCTCTCTCTCATCAATGTTTTTAACTCTCTCTTCCTTTTCTTCTCTGTAAAAAAATCAATAAAATATGTTTTAAAAACCCTTAGCCTTAAAAAAAGTTTTTATTGATTTCAGAGAAAGAGAGAGAGATAGAAACGTCAATGATGAGAAATTCATTGATCTGCTGCCTCCTGCACACTCTCTATTGAGGATTGAGCCTGCAACCCGGGCATTTGTCTTGACCAGGAATCGAACCTCCACTTACTAGTTCATGGGTCAACTTTCAACCACTGGGCCACACCGGCCCAGGAAGTTTTAATCTTTTTTAAAAAACTTGTGGTCATTTTAATGGGAGCGCTTGAATCAGGTTCTGTCCAGAGAAACCAAGTCAAAAGCCAGTTACCTATTATTTCTCAGGATTATGGAATGTCAGCTCTTACCTATCAGACAGGTTCATGAGTGTGGCAATAATTAGAATTGCCTGAGGAGTTTTATTTATCTACTGCGGAGTTTTAAACAGTGCTGATGAGGCTCATGTGTCATCAAGGGTGAAAGACTTTCAGGAATTCAATTCCTTTACTTTTAATACTAGAGGCCTGATGCAGGAAATTTGTGCAAGAGTAGGCCTTCCTTCTCCCGCCTGCTGGCACCAGCTTCCCCCTCTGGCACCCAGAACTCGGGCTTCCCTCACAGCCCTGGCTTAATCCAGAAGGTCATCTGGAAGGACATCTGGTCTAATTAGCATATTAGGCTTTTATTATTATAGATGAGAAAACTAGGACTGAGATGTTTGGGAGCAGTTCTGAGCTGTAGGTCTGCTTGGATGTCTTCCATGCTTGACAAACAGCGATCAGTCCAGGTCTGCTCCTTTCTGCCAAGTAGCTATGCTACACCACTTGCCTGCTCTCCCACTTCCTTCCCCTCTGCTTCCCATTTCTCAGTCAGAAATCTCTAAAGTCTCTCTAAAGCCCTGCTCTCCTGACTTACAGATTGGGTGGATGAGCTAGGGCCGAAAGTGCCTTGCCCAGGATCACTCAGCAAGGGGCGGTGTCCAGCGTTCCATTTGCTGTCCCCACAGCAGCAATGCCTGACCTTGAGCTCTCACCAGGGGGATGCGGGAGGACTGTTCATATTTAGTCCTGCTTCAAAGTTAAAATTGGAACATTTAAAACAGGATTAATCGCAACTTGGGCAAAGCTAGAAATTTGGGGGTTTTGTTAATCCCTTTTTATTTTATAAGCTAAGTCATTGTGATGATGGGTGGGGGGAGTGAAGGGGTAGATGGGGAGGAAGTAACTGGGCTGGGACCAGGATGAGGCCAGCAGAGGTCCCAGGGTGCAAAATTAAAGAAGGTATTTATTCTCAAGGTCATGCACAGGCCTCCTTAAAGTTGTGACCTTTGCTCCTCACTTGCATCACTCTAGACCTGGCTCAGAGGCAGGAAGAGGGAGGGGAGAGGAAGAGGAAAAATTCTATCCTAGCCAAAGAGCTCAATCTAGAATTTGTTCCAAGTTAAATAGAGTTGGAATGCTACTATGCCTGTCTTAGCCTGCCCGAGGCACCAAGTCCAACTCAGAGACCAGTGATCTCCAAAGGAGAGAGGGCCGGAGCTGGGACACCCCTGAGGATGCAAGGCGGCGCTGAGGAGAGTTCACCTTGCTCAGCGCTCCCTCCTGCTTCACCAGCCGGAGCCTCTGGGTGAAGGTGGCCGGAGAGGCGAAGAATAGAGAATCCTGAGAATCAGCAAGTCTAAATATTTAATTTGTTCTTTTTGTTCCTTTGACTTGAGAAGTAGCTTCAGAAACCAGCCTGGCTCCTGAGGCTTTGCCTTGTTCCCTGAGTGCAGGGCAAGGAGTGCAATTTTGGACTCACACATGGAAATGATCATCCTTGAGATCCTCTCTGACCCCAGAGCCTGTAATCAGAGCTTCGCAGCCCTTGTCCAGAGTGAACTGCACATTCCTTGGGCAGTCAGCACCCACGGAGCCATATCAGGTTTTCCTGAGACCTGGGATGTGCACCTAACTTTGTCTGCCATGAAATAATTGCACATCCCTCCAGGCCCATGAAGGGGGTCTCACCTTTTCTGAGATGCACGCCTCAGCCTCCCTCACCAAGAAGGATGCTTGATTTCTCTCCTGTGACATTTCCTGTGTTGCTATATTAAGTGTATTAATATGGAATGCACAGAAAAAGGATAATAGTGGAAAGACTGGTAAAATCTGAATAAAGTCTGTAGTTTAGTTAATAATAATGTACTAGTGTTGATGTCTGAGTTTTGATAAATGTACCCTGGGTAAGTAAAATGTTAACATTAGGGTGGAGGTTATGTAGGCGCTTTTTGAACTATCTCTGCAAATTTTCTATAAATCTAAAATTATTCTAAAAATTTAAACATATTTTAAAAATGCATTAGCTGTTTTATCATGTAGTGAAGTTAAAAGACTGAGAGGTGTTAGCATAAGACTCTCAACCCAACCACTTGTGAGTTCTTGGGCAAATAACTTGTGTCTATTTGCCTGTGGAGGGGAGATAGCCCTCAGGTGGTCAGGACTGATACTTGTCCACCAAAATTGGTCCTCCCACAGTAATGGAACATGGCTGCCCATCTTGCAATTACTTATGGTTCAGGTGATTATTTTGCCAATGGCCAAATATGTGATCAGACTCTGGAAGCCAGTGCCGGAGTTGGCTAATGCTGGACACACTGGTCTAGACTGGAGGGAACACACATCAGCGGGGTGGTGGTGGAGCTGGGATTAGAGGGATAGTGATTATGGCGCTCCATCTGAAGTCACTGGGGAGTTTTAAGAAAACCCAGGTGCCTAGGCTACACCCTGGGCCCATAAAACCAGAACCTCTGAGGGCAGGACCCTGGTGTTACTTTTTTTTTCCCCCCCAAGCTCTCCAGGTATGATTGCAATGTACACCACGATAGAGAACTAGTGACATAGATAGTCTTTAAATTCCTCTCCATTCTCAAGCTTCTGCATAGAGCAGAAACCATGTTTTCCGACTTTAGAATGTGTATCCATATCAATCAATAACGGGTGTTTGTGAATTAACCCTGAACAAAGTCTGGAAGTATCCCACTGTGGGGCTCACATAGGAGAATTTGGGAATGGTGATGTTTCCTCCTGTTGACCCCTCTCCAATCCTGCCTTCTCCCCTTCTCAGTGAGCAGAGCCAGCATCATTTGCCAAATGCAGAGATGCACCATGCTTCTGAGCCCTCTTTTCCACACTGGGAGAAATAATTAAGTGGACTTCGGTAAGGCAATAGAGAGTGGGGTCAAGAAAAAAACTTTAACCAAACAAATAGGACCATTTAGAAAAATACAAATGCTACTTGTGTGTGTCTATAATAGTTGGAAAAATATAGGCAAGCACAGAGAATAAAATTTATAATGATTTTATAATATCCATTTCAGAAATACTATTAACATTTTGGTCTATGTGTTTAGTTACTCTTTTATATTTATGAAAAATAGGATGATGATGAATACAAAGTTTTTGATCTTGCTTTGTCATTTATTATTGATGTTTTGCACCAAATATTGTTGAAATCCTGAGTTGAGTGGCTACAATAATAGTTTATCATATGGTTGTCCCATATTTTATTTAACTCTTTTTTTGTATCAATAAATGTTTTTCCTTTTGAAATTTTCTCTTTGGGCTCCTGCCATGAGTAGCATGCATAGAGCAGCTTGATTGCTCTATGTGGAATCGACATCAAGAGATTTTGGAAGCATAATCTTTTGGAATCTGGGCAGCTGGTGATTGTTGATCCTGGTGCCCACCAGGGATGAAAAGGAAATTTCCTTTTAGAAACTTATTTTTTTGAATGGATATCTTTGATCAAAATGCCTTTAAATTCCTTTTTTGTGGAGTGTGTATATATGTGTGTGTGCGTGATAACAGAGGGCTTGTTCCATGTAATAATCTGTTGGTGCATATTGTTTGGGGAAGTCTTGCTTGTTTTCTTAAAGAAAGTCTGGAGACCTTAACAAATACCTACGTTTTCCTTCTATTCATTTCATATATTTTGGTCCAAAGATTTCATAATTCCATTCCCACCCTGGTTATTCCCTAGGGCTGTGAGCAAGAAAGAACAATATTTTGTAAAGGGCAGCAATCATATTCTTTTCTTGGCATGTTCCCCTACAAGGCACTACACTTAGGGCTTTGTATAAATAAATAATACAAATACAGATCTTGTGGGGTGGGGCTCTTCTTTGGAGCCAAAATATTGTTGAGATATTTATAAGCTGAGGTTGGTTTGAGCTTTGAATTAGGACCAAGTAGAGATGTTTGAGTACTTGAATGAGGATCAAGTAGTGATAAGTAGATACTAATTTTCACAGATGACATTTTTGTTTTGAATTTGAGGAAGAAGATGATGAAAAGTGAAGGGAAGTAAAAGGGAAATGAGAATAAGTAAAAGGAGAAAATGAGGTTGCAAGGGCCTTAAACAATAACAACAAACGGGGCTCAAATTATTATGCATCCAAGGCCCCAGGGATCCTGCTAAAATGAAGGTTCTGATTCAGTGGGTCCGGGGCAGGGCCCCGGGTTCTGGGTGTCTCTCAAGCTCCACATGAGTCTGATGCTGCAGCTGCAAGGACCTGCTCACCTGAGAAGTGGCCCTTTGGGGTTAGAGCTGGTGCAGAGGCTCTCGCTCTCTTACTGCTCTTGTGCTGGGTCTTTCTCAGACCTGTTACCTTCTTGGTCACTGATGATACTTTTTGTTTTCATGTCAAAAATGAGGAACCTTTGCCCAGCCAATGTGGCTCAGTGGCTGAGTGTCGACCTATGAACCAGGAGGTCACAGTTTGATTCCCAGTCAGGGTATATGCACGGGTTGCAGGCTCAATCTCTTGTAGGGGGGATTGCAGGAGACAGTCAATCAGTGATTCTCTCTCATCATTGATGCTTTTATTTTTCTCTCTCCCGCTCCCTCCCCCTTTCTCCCTAAAATCAATTTTATGTATAATAAAATGAGGAAGTGTTTACAGAGTTTCCCCCAACATTGCATGGGAGTTATCCTCACTCCCAAAGTCCCTCCATTAGCGTCTCCTTCCCTTCCACCATGATTTTTTATTTCTCCATCTCATTTCCAGTCCTTTCCTGGCTGGAATCATGCATTCATTCAATTTTTCTGTCCTCCTCACTTTATACATCTGGCTTTATTTCTTTAGAGATTTTAATGGCCAATCAATCCTTGCACCAAGAACAGCCTTCTATCTTTTTTTTTTTAACCAGTTCCACCTCAGAACAAAATTACATAAGGAATCTTCTGATGGTGGATGAGTTTTGATTAGACTCTACTTATAGCTTTTGGTGGACAGCTCAGCTCCCAGACCACTTCCTTATGAAGTAATGGTTTCCAGAAAGTATGAGAGAAGACTGATGTTTTCCCTAGAATGCAGTTTCTATGTCACTGTGGTAAACAGGAATTTTTGGACGTGCAGTCAAGGAAAGGCTTTAAAATTCTCTTTGGATGATTCTCATCCCGAAGGCTGCCTTGCCTCCCTATAAATAAGAATCTTACAAGGCTAATTGCCAAAATGTTTGGCTTTTCTGCCCAAAAACAATGATTTGGGTGTGAATCACTGACCACACATCGTAATGCCTAACGTATCCCCCAAACCACTCAAGATCAGCAAATAGCACTTAAACCTATGGAGCCAGAACACATCTTTCCAGCTCGAACTATGCATTTAACTCATGAAATCTTAATGCTGTTTTGGCGACAGCCTCATTAGATTGGTCCCTGGTGTGTCCAAGAAAAGACGATACAACATTAGTGCCAGAGAGATGGCAGTGTTAGAAAGACTCTTCTGGCCATTGCAGGCTTTGAAGAGGGAAGGAGGGCCATGAGCCAAGGCATGTGGGCAGCCTCTGGAAGCTGTAAAAGGGAACTCAAGGGCAACAACATCATTGTACCCATAAGAATGGCTTTGCAGGGCTCAAGCAGCTGGGGTGCTTGCAGCTGATGGAAAACCAGATTAGAGTGGTGAAACCAGAGGTGGGGGTCGATGGGGTGGCTTTGGATGACATGAAGGAGCTCGAGCGGCTATGGCTGAACTGGAACCAGCTGCACATGCTCCCAGAACTGCTGTTCCAGGGTAACCAGGCTCTGTGGAGGCTGGGAGTGATGCCCTGTGGCCAGAAAACTCTCTCTGCTCTTGTCCCTCACCCTGCGGGAGGGACAGTGTTTGGTCCGTGGGGTAAGGTCTATCCCGTGACCTCCATTTCCTCACCTGGGAGAAATCGCTCAGGGTATCTAAGGTCAGGCCTTTTCTGTGGGAAGGTGCTGTGTGGGATGTTTCTCATGGCAGGCACCTGACAGAACTTGAAGTTCATCCAGTTCCTGGTCCTGCCCTGCCAGTGCCTGGTTCTGGGGATGGGCCCAACTTTGCAGGGTGGACCATTCATATGCATCTTTCGCTGCCTTTGGTAACCTGCCCTGGGTCAAATTTTTACACATTCAGCCAAGCCCTTCTTTTTTTAAAATTTTTTATTTTTTTAAATATATTTCACTGATCTTCTACAGAGAGGAAGGGAGAGGGATAGAAAGTTAGAAACATTGATGAGAGAGAGACACCGACCAGCTGCCTCCTGCACGCCCCCCACTGGGGATGTGCCCACAACCAAGGTACATGCCCTTGACCGGAATTGAACCTGGGACCTTTCAGTCCACAGACCGACGCTCTATCCACTGAGCCAAACTGGTTTTGGCAAGCAAAGCCCTTCTTGGGCCTATTTCTATTTTCAGCTAGGAGTAATAAGGTCTATAAGCTTATTAACTCCATGTAATGTCATACTTTTATTTGTTGTAAATTTACTTCTTTCAACTTTTAAGGGTAGCAGCGAATTCTGCTGCTTTATGATTTGTCACATGTACCCAGCATTGTTCTACTACATATTTAATTCTGTGGGATCTTGGATTGGACAGGACCTTAGAGGTTACCTAAGAAATCTATTCTGCAGCCCCTTAGCAAAGGGCCCTTTAGTCTCTGCTGGCCTATTTCTAGAAATGGGGGGTTCACCACCTTCAGAGATAATACCTTTCACTGCTGAAAAGGTCTGCATGTTAGAAACATGTTCTCAACTTTGAGCCCTGGATCTGCTTCCTGATAGTTTATGTATGTTTTTTCTAGCTTTGCTTTCCATAAGTACCTAGAACAATTGAAAAATCTTGTTAGATTTTTGAAGGGCCATTAGTTTTTTTTTTTTTAATTTGAGTTGGGAGGTTTCGGAGCCCCCTTCATTGTTGTCATTAAAAACCTGATAATATAGGATCACCTCTCCCTATAAGGATTTATGGATTGTAAAATAGGCAGGTGTAATAACACGGGGCCTAGGCTACCGAGGTGGCCCACGGAGGGAGTGGTCAACTGGGGCAGGCAGATTCGTTCTTACCAGAAACACTGCGCACTGTGCCCGGGGCTCCTCCCAGCTCCCCTCCAGAGCAGGGAAGGCCCCATTTGCATGGTAAGCATCATTTGACACGGGCTCAGGGTTGGGGCAGAAGGAGCTGCAGCAGCTCTTGGAGCACCTGTACTCCTATTCTGAGGCGCTTCCTTCCCTCTCTTTCTCCTTAGCTGTCGTCTAGAGATACCGTTGTCTGACATTTACAGTTTACAAAGCACCTTCGTACAGTACTGCCTCCAACGGAACCCGACACCAGCCTCAAAGGATGAGTAAAGGAGCAATTGTTACAGATAAGGAAAGGGAGGCCAACCGAGCTGACCAAGGTCACACAATTAATCCTGTTAGTTTGCTCCCCACTGAGGGTCAGGGCGGTCCACATTCTGAGGTTAGTGTCCAGGATGCCTCCAGGAATCTGCTGGCGCAGAAAGCCCATGGCTCTGAGGAGCTCCAGGGGAGGCGGCAGGAGCCTGGCCTGGGGGAGTGCCCTAGGCCTTGCTCCTTTGGTCTCCAGATTTCTAGTTGGGCTTTTCCACCCGCCAGCAGCTGGGTTCTGGAATTTGTCTGCCTCAGCTCATCAGGCCCACCTGCTCCTCTCTCCCTGGAATGATGCCCCTGGATTTGGATGCAGATCCTCCGAATTTGCCTGTGAGGCCCATCCCTGTTTCTTTGGTGGAAGGAAACAATAGACTAGTTATCTCTAGATCCCTCAGGGCTAAGAGGCTGGGGAGCAAACACTTGGGAAATGAATATTTCCTTCCTGCCGTACATTTCATTCCCTTTCATGAAGAATTCCTTGTGTATCCTTTTGAAGATTTAAAATGATGTCTCAGAAAAAAAATGATATTTCTCTTACGGATGGTGGTCTGGCCATAAGGATGGTCCCTCTGGGAGAGCCTTTGCTCTTTGTGAGTTGTGGAGGTAAATTTCCATGCCACACCTGGGCATGCTAAAAGTGATGATTAATTCATTGAAAGTCACAAACCACGTCAGAGGTGAGACACGGGCTCTAAATCACTTTACTCCGAAACGGTGTCTTTCTCTAAAATGACAGGCAACACCGGAGAGGCTGGATTCATGTTCTATTCAGCTGGGGTAAAGAACTAGTTATAGATCTCCAGTAGGTAGAAAGCGCCAAAAAAGAAAAAAAAAAAAAGGATCAAAAGAGACATAATGCTATTGATCACGCTTGTCTCATTTTTTTGGTTTCCTTCCTAAAATCCAAAGCAAACCTTCCAGAGAATCCACTCAGGGTGGGATGGTCGCAGTACTGGGTTTTACCAAATATTCAGCATCACCACCTTTACACTCCCACTGCCTAATTCCATAGTAGTATACAGTTGCAGTGGGTCTGGAGGCTCATGGTTTTCGGACTCTGTTTGAAGGTGGACCAGACAGGCTTTGACATAGGAAATAAAGGATACTCTATGTCTCAGGTCAGGTACCCTGGAAGCTGAGTTCTATGTTCTTGCTGAGACAATGAAGAAGAGCAGGAAGGGAGTGAGGGAAGCAGAATGAGACAGAGGAAGGAGCTGAGGAAGGATGTCATCCCAGATGGAATCAAGCTTTGGTCTGATCCCAGAGGAGAATGGGTTACACCACAGAGCTTCAAACAGCGGTGCAGCCTTCTGCACAGGGAGGGGGCCACTCCCATCCATCATACATTGGTCGGCGGCCCTGAATGAGGATGGTGGTGCAACCTCCAGGATGAAGGGCTTTCCAGAGAAGGGACCAGCTGTGCGTCCTTCCCAGCCAACCAGGAGGGGCATTGACAGAGTCCACTGACTACAGAGGGATGAATGAATGGTGATTAACGTTTGGCAGAGCTGAGACCATAGAGATGCCTGTCGTATTCTGGCTTCCTGGAAGTAGACTGAGCAGCTATTATTAGGAGACTAAGCTAGGATTTGTGGGTTGTAAAGTTTATTATAATTTGGGGAGACATAAAACTGAATTCAAAATTAGCCTGTGTAAGTGGTAGGTTCTGAAGCTAAAGCTCTGTTCACCTCATTCATCTCTGGGTGTTTTAGCTTCTTGGTGAGAAGAGAAAACTGAGGTGCAGAGTGTAAGTGAAATTGTCCAAGGACATCAATCAAGAAAGTGGCTGGAACTAGAGCCCTATCCTGGCTCATAGTCCAGAGCCTGCTGGGTGATAACACCAGCCAAGCCCACTGCAGAGGACTGCTGGGAGGGTCAGGAGATAAACAAGATCATGTTTTGTAAGCTCTCCCTGAAGTGTCGTGTGGCCATAAGGCATTATGATTAAATGAGCAATTGACTGGTAAGATGGAATTATTATATATATAGTTTTCTCTCTTGAGTTTTCTATGCTGGCTTGCTAGATTTGTACAAAAGCAAATATCCCCTGGTTTGACTCAAAGTTGCGAGCTTTTAAAATTGGCATGAGTAATAAATTGATAAACCTCCCAGGTTCCTGGCTGCTTGCCTGAGCATGAAAACCGAAAACACAGGCTTTATCACAGAAAATAAGAGCATTTCTTCTTATCACTCAACCATGAATAGTTGATGACCACTCAACGGTTTATAAGAGGCAAGGCTGAGGAGATAAGAGAACTAAAAGGGGGCAAGGTGGATTCCTCTTGAATTTATGGTGCAAAGCAAGGATATAGTAGATTTCTAAACATTTTTTTTGTGTGTGTGTGTCCAAAACTTGTTGCCCATAGGTGCAGCCAACTCTAAGTCCTGGATGCTACACTTTATGCCCAACGAGATTTTCTTCATCCAAATTTTTATCTGCAGTGGGTTGGAGGGGCTATCGATTCCCTGAAGGTGACAGTATGTCATGTCATTGGGGTTATATTGAGCAGCTCTATTGGATTTTTGGGACCCTAGCAACTGAAAGAGTTGGACAGCCTCATTTGCAAGAAACCCTTCTTTCAGAGACCTTGTTTTCAGGCCCCTCCTCCTCCTCAAGGTTCCCACACTCAGGCAGCTGAATGAGGCCAGCTCTTGGTTGGCCTGTCTGCAAGCAGAGGACATGCCATGATCAGCTTGTTTGTGCTTTAAGGACCGTGGAGAATGAGGCCAGAGGGCTTGAGCGTTGCCCCTCTCCTGTTTATCTCACTGGCCTGCTCACCTTGCTTGAGTGGGAATTACTAAGTGGTATGCTCTTCTCCTGCCATCTCTGAGCTCTTCTCAGTTTTCATACAGTAAGTCTCCCCCTGACTTTTTTTTTATTTTGAGAATACGCTTATTACGAATGAAATGAGGAAAGGATTGCGACAGAAGAAACAACAGGGGAGAGACTAGTGCGGCTGCTTTGGCTCACTGAGAAGTCAGAGAAAAGGGAGACTTCAACACAGGTTCAGGGGTCAGCGCCGGACAAAATGCCTCTGCCCATTGCTCCCCTGGTTGCAAGTCTCACAGAGAGCCTTGGAGTTTACGAGATGCAGGCCAGTGGGGAAAGAAGACACACGGGCATGCTCCCGGGAGGAAGTGTATCCAATAAGCCATTTTCAAAAAGTGTCTCTCAACCCCTGGAGGGTGGGGAGAGCATAAGTTATGTGGGCGTTTCCTTCCTGTACCATTTTGTTTATAGAGCTACATTGCACAGGGCCTTGGAGAAAGTTTTTTAAGGTCATGAAGGTGCGAGAAGGAATGGGTGAATGGGTATGGGTGGGGTTAATGGGTACAGCCAGGGGAGTAGGTTTTCAGGATCCTGGGATTTTAGGATCTCCTTGATTTGTTTGAAATGGAAGTGTGCCACTCACTGAGGCTGACACAGGAGCCAAAGAGGGAACCACATCTTTGGAACTTTCCTTTCTGCACATCCCAGAATTCTAGTGTCCAGGGCTGCGATCAACAGTCACTGGACGTTGTATTTAATGAGGCATTTAACTAAGAGCTTTAGAGATGTAATAACCTGAAAGCAGTTCTGAGGAACTCCAAAATTAGAATGCGTGTTTTTCAGACCTCTGCCTGCGGCCTGTGAGTGACCTGTGCTACTGCCAAAAAGGAACCAAGAAAAGAAAACAAACAAAAATCAAATTGAGTTCCTTCTTCTTTCAAAACAAATCATATACAAATATGGGATGTGAGTTAGAAGGCCTGGACCTTCTGCCTGTGCTCTTTAACCCTGGCCAAGATCAGTAACAAAGAAACAAAACCCCTCTCGTCAGTAAAATGGAACTGACAGAAAGCGTCATCTTCTTTCCTAAAAGAGGGTGCAAACAGAGACTGTGGTTAGAAATCATTGAAGTGTAAGAGGAAAAATAGTTTCTATTGGAAGCCATAGGACTTCGGGGGACACCTCTATAGAACAGCAACCTCCATTCTCCCCACATTTCCTTTTCTAACACTGATCAGACTGACACAGGACATGTGGCCAAAATAATAAAATTGGGTAATAATGAAAGGAATAGGACAAAAGTCATACACCTATGGATGAGGACAATGCAGGGGGAGGTGAGGTAGAGGGAAGGGTGGGAGCCGGTGGAGGGGAGCTATGGGGGGCAAAAAGAGAAAAAACTTAAATAAAAAAAAAAAAAAAAAAAAAAAAAAAAAGAAAGTAATAGGAGCCAGTGTTTACTGAGCACATTCATGAGCCTTATCCACGAGCTGGCTCAGTACGATCTCCTTTATTTCTCACTACAAGCCTTTGTTTAGACGCAGAGACTGAGACTCAGAGGGTAAGTCACTTGCAGAAATGGAATCCTTTCACTTTCTCCAAGTGTCCTTCGCATTCACTCCAGCTCGGATCAGCATTTTATGTTGTTGTTATTTTGGTCCTCCCTCTGGTCTTTTTCTGAGGTTTCCACCCTAGCTGCCTGTTTACTTCATCAGCATATCTACTAATGCAAGTGGATCCGGCGAGGTATATCTACAAGACTGCAAAATAAGGAGTTTTGCCTATGTTCACAGACATTTCCTCTGGCCCATAGTACATAGACATATTGGTCAGATGAAATATTTGTTACCGAATAAATGATAGGCCCACAGACACTCAGAATCAGGGATGTGCTTATGGCTGAGGTCAGGCTTCTTGAAGCTCTGTGTCTGGGTTGATTGTCCATGGGAGGTGTCCTCTGGGATTTGAGGGTCCAGGCAGGCAGTTTCCCCAGGGGCAGCCCTTATAGATGTAGGACCCATCTAGAACGTGGTTCTCAGCCTTCCTAATGCCACAACCCTTTAATACAGTTCCCCATGTTGTGGTGATCCCCAACCATAAAATTATTTTCGTTGCTACTTCCTAACAGTAATTTTGCTACTGTTGTGAATTGTAATGTAAATATCTGTGTTTTCTGATGGTTTTAGGCAACCCTTGTGGTGGGGTCGATGGACCCCCAAAGGGGTCGCGGCCCACAGGTTGAGAAATGCTGATCTAGAATATATGACTAAGTTCTGAAGGCTGCTTGCAAGAATGCACAGAATCCCAAAAAGTAACGTAATTGTTCAAGGGTTGTACGTCTATCCTTGGTATTAGGACCAAAATAAAATTTCTCCTGAGTGGCCTCATAAAGAGGGTGGAACATGATGAATACATAATGTTTTCAGTGACATTCATGCAGAAGACACCACTTAGATATTCTGTGGCTCTTTCTTTTTATTTATTTTTATTTCTTAAAATATATTTTATTGATTTTCCACAGAAAGGAGGGGAAAGGGACAGAGAGCTAGAAACATCGATGAGAGAGAGAGAGACATCGATCAGCTGCCTCCTGCATGCCCCCCACTGGGGATGTGCCCGCAACCAAGATACATGCCTTGACTGGAATCGAACCTGGGACCCTTCAGTCCACAGGCCAATGCTCTATCCACTGAGCCAAACCGGTTTCGGCTCTGAGGCTCTTTCTTATGGCCACATTCAGAAGAGATGGGTAGTGGTTTCCGGAAGTTCAACCCAAAGTCATTAAGCCCAGTCCTTGGATGCCACGGAGGAGGCAGCCCTCCCCCTGTTTTAACCGTCCTTCCTCCCTAGTTGACTCACTGTGGGGGTGGGGGAGGTGGGAAGTGGGATGCTCTCTGGGGGCAGTGAGCCACCCTGGGAAGACTTCACTCTTGAATTGTTCTAAAAGCAACCCTAGAAATTTAAACACATGCTCTTCATACATCCTGTGCCTTCTCTCTGACCCATTATCCCAAAATATGCTGGATCTACAGTACCTTTCCACTTGGAGAGAACCAAAGTTTTCAATGAAAAAGGTCTTATGGGTTTCTAAATAAGATGATTTTAAAAAACGCAAAATAACCCAGCAACAGCCACCCAGTTTGGTACCGGGGCCTTTTGTTTTGATGCAAATTTAAGGCAACTGTTGCCCAGAAAATGAGAAAGGGCCAGTGTGGGCCTGGTCCCCAGAAATGCAAGTGTTCACTCTTTCTGGCGTGCATTGCTGAGGTGGCAGGGATTTGGAAAAGCCAGTTTCTCAAAACGAGCACTTCCAAAATGATGGAGCCAGGGGGAATCTTGCAATTTTCTCTGGAGAGGCAAAATAAATTTCAGACCTATCGTTTTGTTGTTCAGCGCCCCCAATATAGAGCTAGGACGTTTAGGGATGTTGGCAGAGTTGCAGGGAAGAGCTCTCCCATTGTCTCATTCTGTTCCAGCCAGCTGGCCACTTCTGCCTGCCCTTCTAGAGAGAGGCTGGGTAATCCCAACACCCGGGGTGCCTACCCACCCTGCACCAGCCTGCCTCTACTTGAACTGGGCCCAGCAGGTCCCCCAGACAAAGAACCACTTCATTTCCGTAGAACCGGCTTCAACCACGTTCTGCCGGGCTTAAAGCTATACGCCACACATCTGCTGGCCTGGGCTGGGTAGCAGCCCTCTTGTCATCTGTTACGTCAGGATTTCTGAGTGCCTTTTGGGTTTGCCCTTTACTTCCTCCTTGTCTATAACAAAGGAGAGGAGATAGAGGATCTGACTAGTGTTATATGTCCCCAGTGAGGATGGCATCAGCGGATGATAAATACAGATTTCACTAAAGGAAGAGTCCCTCGCCAGGGCCATGGACCCCAAGAACAGATTACTGCCCCTTGAAGGAAGTTGGGCGGCTCTGAGTCTCTTTTGACATACCTGGACTGCCTCCGAATTATGATCTGAGGGAGGGCAGGAAGGCCCTGTCTCCAACTGTGTCCATTGGTGGGACTTCGTTTCTGTTTGAAAGCTGTTGGGTGCTGGAGTGCCCTACAAGAATGTGATTACCTTGTGGTGGGGTCTGCCTTAAACCAGATTCTAGTAGTAATACTGACTAGCAGGGAGGGAAAGGCTTGGGGATGGGGGGCATCCAGGGGATGGGGGTGGTGGCAGGAAGGGCCCCAGGTGGGCAAGGCTTCGGTTGGGAGGAAGGCAGACAAGATGGTTGAAAGAGAAAGAAACATTTTGTTTCCAGATTGCACTGTCTCCCAGTGCCACTGGCAAGACAAAACAATGTCTAAGGGTCCCTCTGTGCCTCCAGTGGGTTGAGGACATAGCCAGGTTGCGGAAGTAAAAGGAGGAGAGAGAAGAGAGGAGAAGAGAAAGGAAGGAGAGAAAGGAGAAGGCTTCAGGTGGGGAGGGCTAGCCTTAGTGAGATTGTTGGGGGAGGGGGTGGTTCATGCCCAGTTTCCCCCCAGGTGATGACCTGGGTCTGTGGATGTATCTGCAGGTGCAGGCAGTGTGATAAGGGGAAATGGCACGAGCCCAGGTGTCAGGGTCTAAGCCCTGTGCTGGAGCAACTGGCTGGATGACCTCTGGGGTTTCTTATCTACCAAAGGAAAGAGTTGGCTGTCTGGTCTCAAAGGTTGCTTCCAACTGGAACAGTTTCTGAGCGGTGAAGTGGTGACGATTTTGCAAGTCCCATGATTCCACCACCAGGAGGGATCCACACACCTTGCCCAGAAGACATCCTAATTAACTCAGGGGAGTGAGCTGTCGAGGCCTGTCCCTCCTCGTTCCCAACCGGAGGCTCCTTGTTGGCAGAAAGTTCATAGGAAAAGTGCTCGGAACCTGCTGCTGGTCTCACCTCTCCCCTCAGGGTTGAGATAAGAACGCCTTTGTTTGAGTTTCAAGCAAGTCTCCAATTATGTAACTCCCTGGTGTTACAACTCTCCCTGTCTGTTTTGTATGCAGCCTTTTAGCGGCCCTGATTTACAGCTTTAATTGAATAGGTGGCCTTGTAGTTATGCTCAGTGTTTTTCTCTTTCAGATCTTGACAGGATAATCCCATTGGTTTGTTTAGTAAACACTGCGGCCAGCTCCATAATCCAGCAGCCTGACAACTGGCCCGTCTCTGCGCTGGGAAAGCTTTGCTTCTCCCTCAGGACCTCAGAGAGTTTTCAAGGGAACAAGCCCCAGCCAAACCCATTCCCAACCCCCTCCCCTCTCCCCCTTAGAGAGCCCGGCAGTTTAGTTCTTGTTTATCGAGCAACCCCTGAAGAAAGATGTATTCATCATGGACTGCCGGGAGTAGTTATTCCTGACACCCCAACCAAAGTAGCTAAAATGGTCCTCATAACACTTACTACTATTTGAAATGATCCTATTTCCTTATTTTGTCTGTAATGACTGTCACCCTCCACCTTGAACTGCAGTGTGAGGTCTCCCAGGAGCAGGGAGCTCTCTGCCAGTGCCTGCGACCGTGCCTTGCCTCAGGGGGTACACGGCCATGCAGCCAACAATCATTTATTGAGCACCTACTATGCACGAGGCATTGGGATGGATGTGTCTGTAAAAAATAGAATGAAAATAAACGAGTTGCATGCTTGGAGGTTTGTTGGCAAAACTAGAAGTTTCCTCGAACACTGTGTTCTCCCCTGCTAAGTGTTTGGGAGATTGCCATCCACTGATTCACTGCTTGCTATTGTGTTAGATACTGAACTGGGGCGAGAGGATGCAGGAGACGAACAGAACATGTTCTCAAGGAATGCCAGTGTGGGGACGGCGCAGGGGGAGGGCAGAAGTGTAAACGAGAGCTCTGAGACGGTGGGGTCGGTGCCCTAATCCAGGGATGTGCACAGTGTCCTGGGCATGGTAATCAGAGGAGGAGGACAAGCAGACTTCAGCTTTATAGGGCAGAGGGGTCAGCAAGAGCTTGACAGCACAGGGGGAAGGGCACTTAAGTCCTGAGGGGCAACATAGGCAAAAATAGGGAGCCCAGAGAAGGGTTTTGCCAGAAGAGGAACAAGTCGGTGGAGCTTTGCACAGGAGGGCCTCGGAGAAGCCGTGAGAATGAGGCTGGACAGGTTAGTTGGGGCCAGAATGAGGAAAGTATGACTCCAGGGCCTAGTAAGAAAAAAAGAAGAACAAGGGAATAGTGTCGTCCATAGAAATGTAATCTCAGATTTCCTGGGCCGGACAGGCAAACCCTGGAGTAATCAAAGGCAGCACATTTCCAAACCTTCAGGTCCTGACTTGTTGCTGCTGTTCTGATTCTAGAAATTTGCATTGGCATTTGGATATACAGTGGTACCTCGAGATACGAGTGCCCTAACATATGAGATTTTTGAGATACGAGCTGTCAAGCGAGCAATTTTTGCTTTGAAATACGAGCAACATTTGAGATAAGAGTAATCGCCTGGATCGGCCGGCTGCACACAACCCACCAGTTTACCACGACTCGAGCGTCTCGTAGTTTCCCACGCCTCAAGATTACAGAATGAATTAAACTCGTATCTCAAGATACCACTGTATTCAAAAGTAGGAGCAGGAGCAGATTTGGGGAGCTTTTCTTTTCTCTTTTAGAAAAAAAATATACAATTTGATTGCAAGAGTGCCCGTTAGGGTCTTGGAAGAGCCTTGTACAGATGAGGCGCTCAGAGGCTCACACTGGAACCTGTGTGATGATTGTCCAAAATATTGCAAGTCAGAAGTAAAGCCTGATTTTAGAATTTCACAGCCATTTCCCTGGGAGAAAAGCCTTTTGCTCTAAACATGTCAGTCCTGTGTCCTCTTTTACCTACACCCTAGGGGACCCTGCCCCTCCCATGACCCACGGTGTCTTTGTGGTCTAGCTCCAGCTGCCTTTCTGAGTGCCTCTTTTCTCTCCCTGCTCCAGCCACACTGGCTCTCTGTCTGGGTTGTTTCTAGTTTGGGTCTTTTGTGAATAGTGTTGCAGTGACTATTCTTATACATGCTTTTTGGTGAAAATATGTATGGATTGCCCAGCTGGCATGGCTTAGTGGTTGAGCGTCAACCTATGAACCAGGAAGTCACACTTTGATTCCTAATCAGGGCACATGCCTGGGTTGCAGGTCCATCCACAGTGTGGGGCGTGCAGGAGGCAGCTGACCAATGATACTCTCTCATTGTTGATGTTTCTATCTCTCTCCTTCTCTTTCTTCTCTGAAATCAATAAAAAATATATTAAAAAAAAAGAAAATATATATGGACTTGGTATAAATCCAGAAGTAGAATTGCTAGGTCATAGGATATACTTATATTCATAGATCCTGCCAAAGGGTTTTCCAAAATGGCTGTACCAATTTGTTCCCTCGTCATTGATGTGTGGGAGCTGCAAAATGTTTCACATTTTTAACACTTGCCATTGCCTATCTCTTTATTTTAGCTATTCTGGAATGTGACTCATGATAGATTAGAATATATTTAATTATAATGAATTGAATTTGTTATAATTTAGTAATATATTGGTGGAATGGTATATACTGAGAATAGGTAGACATTAAATCAGTTTTAATAAAATTCTTGTGTTGTTCTCACATTCCTTCCTATGTATATGTTCAGCCCACCCAACGAGATGGCAAGCTTCTTGAGGTCAAGTGCTTTGTGGTCGGCTTCTTTCATAGTTGGCATTGCCCTCAGCACAGTGCTAGGCAGAACAGGCACGCAGGAAGTTCTGCTTTAATTGGGCTGAACCAACGGATGGAGGCAAACACACCAAGGGCTACGAAATATTTCTCCATTCATAGATTCATGCCTAGTCATTCCATTTTCAGGCACTCCGTGGGGTGAGGGAAGGACCAGCAGAAATTCTAGAAAATGTCCAATTCCTTCATGTTGTAGCACTTTAGTCCAAGTGCTAAAACAAGTTAGGTGTGATGAACCTTTCTCTTTTCAACGGGATTTTTGTGAGGCCCTCCCTTAGTTCACCAGAAAGTGAAACAGACAGCAGACTGTCTCACCCTGGGTCGTCAGGGGACAGCGTTGTTTGTGTCCTTCCATTCCTGAAGAGGTGCTTTGGACTCAGAATGTCTGATCTTATTACACTCACCTGAGTTCCCTATGGCTGCATCTAGTTTGATAGAAATTTCTCTGAAGGCAACAGTAACCTGTAGAATATGTAGTTCTTTCTCTCTTTCTCTCTCTTTTTTTTTTGCTGATTTTTTTTAATATCTGTCCTAATTTTAAGAATTATTTCTGTCACCTCATCAGCTGAAGAATCTGTACTCAATTGCCCATTTCAACATGCAGCATTATGTCATGCTACCCACATCTTTGTTCATATTAAATGTTGGCTCCATCTGGACTTACTACATTTTAACAGTTCTGATTTAATTTGACATTAGGCACTTACTGAACATAATTGGTGAAATATCCCCCACCGCACCCTCTGCTTTCTCTGTTTTGCACGCTGCCATTCAGCATGAAGGACTGGCTTTATGGGCATGGTTATAAAGTGGAGATTACAGAAAGGAAGAAAATATGGACTCTGAGAAACACGTGTAAGTGCTGATAAAACTGAGTCAGTTTTCAGACTCCATTTGGGCTGCTTGCTATCAGGCATATCAACATTAAGTGTGTGTGTGTGAGAGAGAAATCCCTGAAAAGAATATTGTGGTAGATCCCCAAAGCATATCAGAGTGTAACCATATACCTCCACTAATGGGAACAGGCTTGTTCTGCAAGCTGAAATCATGATCAGCAGGTAATCAGATCTAGTGCTCTGGGGCCTCCCACGACACAGTGATTGTTGTAGACTAGACCAAAAACAATGGGATGTTTGAGGCTCCTCTTTCTCTCCTCCCCGGGCTGGCCAGCTTCCCAAGATGTGTGGGGTGTGGGAGGAGGACTGTGAGTTTCAAAATGCTTTTCCTCTGGAGATGGGCCTCATGTCTCCGCTCTCCTGATAGGAGATCATCTGTTACACACATATGTCTCTCCCTTCATACGTATATACACACTTTTCAATCTCAGATTGAAATGGCTATGACTCGGGTTTATTAATCTCAGGTCCATTAGGCAACTCCATGAGTATTTTTGATTAGGTAGCCAGGGACCATAAGCTCAGATGCTGAGGGTGGATTGAGCAAGACAGCATATATATGACATGTGGTGTATAGCAAGCTGGAGAATCTATTTCCCTTCCAAATAGGGATCCACCAGCTGGCTTTAGATAATGCTCACTATGTAGTAGGCTGGCCCAGGTGCTCAGCCCCACTGATTTTCCAAGAAAAGCCAGAAATCCAGATTTTTTTTAAAAAATGTGTGTAATGTATTTTTAAAAAATATTTGTAACTAATTTAAGTTGAAAAAAAAATCACTTTGCAGGCCAACTATGTGAGAATCAAATAAACCTGGAGGTCTCATTCAGCTCCCAAACACCCAAGTTACATTGATCTTCTGATGGGAAAAACCCATCAAGTCAAATCACTTTAAGTTACAGAGGACTGGATTTTAAGGATATGTGCAACCAGGCCTCATCAAAAGCCAAGAACTCTATCATAAACATCTCTGGTCAAGGGTTGAGCCGAAAGTGTACATGACTGATCTATTTTGAGAATTGGAAGGTCCTTTATCACCACTAATGATGTCACTTAGGTTTTTTTTTTCTCAATCGGTGGCATGTTTCAACATAAGCTGCCTATTAATTAATTTCTCACATTACTTTCTCTGGCAACTGTAGAATATTTGTCTGGCTCTCAGGGCTTCCAGGCTGCGCCTACGCTTCCATACGTCAGTTATGCTCAAATTCCAGGGGGCAGGTGCGGGCTCATTTTTCTTGTGGCAAGCACATTGCTGGAGCAGAAGAGGAGGAGATGGTCGGTCAGGTGCACGTGAAAGCTGTGCCCACGATCTGGTCCATGACAGAGATTATGGGCTGCCTCTTGCTTCGGCAACTCCTCCCTTTGTTCTTTCTAATAATATTCAACTTGGATCTGATATCAGCTAACCTGTGTGCTTCCGGGAAAGTTGGATTTTGATCACATTAAATCAGTTATGGCCACTCCACTTTCCTCGTCAGAGATTAGTTCAGAAATCGGCATGGGGAGCAATTCTAAGCAATGGGGCATTTTCCTTCTGATGAGAAAAGACTCAGGGCAGGAAATATACCCTCTTTTGTCTACACCAAGCATGTCAAACTCACTGCTCTCGGGCCACAAGCGCCCACAACGAATATTTTTGCGGCCTAGTCAATATAACGGTATGTAAGAAATGATTTAACTAAAATTTTTACAATATCCTGTTATACATAGTTATTAATGACGAACTACAGTGTTTGCTAATGACTGGTTACTATAATCGTGTCACATTCATATCCCATATGTACCTTATGTACAGGCGCACCATTTCTCTCCACTAATACTAACAGCGAATATTTTAGGAGCCGATGGCCACGTCATTAGTCTTGTACTGACTTGTTTGGTACGCGCAACAGGAAATATTTCGCTTTCGGAGAACAAGAAAAATAGGTTTATTTGCATTATGCTTATTAATCTGTGCAATTATTCAGTGTCTGGTAGTTAATGTTCAAGAAAAGATATTATTTTTTATTAAAATCTTTTATTATTTTATGTTAACGATTACTCATTTATTTCAACCCTTTGTATTCAGGATGTGTCTACGGAAATAAACCTACACATTTCTATGAAAATTGAAGCTATTGTTTCTCTGCGGCCCACATAAACTTAAACCTTGTTTATTTAGCCCATGTTAGCCTTTGAGTTTGACATGCTTGGTCTACATTGTTGCATCTTTAAAAGGCATTCAAAACTTTGGCAACCCAGTTTGCAACCATAGAGGACAAATGTGTGGACAAAAAAATCAACCTGTAGAGCAGTGGTTCTCAACCTTTCTAATGCCGCGACCCTTTAATACAGTCCCTCATGTTGTGGTGACCCCCTACCATAAAATTATTTTTGTTGCTACTTCATAACTGTAATTTTGCAACTGTTATGAATCGTATCTGTGTTTTCCAATGGTCTTAGGCGACCCCTGTGAAAGTGTTGTTCGACCCCCAAAGGGGTCGCGACCCACAGGTTGAGAACTGCTGCTGTAGAGGAAGGAAAAGTAGAAAATTAAAAAAAAAAAAGCTCCCCCAAACCTCCAGATATTTCAATGATGCCATTGAACAGCAAGTTACCCAGCCCTGAAAATGTTCTGCCTTTGAACTTAACTGTTGCATGAGATTCTACAACATGCTCCTTTTTGTTGATGATGTTCGTGGTTGGGTTTTCTGTTATTTTCCAGCCTAAGGCATCCTAATGTATTATCAATTGTTACTTCACTTATAATATTACAATAGCATAGCTTTCTCCTTTAAGTTAAATTATGTCATCAAAGGGTTTACTAGAAGCAGCCTATGAATTTTAATGTTGCCCGTTCTGCTCAAAGAAGAAGCCTTTGCGAGATACAGCTGTCTCTGGGTGGAGGAACCTGTTGAAAGCTTGCAGGTGGGGTGGGAGTGGGGGCTCACAGGCAGCAGCCAGAGCTATCTTGGGCATCTGTGGTGGATTGGCAGCTTGTGCCCAACACCATCAGCGTATACTTAGTTCACTGCCTAGAGAGCCAGTCACAGTCTTAGTTGAATGTAAATGATCTAAATGATCGAGAGCAGTGGTTCTCAACCTGTGGGTCGCGACCCCTTTGGGGGTTGCCTAAGACCATCGGAAAATGCAGATATTTACATCACGATGCATAACAGTAGCAAAATTTCATGGTTGGGGGTCACCACCACATGAGGAACTGTATGCAAGGGTCGTGGCCTTAGGAAGGTTGAGAACCACTGATCTAGAGTTATGCCTAAGAATCTATCTATGATCACTATTTGCAAGCCCCTTGCAGATCCTTTCAGGCTCAGTCTACCAGATAGATCTCCAGTTCCCAGTCCATCCTGCATTTTTCTCTCCAGCCTTCCCAGCAATATCTCCCGTCTCTCCTCTATTAAAATATTGGCTGCTATTGTGCTTTATATTTCACTCCCACCTTTGTTTTCTGCATCCTTCTCCCCTTCCCTACAGCTGCAGAGGGAATAGCTGGCCAGAAGGCTTTAGTGGATATTGAACTAGACACAAAGGTCTTATTCTTCCATTTCCTTGCTTATGGGGCTTGAGAACACCATCATTTAGTGAATGGATGAACTCTAATACATTCCATATCGTCTTTCTAAGAAATCTCTTTTTTTAGTTCTTGAATTTTGTTGCCTAATATTTCTTTCCTCCCTGTTGACCCACAATGGCTATTTTCTCACCTTCTTAACTTTCACTTCCTCTTTGTCTCTCTTTCCCATTCTTGACTGCTCACAACTAATGCCTTTATCCCATAATATGCCTTTTCCTGTCTTTCCACCAAAGGCCTGTTATTTTTCTTCCACCCTCTCCAGAGCATCTATGCGTCCACCTGGCGTTTCCATGGTTTTCTGGTGCTCCTCACCTGACTTAATTTTGGCAAATAGCCATGTGTCAGTCTTCAGCATATTCTGCTTAACCCGCCCTGTCCCCCCAAATGGCCACCAGCTCCTCAATTCTCACGTAGTATTATTAAATATATTCAAAGCACTCTGGTTAAAGTATTAGAGTGAAAAATTTTGTGTCCTTTTATACACCTACAACTTCTATGGTGAGAAATAACCTGTTTGAGAACAAGTCCCTTACCTATAGTTATAGTGTTTCGCCCATAGTTTTCCTTCATTTCCTTCAAGATTAAGGCCTGAGAGGTAAGTGGTGGAGAACAGACATAGCGTCTATTCCCTGTCTATCTTGTTGGGAGCTGCTGGAGACCCCTGGTTAGAGGGCTGAGACAGAAAAACAGAGGAATTGGCTTCATGAGACTTTGAGGCATGCCCAGCAGGAAGTGAGAGGAAGAAACTGCGAAGTCTCTGTTCAGGAGAGTGATTGGGAAGCTTCAGGCACAAGCAGACCTGCCCAGCAGGAAGTGAGAGGAAGAAACTGTTATCAATCAACTAAGGATGAAATAAAAGGAAAGATGAATGTCGGTAAGGAGAGAGTCCCAATAAAGGATTCAGGGTGCCATTGGTCATGACCTTCAGATTTCAGTATGCTCATGAACTAAAATCTAAAATTGCTATTTTTTATTAAAAAATGTGCATGTCTATCTGGAAAGCTGCTATTTTTTATTCAAAAAATGTGCATGTCTATCTGGAAAATAGCAATTTTAGATTTTAGTTCATGAGCATACTGAAATCTGAAGGTCATGACCAACGGCACCCTGAATCCTTTATTGGGACTCTCTCCTTACCGACATTCATCTTTCCTTTTATTTCATCCTTAGTTGATTGATAGCATTTATTATATTCAGGTCAATGAAGGAAAACCATGGGCGAAACACCATAATTATAGGTAAGGGACTCGTTCTCAAACAGGTTATTTCTCACCATAGAAGTTGTAGGTGTATAAAAGGATACAAGGGAGGCGAACCTAGGTAAAATAAGAACAGAAGGAAAACATGTAATCCATGCTGAAATTCCTAGGTATTTTTATTTTTAACATCTGTTATGGGCAGTTTTGCTTTACTGAGCTAGGGCCAAAATACAGCTATTGAGGACAGTATTTCTCCTTAAAGTTGCTTTTGGCATTGCATGTATTATTATCACTACTGTGCATTAGCTTTGTGCTGGGTTGGTCAAAAATCCAATGGAGAGGACTGGTAAGATTAAGGCCTGAGAGGTAAGTGGTGGAGAACAGACATAGCGTCTATTCCCTGTCTATCCTGTTGGGAGCTGCTGGAGACCCCTGGTTAGAGGGCTGAGACAGAAAACAGAGGAATTGGCTTCATGAGACTTTGAGGCATGCCCAGCAGGAAGTGAGAGGAAGAAACTGCGAAGTCTCTGTTCAGGAGAGTGATTGGGAAGCTTCAGGCACAAGCAGACCTGCTCAGAACCAAGTGTGGCAGGGCTGATTGGAGGCTGATCTCCCTGGCCCTGCATGGAATCTTCTCAGCTGTGGTGCCCAGTGGACCAGAGGCACTGGGAGCGTCAGCAATCTGCACGCTTGGCATAGATCCTAGGTCTCTGCATGGGCACTGTCAGCACCAGCAGGGATAAGGCTCTGTCCTCAAGAACTCTGAGGAAAGCAGATGCTGACGGGAGGCAGGTGTTGGAGGCCATGGCAAGGCTGAGCAGAGAAGTGCACTGAACATGCTCAAGGAAAAACAAACCAACCAACCTATAAATGAGAATGGGATGCTGTACTTCCTTCAGTTTTGTGAAAATGGAAGTACATAAAAGTTAAATACGTTTTCTTTTTTAAAAAATATATTTTACTGATTTTTTACAGAGAGGAAAGGAGAGGGATAGAGTTAGAAACATCGATGAGAGAGAAACATCGATCAGCTGCCTCCTGCATACCCCCTACTGGGGATATGCCCACAACCAAGGTACATGCCCTTGACTGGAATCAAACCTGGGACCCTCAGTCCACAGGCCCATGCTCTATCCACTGAGCCAAACCAGTTAGGGCCATTTCCAAGGCTTCTTAACCCAGAGTCAAAATTGCAATCTGGAGCCATTGCTGCTGCAGTTTCTGGGTTATCCATAGCAAGTGTGGATTTCTAGGGCTGTGTTTCATGAATTAAAATATGCCTTTAAGATGCTCCAGAGGCTTCTGGAATGGAGCGGAGAATGAGTATGAGCTGCAGGGCATGGCTGACTGCTACCAGCGTGGCCCAGTGTGGTATCCAGAGTAGTGATGGCTGATGGTTAGTGTTTCTCTAGCAACAGGTGACCCTCCATCAAAGCAGTTTGGGCTCTGGATTTGAGGTGCTGACTACACATAACAGACCAGAGCACCGATGACTTCGTCTTCTGAGACTGACCATTGATGGCACATGGTGACAAGAGGGGACTTGTAGGGTTGGAGCCGGGAAGAGTCGGGCTAACTCCATAGAGCTATTGGTATCATACACCTGTAGTTTCTCAAGCTGTTCCAGGAAAACAAAGCTTAGTTGTTCCAAGTGTGAATTGTCCAGTGCCACCTGTGGGTTCAAAGCCCAGTGTCCTTATTTTACAAGCTGGGTAGCCTTGGGCAACTTATTTAACTTCTTGGCTTCAGGCTTCTTGTAAATGGAGCTAGTAATAATATCTCTGTTTTAAAGTGATGATGAAGCTTAACTGAAAAAAGTAATATTATCTATAATAATAAAAGTGTAATATGCTAATCAGACCGAATAGCCAAATGACCTTCGGACATCATTCCAGATGTAGTTTGGGACAAAGCTGTGGTGGTGGGTCTGGGGCCAAAGCAGAGACGGTTAGGGGCAATCAGGCAGGCAGATGAGCAATTGGGGCAATCAGGCAGGCAGAGTGGTTAGGGGCAATCAGGAAGGCCAGCAGGCAAGCATCCCAATTGTGAGAGAGTGCAAGCAGGGCTGAAGGACTATCCCCCCCCCCCACCATGCACAAATTTTGTGCACCGGGTCTCTAGTATAAGTATATTATCTAGTATGGTAATATGAATGCCCAGGCACAAAAAAGTACCTGATAAATGTCTAATGTTTTAAGCCTTAGTAGCGATTCCAGGGATCTTCCCCTGTGACTTGAAAACCTGATTCTAGTATCTAGTATCTTATTACTTCCTAGAACAGCAGCTAAGGGAACAGGGTTGCAGACAAAGCGGAAAGCTTACACGGGTGGCTGGCAGGGGGCTTGAAACACATAGTTGTATCCCAGGGCGCTTGTGTGGGGTCTGGCTGGTGCTCTGGCTAATCTGCTCCCTCCCTTCTAACTGCAACAACAACAAAACATTAAGAACCACTGCTCTTGACAGCAGGAACAAACAAGTTAAGTTGGCCAGCGAGTGGCAATCACTGTCCTGAATTCGGTGCTTGCTATTGCTCTGTGTCTGTTTCCACTTTTACTCCGTATACATGTTTACACATTGATATCACACCATGTGCACGCATTCTGGCTCCCCATTGCTATCGTACAACAAATTACCTCACACCAGCGTGCCTTAACACGCAGTCATTTCATTATGTCTTCTGACATCTCACTTTCTTGGCTGGCGATCAAGACAAGTTTGAAAAACAGTTCAAACAAAGGCAGAAGCTCGAAAGATAAATATTTGCTGGGCGGATCTGGTGGCAGTGGCATCACCCACCGGTATCTCAGCCTTTGAGCAAAGAGCTGTGATGGGAAATGGAAAGAAGGCACTTGCCTTGTAAACATTTATTTTTGAGGACAGACCCCCAAGAATATCGAGGGAGGGGGGAAATGGCGAGGGGCTGGGGGAAGTGTTTGAGATGAGGTGCAGTTTTAACCGTCAAAATATAATGATGAAATTATGCTCGTGGCAGTGGATCCGAGTACACGAGCTACCCACAAGGACGATGAATTCTAAGGGCATTGTCAAGGTGGAATGTTTTGCCTGCCCACTAGCCACTCCATTTTGGGGAGTTTGGAATTCAGCTTGGGTGTGAGAAAGGAAAGATTTGGCTGCTCTCCAGGTACAAATGAAATACCTTGATAGTAATTAGGCCAGTGAGATGCTGTCTTAATCTTAAAAGAGATACCCAGTTCCTCCTGTGAAACACGGATTTCCCACCGACTTCAAAGGCATTCCTGAGGGCAGGGCGGTGATGGGGGGACATGGGGTGTGTCCAGATAGGCTGGCTGGAGTGGGTATCACTCATGGGCTGTTTCCCAGAGGAGATGAAAGCACACAGCAGTGTTTGCGGCACAAGCACAGTTTCTGTTTCCTGGTGGCTACCCTCACTTCTTCCTGGTTATTTTTGAAACAGTGTTATAGACTATGACATAGCTCCCAAAGAGTTCCTGCCAGCATTCTTTCGTATTCTGACCTTAAGTTAAAACCCAGTCTCTACCTACATTCTGAAACACACTCCAGCGAGTCCGGCTCACACATTTGGATTTCTATTGCTCCCACTATAAAACTATTCTAGTGACTGCAAGATAGATAGCTGTGAATTCCATAGAGATCGATCACTCAAGTAGGTGCTCTCATGGAATCTTATCACCGTGCTCATGGTGCCCTTGTCCTGGACTTCAGTGGTGTTCAACCTCCACTCCAGCTCTCTGGAACAAACCCATGGACACCCAGAAGCTGTGTTTAGCTACTCAGTCATCTATGTAAATGGTTGTTATGATTATACTAGAGGCCTGGTGCACGATATTCATGCATGTGAGGGGTGAACCTCAGGCAACATCCTCTGGCAATCCAGGACCCCTTGGGAAATGCAGGGATGGAGTCTAAACTGGCCGTCAGACATCCCTCTCGCAATCTGGGACTACTGGCTCCTAACCGCTCACCTGCCTGCCTGCCTGATCGCCCCTAACCATTCTGCTTGCCTGCCTGATCGCCCCTAACTGCCTCTGCTTCATCCAGAAGGATGTGTGGAATGACATCTGGAAGGTAGTTCAGCTGTCTGGTCTAATTAACATTTTATACTTTTATTATTACAGATGATTACAGAGTTTTGCAGTGCCTAGCCTCAAGACCAGCATGTTTCTCAGAGATACATGGTTGAAAACATGGACTCTGGCAGCAGACAGAATTGCATTTAAATCTCAGCTTCTTAATTTACTAGTCCTGTAGCCTTACCAAATTATTTAACCTTTTAAAAATTATATGTTTGTAGTGATTTTTTTAGAGAGGAAGGGAGAGGGAGAGAGAAAGAGAAACATGGATGTGAGAGTGGACCATGATGTCAGAGTGGAACATTGATTGGCTGCCTCTAGCACAACCTCACCCCCTGGGGATTGAGCCCACAATCTGGGAATCAAACCAACAGCACAGTGTCCACTCTTTTTATTTTATTTTATTTATTTATTTTTATTTTATTTATTTATTTAATTTATTTTTTTAATACAGTGTCCACTCTTATTTACAGTACGCTTTCAACAGTTTCAGTTACCTGGAGTCAAAGATGGGCTGAAAATATTAAATAAAAAAACTTTTGGAAATAAACAATTTATATTTTACTTTGCATGTCCTTCTGAAGATTGTGATGAAATCTCATGCGATCCCTACTAGTCACTTAGTAGTGGCTTAGGACTAGGTCATCAACTTGACTGTCTAGGTATTACAGTATGTGCAAGTAACCCTTACTTAACAATGGCTCGAGTGATATTCGTATAACTTTTATTACAGTATATTGTTATAACTGTTCTATTTTATTATTGTTGTTGTTTACATCTAACTTATTTTATAAGTTAAATTTTATCAGAGGTATGGGTATGTATACTATTAGAAAAAAAACATAGTAAATATTGTGTTCGTGACTGTCCACAGTTTCAGGCATGTGCTGGGGATCTTGGAATGTACCCCTCCTGTGGATCAGGGAGGGACTAGTAGAAAGAACACCAGTGAGGACACCAACTGGCCAACTCTTTGGGAAGGAGGTGTCCCTGATGGGGTGCATTTAGTGCTGAATTGACTGATAATTCTAACTGGGAGTTAATTCCTTGTCGGCAAAAATACTCATTTTTGCATCTTCTCGCATGCCCCAGATGATACCTTGCCTAAAGCAGACTGTGGGCAATAAATAGATGCCACATTGGGGAAATTATGAGAGGAAATCCATCATCAAGCAAGATTTATGGCTTGAGGCTTAGGCTGTCCCAGAGGCATTGAACTGGGATGCAGGGAGTTAGAAAGTCCAGCAGGAGTGCCAACCCCCTCTCCATGAAAACAGAAAACAGGTGAATTTTGAAGCAGCCCTTCAAAATACCTGGGGCATGGCCCCCTGCAAGCTTCGACGACACCAATGCTTTCCTAGAGATCAGGCCGGATGAAGGCTGTGAGTTTTAGATTTGTGAGGAAACCTGGACAGGACAGTGATTTGAACACCTGTCTACCTGTCCTTACCAGAGAAAAGGGACTTCTTTTTTAAAATGTATCTTTATTAATTTCAGAGAAGAAGGGAGAGGGAGAGAGATCCAGAAACATCAGTGATGAGAGAGAACCACGGATCAGCTTCTGAAACTGCCTTGGAGTAAGTACATTATATTCAGCTTCAAAGGCATCAGATCTCAGTCAGTGTTCTCACCAACAGCACTAAGTTTCCAGAAGGCTAGATCTGCATGTGTTCCTGAGGTTTCCTTTCTTTCTTATTTTGCAGGAAGCCACTTTGTATCTAGATGTTTGGAGAAATTAATGACTCATGGGAGGAGTCATTAGCTATATCTGCTGTGATGTGCAGAAATTCTAGCTTCTTCATCCCTTGGTTAGAAATAATCCTTAAAAAAGAAGCAGAAGTAAACCTTAGATGTACCAATTCCTAGAGTTTCCCAGCAAAATTACACTTCAGTTGTCCACTAATGATTCACCCTTTATTAGTCAGCTCTGGCTTCCATAACAAAATACCACAGAGGAATGGCTTTAACACTAGACATTTTCTGCCCTGGCTGGGTTGCTCAGTTTGTTAGAGCGTAGTCCTCATACACCGAGGTTGCAGGTTTGATCCCCGGGCAGGGCACATACAAGAAGCAACCAATGAATGCACAAATGAGTGGAATGGCAGGTCAATGTTCCTCTCTCTCTCTCTCCCCCGGCCCCCTCCACCGATATCTATACTAATGAAAGGGTAATATACTAATTAGTCTGATGTCTTCCAGATGACCTTCCAGACATCCTTCCTGACAAAGCAGGGCCCCAGCCTGGCTATAGGGCCCGGGCCTGGGTGTAGGGGCTGAGACAGAGGTGGTTAAGGGTGATCAGGCTGGCAGGGGAGCAGTTAGGGGCGATCAGACAAGCAGGCAGGCAAGCGGTTAGGAGCCATAGTCCTGGATTGCTAAGGGGATGTCCAGCAGTTGGACATCCCCTGAGAGGTCCCAGATTGGAGTGGGTGCAGGCCGGGCTGAGGAAGCCCCCCTCCCCATGCATGCATTTTGTGCATTGGGCCTCTAGTGTGTGTGTGTGTGTGTGTGTGTGTGTGTTTGTGTGTGTTATACACATTTTCTCATATTTCTGGAGGTAAGAAGTCCAAGATGAAAGTGCCTCAGGGTTGGTTTCTAGTGAGGGCTATCTTCCTGGCTTACAAATGACCATCTCATTGTGTATGCAAATGGCCATGGAGAAAAAGAGAGAGAGAGAGAGAGAGAGCGAGCTCTAATTTTATTTTTCAATTACTGTTTGTATTCAATATTATGTTGTATTAGTTTCAGGTCTACAGCATAGTGGTTAGATAATATATTTTACAAAGTGTTCCTTCTGATATTTCCAGTACCCATCTGGCACCATACATAGTTATTACAATATTATTGACTAGGTTCCCTATGCTATACTTTACACCCCCATGACTATGTTGTAACTACCAATTTGTTCTTTTTAATCCTTTTCATCCAGTCTCCCATTCCCTCTAGCAACCATCAGAGAAAAGAAATTTCTAATGCAACTGCAGATATGGTAAAAACCCAAAAGAATAGGGACAATGTATCACAGAAGTCTCCACAGGCTATTTTAAAAATTCTTTGTTTACTGATTTGAGAGAGAGAGAGAGAGAGAAACATTGGTTCGTTGATCCACTTATTTATGCATTCATTGGTTGATTCTTTTTAAAAATATTTTTTTATTGTTTAAAGTATTACATGTAGTAGTACCCCCCCTCCCCCCTCTCTCTCTCTCTCACTTAGTGACCTGAACTTTTACAGGACGTCATTGGAGCCCCTACAAGAAAGTTCATCACTAGGATCTGCTAAAGTCCATTTTCTGGGTGTTGGAGAGCTTTCTGGCTTGCTGGAGGGCAAGGGTAAGCACACTTAGGAAGATGGGGAGGATCTTGTAAGTAAATGGAGCTATTGCAAATGAACCGTAGGATGGTGTGTGGAGGGGAAGCAATATCAGGGACGTTGTGTGTGTGTGTGTGTGTGTGAATCAGAAGGGAAAGCAGGTCGCAAGCAATAGCTGGGGGTGAGGGCGGGGTGGCAGGGAGGGAGGAAGGGGATAGCTGTGGAGGAGGAGGGGGTGATGCAAAGGGGAGAAGGAAAGGAGTGGGGGAGCAACCTCTCTTGCAGGACTCCAGGCTAAGGTTCTGGAGAAAAGCTGTCAGGAGAATGGGTCTACGGGATTGGGGAGGGGGGACTTGGTCCCAAGGAGATTCCTTCTGGGTTTTCTCCCGCCCAGGGCTAAGGGTGTGCACCCAGATCTCAGGGCTGTGGGGGTGTGAGACCGCGCGGTGGGGGCGCCGCCCCCTTCCGCCCCCGAAGAGAAAGGCGGGGTCCACCCAGCGCCCCGCCGGCGGGGCGGGGGCGGAGCCAGGGCGCCGATGGGCGTGGCGTGGCGGGGGCGGAGCCAGGGCGCCGATGGGCGTGGCGGGGCGGGCGCGGGGAGGGCGCGGAGGCGAGGCCGAGGGCGGCGCTAGGACCCGCCGGCGGCCGCCGGCTCCCGGGAGGTTGATAAAGCGGCGGCGCCGTTTGACGTCAGTGGGGAGTTAATTTTAAATCGGTACAAGATGGCGGAGGGGGACGAAGTGGCGCGGAGGCAGCAGCCGCACCTGGGGCTGCGGCGCCGGTGGCGGGACAGCGACCCCGGCGCCGAGGTTAACCACGTCTCGTCCACCACCTCGCTAGGTACGGGCGGCGGGAGGAGGCCGCGGGGTCCGGGTGGGGAGCGAGCGCGGGCCGCTCGGGCGCGCGGGCTCCGTCCGGCTGCCGGCGGCGGGGTCGTGGCCGCGGCCGCTCGGCTCCCCT
>JAAGEH010000041.1:52030060-52057772 GCA_011751065.1 Lasiurus cinereus
CTCATCTATTTTTGACCGTAGGAACTCTTTGTCTCCCTCTGCTTTCTGGATGAGTAAAGTTGAAGTGCTAAAGTTGGGGTGAGTCAGGTGCAACTCCAGGAGTTTAGTCTTAGGTGCTTTTGTGTCTCTTTTAAGAGAAATGCTTCCTCTTTTTTTTTTTAGGAAATGCAGGATCTTTATAAACCATTAACACTCATATGGTAATGACTTTGTAGGATAATAGGAATATGTAGATGTTTAGTCAAGGTTTGAGATCCTTTGAAATTATTTTTGGGGGGAAGGAAGAGCTGTCTTAGAGTAATTTATTAGAAGGAATGAGTTTAAAAATGACATTTTTCTGGCCTTAAGTAGAGTGCACCTATTTTGGAATTCCTTTTTTGTTTGCTACTGTTTTATAACTTTAGGATAAAGTTTTTGAATATTCACAAGTAAAAAATAATTTATTGAAATTGTTAGAATTTTTCCAAAATTGTGATTCTTTTCCATCTGTCTGATAGCTAGCAGCTACCTGGAAGATTGTCATCTACTTTGATCCTATAGTCCAAGACATGGTTTTATTATTTTTATTTTTTAAAAACAAATTTTTATTGATTTCAGAGAGTAAGGGAGAGAGGGGAAGAGAGAGAGAAACATCAGTGATGAGAGAGAATCATCGATTGGCTGCCTCCTGCACACCCCACACTGGGAATGAAGCCAGAAAATGGGCATGTGCCCTCTGGGAATTGAACCCTGACCTTCTGGTTCATAGGTAGACACTCAATCACTGAGCAGGCCTGAGGAGCAAAACATGTTTTAAAAATTGCAACACTTAGTAGCAATATACCTCAAAACAATTGTTTGTGCCCCAGTGGAAGACCTGCTTGACATACAGTTATAAGCAAAGCCATTTAGCAGGCAGGCTCTCAAATGTAAGAGCCAGAAATGTAAGGGATGGGAGTGAAAGTTAAACTTTCGTAATGGTAATTTACAGCTTTACCAAAGGAGGTTTTCTCTGGGGTGGGTGCTGAGAAACAGCTTTTTTTTTTTTTCCTTTTTAAAAGTGTAATAGTACTGTAGTCTCTGTAGCCATTTTCAAAGTTCAGGTGTGTTGAATTTCAAAGTTCAGGTATGTTGTTTACTTTCTTGGACATTATTTAACTTAAGATAGTTGGGAATATAAAGTAATTGAACTTGATTCCCCAATGAATTCATTACTCACGTAAGTTTTTTCTGATCCCTTACTCTCAGCACCCATAATACAGAGGACGGTGGAGGGCTTTCTTTAATAGCTTTAAAAATGGTTAGCAGGAAAAAACCCCATCAACCTGAAAGTATGATGGCAATAGATACTTGTTACTTTATAAAGTACTTTAAACATCTGGCTTTGATTTTATTTTCTCTGAAAATCTTTCTGTGAGGGAATTAAGTTTCCATATTAGAGGGAATGATTGTTGACTTGTCATAGAAACTACTCACAAGCATTCTTACTTAGAGAAAGTAGGAGGCCTTTCTTCACTGAAAATAGTCACATAATTAGAGATATAAAACTTTGAAGTCTGATATCATACTAATGAGAAGATAGGGTTGTTAAAAAGTAATGGGTGGCTGGGTGGCTCAGTTGGTTGGAGTGTCAGCCGGTACACCAAAAGGTCGCAGATTCAATTTCCGGTCACGGCACACCTTAGGTGGCAGGTTCGAACTGATTGATGTTTCTCATTTCTCATATCAGTATTTCTCTCTCAATATGAATAAAAACATATCCTTGGGTGGGGATTAGGAAAAAAAAAATAAAGATGGGGCAAGTCACTAAGTGAAGTGGGAATAAAATTTTCTTTTTAATCCTCATCTGAGGATATGTTTATTGACTTTAGAAAGGAGGAAGGAGGAGAGAGAGAGAGGGCGGGGGAGAGGGAGAGAGAGAAACATCAATCAGACAGTATTTGCCACAACTGGGAATCAAACCCTCAACCTATGTATGTGCCCTGACTGGGAATTGAACCCACGACCTTCCAGTTTACAAGACAATGCTCCAACCAAGGAACCACACTGGCCAGGCAGGAGTGGGAAATTTTAAAGTAGAAAGGGTAACGGTAGATATTGTAGAAAGAAGTAGAAGTAATTAAATAGAACAATTTTGCTTGTGCACATTGAGAAGCACGTAGTCTTCATAAGTGCAAAGCCAAGAGAACTAACTGTTGTATTTTAAAAATGATTTTTCCAGTTATTGCTAATCAACACTCTGTGTGTTTGCTAAACTTGAATAGAAATGTGTGTATGTAGGTAGCCACCCTAAGTACCCACTCAGGAGGAAATGGCTATATGGGCAGATGTCTATTTGAAACAACTGTTAAGTCATGAAAGACTAGTGTGTACATCCTGTTTTTATACAAGGAGATAGTTCGTACTTCTCACTGACTTCTTGCCAGTACAAGTAGAATCTAGGGGATTCCCCTGCTAACATGTCAGCTTAACTAAATTTATATAATTTGTATTTCTATGGTTGGCATCAAAATGGCCAGTAGAACTCTTAACTTGGTGAAGAATGTAACTGATGTAAGTTGCTTATCTAGATCTCTAATACATTCATCTTTTTATTGCATAATACTCTGATTGTAGGGCTATGTTTCTTTAACCATAAAGAAGAAAGATGGTATATGGAAAAAGGAGGAATCAAAACCTGAGTGACTTCACCTCAACTCTCTGATCCTTGAAGCCTATGCCATATGGTAGTGATAATAATCCCCTAACAGGGCTGCTGTGGGAAACAAATGAGATGACAGTTTTGTAAATTGTAAAGTTGTCTTTGCTTAAGACACAGAAATAGATATGTAAGGAAATGCCAATGTGAATACTTGTGCTATTATTTATATTGGTTTATTTGCAATCAGAAAGTCTCTTATAATTGTTTTTCTGTAATGTGGACAGAGGTTTAGTTTGGCAAGGGTGGTAGGTAAATTATTAACTATATGTGAAAAATGGTGATAATGTGTTCAGGATGAGGGTATTTTGAGTGTTAAATATGATAAAAGTGCTTAACCCAATGGAAAACATTCTATTGATGGTAATTATTACTCTATAATTTGTGGTTATCTAAGATGAGACTTTGAACAAAAAATTAATTTGTAAAATAGTTGATTTGAAAGGCCTTTGTTTAGTTTTTTATAAGGTAAAAGTAAACATCCATACTTCTGTCATTTTAATAAACTTGCATTTTAGAGCAGTGTCCGGCAAACCGCAGCTCACGAGCCACATGCGGCTCTTTGGCCCCTTGAGTGTGGCTCTTCCACAAAATACCACAGCCTGGGTGAATCTATTTTGAAGTGGCGTTAGAACAGCGGTTCTCAACCTGTGGGTCGCGACCCCTTTGTGGGTCGATCGACCCTTTCACAGGGGTTGCCTAAGACCATCGGAAAATGCAGATATTTACATCACGATGCATAACAGTAGCAAAATTTCATGGTTGGGGGTCACCACCACATGAGGAACTGTATGCAAGGGTCGCGGCCTTAGGAAGGTTGAGAACCACTGCGTTAGAAGTTTAAGCTTAAAAAATTTGGCTCTCAAAAGAAATTTCAGTCGTTGTACTGTTGATATTTGGCTCTGTTGACTAATGAGTTTGCCAACCATTGTTTTAGAGAATCACTTAATATGGCAAAATAGTCTTCTGAAATTGCTTTTTTCAATTACAAGATCCAATATGAATTCATTTTTTAGTTAAGGTCATGACAGTTTCCAAATAGAGTGCATTTTAAACAGTAAACATGCAAAATCTTACTATGGTCTTTTATGCACAAGAATGACTAAAAAATGATTGACTCAATATCACACTAATTATTATCATATATAAGAAATAAGTGGAATAAACAAATCAATGTTTTCCTCCCACCTTTCCTTTTTCTCTTTCTCAAATCAATAAAAAATTTTCCCCTTTATATAATAATTTATAGTAGAGTCACAAGTAGTGATTAGAACATAGTTATTTTAACCAGTGACTTACTTTTGAGCTTTTTTTGAGTTCTATAAACTTTCTATGACCTTCAGAATGGAGGCTTGGATTACTTAGTAATAACATTTTCCCCTTCCTAGAAGGTTACTATCAACTTATTGGTCTCTAAACATTTTTTTTTATTATTAAATAGACAATTTATGGAGGCACTTTGAAACTCTAAAGATTTCCTTAAATTCTTTAAAGGGGGTGAAATTGGCACACTAAATAAGCTGGTTTTTTTTTCTGTATTTGAATGAATGGATTTATGAGATATTAAAAGTTTGATTAAGTTCACTTGTATTAGAATGGAGGGTGATTTTTGTTTTTTGAATAGGAGAGAAATTTTGGCTGGAAATGAACCTTGTTAGATTTTTTAAAAAAGACAGTTATTAATCAGATCTTCGGAAATTACTGTTTTCTTTTCATCAGCACTTTAATTTTGAAATAAGTATGTCAGTATGGACTGGCTATATGGAGTTTTTGTTTAGAATTGAGAGGCTTTTTACGTATTGCAAGAAAATGACAGTGCACTTGGATATTATTTTCAGAAAATTCTAAATTTAGGCTAGAAGGTCAAGGGAAGGTCAACAATTGTAGCTGATGCCAAATGTCTTATAACTGGATGTTAAGATGGAATTTTTAAAAATGTTTTATTTTTTATTGTTGACATTGTTACAGATGTCTCACCCTCCCCAACCCCTCTTTTGCCCATCTCTATCCAGACCTTCTCCTTCCCCTCCCTCTGGCTTAAGATAGAAATTTACTGCCTTTAAGTTACAGCTAAACTTGAGATTGATGGAGCAGGGTTTGTGATCACAGCTCTTTACCTAAAGGAGTGAAATGAAAATTCACACCTTGTTGTAAAAATTTAATTTTTTCTTTAAATTTAAAAAGCCATAATCTTTGTAGACACTTGGAAAACACAAAATAAAAAGGAAGAAAATAAAAATCATATCAACTAGTGGTAACCACTGCTGACATTTTAGTATACATATTTTAGTTTATATCCTTTTGTAATTTTTCCTAAATTGAGATCTTACTGTAATTTTGTAATTTACTTTTTCATTGTATATTATATTTCCCTATGTGATTAAAAAAATCTCTACAACTTGATTTCATAAGTGGCAGGGTAGTTCTACTTAACTAATCATCTTTTTGGATGTGGAGTTATTTCTAAACATCTGTATAGATAAATCTTGACAGGATAGGTAATAAAAGTAGATTTGTGGGTTAAATGGCATGTATTTTCAAGATTGAAGACATACATCAGTAAATCCATTCAGAAAGGTGTGTACATTCTGTCTTTTATTAGAGTTAGGTTTGTGCTTATTTACAGATACTTTTATTTATAAGTGGGTGCTATTTAAAAATGCAACACAGGTAAAAATGGAGATTTTATTGCTTTATTTACATATCTTTGGTTACAATTGATATTGTAAATTTAATGGGGTGATTGAATGCAAGTTATTAATTGTATGCTTGTATTCTTTGACCATATTTCAGTGTTTCTCATTCTTTTGTAAATGACCTTTACATATAAGAAATTCCTTTTCATATTTGCTTTTTAATTAAAATTTTTTTATTTATAATTTGTAGTATTACAGATGTGCACCACACTGTCTATATCAGTTGACCATATTGGCGTGGGTCGATTTCTAAGGTCTCTGTTTTGTTCCATTGATCTATAAAACCTGTTCTTGTACCAGCACCAGGCTGTTTTGATTACAGTGGATTTGTAGTATAGTTTGATATCAGATATTGTGATCCCTCCAACTTTGTTGTTAAGATTGCTGAGACTATTCAGGGCCTCTTTTGGTTCCATATAAATTTGGGGATATTTGTTCTAGATCTATGAAATATGCTCTTGGTATTTTTTTTTTTTAAATATATTTTATTGATTTTTCACAGTGAGGAAGGGAGAGGGATAGAAAGTTAGAAACATCGATGAGAGAGAGACATCGATCAGCCGCCTCCTGCACGCCCCCCACTGGGGATGTGCCGCAACCAATGCACGTGCCCTTGACCGGAATCGAACCTGGGACCCTTCAGTCCGCAGGCCGACGCTCTATCCACTGAGCCAAACCAGTTTCGGCTGCTCTTGGTATTTTAATAGGGATTGTGTTGAATCGTGGGCATCTGTTTCAGTGTCCAGTAGTGTGGTAGAAACGCCAAAGTTTAGGAGCTGGGTTCAAATCACCACCACAACCAAGCTTCAGCTTCCTTAACTAAAACACACACACCTCACTTTAAAAGTTTAAGATGAAAAGATAATGTCTTAAAAGCTCTTGGCATGTATTGAGTGTACAAAGAAAGTTATTCCTTTTCAGGGTAAAGGAGAACCTTATGGGACTGGGATTAGTTTTCTTTTGGGAGTAAAGAGGTGGAGAAGGACAGGCTGATAGAGGACCGTATTTAGATGAAGAGCTAGCTTTTTTCCCTTTGATGTTATAAGTTGACACCTATCTTTTTGTAATGTTGAAAACTGCAGAACAGCCTCCTGTTCTAAGCTTTCACGTAGATGGGAGATCAAATAGAATGAATGTATATTTGTGATTATAGTTTATATTAAGTTTATAATTTCGGAAGTAGAATTTACTGTGTACTAAGGTTGGGGAAGATTTCATGGAGGTGGGTGGACTTTGAAAAATGGGTTGGTCTTAGAGAGCAGAGGGTAGGATGTACTGGTTTGAAAGATAATAAAGATAGTAAAGAAGCTTTTTGCAAAATAGTTTAAGCACTAGCCTCTCCTAATAATTTTTCTAAAAGGATTGCTTAACAAATATTTAAAAACAATTAGGGGAAGGCTGTTGAAAGAACAAATGGTGTTAGAGCAGTGGTCAGCAAACTGCGGCTTGTGAGCCACATGAGGTTCTTTGGTCCCTTGAGTGTGGCTCTTCCACAAAATACCACGACCTGGGTGAGTCTATTTGGAAGAAGTGGCGTTAGAAGAAGTTCAAAGTTTAAAAAATTTGGCTCTCAAAAGAAATTTCAGTCGTTGTACTGTTGACATTTGGCTCTGTTGACTAACGAGTTTGCCGACCACTGTGTTAGACCATCCTTTCTGTATAATAAAAAGCTAATATGCAAATCGATTGGTAAAAGGACTGGTTGCTGTGATGTGCACTGCCCCCTGGTGGTCAGTGTGCTCCCATGGGGAGCGCCGCTCAGCCAGAAGCTGGGCTCCCGGCTGGTGAGCGGACTCTGCACAGCACTGAGGATGTCTGACCGGTCGCCCGCACTTACAGAGGGAGAGGCAGGGCCGAAGGACTTCGCCCTCCTGAGTGCACAGATTTTGTGCACTGGACCGCTAGTGTTTAGTAAAAGAGGAGTATGGGCTGTTTTTCTGTACCTTGGTAGAGCAAAGAATTGATTTAAATAACTTGGTAATTCTTAGGAAACTGCCTGAACAGTCTCAAATGTGACTTCTTAAAAACTATGGAGATGTGTTCCTCCTTCTTGTTTTTGAGCATGTGTGTTTTAGGAATGGCTAGTTTAAAGGAATCCTGACATGTATTTTAAAATTTCCATACTAAAGAAATGATGAAAGGAAAGTATGCTGAGAATTTCTGACTTTCTTTTGTTTTTTTCAAGTTAGTTAAATTTTATATAGCTGGATGGACGTTTGTTTTTGGTACTTTCCCCTTCTTTTTACTGCTTGTAAATTTTGCCCGTATTGAGCTAAGTTTGGGATTTGAGTGTATACTTTACTCCCTCCCCCTTTTTTTAAACTGCTGCTTTAACAAGTCATCTGAGGTAGAGAGTTGTGGCAAAATAGAACTTAAGCGTCTTATTTCCAGAGTCTTGGCAGATAGATAACAATTTGAGATTTGTCATGAAAACCTTTACTAAATTTAAGCTTGGGTGCTGTGTGCATTGTTATTACTAATTTTAGTGACTCCTTTACTAACTGGTTATCCCAAATTTCAATAGTTCTTTTGTGGGTTTAATATCTTTTGATTTACTATGGAGTTAATTTTTGGGGGCCAAAAAGGGAATGTTTACACTGTTTGCCCGAGTCAGCGAAACCTACTCTGACTTTGGGTTTCTGTTCCCTGTGTTACAAAACTTTGTAGTCACTGTATAAAAAATTCTTTTGAAAATAGAAATTTAATGCTTTGTTGCTTTATAAAGACTTATAAGAAAGAGAATGGCTCTTATACAGAATATGGACTAATTTAGTGTTATTTGTTGCCTAGTCCAAAGAAGGATGTTGAACCTAGCTAGCTCTTACATGCATCACTTTCTCTTTTTACTGTCACCTCCTCACTTTGAGCTTCTCACCTTATACTCAGTCTTTTCCAGTTGCCTTATATCTGATTTCTCTGTTTTTAGACTCTCATTACACTTCTTCCTCACTCATCACTTTCACTTTATCTTTCTAACACAGCTTTGATCTTATCACTCTGCTTCAAAATTTTCCGTGGCTCTCCTTAGAATAATGCCAGCACTCTTAGCCTAAATTTTTAAGTTTAACCTTAATCTGATTTTCAGGGCTGAGAGGGATGTAGCCTTCTCCAGGATGTCTTCATTAATAACCCCAATTTATAGCATTTTCTTTATACTGTTCTTTTATGCTTGTTTGTGTTCAAATTTTGGGAGTTAGGATTATTACTAGCAAATTGCACATCTCTAGTATCTAGTATATTGCCTTATTTTCTAATTACTGGCTTGTGGTAAGTAGGGTGGGGACCTTCCTCACTTATTCATGACATATGTATAGGTCATTGTGTCAGTGAATATGAACTAGTGAGATACACATTTATTTATATTACATATAAATATATATGCATGTCTTACCAAAGATGGGCAAATAAACTTTATTTATTTATTTACTTACTTACTTATTTATTTATTTATTTAGTTTATTTGAGCCAAAACTGATGATACACGCTAGAGAGCAAGATCTCAAATGCTTATGCATCTTACATTTTAAAAGTCTACAACTTAAAAATTGCCCTTTGCTAAAGCTTATGAGTGAAAAAGAATTGTTTCCCAAATGGATGACTGTATAAATGATGTGCCGAGTGTATAAATGATTGTTTTAACAAGGAAATTTTTTGAGAAAGTAATGGGAAAAATAGCTGTATGCCAAAATTTGTCATAAAGATAAAAGATATATCCTTCTTTTTGTTAAAAAGTTGTATTTTTAAAAAATAATTTTTAATGATTTGAGAAACATTGGTTTGTTGGTTCGCTTATTTATGCATTCATTGATTGATTCTTTTAAAAAATGTATTTTTATTGATTGTAGAGAGAAGCAGGGAGAGGGATAGAGAGATAGAAACATGGATGAGGAAGAAACATTGATTGGCTGCCTCCTGCATACCCCCTACTGAGGATCAAGCTGGCAACCCAGTAATGTGCCCTGACCGGGAATCAAACTGTGACTTCCAGATTCATGGGCCTGGGCAACAAATTGTATTTTTGGTAACTTTTTTCAATTTTCTGGAGATTTTGAATTCAGCTTTGAGTTTATTCAACAAACTTGTTTGGTTGGCACAGTTGGAAGATGATGGATTTGACTATTATAAAGACCTGGATGTGTATTCCTATTTAATTACTTTAAAATGCTATGTCCTTGCAAATGGCTTAATCTGTGCCTCAGTATCCTTTATACGAACAAGGAAACGCACTGCTACCCCACGAAGTGATTTTATGTAGAGATATTATGCTATTGTTAGAGGCCCAGGGCATGAAATTCATGCCGGCAGTTGGACGGCCTTAGCGCTGCTGTGGCGGCGGAGAGGCTTCCGCCACGGCCACGGCCACGGCCACGGCCACCGCGCTCGCCAGCCGTGAGCCGGTTTCTGGCTGAGCAGCACTCCCCCTGTGAGAGTGCACTGACCCTGGGTCGTTCCGCTCTTTGGTCGATTTGCATATTAGCAGGTGATCAGTGAATATATATTGGTAAAATCAAGACTTTAGAATCAAGACTTCTATACCCCCCACTTGTATTCTTTTCATCCCCTGAATCAAAATTTTCTTGGTGGTTTTCAGTGTGGTGTTTGTTATAAAGGTAGATTACAAGACTATATCTAATCAGCTGTCTCAACACTGGACGAGAAGTCCACGAATCTGTATCCTAAACAAGCCACCCTGGTGGTTCTTAAGCTGGTGGTACATGGGACTCACAGTTTCATTGTGTGGCTGGACCTAATTAAATACTGGCCGTGTAACTCAGTTGTAGACCCATGTATAATTAAATTACAGATGAATTGACCATTCTGTAGCAAAATATTTCCCTGTTGATCTGTAGGGTAGAGTTATGTGTATCTGAAGTTTTGATTATTTTAGTTATTCTAGTTTTGTCCCAAATCCAGTATGATTCAGAACTTTAAGGATCTAGATATCTGAAATACTAGATGTTTACCAATGCACTTTGTCAAACAAAATAAAACCATTTAAACCAGAAATTTTTTTTTTTTTTACTGACAAGAATGGATGATGCTCTGGCTGGCTTATCTCAGTGGTTAGAGTGTTGGCCTAGGGATTGAAGGGTCTCATGTTTGATTCCCAAACAAGGGCATGTAACTGGGTTCTTCCCAGTCCTGGGTCAGGGTGTGTTAGGCAGCCAGTCAATTGATGTGTCTCAGATCTATGTGTTTTTTTTTCTCTCTTTCCTTCTCCCTCCCTCTCTCCCACTCTCTAAAAAATCAATAGAAAGAAAAATCCTGGTGAGGATTAAAAAAAAAAAAAAAAGGAAAGAAGAACGGATGAGCTGATATCAGGGACTTAAGTGAAAAGCATAATTCAAAAGTAGGTCTGATTTAGTCTTCTTTTTATGGCTATACCACCTGAGAACAGTGGTTGGTCCTATATCATTTAAAGGCAGTTTGGGCCCCATCAGGTTTGGCTGTGGAATCAAGGGTCCCAAGTTCTATTCCAGTCAAGGGCATATATACCTTGGTTGCAGGCACATCCCCAGTGGGAAGTGTGCAGGAGGCAACCGATCAATGTTTCTCTCTCATTGATGTTTCAAACTCTCTATCCCTCTCCCTTCCTCTCTGTAAAAAATTAATAAGCTATATTAAAAAATAATAAAAATGGCAGGAAACTGTAATAGATGCCCAAATGTCCATTGCATAGATCTATTAATATTTGCCATGTTTGTTTAAAATTCTTTTTTTTTAAAAAAAAAGAGAAAGTGTTACTGTATAGTTGAAGGGTTCTCCCAACATCTCTCTCCTTTTTGTCCCCCACAGTTATATGCCTCTCTTGAAGTGATATATATGTTTCCTGGTTTTTAAATAGTTGTTAAAATGTCTGTATTTTCCCTAAATAATTCATAGTATTGTGGCATGTTAATTTTTTTTTTAAGTAAGTGACTTAAACTGTGTATTGTGGCTTGACTTTTCTTTTTTTCATTTTACATTGGTTTTGAGGTTTATCCATTTGTACACATTTAGATCTTATAATTTCAGTCATTTCATGGATATTCAGGTTCCAATTTTTATTTTTACAGTTACAAACAATGCTTCAGGAAACAAGAGACTTTGTCTCTCTCTCCATGTGCATATGTATAAGAATTCTAGTATATGAACAAAGTTAATCAAAAATTAAATTTAAAAAGTTTAAATGTGGACCAGGGAACAAAAGTATACCCCCACCCCCCAAAGAAAGAACAGATACAAGAGTCTTGGGGTGACTTGGGTGAGATTTTTTTGCAAGACTTTCCTTTAGAACAGTGGTTCTCAGCCTTCCTAATGCCGCGAACCCTTGTGTGGTGGTGACCCCCAAACATAAAATTATTTCCGTTGCTGCTTCATAACTGTAATTTTGCTACTGTTATGAACTGTAATGTAAAAATATCTGATATGCAGGATGTATTTTCATTGTTACAAATTAACATAATTAAAGCATAGTGATTAATCACAAAAACAATATGTAATTATATATTGTGAAATATTTATTTCTAATTACAAATAAATGAAATTTTGTCTTGAATCGTGGTGTAGCACGGGCAACAATCTTCATATGACAACAGTAAACTACATTGCTACACTTTGTTACACCAAGGAGCGGTGTGTTGGTTCCTAAGACCATGGGAAATATGTGTTTTCCGATGGTCTTAGGCGACCCCTGTGAAAGGGTCATTCAACCCTCAAAGGAGTCGCGACCCACAGGTTGAGAACCGCTGCTTTAGAAGAAAATAGAGAAGAACCTCTAAATGAGGACTCTTAGGTTGCAGAGCCTAAATAGAATTTTTTTGAATTTGTGTTGTTGCTCAGAGTTCTATGAGCCATTACTCATTTTAGCATCTCTTAACTAGCCAACAAAATTGCTTTATAAACTCCAGCCTCATTTAAAATACCTAATTTAAAATTAATTTCAGTTGAAAAATCTTTTTTATCTCAAAAGTACACTGATATCCAAATGTATTCTTTAAGAACTAATATTTGATGATAAACTCTGGGAAAATACTTTTAGCTGATATGTTTGTAATCTTTTACATTTTTCTTAATCTATTTAGATAAATGCATGAAAGAATTTTTATGATTCAGTATTCTTAAAATGGGAACAGCAGAAATTCTGTTGCATCAGTGCTGGTTACTATGGAAACAGATTTCAAGTGCAAAATAATATGCAAAATTTATAGGAAAACAACTTTTTTGTTTATCTCTTGATTTGATAGTAATGAAAGAAGGAGACGAACTACATTATATACTCTTTAAAAGCATTTTTAAAACTTGGTGATTTAGGATGGTCTTGTGGTCAGAGGAATAAAGCTAATGAGGGACGTTATCTGAAGGGGTGCAGAACAGGCCTCCACAAGATGTACCAGTTTGGCCTATGAATTATTTTGTGCAGAATGCAGTTGAGACCCTATCCCTCGTTAACTACCTAGAACAGTGGTTCTCAACCTTTCTAATGCCGCAACCCTTTAGTACAGTTCCTCATGTTGTGGCGACTCCCAACCATAAAATTACTTTCATTGCTACTTCATAACTATAATTTTGCTACTGTTAAGAACCACTAGCAAGGTCGCCTAAGACCATTGGAAAACACAGATATTTACATTACAATTCATAACAGTAGCAAAATTACAGTTATGAAGTAGCAACAAAAATAATTTTATGGTTGGGGGTCACCACAACATGAGGAACTGTATTAAAGGATCACGGCATTATGAAGGTTGAGAACCACTGACTTAGAAGAATCTGAATTGGGGGACTTGCCCACAATAAGAGTTATTTCCAGAGATAACCTTTTATGACTATCTATAGGGCAGGGCAAACTTCTACTTATTGAACTTCTGTTTTTACCATCCTGCCAGTGATCTTTCTCCCCTATGAAGCCTCAAGGCATCTTATCTCATTTCTTGGCTCAAGCTGCCATATATACTTCATTTTACTTTTCTGTCTCTGAACCTGTCATGTTTGTGGGGGTTCCCATATCAATATATAATTAAATTTGGTTATTTTTTATTTTTTTGGTTTCAAATCAATTTAAATAGACCAACTGTAAGATTCTAGAAAGAAGGGTAGTGTAAAATTTCTTTCTCCCCCACATAACTAATATCTGACATTGTTAATAGTTCCTCTGCAGGAGTCTAAAGTTTTTTTTGTTTTTGTTTTAAGTATATATATATTTTTATTGATTATTTTGCAGAGAGGAAGGGAGAGGGACAGAGAGCTAGAAACATCCATTAGAGAGAAACATCGGTCAGTTGCCTCCTGCATACCCTCCACTGGGGATGTGCCCGAAACCAAGGTACATGCCCTTGACCAGAATCGAACCTGGGACCTTTCAGTCTGCAAGCTGACGCTCTATCCACTGAGCCAAACCTGTCTTGGCAGGAGGAGTCTAAAGTTTTTAGCAATTTGCATTGTAGTTCCAGTTTCATATGAGAGAAGTTATAAGTTTTTAAATAACATTTTGTAGGAGCAAATAGTTAAAACCTTTTTTTTTTTTTTATAGTAACTGATTGGCTAACAACTTCTTCTCTCTTCCCAAAACACAGTTTATTGAAGTCCAAGTTTGTGTCTTTGTCATTCTTACTCCAGGCAGGGAGGGAAGTTGAGCATTACTAGAAAAGCTCACCTCGGTGACTGATGATGATTCCTTACTAGTAGTTTTCAACTCTAGCTATATATCATGTCAACATATTAAAATACTTTTTACATTCACATTTTTAAAATAGGTAGTCAGGATGGAGTGGTTAGTTGTGTCATAGTATTAGCGATCTCCCAGGAAGAATGGATTATTATAGTTGAGCTTAAACTTTTTTCTTTTGCGGGAACCTTAACATCACTTGAAACCACATGAAATGAAATAAAATGATATTTACATCCTAAACACCTGTAAATATTGTGAGCCTGGGTACTCTGTTATTTCCTGAGGACCGCCAGTGTTGGTATCATGTTGGAGTTCACAGTTCATCACAATGAAGTGTATAGTTTCAGGCTCTACCATGGATTTACTGAATCAGAACATGGATCCCCAGGTCATTCATGTGCATGTTAAAGGTTTGTGAAGCACTGTTATGGAGGAAATAATACTAAATTAATAAGACCTGGCCCTTTAGTGATCTAGGCATGTGTTTTCTTTCTCTTTAAAATGGGTGAATTTGGCTGCATAATGTTCAAAACCCCTGTGAGTGATACGTAGACTTAAAATTAAGTACAGCAAGTTCTTACTTAATTTTGATGGGTTATTAAAACTTCAGTGAAAGTACATATAGCATAACCAGGTTTACCATAAGCTAATAGATATAAACAAGAGTTAAATTCTTTCTGGTCATAAAACATCATCAAACACATTTCTGGTCATAAAACATCACGAAACTTATAAAGGAAGACCCCAAACACTTCTAATATTACACATTGAAATAAATATGAGCTATTATACATTCAAAAAGAGCAGAAACAGTTTATTATTTTCCAATGCACTTATTCCAGTTCACAGTAGCAGATACCTGAACCCATCCCTATAGCTCAGGGCACAAGGTGTGAACCAGTTCTGGACAGGACACTCTTCCATTGCAGGATGCGTTCATATCCACACCCACATTCACTCAGATTGGGACAGTGTAGACAAGCCAGTTCACATAATGTGCACACACACCTTTGAGATGTGGGAGGAAACGGCAATACCCGGTGAAAATCCACGCAGACATGGAGAGGACGTGCAAACTCCACACAGTGGCCTCAACCTGGAATCGATACTGTTTTCTCCCATCAGTGTTATAATGAAACAATGTTAAATGAAATGATGTTGTTTGAGGACCTGCTATACTTGAATGTTCTCATGTGTCTTGACATTTGTATTCTAGGGAGGATATGCATATTCTGTTGATGCTTAGATTTAAAACACCGTGGGAGTAAACAAGTCCCTCCCCAATATAAAAAGCTGTCTATTGAGTTAAGAAAAAAAGTGTTAATAACTTCGTAATTCCTTTTCTATTTTTTAACCAAAATATTTTGGCATGATGAAGTCTTGGATTCACAGGAATTCATTCATAAAGGAGTAAATTTGCCACCATTGGAGACCCTCATAATTATGTTTTACAGGTCCTGAATTCAGGTCAAGAGAAAACATTTTGAATCGAATCTGAACAGTGTCAGAATTGATGGATAGACCCAGTTTTTCATCACATTGGAGTGTAATATTCATGGGCAGTTACCCTTGAAAGAGGCAATACTAATTAGAATATATTTTCTAGAAAATGATATTCTTTTTTTCTTTAATCATCCCCCGAGGATATTTTTCTATTGATTTTTAGAGAGAGTGAAAGACAGAAATATCGATGTGAGAGAAACACATCGATTGGTTGCCTCCTGCACAAGCCTGACCAGGGCGTGGGCCAGGGAGGAACCTGCAACTGAGGTCCATGCCCTTGACTGGAATTGAACACTGGACCTTTCTGTCCACTGGCTGACACTCCAAACTGACTAGGTTTATCCTTCTAATTTAATGAATGAAAGTGCTAAGGAGAATAGGTTGGATTTGATTTTTTCAAAATACCTTACAGAAGTAACGTATAAAATCCATGGATTTTTGAGTACAGTTTGATGAGTTTTCTCAGTTGTATAGTTTTGTAACCAGCACACTTATGTAGAACATTTCCATCTCAAAAAGTTTCCTTGTATGTATTCCGTTTTAGTTGGCTTAGCTTGGGCTGCTATAACAAATTACCATAGACTGGGTGACTTAAGCGACATTTACTGCTCAATTATGGAGACTGGGAAGTTCAGAATCACAGTGCCAGCAGATTCTGATGAGAGCCCTCTTTCTGGTTTTGGAAATAGCTATCTTTGTATCCTCAGATGGAGGAGAGAGATCATGTCTCCCAAGTCTCTTATTAATCTCATACATTAGGGTTTCACCCTAGTTACCCCCCAGAGGTACTATACCTCCAAGTACCATCACATTGAAGATCTGGGCTTCAACATACGAATTTGGGGAGGGAGATACAGAAACGTTCAGTCCATAGTCAATTCTCTTCCTTTACTTTCTGTTTCTGGCAGTTACTAATCTGCTTTGTTAACTTGTAGATTTGCTATTTTTAAATTGAATCAGACACTACAATATTTTGCATGTGACTTCTTTCATAGTATATATAATGCTTTTTAGATTTGTCATTGTTTATTTCAGTAATTCATTTCATTGCCAAGTAGTAATTCATTGTATGGATTTAACACACAATTTATTCACTTTCCAATAAATGAACATTTGAGTTGTTTCCAGCTTATGGACATTATGAATAAAGCTGCTGTGAACATTTGTGTTCAAGCCTTTTGTTGTCATATGTTTAATTTCTCTTTTAAGTACACAGGAGTGTGATTGCTGGTTGTATGGTGAGTGTATGGTTGTATGGTGAGTGTATGTTTAATTGTATGTGAGTATTGCCAGAAAGTTTTTCAAAGTGGTTGTATCGTTTTATACTCTCATCAGAAATATATGTGAGTGCTAATAAACTCTTTTGTCAATCTTATTATAAATTTTAGCTATTTTAGTGAGGGTATAGTGGTATCTCATTATTAATTGACATTTTCTTAACATTTAATGGCTTTGAATATATTTTATGAACTTACTGGCCATTCATGTATCTTCTTTTTTTTAAAAAAAAATGTTTTATTGATTTTTTACAAAGGAAGGGAGAGAGATAGGGAATTAGAAACATCGGTGAGAGAGAAACACAGATCAGCTGCCTCCTGCACATCCCCTACTGGGGATGTGCCTGCAACCAAGGTACATGTCCTTGACCAGAATCAAACCTGAGACCCTTCAGTCTGCAGGCCGATGCTCTGTCCACTGAGCCAAACCAGATAGGGCTCATGTATGTTCTTTAAAGTGTCTGTTAACATCCCTTGTCCATTTAAAAAATGGAATTGTATTTATTGTAGAAGTTCTTTATATATTCTGAATACTGGATTTTGATGAATGATTTTTATGTCTTCTGAGGGCTATTGATCTATAGTTTTGTTTTCTTGTAATATCTTTGTCTGATTTTGGTATTAGGATAATAATAATGCTGGCTTTATAAAATGAATTGGGAAATGGTCCCTTCTCTTTTTTCTGCAAGAGTCTGTGCAGAATTGGTATAATTTCTTCCTTAAATGTTTGGCAGAATTCACCAGTGAAGCCACCGGGGCCTAACGTTTTCTTTGTAAGATGTTTAATGGATTTGATTTTTAAACCTGATTCCTTTTAATTTTATCTACTAAAAAGTGATTACCTTCTTTTAGTTAGCCAATTAATAATGAGTTTCTTAGAGTAGGGTTCTTGATTCCAGATACTAGGAGGCAAGAATTAATGTGAATTTAGAACTGTATTTCTGAGGAAGTAGGTTGAGATGAATGGTGGGGTAGTCACAGAATTTTACAGTCACTTGATCTTGTCTTACATATATTGAAAAAATTTTTTTTTTTTAATTCTCCATGCACCCTTCTGCTCCCTCTTCCCCCATCACCAAAATGCAGTGAAAGTAGAAGATAGGCTAAGAAAGTATTTTAGAGATTTTCTTTCGCTTCTAGTAGCATTGGCTTGCATCTCTATCTTTCAAAAATGTTTAGATCTGCTTCATGTCCTAATAAAGTCTTTATTAGATTCCCTACTTAACAAAAACACCCTTCTTTTAATAGAAATATTCAAATATGTACAGAAAGGAATAACATAAGGAAACTGTAGACACATCTCCCAGATTCAACTATTGTCAGTATAATGGCCACTTTTTAAAATTAGTCTCTCATAGTCAGCCTCCCACTAGATTATTTTGCAGCAAATAGCAGATTGTGTGAATATTTTGTGTCTTTAAATGATTAAAGATCTTAAAAAAAAACACACAGTACATATCACACTAGAAAAGTAATTTCTTAATATCAAATATTCTGAGTTCATATTTTCCTGTTTCAAATTTTTTATATTTGCTTTGCTTAAACACTGCATTTGGTTGATAAGCCTCTTAAGTCTCTCTTCTGTAGATACTCTTCCCTCTTCTCCCCTTTTTGCTTTGCAACTTATTTGTTCAGGTTTGTTTGTTCATGGTATTTACTACATCTCTGGTTGTGGTGAATGTGTCTACTATATTTTCTTCCCTGTAGTTAGATCTAGAGCAGCGATTTTCAATCTTTTCATCTTATGGCACGCGTAAACTAATTACTGCAATTCTGCAGCACACCAAAAAAATATTTTTTTGCCAATCTGTCAAAAAAAAGTCATATTTTTGATTGATTTACCCCCCCCAAAGCAGTAATTACCTACCCCTTTTGCTCCAATGTGACTTCTTAAATAATTAGGTATCTATAATTGTATATACGGCAGCAATTTACAACTGGTGCACTGCAGGAAACTGTAAAACATGCAATACCTGACTATGACCTCTTTTCTCTTAGATTGCCAAATAAAAGATGATAATAGCCAACAATAATAGCCAGCTGGTGTGAATGAGTCAAAATTATATCCTTTTTTTGGTCGGATCTGGAAAATATATTTTTTGTGTGCTGCACATATCTTGTAATTAGCTTATGTGTGCCACGAGATGAAAAAAAGGTGAAAATCGCTGACCTATCCCATCAATTTTTCACCTAAGTAGTCTTCGAAATTGTGGTGCATTGCTGCTTTTTTTTTAGTCCCCATTTCTAGAGTGAAGACTACCTGGATTCTATTTATGTAGGACTTTAGACACTATTTAATTGGTTCCTGGTTAAGCAGTCCAAGTGAGACAAATATTTAGTTCTGTGTGTGTTATTTCTAATTGGGAATTTGATATAGAAAATCTGTTTCATTCTGTATCATACTTGAACTTGAAAATAAATGAATAATGGACAATCTTTTAAGAACATTTATGAGGAATATAAACTAGATGTCCAATATAAACATATTATCTAGTAATGATTATATATATATATATAATACTAATACGTTAAGAGCTTAGAGAATTATATCCAAAGTTATCTAGTTAATATTTTTCTAGTTGATGCTCTAAAACTGTGACTAACAGATGCTAGAGAAGAAATTTTCTTCAATGATTTCTTGCTTTTCCACTTTGAAAGTGCTTTGTTGGTAAACTATTTTTAGTAAAATTCTAACAGATCAAGTTTGCTTTGAAATTCTCCAATGCTCTTTATTTCTTGGCTTTATTAATGCATTCACTTTCTGAGTAATTCTGTTTTGTTGACTGTGATCTCAAATAGCAAGTTCTTCTCTTCCAGGTAACAGTGCATTTGTAATGGCACTTAATATTTCCCACTGAATTTCAGACAGTCATCTTCCCAAACTTCTCAAATAGTATTTTCAGCTAAAAACTTACTCCTTTCTAGCTCACCTGTCCAGTTTTTAAACATTTTGAAGACTGTAGATTGTGCCTTTATAAAAAATGGCCTCTTTGATTCAGTTTTATGGATTTGCTGATATTCATTCTATCAAGTAGTTCCATATCGTTAGTCAGTCTGTCACATTTAACAAGATTACTGGTAATTGTACTGACCTAGATGTCTTTGCTTCCTTCAGTTATATTTCCTTGTCCTTCACAATTGTGCTTTGTTGAACATGATAGTTTGAACGTGGAAGATAATTTGTATTTTTTTATTCCTCACTTCTGTAGACTTCAAATGGCCATGCTTTATTTCTAGAGTGATATTTTTATTTAAAAATGTTGACATTACTTTTTTTGAGGTTATAGTGAAAGCAAAAAGTTCCAAAGTTTAAGAAAATTTACCCTCTACCCCCAAAAAGGAGAGCAAAATGCTACCAAGCACAACTCCAGGTTTTTAACTGGATGATTAGCATCAGCTGATTACCAACAATCCTTGGTTTTGATTTGGTCATAGTGTTTATAGTTAGAAATTTGAATTTTGATCCTTATTGTGGAAATCCTAATTATAATAAAGGTCACAAAGGCAGGGTAGAGTATTGAAAGTAAAGCAATTTCAGTTTGAGGCTTTGCCAGTTTATGCTTTAGAGTGGTAGCAGTGGAGCTTTAACTAGTTTTGTTGTTTGTCATCTGTGTTTACAGCTTGTCCTGGCTTTTTACTCCCATTCAGTTGGGAGAGACACATTGTTCAGTAAAGTTCTGCAAGAGTTATTTTTACTTTCTTCAAGTGTGCTGGGTGAACAAAAAAGTTTATGTCGCTGTTTTGGGGAGCTATGTAATTTTAAAGGGTGGTGGCTGTGGTATTTGGTGGAAAAGAACACCAGAGGTAGCTGAAATTAAGTTATCACCACCTCGCTGACCATTTTTCTTGTGTCTTTCACTAAACATTAATTCTGTGCATTCATTGGGTTATTCTTATTAAATTAGGCTCTTGTTAGCTTTATCATAGTCTCATTTTTGGAAACATCTGAGGACCTTAACGTAGTCCTTTAAAGTTTCAGAATGAAATGTTTATATTTCATACATATTTTAATCTTTGTAACTTGGAGTAAGTTTCAGGCAATACCTACAAGGAAAATTGGATTGTAAATTGGATTGAGGGTGAAATTGATCCTCCCTCCCCCAACTATTTTCTGTGTGCATACAGTAGAAATTATTTATATAATAATGCAGTGCTCAGCAATATCTACTATTCACATTTAGCTGCTAAAGACTTAATTGAGATAGAGACCATACTTTGTATTGCTACTTATCTGTATACTAGAGGCCCAATGCATGAAATTCGTGCAAGGGGCTTGGCCCTCACTGTCCTGGCTTTGTGTGGAAGGTCGTCTGGCTGTCTGGTCTAATTAGCATATTACCCTTTTATTATTAGAGATATAGTGGGAAATCTTACTGATATTCTTGGTCCTATTATAGAAGGGATGAGAAATGCAATTTCTACCTGACCATCACTGTAATTATTTTCGGATGGTTATAAGGTGTGTGGTGGGGTGGGATGGTATGAGAAGTTAATTGAACTTGTGCCTTAGTTGTGACTCTTTAGAAAAAGTTTGTAATGCAGGAATTCAAGTAATGTTTTTCTTTTTTTAAATTCTAGGTGAGGATTCTGAAGATGAGAACCTAGTAAACTCCGATGAGGTTATGAAGAAACCATGTCCAGTACAGATTGTTCTTGCTCATGAAGATGACCATAACTTTGAGCTTGATGAAGAAGCTTTGGAGCAGATATTGCTACAGGAGCACATTCGTGATCTTAACATAGTAGTAGTATCCGTGGCAGGAGCTTTTCGTAAAGGGAAATCATTTCTACTGGACTTCATGCTTAGATATATGTATAACAAGGTGAATAGTGTCTTTTAAATGGAACCAATTAAAAACAACAAACTCTACCAACCAACCAATTTTATTTGAAAGCTAATAGACAAAAACTAGTAAGAGCTGTATTTCTAGTTTTACAAAAATCAGTTCTGAATAAGAGCTCTTGATTGCTCTTCAGTTCTATAATTCCTTTTTGCTTATAATACACATTGATGCATAAGCTTGAGCATCTATGTTCCAGGCATTGCAACTCTAATCCAAAATGCCTGAATATACTCCAAAGTCTCTAAACTACTGTTCATCTCTCCCTTTTTGTTATTTCCTCATATCTTCCCCTTGAACACCTTTCTAGTGGGTGAGGTAAGCTGATAGAGACTTTTGTAGAAGTACATCTATGCTCCTCAAGCCACTTTCAGTGACTGTTACTTTTTGGATGCAGTTGAGTTCCTTATAATGTCTTCCATGTTCTCTTAGACTCATCTCTTGCCTTTGTTCATAAAAGTATCTTATGGTTTTTAGTTCCTTGAGAGTGTCATGTTTTTCTCATATGTTGCTGTGCCCTTGGCTAATCTTCACAAGAGGCCTTCCCTGATGTCTAAGACTAAGTTATGTCTTCCTCCCAATGCTCAAGACACAGGTCATGTGTTTTATTGATACTACTTCTTTTTGGATACCATTTTATTACTAGAGGCCTGGTGCACAAAATTTATGCTCGGGGGTAGGGGTTGGGGGTCCCCTCAGCCCAGCCTGTATCCTCTCCAATCCGGGACATCTCTTTAACAATCCAGGACCACTGGCTCCTAACTGTTCACCTGCTTGATTGTCCCTAATTGCCCTCCCTGCTGTCCTGGTCACCCCCAACTGCCCTCCCCCCACTTGCTGGCCTAGTTGCCCAACTGCCCTTTCTCCCTCTGCTGACCTGGTCATCCCTTACTGCCCTAAACCCCCACTGGCCTCGCCCCCCAGCCTGGTTGCCCCTTACTGCCTCCCCTACCAGCCTGGTTGCCCCCAACTGTCCCTTCCCCCCCCCAATCCCCCCTCTCCCGCTGGCCTGGTTGCTCCCAACTGTCCACACGCAGCCTGTTGTCCATTTGGTTGTGATGGTCGCTTAGGCTTTTATATATATAGATTTTTTTCTGGCTAGTTTAACCTCTGTCAAGGGTGGGCCTTATCTTAAATACCATATATCCTGCACTTAGCACAATACTTGGCCTGTGTAAGCACTCATTTTATATTTTGGCTAATAATCTCTTATCGTTTTCACTTTTTGATGATACCAGACAATTGTTATTTTCCTCTTCCCTTGTACCCCTCCTATTCTGGCTTTTTCCCTGAAAAAGCAAAAATTCATTTGAATCAGAATGTTTTTATAACAGTTTCAAGTTGGGTTGAGGAAATAGGAGTTTGATAGAGACCAAAAAAGAACTGGAAATTTGGAATGGACCATTTAGCGGGAAGGGCTTTATTGGGGGCGTTTGACATTTTGGCATTTAGAAGCCACATGAAGATGCTACAGATAACACTTTGACATAATTATGTAATTGTCTAAATCAGCGGTTGCCAACCAATGGTCTGCGAACTGGTGGTCCGTGAGGTCTGAAAGGTTGGCGACTGCTGGTCTAAATATTGTCAAGGTGCTCACCTTTATGAGTTCTATATAAATCTGTAACTGGGTATACATCTGCTTTTCAGGAAATTTTTTTATAGGGGTCTCTTCAGGAATATTCAAATATGCCTGAGTAACAGAATATAGTTCATATTAAAGAATACTGTTATATTGGAAATTGAGAAAGATGGTATTTTAAAGTTTTTCCACTTAAACTTGTTTTTTTCCCTGAGTTTCACATCTGAAATAAGGGAATGTATAAATAGTGGCATATCCTTTTAAAAGTACACTGTACATTTGAAGATGATAAAGAATTTCTGTATTTTGAAGTTCCAACCCCTTAAGTTAGTTTGAGTGTAATGCCACTATCTGTGTCTGAGCTGTTCACTGCAAATGTATTTGATTTCAAGTAGGTCACAGACAGTAAAATGTTAGAAGGGGAAGGAAGCTTAGATCACTTGTCTGGCAATGACAGATAGGTTTCACCTCAGGTGCTATTTGTGATCCCATCTCTGATCAATTAGTAGGGGCTGTTCAGAGGAGGAGTAGCAGCCCACACATGTATTTGCAGTCTCTAGCCGATAGGATTCCTACCCCTTCTCCTGGGGAAGACACTGAAGCCATAGGAAGTTATGAGGGCCTGAGTGCTGTTACATATCTAATTAGTAGCTTCTAAGTTGAAATACTTTTATTAATTTTTATTTAAAAGGTTTCCATGTAGAATTCCTGATATAAGTAATCTCTCTTAATTGAAAATTGCATTAAACAGTGTCTGATTTTTGGGATGACATGCTTGTACTGATTTAATGGTGGGTTATAGTTTTCCTAGGAGATGAAAGGAGGAGCAATAACAATGGAATGGTTTTCAATTTATTTCACTAACCTATATGCCTGCAAAGGTGGTGTGCTAGCTAAAGAAGGTAGGAAGTGATACAATATGTGGTCTTTTCTTTCTTATTTAATAAGTTTGTTTTTAGTTTTAGTGTGTGTTTTTTTAATTGATTTCAGAGGGATGAAGGGAGAGAGAGAGAATTATCAATCGCCTGCCTCCTGCACACTCCACGCTGGAGATTGAGCCTGCAACCTGGGCATGTGTCCTATCCAGGAATGGAACTGTGACCCCTGGTTCATGGATTTATGCTCAACCACTTAGCCACACTGGTTGGGTAATATGTACTGCTAATACAATTATAACAGTATTTATAAGCCTAAAGATGGAAACCCAAATGTCTATTAACTATATATATTAAAAGCCTCGAATAGAACCCCATAAGGCTCAGAATGACCAATTGCTGTGACACCGACTGCAGCCAGCCTAAATATTTATACTGCCTAAATTTATAATACTGCTATTATAAATACTGCTGTAATTGTATTAGTAGACATTTGGGTTTCCATCTTTAGGCTTATAAATACTGCTATAATTGTACTAGCATAGTTTAACATATACTCACTAATTATACATAATACTTTTATATACCTATATATAAAAATGGTGTGAGGTAAGGGTTCAGTTTCATTTTTTTGTTTGTGTTTATCCAGATGTCCCAGTACCATTTGTTGGGAAGACTATTCTTTCCCCATTGAATAGTCTTGGCAGCCTTGTTGAAAATTAGCTGGTTATAGAAACATCAATGATGAGAGAGAATTATCAGTCGGCTGCCTCCTGCACACCCCATGGTGGGGATTGAACCTCAACCTGGGCATGTGTCCTATCCAGGAATGGAACTGTGACCCCTGGTTTATGAATTGACGCTCAACCACTTAGCCACACTGGCTGGATAATATGTGGTCTTTTGTGATTGCCGTCTTTCACTCAGTGTTATTTATTTATTTGTTTAGAGAGGGATGAAGGGAGAGATACACACTCATGCCCCAACCAGGGATCAAACCTGCAACCTAGATATGTGCCCTGACCAAGAATTGAACCAACAATACAGACAACACTCCAGCCAACCGAGCCATACTAGCCAGGGCACTTTAAAGGTTCATTTATGTTATAGCATTATTGGTACTTCATTCCTTTTTAGGATAATGTTCTGTTGTATAGATATAACAGCTTTTATTTATCTACTAGAGGCTCAGTGCATGAATTCATGCATGGGTGTGGTTTGTCCGGCCCAGCCCCAATCGAGGAGGAGATGGTGGGAGGTTGGCCAGCGAGCCCGCCCTGATTGGGGCCCGATCAGAGCCAGGCCAGCTGGGGGAAAGGGCTGCTGGCAATTTTCTGCTGGGTCCTGCCCTCGATTGGGGTATGGAGGGGGTGATTGGGGGCGGGGCTGGCCATGGTGAGGGGCTATGGTTGGTGGGCCAGCTGGCCCTGCCCCCGATTGGTATGGAGGGGGAACAGTTGGGCTGGCAGTGGGGAGGAGCGCTGTTTTGGGTGGTGGGGGCCCATGGGGGGTGGGGCTGGCTGGGGGAAGGGGCTGAAGGAGGTTGGCCAGCCAGTCCCATCTTCTATTGGGGTAGGGGAGCAATCAGGGGAGAGGCTGGCGGTGGGGGTGGGGGAGAGGGGCTACAGGCCAATCAGGGTGGGGCTCAGTGTGAGGAAGGGCTGTGGGCAGATTGGGGTGGGGCTGGGGAGAAAGGGTGCAGGAGATTGGCTGGCTGGCTGCAGTGGGTGTCATAGCAATTGGTCATTCCCATCCTTATGGGGTTCTGTTCGAGGCTTTTTATATATATAGTTCATAGACGTTTGGGTTTCCATCTTTAGTCTTAAAGTACTGCTATAATTGTATTAGCATAGTTTAACATATACTCACTAATTATACATAATACTTTTATATACCTATATATAAAAATGGTGTGAGGTAAGGGTTCAGTTTCATTTTTTTGTTTGTCTATCCAGATGTCCCAGTACCATTTGTTGAGAAGACTATTCTTTCCCCATTGAATAGTCTTGGCAGCCTTGTTGAAAATTAGCTGGTTATAGACATGTGAATTTATTTCTGGGCTCTCAATTCTGTTTTAGTGACCTATTTGTCTAATACTAGTACCAGGCTATCTTGATTACTGTTGCTTTGTAGTAAGCTTTCAAATCAGGAAGTGAGAGTTCTATTATTTTGTTCTTCCTTTCAAGATTGTCTATTCTAGGTCTCTTACAATTTTGTATGAATTTTAGATTTGGCTTGCAGATTTCTATGGGAGATTAAATGGGATTCTGTTGATGATTGGTTTGATGCTCGAAGTTTGAGTATTGCACTCAATATTAAGTGTTCTAATCCATGAACATGAGATATTTTCCCATTTATTTAGCTCTTCTTCAAATTCTCTCAAAAATGTTTTGTAATTTGCAGAATAAATTTATTTATTTTTGGATGTTATTAAAGGAAGTTTTCTTAATTTCATTTTCAGATTGTTCATTGCAAGTTTATAGAAATACAATTGATTTCTGTAAATTGATCTTATATCTTGCAACTTTGCTCAACTCATGTTAGTTCCAATAGTTTTTTAGTGGATTCTTTAGAGTCTTCTATATATAAGATAATTTCATCTGTACATAGTTCTACTTTTTCCTTTCCATTCTGAATACCTTTTATCTTTCTTTCTTGGCTAATTTTCCTGGCTAGAATCTCCAGTACAGTGTTGAGAACAAGTGATAAGAGGGGACATCCTAATGAAAGCATCTAGGTTCTCAACACTATGTATGGTGTTAGCTGTGTTAACTGTAGAATTTTTGTAAATTAAAAAAAATCATGTTCAAGGTATTCCTCTTTATTTCTAGTCTGCTGGGAGTTTTTTGTTTTGTTTTAAATCATGAATGGATATTAGATTTTGTCAAATGCTTTCTTTTGCATCTATTGATATGATCAGGTGATTTTTCTGTATCCGGTTGATGTGATGGATTACAATTTTTTGAATATTGAGTCACTGTTACATCCCTGGAATAAATCTGACTTAGTTGTGGTATATAGTATAATTCTTTTTATACATTGTTGGATCAATTTGCTAATATTTTAATGAATATTTTTGTATCTGTGTTCATGAGGTATATTGATTAGTTTTTCTTCCTTGAAATGTCTAGCCAATTTTGGTATTAAAATAATGCTAGCCTCATAGGATGAATTAAGAAGTGTTTCCTCTGCCTCTGTTTCCTAGAATAGTTTATAGAGAAATGGTATTATTTCTCCTTCACATGTTTAGTAGAATTCACCAGTGAAATTGGGCTTTAGTTCATCAATTTTTTAGAAAGCTATTAATTATTCATTAAATTTCTTTAGTAAAAATAGGCCTATTTAGATAATCCTATTTTTGTATATGTAGTTTGGTAGTTTGTTTCTTTCAAAGAATTGGACCATTCTAACTAAGCTATCAAAATTGTGGGCATAGAGTTGTTCTTACTATTATTTTATTATCTTTTTGATGTCCATGAATTAATAATTTTAACTCCTCTTTAATTTCTGATATTATTAATTTGTTTTTTCTCTCTCTCAAATAAAGTTCATTGATCTTTTCAAAGGAACATATTTTGGTTTCATTGATTTTTTTTTGTCTAGTGATAGCC
>JAAGEH010000041.1:52057782-52291530 GCA_011751065.1 Lasiurus cinereus
TTTCCAAAATGGGGGAAAGTAGTGTGATTCCACTTATCTAGAAGCATAGAGAGTGAAAATGTGAGCAGATTTGAGAGGGTTTAGGTGTGAGAGCAACCACATCTAATGGACCACCTCAGATGAGATTTGGGACTGCTTTTGTAACTTTTTGTTTTACTTTACATTTATGCTTGACTTTTACAGGATTCTCAAAGTTGGATTGGTGGAAACAATGAACCATTGACTGGCTTTACATGGCGAGGTGGTTGTGAAAGAGAAACAACAGGCATACAAGTCTGGAATGAAGTGTTTGTGATCGACAGACCTGATGGAACAAAAGTAAAATATTATTTATATTTACTGTGGTTTTTTCCCCGTATTCTTTCTTGAACTATTTTCTGGTATTAAAGGTTAAAACAACACAGAACTATTAATGTCTGATAACTTTAACTTACAGTGTTGTGCAAAAATAGGTTTACAGCTGTTCATATGAAAAGTAATTCAAGAATTAATAAATAATAATAAAAGAATAAGCTCTGTTTTATGTATTCTCAACTGCAAACCCACTTTTCCCTATCCTATATATGGATTATTATGTTAAAATCTGTGAGGTAAACTTAGAGTACTTTTCTTGTCCTAATTACTGATTTTAGCACTTACCATTTTATATTTGACTAGAAGCCTGGTGCACAGATTTGTGCATGGGGGGCGGTGAAGGTGGGAGGAAGGGGGTCCCTCCGCTTGGCCTGCGCCTTCTTGCAATCTGGGACTCCTTGAGGGTTGTAGCAGTGCGCCAAGTGGCAGGCGGCTAGGGAGGAGCCTGAGCCGGGGCCAGGCACCACACTGCTTGCACTCATCCCGGTCCGCTGTGCCTGCCGCCGCCACTTGGCACTGCTGCAGAGTTGGGAGAGGCTCCTACTGCCACAGCTATGCTTGCCAGCCATGAGCCCAGCTTCTGGCGGAGTGGCACTCTCTTTGTGGGAGCACACTGACCACCAGGGGGCAGCTCCTGCGCTGAGCCTCTGCCCTCTGGTAGTCAGCGCCTGTCATAGGGACTGGTTGGCCAGTTGTTCCAGTCATTAGGTTGGAATGGTCGCTTAGGCTTTTATACATAGATTTTTAAATTCACTATTGTTGAATATTTTGCTTAGTATTTTACACTTTTAAATTTCTAGGTGGCTGTGCTGCTAATGGATACTCAGGGTGCCTTTGATAGCCAGTCAACAATCAAAGACTGTGCAACAGTGTTTGCTCTGAGCACTATGACTAGCTCAGTCCAGGTGAGACACAAGATCCTATGGCATGATTGGTTCAGATCAGCCTAATACCTTCCTTCTTCCTCAAAATGCTTTTTGATCAGAGAAAAAAGGGTTAAAGTTAGAGTTATTTACATTTCATGCTTGCTGTTCTGGCTCACAGTATAAAATTTCATACTTTGAGTGCTTGCCAAGAAAGTAATAAACCAATAGCCAGGTCCTTTGGTTTTTCTTCATAGTATCTAATGCCTTTTCTTTTTTTTAAAGCAAAAGTTATTATTGCATTTTATCCTTAGTTGGATTCAGTCATATGGCTGCCAGATATGTACTCCTGATATAAGAAATGTTTCTTCTCAGTGGTAGGTTATAGGTGATGCTGTCACAGTCTTGGAATTTTTGTTTTGCTTTCCAGTAATATCTGGAACATATGACCAGTCTGGAAGTTCCTATTTCCATACTTCCTCAGTTTAAAGTATCTAGCTGTCTGAGTGGAAAGAAGTTTTGTATATTATGAGATCAAAGCGGAGTACTTTTCAGCCTGGCTTCTATTTATTATAGGGCTTGGGATATCTGTCACTGTCAACTTGAGGATCCTCAGTCTCCTTTGTCCATTGTGTTCAACCTCTTTTTCTCTAATCTTGCAAGGTGGCAGACCTGCTAATCCCTTTAGGAAAGCAGAAGCCACATTTTTGTGTTTATATTATCACATTATAGCCCTTCAGATTAGCTGGCATTGTGGCTTGCCTTAAAAGTAATGTGGAGTGAAGTTCTCTGACCTAAACCTTGTACCATGGTTTTCTCGTGTTTGTTTATTCAATTTTATGGTAGTAGAAGGCCTGGTTTGGGACAATCATTTATGGTCACTCATCCACTTTTTTATCTTTGAAATGAGTATTTTACCCATCTTGCCTATTTCATATATGGTGGTTATGTGCAGTCAGATATGAGATCTAAATGAGATAATGCATAAGAAAGTGATTAAAGTTATTTTTTATTATTGCTTTATTCCTGGTCTTTGAGGCTAGATTTCTTAACTGTCTTATATAAGCTGTCTGGCTGATAGATCAGTGACACACTGATCCTCTTTTCATCTATTCTTTCAACAAATAATTGTTGAGCCTCTATTAAGTGCAACACGGTATGTTAAGTACTAATGATCTAAATGAACAAATCCTCTCATTGCTATTTGCAACCTGGCTCAGACAATCTAAAAGTTAAGGCCCATGTGGTAAAAATAGGTTGGTCATGCTTTTGGTTTTAAGTTTGTTTACTAATTAATTAATTAATTTTCTTGGTTTTAAGTTTAAATCTAAAGTTTAATCACCTCAATCATTAGTTACTTTTTTAAGTACTCTGGAGTAAGTCAGCTGAGAATATTATTTTAATTTTGCTGACCTATATTGGCTGTTTATATTCTTGACTTCCAAGTGATTCAGCTAGATTATCACTCATTTGCTGTTAGAACAAATTGTTCTATCTTTGTAGCAACCCTATTTTCTTAAGACAACATTATTTCTTAGCAGAGTGACATCTGTGGACATCCATTTTTCTCCTGTGCTGGCCTAGGTCACCTTATAAAGACCTGAGCCAGAAGGACTGGGCCTAGTGAATCTTTTCTCCAATTTTCCTTCCTTGAGAGTACTTAAGACCTTCCATTATCAGCTCTGGTCTGTGGAAAGCTTCCTAAAAATTTCAGAAAGGGCAAGAGTGCCACCTACTGCTATTTTTTTTTCTTTCAGTTAGCACGGGCTGTTGAAATTTTCATGTGAAATTATTAAGTCTTATGAGTTAGTTTACTTATATAAAAAAGAGCCATATTAGAATTGATGGTAGTTGAGACACCCACCAAATAACTATCAGCTATATGCTATTGTACTAGTATCAGGGAGGAATTTATCTTTGTAGAACTATGCCCCTCATATTCATTGACTTAGAAAAAATAATTTTGGAAACAATGTATACTTTAAAAAAAAAGCTGTTCCGTAACATTTTAAAGTAACCTTGAGAAGGAAAATAGAAACTTACTACTTAATATACCTTTTTGAAAGTCTTCCACTTTTTAGGTCCCATATACATGTATTCATGATTTTTACAGTTTACTACCACTGTTTTCCTCTGAATGTTTTATCGTGAGTATTAGGAAAAAAGAGAATATCCTTTTCATGTGCCACAGATTAAGATAGTGAGTGGCTAAGTGATTCATTTGTACTGAGGTATAAAATAGCCTTTATTTCCACAAGTTAAGCTATACACAGCTGGATATTAAAAATAAAACACCAGTAAAAACAATTTTGTTTTAACAGGTATATAATTTGTCTCAGAATATTCAAGAAGATGATCTTCAGCACTTACAAGTACGTAAGACTCAATGTATGTCCAAGTATTGAAAATTTAATTCCTACTTTATTGTGACTTTACCCCTAAAAGCCTGTAATATTGTAAGAAGTTTGAATACTGCATGATTTTAAACTGATGTACGACTTCTTATTCATTAAACTTTTTATTCAGTTTTAATATATACCCACCCAGTATGTTAGAAAATTAAATGCTTGGCTTTTAAATGATATCTGACATCTACTGGTCTGATGTAGAACAGCTTTACTGATGTCTTCTTTCAATCTCTTTGGAGGCATTATTTTAAATAACTTGATTTAATAGTTATTTACAGAGTATGGCAGGCTTGCAATGGAAGAAATCTACCAGAAACCATTTCAGGTAAATAAATATCTTATCATTTTTTAAAAGTTACCTATGGACAGCTATCAAGTCATCTCATTTGTAACTGAAAACATGAGATCATTACAACAAACTTATTTTTAGCAATAGATTCAGCAGAATTGATATTAATTTATGGTAATGTTATCGCCATTTTATCAATAGTAGACTAACCAAATACTAGTAGGAAATAGAACAAATGACTATAGATTCTTAATTAGATATTATTTAATTCTAAGACTTAAGAGAGCCACTTAAATTTCTTTAAACATGATAAAACTACTACAAAATAGCATAGGTTTCTTTGGTGTGGTGTATTGCAAGTTGAGGTTAATCCTGTTCTTTATTTTGGTTTCATAGAGAATTATTTATATTTATCCCCCCTTCTGCTCTTTTATGCCCATGCTTTTTAAATGATAGGTACAGAATATTGTCAGAAATTAATCTGGATAGAGTTATTTTGGAACTATTTGCTTTGCTTTGCTTCTGTGGGGCCCTTTCATGACAGAGAGTAATTAAAACAATTCTGCCTCAGTCTTGTCTTGCTCAAGTGATTACTTTTATGAAATATTCGGGCAGGTTATAGCTGCATTTTGTGTATATGGATGAAATATACTGTATTGGGCCTGTTTCCTTTTTTTCTGAGTTGGGGTATTTTTACCACCAAGAGGATATTTGCCAGTGTCTGGAGACATTTTTGGTTGTCACATTTTGGATGGAGAGTTAATTTTTAAAAACCTGCATTATTGCTTATGGTGGCTCATTAAACATGGCGAAGTTCTCAAAATGGAGGCATTTGCTTGGTGGTTTGTGATCTGGGAGTGTTAATTTAGGTACCCCTTGATATAACTATGAGCAGTATTAACCATTTAATACTACAGATTTTTATAAGGATTGTTTAGGGCCTTGTTTGGCTTTAGTTGTTAAAGTAGTGGCTTTTTTGTAAAATTTTGTAAAATAAGTGATTTCTTTTTCCCCCCCTGTGTATAGACATTAATGTTTTTGATTCGAGATTGGAGTTACCCTTATGAACATTCATATGGTTTGGAAGGAGGAAAGCAATTCCTTGAAAAGAGATTGCAGGTAAGCCCACTTCTTAGGAGAGTATAAGTGCCAAGCCAGGTGAAGGAGTGGGCTGCCGGGACTGCGGCTTAGACTACCAATCTCTAGGTATCCTTGGAATAAATTGAGTATCCCAGATCAGCTCAGATGACTCCATACGTAATTGGTGAAAAGAGGACAGTGACTTACTAACCTACTGTATTTCATGTATATTCCTCTCTGGCCCAACTGATCTTCTGAACATTTGAGACAGACTGGATAATGTAATGTGCATGCATTGAGCACAGATGATGTGAGGCCATCTCTCCAAGGAATACTATCTCAGAATGACAGCATATGAAGCTAGAAAGGGATCTTAAATATCATCTAGTTCAGTCTTCTTTTTAAAAGACACACACACACACACACACATACACATACACATATATACATACATACATACATACATACATACATACATATATCAAAACTAGAACCCAGGAAAGTGCCTTGCTTTTGATCACTTCACCACTTATTGATAACTGAAGTACAACCTGAATATCCAGTCTCCTGGCCGATGGAATATGCCACACCAAGGCATTCCTGGAAAATAATCTCACCAACATGATCCTTCATTCCTAAAGGTATCCTCCATGGCATTATTTGGGAAACCCTTATGTCAGATACTACCCATCCACTAACATACACAAAAGACACATAAAGGTCCCTTTATTCATAAGGGAGAAGGTTCTGTCTTTATTAATACAATTTTCTTTGCCTTTGTAAAGACACATTTAGTTTCTCAACTGAATTCATAAACTTTGGGTACAATATAGATGTCTTATTTCTAAAACGAGATTAAAACCAGCTCCTCAATCTTGGATTATTTGAAAGGCATTTTTATTTTTAGACCCTAGTGTTGGAGATCATTTTAGACAGCTAGAATTTTCTCTGGTTAAGAAGAAATTAACACACAGCACATTAGGCATATTGCCTAAACTCAGAATTATATGCTTCAAAGCCAAGAAGGATTTTTAGTGTCTTATTGAAGGGACATAGAAAAGTGCTCAAAATCATCAGTGTGCAGCTTGATGAATTTGTACAAATCAACATAGCCACCATGTTACTGGCATTCTGAATCACCCACCTCCATCCACTGACACCCACCCCTTCCCCCAGCCCCAAACCCTCTACCAGTATATGACCTCTAATTGGCTTTGTTTTTATACTTTTTATGAAGGGAATCATATACAGTATGTATTTGTTTGTGAATAACTTCTTTTGTCTATTATTATGTTTCTGAGATTAATCCATACTGTTGCATGTAGCTTAGTTAATTTATTCTTATTGTTATGCAGTATTCCATTGTATAAATAAACAATGATTTTTCAGTTCTACTTTTGATAGTGATTTAGGTAATTTCCAGGTTTTGTTGATTATGAATGGGGTATTTGGGTATGTTTTTTAGAATGATTTTTGAGAAGTTATATTGGGATAAATAGTTACTAAAAATCTAAAGTTAAGGTTTTCTTCCAGAAAAGACAGAGCAATCTCTCTTCCCCAAACATTGATAACTAGCATTAATTGTAAATAATCATTGGGTCTGAGAGCTGAAATCCTAACAAATTTCTAAGGTTCTTTGGACTGCACTGGAGTGGTTCACTTAAGCTATTATTTGACCCTTTTATTTGTAGGCAGATTAATACTTTGTTTTTCTCTTTGCCATTGTAAGTACTTTTAAAGTAAAGGAAGATTCTTAATTTCTTACCTGGTTTATAAATCTCAACCGTGACTTATTATTCTGGTGTTAGATATTATGTTTAATTGTTAATTTTTTATTTTTTTCATGTCCGTGGCAGCTAACATAGGGGGGAAAAACATCTTTTCTGGTTTAAGACTAAGTGGGGTCTTACCAAAGTGGTCAGAAAAGGATCTTTAGTAAAATTTTATGTTGTCAAACACCTATCTGGAATAGCATCTGAGTTAAGTGTGCATGCATGTGAGTATGTATGTGTTTTCTTTAAAAAGTTTTTTGCTCCTGTTTGCACCTTCATTCTGTCTCCTTCTGCCCTCAGGTAAAGCAAAATCAGCATGAAGAGCTACAGAATGTAAGGAAGCACATTCACAATTGTTTCTCAAATCTTGGTTGCTTCCTTTTACCACATCCTGGTCTTAAAGTTGCAACTAATCCTAGTTTTGATGGGAGATTGAAAGGTGGGAATTCCCATTCTTGCTAAAATCAGAACTTATTTTTTAGTGGCTGAAAGTTTTAAAAAAGTACATGATTCCTTAAATTTTGTGTTTTATATTGGAGGACATTTGATGCATTGTTAATGATATGATTATAATGCTCTGTGTGGTCTTTCTAGCTTCTTATTGCTTTTTTTTTGCAAACAGCTGTCATATGATTAACATTTTATAATGTCGTCTGTTGCACAGTACTGATGTTTTAAAAGTTCTGAAGGATGAGAACATTTCAGTATTTCATCTGGTGGCTTTCTGCTAAAAAGCTTTACCAGTGTACTGTATGGATGCAGATTTAAGTTTCTCCTTTTCAGGGATGATAGTATAACTTTGTTTTTGGATTATTTTGAGAATGATGGTAAAAGGCTTGAAGATTGATGAAGCTTTTACAGTATAACTGGGGAAAATCTTAAAATTTAATACAAATTTTTCAATTATTTGCCTTCTGAAAGGGATAGTTTAGTTAATACTTAATGTGGGATTTGTTTGTGTAGTCCACACTTTATTATTTGATTGAAAGAATTCTTGGGGTGTGAGGGGCAATGTCAAGGGTGCTGTATTTTTTCTAGGACATGTTTCGATGAGTTTAAAATGAATCTACTTAAGTAATAGATACTGTGAACTCTTATTTCATGAAATAGAATTTTATGAGCTCTTAATAATGGGTAGTTCTTAGCTTTTTTGGACTAATATGTTGACAAATTTCATGTCCACTAGATATTGATGAAGACTTTAAACGAGAGCTTCGAAATCTGGTTCCATTGCTGCTTGCCCCTGAAAATTTGGTAGAAAAAGAGATAAGTGGATCTAAAGTCACTTGTAGAGATCTTGTAGAGTATTTTAAGGTAGGAAAACTCACATTAAATGACTTTGTTTCCTATTTTAAAGCAAAAGTATAATATTTATAATTTATCTGTCATGAATTTGGTACATCAACGTTTAAGGACATTTAACATTCTAATAGACACCTTGTATCTTTGGACAGTAATTTTGTTTACAGAACTATCCTTCTTGTTCTCCAGCTTTGATATGGAGAGAACAACTATTCACTGTATTGTAATACCACGCTATCATTTGTGAATGACAATAGGGATTGGGAGCATAATTCTCCATCTTGAGTGCTTTCAAAAGTCTTCTCTCAGAGTTCTGAGGGCTTGATAAGAACAGCTGAAAGTATCAGAACTGGTTTCTGAGCGCAAATTATTTATAGCTAAAATTATTTGTAGGTTTTTTTCTTCCTCTGTTCTTTACAAATTTTATAGCTTGATAGACAAAGCAAGACCTTGTAGAGGGTTGTATTTATTCATAGTAGTTATGGATAAGTGGAAGGGAAAACACAGTTAACTAAGAGTGTATTTTTGGTTATTTTATACGTACTGTCTATGTTTAGTTATGATTTAATTTAGTCAATATAAAGTTGAGATGAAAGATTCCTATATGGACTTAATAAAACCTCTCATCTTGCCTTCTTACTCTTAAACCACAATTACGTAATTTTTTTCTTAAACTGAGAGATTTAAGCTGGTCAAAGTGAAGTGCTGAATTATAATGTTTTCTAACATATTTAGTTGAAACATATGTAGAGGGGAGAATTGTGTTTCTTTTCATAAAGTGGATGGCATTTTATATATCACTTTGAAATATGAGAACTTTTATGCATGTTGAAATTATATTTAGAAACATTTCTCTAGGATATTATTTAGCAACATAGGCATTAAATAATGTTGAGCCCTAGTCGATGTTGCTTAGTGGATAGAGCGTCGGTCTGCGGACTGCAGGGTCCTAGGTTGGATTCTGGCCAAGGGCACATCCCCAGGAGAATTACTGATTGGCTGCCTCCTGCACACCCAGAAAGCAGCCGATCAGTAATTCTCCCTCATCATTGATGTTTTTATTTCTCTATCCCTTTCCCTTCCTCTCTGAAATCAATTAAAAAATATATTTAATAATGTTGAGCATAGGATTAATTTTGTTGGAATGAGACTGGATGATTTTTAAAGTCTAGGTTTTCCTTTTAATAGTGTGGATTGTTTTTATATTTAATGTTTTGGATTATATAGCTAAATTGCATAACCTATCAATATAACAAGTCTTCTATATTTTTAGGCTTACATTAAAATTTATCAAGGAGAGGAACTTCCACATCCAAAGTCCATGCTTCAGGTAGTGTGTGTGTTATACATGTATTTATTTGTGAAAGAGAAAACAATCTTTGCTTTAGAGATAAATGCTGGAAATGGAGTGGTACTTCCTTGCATGCATATACATATCAGATATTTAAAAGCAGTACTTGTCATGGATCCTGAAGTTTTTGGTAACTACAGATTGTAGACCTTGCACACAGGCCACCAGAAATAAGAATCTTCAGTACCTTTCTTTAGTTGCTCAGGAAGTGTAGGAAATTTTCTGTTGCAGAAGCTAGCTTAAAATGAGCCTCTGGACCATGCTTCTCCTTCCCTCTGCATCTTTGACAGTGAATGTTGTTTGAAATAAGGCTTATTTTCTTTTTGTATTAATGATTTAGAGCTACTTCTAATGCTACCTCAGGCAATTTCTCCATTTTATAGTGGACTAAGTAGTATTTCCTCATAAAACTCACCCATTAAGCAATTTTGTGCATTTAAAGATATCCCTTGTGTAATAATGATTATGAGAGAGAGAACCATATTGGGTAATACTTGATTCTTTACATCTGAAGACTTGATGCATTTTAGGTTTGTGTTTGTTTAATTGCCTATAATTTCCTGAGCATATGTGGTATTTTTTATAAACCCATTTTAACAAACCTAAGAAAAATAAAATTAGGTAGACAATTCTATTAGAAGCTAGTTATATCCTTTAAACTGGTGTTCCATTGAAAAGGAAAACTGGAAGTTGGTAATATTTTCTTTGGTTCATTTTCAGACTTCTTTATTGTATATAATTTACTGTATTGATCAGAATTTATAGAGTCATCATTTTTTTGCATAAAATTGACACTTATTTTATTGTTTTAGGCAACAGCTGAAGCTAATAATCTTGCTGCAGTAGCAGGAGCAAGAGAAATTTATTGCAGAAATATGGAACAGGTTTGTAACTAAAATTTAAATTTGATGCTAGAGTGAGATTTTAAGTAAAATAATTCAAGTAAATTTTACTTCTTATGCATTGTTATGTTACATCATTTCCTCATTCTCTGTTATCTAATTCTGCTGGAAATTAACAAAATAATTCACATAGAGTGCAGGAGATGAGTAGTAAGTTATTACATAAGCCGTTCTGGAATATTTCCTGACACATGATTCATAGTGTTGTTAATTAAGAGCTTCTAATGTAATTAACACTAGCAATTTCTATGCTAAGCTTGCTAACTTGAACATTAAAGTACCTTTTTAATTTATTTTACCCACTCCCTTGCCAGTAGTCTTTTGTACTCTTATGGTGTATTAGTGGGTCAAGTGAAGTCAGGTTCAAATTTTGGTATAATTATTTTTGTCTTTACTTGTATTCGTTATATTTGGAAGATTTATTTAGCCTGAGTCAGTTAAACATATAGGCTGTAAATAAATAGGTTATGGTTATGTGTGAGGTATTATGAAGAAGTTTAAAATTGAACCATGTAGATGGTTTGACATTTTGAGACTGAACACTAAGAGTAGGGAACTTGTAAGTGTGAATCATTTGAAGGGTACAGTAACCTTCATACTGTAATCGTGTCTGTACAGGTATGTGGTGGAGACAAGCCTTACATTGCACCTTCAGATCTGGAACGAAAACACCTGGATCTCAAGGAAGTGGCGATTAAACAGTTTCGTTCAATTAAAAAAATGGGTGGAGATGAATTCTGTCGTCGTTATCAGGACCAGCTTGAAGCTGAAATTGAAGAAACCTATGCAAATTTCATAAAGCACAACGATGGCAAAAATATCTTCTATGCTGCTCGCACCCCTGCCACACTGTTTGCAGTCATGTTTGCTATGTATATAATCTCAGGACTGACTGGCTTCATCGGTCTAAACTCTATAGCTGTCTTGTGTAACCTGGTCATGGGTTTGGCACTGACATCTCTTTGTACTTGGGCATATGTTAAATACTCTGGGGAGTTCAGAGAAATTGGAACAATGATTGATCAGCTTGCTGAAACACTATGGGAACAGGTTGGTATCTGTGTTTTCGTTTTCAGTGACTAATCTCATCCCTGTGACTCCCCCTCCTCCCCACACAATTTTTGCACACCTACTTTTCTTTTATATGCGAAATGTCAAAAGGATTTTTCTGTTTTGTTTGGATGTATATTTTTTAATATAAAGTGCGAATGGGAGAGTTTTTTTTTTTTTTCTCGTAAAAGTCGTAATTTCAGAGTGCTTTGGTTGGCTTAAATCTGTAATATCCTTTGGACAGATTCTTAATCATAGACCTAACTCTGCCAAACAGAGTTAGGGCAGGGCAAGTCTTTAAGGATTTCTTTCTTTGAGAAGAGGAAATATAATCGGTCAAAGAGTTATGAAGGTAAGGAAAAGAAATTTGGAAGTTCAGTACCTTTAAGAAAGCAAAAGAAGCTTCTTACTAATATTGGCAAGAAGCAATTATGCTTATATTCCAGGGAAAATATTAGGTGGCATTCAGGTCTTTGTTGCCTTTCAAGAAGATAGTGATGATTTGCTGATATACTACAAGGAACAATCCAGTAGTGATTTCTTACACCAAAACAACCTTTGATCTCTGTACCAAGGAAATACTGATGAATAAAGCAAAGCACTACAGAGAACCAGCTATTAATCATAATCTTTACTTCACTCAGAAATCAAAGTTGGGTCTGACATGTATCTACTAAGGAAAGCCATGTTGTATATTGGCCAACTGTATGTTAGAATTTCCTCTACAGAAAATTCCATTTAAGGATGTTGTCATTAAATTAAAGTGATCATCATGAAATACTTGAGCATCATGTCGAGGACCAGAATGAAAGCTACAGTTATTACTGATGGACAGTAAAATAGGCATTTTCAGATACAATTTTTGGGCCGATGAAGTATTTGGCTTAATTGAAGATCTAGAATTTGTAGGTCCATGTTGGTTTTGGCTTTAAATGCAAAGACTGAAGAAGTAAACCATTTTTTTTTTTAAAGAAAGTTGGGTGGTACTTTCCTTGTAATGTTATTTTACAAAGTGACCCACTAAAGTTGGATTTTGAATTTATTCTTTAGAGAAATGCTCATTTTTATTTAGGTCTGATTTGGAAGCTTATGTTTGGATATTTGTTAAGTTTAAAGTTTTTTTGTCTTAAAAGTCTGGTTCTTTACATTCCTTTGATACCTTCTAATAGAAGATGGATTAAAAGTTATTACAACTTCACTTTTTAAAAAAGTGTTATCTACTTTAAAATTTTGGACTATTACTAATGTTCTGCAACAAGAATTACAATAATTGTACAATGTCTTCTTTTGCAAACCAGTCATCTCCTATATAGCATTGATACTTAAGATTTTAGAAGTGCCATTATTACAAAACAATTAAATGGAAGAATCTCAAGTGGGTGGAATTATTTTCAGTGTAGTTGAGGTAAGGGAATCACTAGTCAGAGAAGGTCTGTGCTGTGTCAACAAAACTGGTCTAAATTTTTTTTGCATTTCTCTTTTCTGTTGCTTCAGAGGAGTCCCAGGAAGGTGAGAAACCTACAAAGTCTCAAATTCCTGTAGTCTTAACTCTAACTCCCAGGCACGCTCAGTGATTCTCCTAACAAATCACTCCATGTTTTAGGTGTTTTCCAAACTGTTTGAAGTTACTAGACGCCGAATGGTTCATCGTGCTCTTTCATCAGCACAGCGACAGAGACTGCCATCCAACAATAACAAGAAGAAAAATTAGACAGTATTTTAAACTTTTTTCTCTATCTGAAGTGTTCACACTTATACATGTAGGACAATAAGCAGGACCGTCTGGGCCGGTCTGCATAAATGCTGTGTACATACCAGATTTGATGCTGCAAATAGGGTATGGAATTGCACATCCATCTCATAGGAATTGTAAAGGGTTTGAATAAGAGGAAAGTGATTTTTGTTGCATTAAGAAATGTCTAACTGCATTATTTATAGCATCATGACTTTTTTTTGGGAGAAGCATCTTTTTATTTTCCACATTCCTGGTTATTTTCTTCATTGTTTTTGAATTGAATTTTTATATCTACTTTTATGTGTAACTCTTTTTTTACCTCATGTTTTTATTTGTTTTGCACATTTCTCATACCACAGGTATTGAAGCCCCTGGGTGATAATTTGATGGAGGAAAACATAAGGCAGTCTGTAACAAACTCTATCAAAGCAGGCCTGACTGACCAGGTGTCTCATCATGCCCGGTTAAAGACAGACTGACAGTTCATCTCCTCATGGACTCCACTCTCCCTCTTGTTCATGCTTGCTGTACAATGAGAACTCAAATACAAATAAACCAAAGTTTACAATCAACTGTAGAAGTAGTTTAGTACAACTGGCTTCACAGATGGCTGCCACAGAGTGTGAAAATTGTTGGTTGGTTTTAAGCATTCTGTTCATGGCTCCGAAGGCATGGAAATTGGCTGAGGAGCGTTAGTTTATCATGCACATTTGTGCCATGTTTTTAAATCTTCCTTTTCCTTTTTACTTAAGCTAATGTTAGTGAAATTTGTTTTATGTAAAAGGATATTTCAGGGAAATATTTTAAGAAATCTATTTAGAGTCTCTTAACACAGTGTCCCATTGAATCTTAATTTTTAGAGAAGCTATGAATCACTGTATAAAGAATCAGATTGGAATGACAATGAAGCCTTTATTGAGCCACTACATTAAAAGTATATATTGCTTTAACTGCCTTCAATACCAGTATTACATAAATGCATGTATCAGAAACCACAGAAATTACATGACAACTCTTGTAGCTAAGAAAGTGATTCTGAGGTGTACATTTGTCTTGCCTTTTGAAATTTATAAAACTGACCTAAAAGGAGATGCATATCTGGGAATCTGAACTGTCGTCATGCAGTTTAGCCTTCATGTACATAAAATATGCCATTAATTTCATTGGAGAAATTCCATCCAAAAATGTTGCCTACAGCTATGAGTTAAGAGTGTCTGTACAGTGTGTAGCTTTTATTTTCTAAACTCACAGATAGGGCATGTATATGAATTATAAATATATAAATAACAATTTTGTATTAAAAGTTTTGTAGTTTATGGCAAAATCTGGTTCTGTGGTAGGCTAATAAGTACAGTCCCTGTGAAGGAATGTTTGTGGCTCACGTCGGTGTGTGAATGCATAACTATTTGAAGTTTTTGATATATTTGTGATATTTATCTTCCTTGAGCACTGCAATCTCACCCCCCAAGGGAATCCAATGGGAATGTTTATTGTGACTTTGTTCTCTGTTGCATTTTAAAGTTATTTCCTGTAATTTATTTTCAGTACATAATTAAAAATTTGTTGTATATATAAAATGAAACTTGTGATTCTTTTTTTAAGGAATTCTTCAAGTATGTATTCCATTACATAAATCACATTTGTTTATATTGAAAAGAGCATGAGCAGGAACACCCAAGTGAGAGCTCTAAGGTATTGTATCTTTAAGCTAAGCTTGTAAAAAGTTATTTTTCTGTCTGTCTTGGATAGGGAGAACTTGTTGTGATTAGCCTGGGTGTAGCTCAGGATTTATTATATATTTTTTTGGTGATATATGTAAGGTTAACATTTTTGCAATATTTTTGTAGCCTTCTTTAAGGACATCTATTAAAGCACCTACTTTGGTTTTTAAGTGAAAATTCAGATATTGAATTGCATGCCTGAAAACTCTTAAGTTTATCTTGGTTGATATTATCTCCTCCCCCTTTCAACTCCTGTTTTTCTATGGATTGTATTTGTTTCCATCTGTATTAAATTGCTACCAACTCATCTGTTCTTAAACATAAAGAATCCACCTGAAAAGTGTCTCTCTTTATTTCTTCGACCACCCTGTTTTATGAATGCTGTGGACTGTTTTTATGAATGAAAGAATAAAAAGTTTGTTGTATAATAGCAGCAATTCTTCTGAAATTAAAGACACATAGCTTACTTTTTCTTAAAGAGTTGTGAAATCTAGACCATTGGATTTTTCAGTATTGTTGGAAAGAGTGTGTTTTCTCCAAAGATTACTTCTATAAAAGGATTCTAAGAACACACTTTGGTTTCAGCGGGAAGATTCTGAACATTTTTAGGCAAGAAGCAATAAAAGAGGTTAAAGATAAACTGTTGACTGAAATAACTTCGGTGTAGTACATTTTCTGTGGTACAATTTTTTTTTTTTTAGTAGTAGTCTATATTAAAAGGTGGGTTTTTACAAAGAAATAACTTAGTCCCTAGCCAATTTTGCTAGTGGATAGAGCATCGGCCTGAGGACTGCAGGATCCCAGTCAAGGGCACGTACCTTGGTTGTGGGCTTGGTCCTTGGCCCTGGTTTAGGGTGGATGTGGGAGGCAACTAAATGTGTCTCACATTGATGTTTCTCTCCTACCTCTTCCTTCTGGCCTTCCTAAAAATCAGTGGAAAAATATTCTTGGGTGAGAATTAAAAGTAAATTATTTAGGACAAATTATCTTCCTAATTAAGGCAAATAACTTGGCCCAGCCAGGGTGGCTCAGTGGTTACATGTCGACCTGTGAACTAGGAGGTCACAGTTTGATTCCCGGTTGGTCAGTGATTGTCATGGATGTTTCTGTCTCCTCTCCCTTCCTCTCTGAAATCAATAAAAAATATATTTAAAAGACAAACTTTTGTGGAAGAGGCGTTCATTTGTGACCCTGTTACAAGCATGCCTTACACATTTCTCATGAAGACAGCTAGTTGCTTCAGTGAACATTGTCTTTGTAGAATCAAAAACCAGTATTTCATTTCGAGGGTTACATTTTCAGAGAACCCCGAGCTGGGCTTGCTTCGCTTATTTTTACTTCCAGAATTGGACAGGCGAGGGACTTGACCCGGGTAGTGCGAGTGCTGTTGGTGTTAATTACATAATTCCATTATTATGGGGTTAAAAATAAGCTTAGGTCTTGGTTACGAACCTATTAAAAATATACTGACAAACACTGCGATGTTGCTGTTAGTGTTGCTGTAAATATTCAAAATGGTCTTTCAGAAAGTCACTTGAAGCAATTTAGTCTTTTAACTAGGGCAGCGGTCGGCAAACGGCGGCTCACGAGCCACAAGCTGCTCACGAGCCGCAGTTTGCCGCCCTGTTGACTAATGAGTTTGCCGACCACTGAACTAGGGAACTGACTGTCTGACTAGCTGCTTATCTGCTAGCATGGGTAGCAAGTGTCATTTGGAGGCCCTTAGGTTTCAGCAGTTTCATTCATGGCCCAAATCCGCACACTGACCAGAACTGGCCTGTGGGCCGGCATGTTTTTCCTTGTGTCCTAGATGTGGGGCGGTGATGAAAACCCGTGTGGAGAGCTGGCAGCCATGCTCCTGGCCGCCACCTTCCCACGAGGCCAGGCTTGCTGCTCGGGTGACCGTCTCGCTTAGAGTGCATCTGGAGCCTGTCATGGGGAGGCCTTGCAGGTGGCCCCTGGGCAAACCAAGCTAAAGTAGGGCTTTCCCACGCAGGACCGAGTTGCCACTGCCTCTACCGGAGTGGGACCAGATCTAGAAGTGTCTGCGTTGGATGTGCTGTTTGCTGGAGTTTAGACAGGAGTTGATCTATCCTTGACATATTTTAGTGTAATACAACTCCTGTGCTCTTGTAGTTTCATGGCCAAGGGCTGGTCAGAGCCCAAGCTAGCAGTTGACTCGATCAAAATTATCCAAAGGTCTGTATAAAAAGGGTTAGGAGTGGGGGTCGCAGCCTTTGGCTGGTCGTAAAGCACCTCCACATACATTAGCACCTTTATACTCACCACAGTACTGGGAGATGGCTGGGAAACCACCTTATCAAAAAGGCATCTCAAGACTCCACACCTCCGAGGGTGTGAGAATCGGTACGAAGTTCTAGATGAGTGATATCCCTGACTCAAGATGAAAGCCATCTTAGGTGTGTTAGGAAAAGCACTAAGAGATGGAGAAAACAAGATTCTATTAATACGGAAGGTGAAAATCACCCATAATAATACATTTAAAAACAGTAAGAAGTGAATTTTTTCCTGTCCACTTTGCAGGAACGATTTGGTGTGTGCTGTCAAGATTGTTCCTGTGCTTACTGCCAGGTCTGTGTAAATGGTCAGGATCTTACCTCTAGGCCCGTGGTCGGCAAACTCATTCAACAGAGCGGCAAACCGCTGAGCTGCAGTTTGCTGGTCGCTGCTCTGGGCTATTTTTGGTGTCATTGTGTGCGCACCTATGGATTGTTTCTCTTGATGAAGGAAGTGTAGTGCCGGCAGAGATTAAATCAGGACTTAATGGAAATGTCCTTAATAAGATAGAGACATGATTAGGAAGATTTTTCAAATATGAAAGGAGAGAGAACTGCATAATGATCTGCTATATACCTATCACTCAATTATCTGCACATAGCCAATCTGCTTTCATGTATATACCCCCACCCCCTTATGACTCTGCTCATATGACTTGTTTGCACTTTTGCCTACTGTGAACAAGGCCGTCTCCTGGTTTGTTGGATTCCCAGCCTGTCAGAGCCAGCCAGTCTCCATGGAGCTGGAGGCCAACAGTCAGTGGCCAAGCAGGGGCTTCTAGGCACCTAATTATCTTTAGGGAAGTCTCAGATCATTTCAATTATAAATACCTCAGCATGTATCTGTAAACCATCAGGACGTGTTTTTAGCAACTACAATACTCATGACTTCTAAAAGAATAAAATATTAATATCAAATATCCAATAAGCCTTCAACTTTCCCCAGTTCAGTTGTCTTACTATCTTCATACTGTAGCCAAAGTCCCTGACCATCCACTATAAATAAGAGTGTATACTTACCCGAATATCCACTCATTTGGCACTTAGACACCTGCTATATTCCAGTGATGTATGCTATATGCTGAGATACCATGGTGAGTCTTTATATTCTGGAAGAGGATGGGCCAATTTTGACTTTCTCCTGAGGCTAACTTGGAAAGTCTTGTCATTTACTTAGAATACAGCAGGGGGCAGATGAAGTCCATTTTTCCAAATCATTGGTTGCTGCTTAGCATTTCAGATGTAGCGGATTAAAACTGTTCCTGAGTTCAGCTTTTGAAGGAAACTAGGATCTGGTTTTGCATCGTGCTCATTGGTACCTGTGCTATCAAATCTGTGAAAAAAAAACACATTTTCTGGAATAGTTGTGAGAAAAACTTGTTAAGTAAAGGAATTCTACACTGAATGCTTTTAAAAAGAGACTATTGAATGGATTTAACATTAATGTTTTCTATACGGTAAATGTGAATTTGCATTTAGATGTTTGCTTAAATTGAACTGTAGCTGCGTTTTTATTGTTGCTGAGAGAATGGGCCAGAGACCATCGTGCTCATTAGCGAATCTTGTTTCTTACTTCAGCAGTAGGAGCCCCTCCTACTTTCTTAGCCTTTCAAACAAGAGGAAGTTTTTAGAAATGTTGAGATAGCAAATGCTGTGTGTGTGTGTGTGTGTGACATGTTGCTATGGGCACAAGAATGGCATCAGAGCAGGAGAGAGGAGAGGACCAGAAATGGGTGTTGGGTTTTGGGTAAAGACCTCAAGAAAATATTCTAATCTTGGACTTTTTAATGCTATGTTGGATTTTTTCTGGTGCTTTAAAAAAGCCGGAAGTATGCATTTGAGTTATGAAGCTAGATATTGCAATTTCCTCTAAAAAGGAAAACCTAAGCTAAAGCAAAGAGTGTTACTTGAGCAGCCAGTATTTTGTTGGCTCTTTCATTCATCAACGCTTTCCCCCGCCCTCCTGTTCAACTACTCTTTATGGGACAAACAGGAAAACTGTACCAACTCTCTCTGGCTCCGGCTTCAGGGAGGGCTAGTGGTCAAGCAGATGTGGAAGGGGAGGGACTAAATTTCTCATGAATCTGTGATAGCACTCTTAGTTATTAAGAATAAAACCAATATATAGAGCCGAGACCGGTTTGGCTCAGTGGATAGAGCGTCGGCTTGCGGACTGAAAGGTCCTGGGTTCAATTCCGGTCGGGGGCATGTACCTTGCTTGTGGGCACATCTCCACAGTGGGGCGTGCAGGAGGCGGCTGATCGATGTCTCTCTCTCATCGATGTTTCTGACTTTCTATCTCTCTCCCTTCCTCTCTGTAAAAAACCAATAAAATATATTTAAAAAAAACAAAAAACCAATATATAGAGATGCCTATGTCAGTTCTTTCCGTCCAAACTTCTTCCAGAAACCTGAGAACTTTCAATACTGGCAAACCAAAGTGATGCTTCTGCCTCTAGCAGAAGAAAATCAATAAACACCAGCTCCTCTGAGGCAGACAAATTACAGGAACCACAGGCTCCACAGAGTTTCATAATCTTATGACAAACACCATCCGGTGACTTACGGTCCCTGAGGATCTCTCTTACCCGGGTCCCACTGGCCAGGCCCAAAGTTGGCTGCGTCTCTCCTCCCGGTTCTGCCGCTTTGCTCATGTGATTTGTTTGCACTTTTGGATTCCCAGCCTGTCAGAGCCAGCCCGTCTCCATGGAGCTGAGGGTCAACAATCAGTGGCCGAGCAGGAGGTCTCTCAGGCCTTTGCTTCTCAGCGGCTGCCTGTGAGGCGGCCAGGCAGGCATGCAGTCACCAGCTCTTTCTGTTTCTTAAGGGAAGCTGGAAGTCTGAATCGAAATAATTCAGCCCCAAATTTCTTAAAAATACAGATCAAACAAACAAAACAATTTGGTTTGCAGGCAGGTCAGTTTTGAGGCAGCTACCTGTTCTTTAAAATAATTCCTCCCGGACACTTCACCTCTGGGTATTCCTCAACCCCCATACCTGCAGTCTGTTCTGAGACAGTAGACAACCCCCAAATCAAGGGGCATTCTCTGAAATGCCAGTCCAGGACCCTTCAAAATTATCAAGGTCATGATAGGCAAGGAAAGACTGAACAACTGTCCCAGGTCAGAGGAGACCAGAGAGACACGATGACTAAATTCCATGCAGTATCTTGGAACATGAGTGGAAAAGTGGGTGAAATCCGAGTGACATCTGCAGCTTAGTTGATGGTACTGTACCAATGTTAATTTCCTGATTGTGCCAAAGGTAGCACGATAATGAAGGATGCTAACGTTAGTGGAGACTGGGTGAAGGGGATATGGGAGCTATGTATTACATGTGTAACTTTTCTATAAATCTATAATTATTCCCAGGTCGAAAGTTTATTAAAAAGAAAGTCCCTTCTGAGCCTGAGATAACCTTTAATTGTTAGGGTTCGGAGAATGAGGCCAGGTTTCCAGTGTCAAAACCAAAGCCGACCCCCAATCTGTGTGCCGCATGCCTAGCACCATGTCAAGCTCTACTGTTGTTCTCTGGGAGGTCAGATGGTACCTCTTCCCCCCCTCACCCCCGCAATGGCCCGTGGATTAGTCCAGAAGCATGCAGGTGGCCATACATGTTTGCAGTACAAAACGGTGCCTCTCTTTCCTATTAGAGAGAGTTGATTCCGTGGCCTCACCCACTGCTGCCCTCCAGCTGCCATTGCTCGGGGGCCCCTGGACTCAGAGTTTGAAATTCATAGACAGGGTTTCAGGGACGCTTTGAGGACTGGCATTTTGCCTAAGGATATGGTGGTTTGCCCTGTCCGTCTGGCTGTGCGGCTGGGTCATTTTCTAACTGGCCCTGGCTCTGTGGCCCAGGACCGGAAAAGACCCTCCCCTGCCCCCTGCCTTTTCTCCAAGACAGCATTCCCAGCGTCAGGAAAATGGAGGAAGCAGGAGGGCCAAGGTGAACTGTCAGAGTGAGGACGGGGCCAGCCTGGGAAGGAGAAGCCTTTACAAATACGTTCATCTCTCCAGAGGAATTAAGTTTCCCCAGATTTGAGGTCCCTCCGGATCCACAGGAATTGTATCACCCGGCCGTGTTCACAGGCGATCATTCCTCCTCGCTAAGCTCAGCCTCCCCTGTCAGGACCCAATCAAGTGACCACAAATCAAAGATCGCTTGGACTCAGTCCACTAATAGCAGGGAAAGCCATTAGCTGGAGCTGTTTGAAAAGGAAGTGGCTCAAATATCTCTGGTCTCACCAGAAAAGCTTCTGTACTGTCAGATTATTGTTACCAAATGGCTTAGTGGACTGGGGCATCGCGTTTCTCATAATGAGAGGTTATTTATTGCACCCCTGAACGAACACACTCTCCCTTGCTTACTTGCACAAGATAAGATGAAGAGGCCTTTCAAGTTGAATTAAGTTTGAAAGGAAAACAACACACTCATGCTCCCAGAATGCCTGGGTTTAGCTCCGGCTGGGTAGGGGGCAGTGCCCATGGCTCCCTCTGTGGGTGGTCTGGGGGGCGCTGCAAAGTTCTCCTAGCCCCCTCTCTGAGTCTTGAAGTGGAACTTGTGGGGATCCTTCTTTAGGGTCCGGGCATTGTTTCAGGGCTGTGTTCATCTCAAGGGCTAGAGTGATTGGTCCAGGGACAGGCACATGACAGAATGTGGGCCAATCCGAGGCCTTTCCGATGATTGTTCTAAGAAGAGTGAGTGGTGAAGGCTTTGTAACTCAGGGAGGGAAGGAGGATGGATGGGAATCTAGGGTTCCAGAGGCTATGTTTTCAATCACCCCTGGGAAACTTGTCTCTATGAGAGAGAATAAAGCAAAGTAGAGGTAAGGAGCGGGGAGAGACAGAGAGAGAAGGTCTTCCCGGCACCGAGAGCCCAGACACGTGTGAGAGCTCAGCATCCTCCCCGTGAAGCCCCGTGTTAGGGCAGCTTGTGTGCCTGGGCTTCTCCCAATCGCAAGAAAGAATCGTCTGATGAACACCTGTCTTCCACAACTTTCCACAGACACCATTTCTAGATGGCGCCCTCCAGCTGGGCTCCGGGGTCAAGGGCCTCGGGAGTGGGAGGCAGCTAAGGAAGGGGAGTGGCCCAGTAGAAAGAGCAAAACTGCAGAGCACAAGTATGGGTTGGCTGAAACCGGTTTGGCTCAGTGGATAGAGCATCGGCCTGCAGACTGAAAGGTCCCAGGTTCGATTCCGGTCAAGGGCATGTACCTTGGTTGCGGGCACATCCCCAGTAGGAGGTGTGCAGGAGGCAGCTGATGGATGTTTCTCATCGATGTTTCTAACTCTCTGTCCCTCTCCCTTCCTCTCTGTAAAAAATCAATGAAATACATTAAAAAACAAACAAAAGTGTGGGCTGTTCTCCCTGGGGTTTTCTTGGTTTTGGTCATTGCGTTTTCTGGGAAGGTTCTTTGGAAGAAAGGGCCCTGCACCTAAAAGAGCTTTCCATTCCCTAACGTGGAAGGCTTTTCCGGCCTCTCCGGCTCTCATGTTCTTTGTTATTCCTCTTTCTTGGGAGCCTGGGATAAGGGAGTGAGTTGATGGAGCTTCTGTCTCAGCTGGCCGTTCTCTCTCTTTGATGCTCCATCCCAGTCACAGGGCGGGGGTGGCGTGCCGGGTGGTCTGCGATTCTGGACTCCTGGAAGGCGGCCTCTGGCCAAGCGCAGGTGCTCTGAGGTCGGGGAGAGCCGGAGAGCCTGCCCGGAGCGTGGCGGGCGGTCAGGGCCCAGGGCGAGGGGAGGGGACGGCGAAAGGATGTGCGGGTGGAGAATCACAAACTCCTCCGTGGATCTGAAGGCTTGCGGAGTCTGATTTTCAATGATGAACAACCCCGGGATTTGTGCAAAGCTCAACAGCAGCGCCCAGTGCCCTCCAGCTGGGCAGAGCAGCCACGTGGGGTTTCAGACCTCCTGAGCGTGTCAGCCTGCAGGTGGCTGGCGCAGTGGTGGAGGGAGGGTTCTGAGAATGCGCTGGGAGACACTTGCCCAAAGTCAGAGTCATCACCACACGTGTTTGCTGAGTTTCTGTGCAGCATGTGAGCGCACAAGGCGGTGCTTGCGGTGGGAAACTGAATTTGGACACCTCCCGTGAGCCTCCATCCAGCCCTGCAGGAGGCCTTTGTCGAAGGGGGAGACATCAGAAAACAAGGCGCTGTCCCTGAGTTCCAGGCCAGAGCGAGATCCTGTGCTGGCGTCCAGAACTTGCTTCAGCGCCCTGATGGTCTGTGAGTGACCAGGAGGCCCTGGGTGGCCAGGAGCCTTGAACTGGTTCGTGCAAGCGCAGGAGGAGAGCTGGGCAGGAGGACCCAAGTCGGAGTCCTTGCAAGCAATCTCGGGAAACAAGGGAGAGGCCACAGGTCCAGCACAGGGAGCCGGTGGAGAGAGAGACTCCACCAACTCCAGGCATCTGAAGTGGGGGCTGACTGTGAGGAGGGGGGTCCAGACAGGGCCGGAGGGTCAGGAGGTGGAACGCCGGATACCAAAGCCAGACTGTGTGTGTGTATGTGTGTGTGTGTGTGTGTGTGTGTGTGTGTATGTGTGTGTGTGTGTGTGTGTGTGTGTGTGTGTAGCTTGTGGCTGGAAAGTCCTTGGGAAAGATTTTCTCCAAGAAAGCTGGAGCAGCCTGAAAGCTGGGGGAGGGTGTGGTGGTGTCCAGGGTGCGACCACAGTCCCAGTTCCCTTTGCCACTCCCCAGCTCCTATGGCCTGTGCCCAAACGGTTTCATTCAAAAAAAAGTACTTGCCGAAACCGGTTTGGCTCCATGGATAGAGCGTAGGCCTGTGGACTGAGAGATCCCAGGTTCCATTCCGCTCAGGGGCATGTACCTTGGTTGCGGGCACATCTCCAGTAGGGGGCGTGCTGGAGGCAGCTGATTGATGTCTCACTCTCATTGATGTTTCTAACTTTCTATCCCTCTCCCTTCCTCTCTGTAAAGAAAGAAAGAAAAAAAAGGAGTACTTTTCAGGCAGTAGAAAAAAGTCTCAGAAAACATATGATTCAAAGAAAATATTTTTCTAGGCCGGCGATTTTCAACCAGTGCACCACAAGAATTCTTAAAACATGAGCCCCTGACTATTCAGTGGGAGACATTGACCTTTCCCCCACTCAGACTGTCAAATAAAAAAATGACAACAGCCAACATAATAAATACATGTCCACCAACAATTGAATCTAAAAATCAAAATAAATGAACAAGGAATCTAGTGGACAAGATAAACCTAATGAATAAAGTAGAACAGGGGCATGGGAACATCAGACTTGAGGAATCTCAGCGGGAAGGGGTGGGAGGGCAGGACGAGATTAACTAAAGGATTTACATGCATCTCTGCATAACCCCTGGACACAGACCACGGAGAGGGTGGTGCGGGCCTGGGGAGGGGTGGGAGCCAGGTGGAGGGAGGCAGTGGGGGAAAATAAAGAGGATATCTGTATTACTCTCAACAATACAGATTTTTTAAAAAAGAGCATAGCTGTCTGCTGTGAATGAATCAAAATTATCTGTATTTTTCAGTCAGGGGGGGCAAAAAATACATTTTGGGGCATGCCCCAGAATTTTAGCAATGTGTTTATGTATGCCGTGAGATGGAGAAGGTGGACCGTCACTGCTCTGGGATTTTGATGGAGTTGGAGGGAAGGCAGGGTGGAGTTCAGAATCCTGAGTGGTACACGGCGTCCTCTGACACTGCTGGCTGTGTTTTGGGAATACTTTGGGCTCTAGGGCTGCAAGGGAGGGTAAAATGATCTCACTGCAATTTAAAAAAGAGTCCATTTTCTTCTTATTCCCTCAAGAAGTGGGAAAAAAACCAACTCTCTCTCTGTGTGTGTGTGTGTATGTGTGTGTGTGTGTGTGTGTGTGTGTGTGTGTGTGTGTTGGGGTGGGAGTAGGGTGGCTAGAATAGTAGATGACACCACAGCTGATAAAAAGAATTGTTATCGGTGTTATTCAATCATTTGCCTTAGTTAAAAAAAAAAAAAAGAGGTTAAATCTTTTTTTTTTCTTTTGTTAATCCTCACCCAGAGGATTTTTTTTCATTTTTTTTTCAAAGGGAGAATGAAAGGGAAGGAGGAAGTGGAGAGAGAGAAACAACCATGTGAGGAAGACACATTGATTGGTTGCCTCCTGCACATGCCCCGACTAGGGCCAGGGATCAAACCTGCAACCCAGATACGTGCCCTTTGACGGGGAATCAAACCCATGACCATTCAGTGGGCAATGCCACTGAGCAACCCTTGCCAGGGCAAAAAGGTAAGTCTTTTCAAATCAACATTTCTAAGCTCCACAGCAAGGATTTTAGCAGAGCAGCAGAAAAAGACCTCACATCTTTCCCAGTTCAGTTCTAGCATTTTCTTCTTTCTCCTCTCAATATTGTCATAGGAAGGAAGAAATTTGTCCCCAGGAGGCAAATTCTCTCTGTTCCCCTCTAACACCCCCCCCCCACCTTGAACAATTCATGTCCCAGACACGTGAAGGCTTCGTGGACTTACTAGAAGCCAAATGCTCTCAAAACAGACCACACATCCGCTGAAAGTCCCCCGGCACCCAGTGGTGATGGAGGACCTGGTCTGGCTGTTGAGTGTGTGAGAGTGATGCCTAATGGGGGAATCCAGGATGGTGGGAATGGGGCCAAAATACACAGCAGCTGCATGTAATGCTGGGATTTTGGCTGTACTTCCCCGAACCCTGGAGATAAGGCTGGCTCTAGGAACCCTGGGAGGGTGTGAAAGCTAGAGAACTGGGCAGGGACAGGGTGGACAGGTGGGCATCCCTGTGGATTTAGCGTGATTCAGTGAGACCCCAGTTCACTGATCAAGGTGTGAAGGTGGAGGAAGTTCCTTCCATCCTGTTCTTCCTGCTTAATTTTCTAAAGAAGTTGCCAGTTCACCTCTCTGGGCCTCATCTTTCTTGTCTGATGGAGGGATTGAGTTAGATCATCTTTAAGGTCTTTGCAGTGTTAATTAGGGCTGGCTACCTAATTTACCAGGCCCAGCGCAAAAGGGATATGCAAGGCCCTTGTTCAAAAATCAGGGGCAGAGTGCTATTAAAAGCCTTATAGTTAGAAGGCTTTTCCCTTTCTACTATGGTCTCTCCCTCTCTCTTGACTTGTCATGATGTTTCCCTTTCGTTTACTTTTTAATGTTCTGAGTAAAGTTAACATTTAATATTAACATGACTTCTGCCATTCATCTTTGCTCACCATCGACTTTCCTTAGACTTTCCATATGACACTTTTCACGTACTAATGCTTTCAGAGCGCAGACCACAGTCGTCTGGCTAATCTGGAACGTGCTTGGTTCGTTTCCTTTGGGTTGTCATCATAGCAGGAACAAAATGTCAGCATTTTCTGCAGAATTTGAGGTCAATCTGTGGCTCTCCTATTGGAGAAATTCAGGTGGAAGCAGCCAACATTTGGAGGCATGTGGTCTACTAACTAAAGATTGTCCTTTATAAATCTTGCCTTATAAATATACTCTCAGGATATTATTCAATGTGTGCCATATATTAAATATTTCTACCACACACACTTATTTATCACGAATCTGGGCTGCGGGAGGAAAAATTTAAAAGATGAACAAAAATGTGTCATTCTCAAATTGCACCTAACTCAAATAAGTGAAAAGTCAAAATACTACTACTTCAATATGAATATCTATTAATTTACAAGGCACTTGAATTTCTGAATAATTCAGTAAAATTTTTAATCCATGTAAAAATTATAATCCATGATATACCTTCTATCACTTTATTTGTAAGATTGTGAATTGGTTTTATTTTTTATTTTTTCTGTGACTATGTCTTGTTTGTAAATAGGTTTTATTTTTCATGATAGTCTGGAAGCTTCTTGGGAGCAAAGCTCAAGTCTTTTGTACTTTGTGTTTGGATCCCACCTCTGCCAACTTAGAAGCTATTTGACCTTGGCAAAGGTCACTAAAACTTGGTAACAGTGCATGAATAATATTACCTGCCTGAAGATTAAATGAAAAACTTCACATGAAGTCCTCAGCACAGTGCCTGGCATGAAGTATCCTATCTAATAAAAGAGTAATATGCAAATTGACTGTCATTCCAACACTGTCATACAAGATGGCTGCCCTCATGTGGTCAAAGATGACTGACCCCATGTGGACACAAGATGGCAGGGGAAGAGTTAGGCATCAATCAGGCTGGCAGGAGAGTGGTTAGGGGGTGATCAAGTTGGCTGGCAAAAGTGGTTAGGGGCAATCAGGAAGGCAGGCAGGTGAGCAGTCCTGGATTTTGAGAGGGATATCTGACTGCTCGTTTAGGCTCAATCCTACCTGATAGGTTAGGGCCTAAACGGGCAGTCGGATATCCCTCAAGGGGTCCCAGATTGGAAATGGTGCAGGCTGGGCTGAGGGACACAATATGCGCTCCCCACCCCCCACCACCTTCCTCCCCCACCCATGCACAAATTTTGTGCACCTGGCCTCTAGTTTCATGTAATACTGGTTTGGTGGTGACGAACTCCTTTAGCTTTTTCTTATCTGTGAAGCTCTTTATCTGACCTTCAATTCTAAATGATAGCTTTGCTAAGTAGAGTAATTTTGGTTGCAGGTCCCTGCTATTCATTACTTTGAATATTTCCTGCCACTCCCTTTTGGCCTGCATAGTTTCTGTTGAGAAATCAGCTGACAATCACATGGGCATTACCTTATAGGTAACTACCTTCTTTTCTCTCTTTGTCTTTTTCCCTTGGCATTTTAATTATGATGTGCCTTGGTGTGGTCCTCTTTGGGTCCCTCTTGTTTGGGATTCTGTGCTTCCTGGACTTGTAAGTCTATTTTTTTCATCAGGTAGGGAAAGTTTTCTGTCATTATTTCTTCAAATAGGTTTTCAGTATCTTGCTCTCTCTCTTCTTCTGGCACCCCCATAATGCAAATGTTGGTACACTTGAAGTTGTCCTTGAGGCTTCTTACACTATCTTCATATTTTAGGGTTTTTATTTCTTTTTGCTCTTCCAGTTGGGTGTTTTTTGTTTTATCATATTTCAAATCATTGATTTGATTCTTGAAATTCTTCACTGTACGGTTGAATCCCTGTATATTATTCTTTATTTCAGTCAGTGTCTGCTTAATTTCTGACTGGTACTTTTCCTCTTTTTTTTTTTTTTGGCATTCTCATTAAGATTCTTAAAAGTTTCAGAGTCTCTTGGAAGTTTCTAGAAGATTCTTTTTAAAAAAATATATTTTATTGATTTCTTACAGAGAGGAAGAAAGAGGGATAGAGAGTTGGAAACATCGATGAGAGAGAGAGAGACATTGATCAGCCGCCTCCTGCACGCCCCCTACTGGGGTCGTGCCTGCAACCAGGATACATGCCCTTGACTGGAATGGAACCTGGGACCTTCCAGTCCGCAGGCCGATGCTCTATCCACTGAGCCAAACCTGCTCCTGGCATTACTGTAGGTGGGGGACCATGGTTTTGAACTCTATATCCAATAGTTTGTTTTCTTCCAATTCTTTCATTTGTGACATGTTTTGTTGTCTCCACATTTTGGCTTCCCTGTGTTTGTTTCTATGTATTGGGTAGAGCTGCTATATTTCCTTGATTTGGTAAAGTGGCCTTGTGTAATAGGGCTCAGTAGCTCAGCCTCCCCAGTCACCTGAGCTGGGCCCTCTAAGTACACCCCTTTGTGGGCTGTGAGCACAGTTTTGTTGTAGTTGAGACTTGATTGCTGCTGATGTCACTGGGAGGAATTGACCTGCAGGCCAATTGGCTGTGGGGACCAGCTGAGACTACAACTGCGGAGACACCCTTGTGGAGTAGGACTTGCTTCAATGGGGCTTTGGTGCTCACTAAGTCTACCCCTTGATTGTGTCTCTTATGGATGTGTAGAGTTATAATCTGGTGTGGTCTCACATTGACTACTGGGTACACTGGCTCTTGGGTAGGTGTAAAGTCAGCCACTGCCTGGGGCCATCCAGCAGGAGCTATAGAAAGATCTGAGGCTTTCTGACCCAGCCTCAGCTTGTCTGATTTTAGCCTGAGTAAGGACAGGCCATTCATATGCAAAAGCCGCTGCACTCAGCTTAGGTGAGGTTGTAAATTGGATGAGGCAAGGTCTTAGGGAATCACCAGGGCAGAGCAAACAGAAATAGCTCTCAGGGAGCCCTGCGAGCAGAGAGGTCCCAGCATGGGAATAATGATCCCTGTGAGCACCTCCATCTGGGAGAAAGCCACCCCCGACTTCCTGCCCCGATGCCAGACAATCCAGTTCCTTCTAGTATAGGTCTGTATCTCCCAGAGCCTCGCCCTTTTGTTTGTTTGTTTGAAGCCATTGAACCAGGAAGTCTGGAGCTCAGAGGAAGCAGGGCATTGTAAGTTCAGTTCATACACCAGCTTTTTAAGAGGAATAACTGGATCTCCAGCAGTCTCTGTGTCACTGAGCCCCAATTTTCACTGGTTTTTACAGCCTGTAGTTATGGAGACATCTTTTCCCAGCTCTGGAACCCTGGCTGGGGTGGGGGGTCTGGTGTGGGGCTGGGTCCCCTTGCTCCTCTGGGTGGCCTCCACAGAGACACTCTTCCTCCTGATTAAAAAAAGCAGCCCATGGGGGTGCTGACCAGCCAGTTCCACGCCTCCACACCTCCTACCAGTCTCAGGTTGCTTTTTTCTTTACTTCTCTAGTTGTAGGACTTTCCACGGTGGAAGACCTGTACAGACCAGAAATGAGCAGCTGGCCTTCACACAACCTGCAGGACGATAGTGTTTCTCCACGGGAGAGAAGTGGTTTGTTTAGAGAAAACAGATGGCATCATCCTGAGTAAGGCCCTCGTTAGAACTCCCAGCAGCCAGCAGGCATCTTGGTGCTTTTTTATTTTATGTATTTCAAATTTATCTTTATCGTTGAAAGTATTACAGATGCGCCCCCCTACCCCCGTATTTCCTCTTTCCTCCCCACTCCCACACTATTGTCTGTGTCCATGGGTGTGCATCTATGCACGTAAGTTCTTGGTTGGTTATTCTCTTCTACTCCTACCCCTTTCTCCTGAGATTCTTTGGTCTCTTGCATGCTTTTATGACTCTGGATCTATTTTGTTTATCAGTTTATATTGTTCATTAGATTACACATTTAAATGAGATCATGTGATATTTACTTTTCTCTGACTGGCTTTTTTCACTTAGCATAATAACTGCCAGGCCTCTGGCATGTTGTCTCAGAGGGTAAGAGATCCCTCTTTTATACAGCTGCATAGTATTCCATGGTGTAAATGTACCACAGCTTTTTTTATCTACTCATCTGCTGATGGGCACTTAGGCTGTTTTCAGGTCTTACCTTTTTAGATGGCTGGCCATGGTCAACTCAAAGAGAATATACCTACAAATATAGTTATTGGGAAATGCATAGGATTTGGTGAAGAAAACAAACTTGCTTGAGGGATGTAAAAGATTTGAGGAAAGGGGGAGATGTATTACGTTTCTGGATGAGAGTGTTGGTCGGTCAACACAGTCCCTCCAGAAGGTGTTGCAGTAGATCAGAGACGTGGCCACTGGCAGATGCAGCTGGAACACTTGGGCCCCCTGTGAGGCCGTGGGCTTGAGCATCACCCAAGGCCAGGACCACAACTCTGCTCTCAGAGCCTTTGCTGAGCAATCATCCAGCAAGAGATGCAGAAGGAGGCTGGTCACAGATTCCCCACAGATGAGGGCGGGGGCCCAGCCTTCTGGTGACGGGAAAGGTCTGGGGGAACCAACGGAGGAAGAATGATGATACCTGAGGGGACTTTCACCTCGAAGCATGCGGGACCTGGGAAACCTGAGGTTCAGGGAAGCCAGCAGTGAAGTAAGACGGAAACCATTTGCCTTGCCAGGAACTTACTAACACACCGTGGGCTCAGCCAGCCTGTTATGCAGATAGAATGGAAGACAAGACAAAAGGCTTCCATTGCTCATTCCACAGCCAAACCACAGATCCTGGCAACTCCTCGCCTCAGAGGCAACCAAAACACATTCCCAGGGTTTGGCTCCTTCCTCCTGAATTCTATACCTTAAGCTAAAGAAGCCAGTCATGCGAGACTGGCCTGCTGGGAAGTGCATCTGTGGTCTCTGCAGAGATCTTTGCCCGCCCTTCTCTCCGATCTCTCCTCCCTCAGGCTCCCACACACCAGCTCTGGGATTGCCCATTAATGACGTCACTTTTAGATTCTTCTAATTTGCTTCCAGGAATCTTTTTTTTGTTTGTTTGAAGCCATTGAACCAGGAGAAAAAAAAATTACTTTTCCCCACTTTGGAGACACCTTGTGGACCATCCATCAAGAATTCCATAACATACAGTTAACAAACATTTTGAAGGCCAACAAATTGTTGGGCCTTGGGCCAGGCTTTGGAGATGAAAATAAAGAAGGTTGGAGTTGTTTATTATTATTATTATTGTTATTATTATTATTATTAATCAGATTGAAGGGTGTGGTCTGGGAACCTGGTCCACGGGAAGAAGTGTCAGAATAGCTGGATTTGACTCCAGCCTCTGATAGGTGATGGCAGAACAGTCGCCAATGGTCACTGCGTCTCAGGTTCCTCATCCGTACACTTCAGTGACGGGCCTGGATTGTCTCGCTGGGCCATCCAGCTCTAACACTGGATGTTGGTGAGTCTGTGAGCACAGGCAGAATCACGAGTAACTGGAACGATCTCACTCCTATGTTCTCAGAAGAGCGTGGTCAGGTGATTTGGCTTTTATTATTATGATGATGTACCAGTTGATATATGCAAAGGAATGTATCACCCAAGTAATGAAGCATAACAACATAATAACAACAACCCCACACGCTAACATTAAAAGTCACTAACATTCTGACTTTTATTTCTAGAATCCCCTTGTTTCAAAGAATAAGTTAGGTCATGTGTATTCAGCCTCAAATAACATGCTATTTATGTTTGCTTGCTTTATAAAAATGGTATTATGCTCTACCTAGTCTTCTTTTCATTTGCTTTTTTTCACTCAATATTATGTTGCTAAGATCGGTCCATGTGGCATGCAGTAAAACCGTATAAAGTTTTACTGGGTGAGTATGAATAAATAATTGTTTATTTATTCCCTGGACATTTGGACAGGGGTTATTTCCAGTCGTTAATACAACGTTACTATGAATGTTCCTACACATAAATGCTATGCGAGTGTTTCTCTGAGGTTTCTGCTTAGAAGTAGAATTACGTGAATCTTGGACAGGTGTGTAAGAGTTTCTCTTGGGTAGAATTGCTAGGCTAAAAAGTATGCGAACATTCAACCGCTTTTCCCCCCAAAGTGATTGTATCAATTTACACTCCTATCTCCAGTGTAGAAAATGCCCCTTGATTCACACCCTCACCAAGACTTTGACAGGGTCAGGCTTCTTAATTTTTGCCAGTCCGGTGGGTGAAAAGCAGTATCTCACTGGTGTCTGAATTAGTGTCTCTCCGATTACTAATGAGGTTGTGTGTTCTCTCATGTATTTCCAGGCTGCTCGTGTTTCCTGCTCTGTGAGCTGCCTGTCCCTGTCTTTTGCTCATTTTTTTTTCTATTGGACTGTTTGGTTTTGTGTTTACAGTGGTACCTCGAGGTACGAGTTTAATTCGTTCCGTAACCTTGAGGCGTGGGAAACTATGAGATGCTAAAGTCGCAGTAAACTGGTGGGTCGTGTGCAGCCGGCCAATCCGCAAGATTACTCCTATCTCAAATGTTTCTCGTATTTCAAAGCAAAAATCGCTCACTTGATGGCTCATATCTCAAAAATCTCGTATGTTAGGGCACTCGTATCTCGAGGTACCACTGTACTTACTTAGTGGACTTTGAAGACTTCAAAATGAATCCTCTTTATGTGTTTTTTTTATTGATCATGCATATTGTAAGTATCTTTTCCTGGCATGTGGCTTTCAGGTCACTTTCATTATGGGGTCTACTGTTCGAAGTTCTTAATGTTAATGCAGTCAAATTTATTATTTCTTTCTTTCCTGGTTTGTATATTTGTGTTCTGTTTAAGAAACCTTTGCCAACCTGGGGTCCTAAAGATATGCTTGTACAGTGTCTTAAAACATTTTAGAGTTTTACCGGTTACATCTAAGTCTGAAATCCACTAGGGTTTGATTTTCTCTATGGTGTAAAGCAGGATCTAATTATATTCTTTTCCCATGTGAATAACCGATAGATAGTACATTTGTTGAAGAATTTTTTCCTTGTGATCCATAGTGCCTTATCTATACTAATAAAAGGGTAATATGCTAATTAGAGCCAGAGACCTTCTGAGAGACCTTCTGGATGTCCTTCCAGACAAAGCCATGGTGGTGGGCCCAAGGCAGAGGCAGGTTAGGGGCAATCAGGCTGGTAGGGGAGAGAAGTTGGGGGAGAGCAGGATGGCAGGGAATGGGAAGTTGGGGGTGATCAGGCAGGAAGGTAGGTGAGTGGTTAGGAGCCAGCAGTCCCGGATTGTGAGAGGGATGTCCGACTGCCAGTTTAGGCCCAATCCCTGTGAGGTCCCAGTTTGGAGAGGGTACAGGGTAGGCTGAGGGATACCCCTTCCCCATGCACAAATTTCTGCACCAGGCCACTAGTCCTATATAATAAAGAGATAATATGCTAATTAACCAAACAGCAGAACGACTATCTGGGAGACCTTCCGCATGACTTTTCAGACAACCTTCTGGACAAAGCCAGGGCTGTGAGGGCTGGCCAAGGGCCAAGCCCCTTGCATGAGTTTTGTGCATTGAGCTGCTAGTCTATTATATTCCAAGGACCCACACCCCCTTCTCTCTCTGTCTCTGTTTCTGGTTCTTTAGTCTACTCCACTGGGCAATTTGTCTATATCTATCCTGGTACAACATTGTCTTTATTACTAAGCTTTGTAGTAAGTCTTGCTATTCCTCTTCAGGGGTGCCTTGTTTATTCTTAGGTCTTTGCTGCTCCATATAAATTTGAGAATTATTGGCCAAAGTTCCTCAACAATCCTATTTGGCTTTCTATTGGAATTAGATCCATCTGGGGAGGAGTGGCATATGTATGATATTTCCAAAAGATTATATTGTGGTCCTTGAGTCGCTGTTGGTCTAGTGGTGAAGACAGACTGAGACAGATCACTATAATACCATGTGGTAAATATTACATAAGCATGAAACACCAAGGAGGAGTTGGGAAGGAGTTAGAGAAGGTAATGTGTCAAAAGGTTCTCAGTAAACAAAGATTCTGTATCCTGATTTTGGAAGTACAAAGTAAGTGAGAGGGAGGAAGTATAGAAAACACACCGTAGGGAGCTCTATTCCACCCAGTTGCTTTGGGGGGCACAGGTCTGATGTTAAGGTTTCCAGCAGCTACCACCAATAGCCACAAAAACAACTATAGATGGTAATTACGAGGAATGTTGAATACAGGTGAATGATCGGCATGGAGAGGGAGCTGGGTAAGGAAGGCGCCTTTCCTTGGGTAGGGAAGATGCTGAGGTTTGAGCCAGGTTTTGAAGGATGTGGGAGCCCTGTATTCCAGACAGAGAGAGCCACCTGAGAAAAATATATAGGAAGAGAATAAAGAAATTCCCTGGGGTGCAGGGATCCTTCTAGATAGGCTTAAGGTAGGGCAGGCAGATGACTGCAGTCTTTCATACCAGTCTTTAGATTTCACCACAAAAGGGAGCGTTGACTTTACCCAAGGAGAAAATGACCCAATGAGAGTGGTATTCGGAGGAAATTGTCCTGGCATCATACTGCTGCAATTTTCCTCTTTGCAAATTATAATTCATCACGGCCTTTAGGAAAACGTTGTCACGCATGTCTCTCCTGATGTGGTTCACATCTGGCTCAGCCATTGCCATACAGAATATTTAGGAAATCTGTGTAGCATTACTATCTAATAACAGTTACTTTATACACCATGAAGCAACCCACAAACTTAGAAATGGCACACATCCCTCTGGAGTAATTTAGTCCAAGTTCCCTATGTGACAGGAAACCCCACGTCGTAGCATCTACTGGTCTGGACAACAGCATGAGCACTGAGAACCAGGGAGGTTGAAATTCATCTTAGGACTGTATTTCAACGTTAGTGACTCTTACTTTCAGTTTTCTTTCCTTGCATGTATAAAGTTTGGAGAGGGTGCTAAGAAAGCATTCTGCATAACATATTTAGAGCAGAGAGTTAGCAGGGTTTGTTTTCCTTTTTAAAAGAAAGTTATAATTTTGTAGCACGTGGCCATCATGATCAGTTAAAATATTTAGGTTTAGAATTTAGGCTTGGCTTTTGGCTGAACTCGTTTTTTCCTTCGTTGTGTTTTGCAGGGCTAAGGAGCTCCTTCAGCCCTTAGGAGAAACAAGGGTCAGAGCTCCTCTGTTGTTCCATGACAGAGCCTGCAGGATGTAGAAACACCAAGTGCCACAGGGGCTGAGTGTTTGGGGCAGAGAAGTAGATGAGGGAGCATGCACTTTCTCAGCCCAAGATGTGCTCCTCCTTTGCAAGACTATAGACATGCTCTCCTTGACCCCAGTTAGTGGTAATCCATGTGCAATCCATCCTCTGGGACAGCTGTTATCAGGCTATTGTGGGGAAAGCATGTCCTTGTTTAACTTTTGATGGAGAGGAGGAAAGGGCCAGGTTTTATGGCTTTGACCGCCATGCATTCACATCATATAATCCAAGTGGCTGTTTTCTTTGGAAGCTTTTCCCCATGGGCTCTGGTGAAGCAAGTTGAATTTGGGGAGTGCTAAGATGAATCACAGACCCATCTTCCCTGGTTCACCCCTAACTCTCACCTGGGAGGAGACTTTCATTCTCAAATGAAAGAATTCCTGGAACAAAGAGTCCTGGTGAGACTAGGTTTTGAAATTTTGTCAAGGTGGACTGTCTATATTGGGCTTGTTCACTGTGATCCTAAGTGGTTATTTCCTGTGTAAGGAAGTGAAAGTAAGATCTAGAAGAGCTACAGAAAGTGTAGTTTTGTGGTCATTTTTCTTGAGGAAAGTCATCCATTTACTTAACAAATATTTATGGAAAGCCCTGTGCTAACTGCTGTGCTTGTGGTTGGGAGTACTAGGGGATATACTGACAAACACGATAAATCATGGCCCATGAATCATTGATGTGACATATGGCAGAGTAGCAATTCTCAAAGTGTGTACTAAATGATGCCACCAATTTCATGAAATTCTCTTGCCTTCACCCAAACAAAGTAGAAAGGAGGATTTTTTTCTCAAATAAATTTGGGAAAGAATGTATATTCTGTTTTGGAGATACACATAGACATCATAGAATAATAAAAACTGTGATATATTCTGTTATAAATAATTATGCCATTCCTTGTTCAATTCAGCATTTATCAAAAGCATTTAGACTTGGAAATCTAGCTACTAATATCTTGAGATCTAGTTTTCTGTGAAACACTTTGGAAAACACCATGGTGGAGGCAAGTCAGTGGAAAATAATAAGTGTCAAAAAAAACTTTTATTTATACATTAGATATATTGTTGAATTCGATTGGCTAAGATTTTGTTGGGGATCTATGTTTATAAATGATATTTGTCTACGTTTTCCTTTATTGTAATGTTCTTAATCTGATTTGTTATTAAGGTAATACTGGCTTCATAAAATAAGTTAAAACATGTTCTTTCTGCTTTTATTTTTTGGAAGAGCTTGTAGGGAGATGGTATCATTTCTTCCTTAATGTTTGGTAGAATTAATCAGTGAAGCCATATGGACCTGATAAATTCTATTTTTTGAAAGTTATTAACAATTGACTAAATTTCTTTTATAGATATAAGCCTAATCTGATGTTCTGTTTCTCTGTGTGTGAGTTTTGGAAGTTTGTGTCTTTCAAAGAAAGGAACTATTTCAACTAAGTTATCAATGATGAACTTGAAAATGGAGAAAGTGTGTGTCCTGAAAGCCTAAGATATTTACTATCTGGAATTTTGGAGAGTTTGCTACTCTTGTTTTAGAAGATTGTCAGATGATTGTGATCACATAGATTCAGTGTCAATGTCTATGTTTATGAGCATAAGGTCAAATGGAGATTTCAAACATAGGTTTCTTGGCAGTTTCAAAGGGAAAAAGTGGACAGTGAGTTGAATAATCATATGGGAAATGTGGGAACAGATCACATAGCATGCACTAGAACCTACCCTGAGGCAGAATAACCATGTTCTTGCCGGGGTCCCACAGTGTGGGTGTTCTGTCTGTGTCTGCATTGCAGCTCAGTAACAGGTCATGGCAACGAAAAGGTTTTCTATCTCTAATTTCTATCCCAGAACACTGGAATTAGATACCTAGCAGAATTTCATGCTGCTTCCAATAATACCACAGTGCTAATCTAGCTTCAACTGAAGATCATCTTTACATAATCGGCAGGTAACACCTTATTAAAATCATCATTGAAGAATTGCCAGCAGGCAGAGTTTTAGTTAAGTATGAGATATCAATACCCTAAGCCAGTAAATAAAGCTTAGTGATACCATTTTGTACAGTATGTCTTTGTGTGCTCTGAGCAGGAAGTTCAGACGTCCCTCTCAGGAGTCCCTCCACCTTACTGGCCCACGAATCCCTGGGTATTCTTTACTATTTTGCATGCTCCTGTCTCGGGCCATGAGTGACACCCGGATGAGCTCTACTAGTAACCCGCCCACCCCCCGAAAACCAAGCATCTATCCTTGTTCTAGACTTCCCTTCCCTCCTGTTGAGATTGTTGTTGGCATACTTCCTTGCCTGAGGACCTCTGTTAAAACTCATATTACACAGAATCTCTAGTCCATAAACACGGATGTTTTCTCAATGATTTAGATCTTCTTCAAATTCTCTCAACTATGTTTTGTAGTTTCCAGAATATTAGTTCCCCCACTGTACTCATGACATGCATGCAACCCATCCACATTATAGTTCCTCAAGCACATGGTCTTACCCCCACACTGTCTAGAGAACACAGACCATAACTGAGTCCCAATGTTCTTCTCTATTTTGCACAGAAGAAGTGCTTTTGTGTCCTCGAGATAAGAGAGCAGCATAATCCTTTTCATTTCATTAACAGCCGTGCTGCACACAGCAGATGCTGGCTCTTCATCCGCAGGTTGCTCTAGAGTCCTTCATTTTGACAGGACAATGCGTCCTCTTTCACATCCACCACCTTTCCCTGAAGGAGCCACCTCTGCAGGAGTCTCCCAAAAGGAGGGGCGGTTGACCCTGGTGGCTTTTACCATCCCGCACGGTTCTGCACGCACAGTCCCGCCTGCTGAGCAGGGCTGGGTCAACAGAGGGCAGGGCTGGACTCCATGGCACGCAGACCCACAGATGTGCAATCAAGTTCAAACCACAAAGCCTCTTAGGAAATGTGTGTGGGGTTTGCAGGGTCAGCCAGAGGCACAACCAGAGCTTTTGTCTTCGGTCTCCAGCCAAGCCTCCGCCTGCCTCTGGCCAGTCCACCCGGATCTTTGGTTCCCCAGGGGCTTGTCTCTGAGCTCCAGACCTCAGCCCCTGGAGCCCATTCTGACCCCATTCTATCCTCCCTGAGATAGGCCCCCAGAGAGGACTGGCCTTGTTTCCTTCTAAACATTCAAAACTAAAATGGAACAGATTTTGATAAAATATTGAGTGGTTTTGTGTAATAAAGGGTAAAGGGAAAAGATGTATTCCAGCCAACTGAGAGCATGGGTCCTGCTTCCTCCTTGCCAAATGGAAGTAATTGAGGTGAACCCTGTGCATTATTGGGAACTAGATCTTAAAGAAGACGGGGCGAAGCTCCACGCTGGTGGTACCAAAAGCACCCACTTTGGTGCCAGCCTAGCCTGGTGCCTGTGAGACCTTAAGCAAGTGAAGGTGAGTTAAATTAACCTCCGAGCTACCAGTTCCTTGTTCATAAAACAGGAAAATACCTACCTCACCTGTCTTCCGTTGGGGTTGTATGAACTAACATATGGACAGTGCAGGCACATGGCAAAGGCTCAGTAAATATTAGTTTTCTTTCCTTTTCATGAAGGAGCGGCTGAGGATGACAGAACTCTAACTCAGATTCAGGCACAGGCATAAATGGAGACAGATATTGATGGAGTTCCCACAAAGTGCAGGAGCCCGGGACCTGGGTGGAGGATGTAGACAAGCACAATTAGAGACAGGGTGGGACCATAATAAGATCAGATCAGATGCATGAGAGATCCTGGTAGGAACAGCTCCTCTTGGGTGTGCAGGGAAGGCGAGGTTCTTGGAGGTAGTTCTCTGTAAGCCTAGGTCAGAAGATGAACAGCAATGACCTGGGCTGGGATAGTGTTTGGGCAGGGGAAACAAGTAAATGTTTCTACATCTAGGCATATAGCTAAGAGAAATAAAAAATACACATCCACAAAAAACCAAAACAAAAACTTGTACATGTTTTTAATCCTAATATATAAAAACTCAGGGTCTGTAACATCCAAAATGATCAAAGGCTCGACCAACCGGAAATCAATCCTGCAGTCAGTCAACTCAGCATTGACTGCTATGGCCGCAGGCCCGGCAACCCCAACCCAGCACTGACTGCCGAGGGGGCTGCGGATCAGGCACAGAGAGAGATTTAGAGAGAGAGACAGGGTCTGATCCATAGCCTCTGTAGCAGCTGTTGATCAGCACTTGCCTCTTTCTTTCTCTCCGAGCCTGGCCAGCAGCTGTGCCTTGATTTCTCTCTGGGCCTCTGCCGCTGCCAGGGCTGCTGATCAGCCCCACCTCTCTAATCAGGAGACAGGCCCAGAGACGCTGACTGGCATAGAAACCAACCAATCAGAACCAAATCTGGGTGAAGTGGGAAGGCAGAACCAAAGGTGGGGGATGAGGAGGGGTTTTAAGGGCAACAGCTATTTGGTGTAAGGTGTAAGAAAGCAGTTCAATTTTTTAATGACTGGTTTGGCAGTATAGGGCATATGGCTGGCTATCAGTCTAGATATCAGTTCAGGGATTATGTGTTTTTGTCTGCCAAGAGTATCTCCTTCTTCTGAAAAAGGCTCTCCTTCTCCCCCCATTTAAACAAGCCTATCCTATATGGTCTATCTATACTATGTAATAAATGGGTAAGACCAAGTCAACCCATATCTTCTGGATGTCCGACTTACTTCTAAACAAAGCCATGGTGGTGGGGGCTGAGGCAGAGGCAGTTAGGGGCAATCAGGCTGGCAGGGGAGGGCAGTTGGGGACAACCAGGCCAGCTGGGAAGGGCAGTTAGAGTGATAAGGCAGGCAGACAGAGGGGTTAGGGGCAATTGGGCCAGCAGGAAGGTGAGCAGTAAGGAGCCAGTGGTCCAGATTTTGAGAGGGATGTCTGACTGGAGAGGGTGCAGGCTGGGCTGAAAGAACAACCAACCCCCACCCCAGCATGAATTTCGTGCACCAGGCCACTAGTATTTAATAAAGTTCATAGCAGTATTATGTGTAATAGCTAAAATGTGGAAACAATTCAAGTATCCTTTAACAGATGAAGGATAAACAAAAGAATAAGGATAAATAAGAAGAATTGAAGTAGTGACGGATCTTGAAAACATGCTACAGGACACTACAAGCCAGTTGCAAAGAAACATGTATGATTCCATTTATATGAAATCTTCCAAAATAAGCAAATCTATGCAGAAAGAAAGCAGGTGGTGGTTGCCTAAGGCTGTGTGTGGGTTTGCAGAAATGGGGAGTGGCTCTAATGAGTACAAGGCTTCTTTTTAGGGTGACAAAAACATTCTAATATTGACTGTAGTCATAGGTGTAGAACTATGAATATGCTAAAACCATGGACATGCACACTTTCAATGGGTGAATTCCATGAAATGTGAATGAGATCTCAGTACAGTTATTTTGACAAACAACCACTTTGAGTAGTAACCCCCACATCAATGGTAGCTGTCATGGACTTATCAGCACGTATTTCTCTCCATTCCACTGGACTGGCAGACTAAGGGAATCATTTTTACTGGATGAGGATGCCAGACACAGTGAGACCATGAACCATCCCCAAGCTCGTATAGCTTTGCAGAAGATCCAGGAGGCGCCCAGATCTCCTAGCAGATAGTTCCAGATAGTAGACAGATGCATGGTTTGCAAGCTGTATTTTATGGGGCCCCGTGGGTGGGGACAGCGAGTGGGGGTGAGCATGAGAAATAGAGTTGCTGATCAGATGAGCTCTGGTCTTCTATTTGGGTTGAATTAAAGCGCATACGAGACTCATGAATATGCTTTTTTAAAAAAATAAATAAATAAATAAAAGGATTTCACTTTCAAAATCCATTGCCCTTAGACCTAGGGTTCTCAGATTATAAAGACAGTGAGCAGGACACTTCCTCGACCTCAGCAGCCAGCATGCTGTTGTATTCTTAGAAAACTGTCCACATTTCTACAGAAATAACTCAGGGCTGCCAACATCTTGTTGCTTCAGCGTTGACTCTTCGCTGAGGAATGTTCTTGCAAGGTATCTGTTTACAACACTGATCACCAATGGACGAGGGAGAAATATTGCCCCGGGCGAAAATATGTTCTGTTGGTAGAAAACAATACCGCTGGAGTGTTTACGAAATGATCAGGAAACACTGTCACTTAATCCGAATGTTGCACCAGCTGCCCTTGTCCCCAGAAATGCTCCCACCCTCGTCTGAGACTGTCTTTGGAAGCAAAAGTTCTTTCCCAGCATAATCGAGGTTTGTTCTCAATTTGTCTTGACAAGGAATGACATACATTTACCAGACAAAGGAGTTCCCGTTTTTCACTCCCCTGTGTTTAATTCGCAGGGACAGGAAGCTGGACATATCTCGAAGTGGTTTTGGCCTCGGAGGGGCCCCGTTCGTTAAGGACCATGGTTCGCTGGTTTCTGTGCGTCTTCCAAGGGCCAACAGGCTGCTTGCCCGTCACTGGTAGGAGGCCTGGTGAACAAAAGCCCAGGAGCCTGAGTGGAAGGAAGGATGATGTGACCTTCGACCTCCACTAGCAAGGCCTGGAGGGAAAGAGGCAAAGTCAGGCTCTGGTAAATGTTCAGTGACAGATCTTGTTAGGGTTAAAAAAACAGCTCGGGCGCCCAGCTGGGACTGCATCCGGAGGAGTGCTCAGAGGCCTTCAGCGACAGCTCCTGGGCCCCCTGCACAGCTGTACCAGGGGCCCCCTGGGTGCTCTGTCGGAGCTGCTCCTGCCTGGACCCCCATCTGTGTCAGGTGCGTGAATAGGAAGATTCATTCATTCCCACCCCTGTTACCACCAGCATGTCTCCACCCTCCTGATGCTACAGTGAGGTTCTACCGGTGACAAGGCACCGAGCCTGGCTTTTCTTGGATAAACATAAGCATCAAGGAAGTGACCTGGGCTTAGTGATCTTACCAAAGGGATGCCAGAGAGCTCTCTGGTCCCTTCTACCATGTGACGTCACAGAGAGCGGACAGCTGACTGTCACCCAGGAAGTGGTTTCTCACCAGACCCTAACCACGCTGGCACCGTGATCTTGGACGTACCGTCTCCAGACCTGTGAGAAATACACTTTGGTGGTTTCTAAGCCACCCAGTCTTTGGTACTTTTGCTCTGAGCTGACTAAGACAACACCTTACATAAATACAGGGAGCGGGTAGTCAGGTGTGATTCGTGTTTAGCTGGCAGGCTGAGTGGAGTTGAGATGAAGAATCTAGGCACTGAAATAGATGACAAACTTCAGATCGAGAGAATCTGCTGCAAACAGAAGGCCTCCATGATCTCCACCTCGGAATCATCTCCCCCGTCCCCCCCAGACCTCCCACCCCTAGTATCATGAGTGTTTTGGGCACATCTGGAGAGAAATGAATGACCCATTTTATTTGTGCCAATAAAGAGAGAAAGAGACCCGCCTGCCCTGCATTGCGAGGTTGAGCAGCGTGGTTCTCACGAGCCTTTGCAGCAGTTGGCGTGTTACTGAGGCACGGGTTGGAGCGGCCCAGGACCTGGCGTCCGCTCCCTGAATAAAACTCCAGTCCATGGGGAGCGTCTGGTGAGGAGAACTGAGGGTGTGTGCAGGGACAGGTGATGGTGGAGGGGTGTGAGGTGGGAGACAGCCTGTATGAGCACGTCCGTTTTCCAGTATTCGGGGATTCCTGAAGGTTTGGACATATTCCTCTCACATATCCAGGGACTGCTATAAAAAAGTGTGACACATTAAAAAACACTTTTTATCTCGAGACAATGATAGATTCCCAATGCTCTGCTTTCTCTCTTTATCCTATTATGACCAGTTTCTTTATCCTCAGTAGCTTTTCCTGCTGCGAGGCCACCATCCTTCCAGGCCAATTAATTAAGCACTATTTTCTCGGTAACATTTTCCATGATCGCCTCTCATAGCACCACATGCACCCCCTCTTTTTTAATGCTATCTTGTGTTAAAATGATCTGTGTATGTTTTGTTTCCAGTTCTAGATCATAAGATTCTGGTGGGTAGCGGCTCTTATCTTATTCGTCTTTGTATCTATCCACAGGCCCTTGCCCTGGGCCTTTCACATAACTTGATCTCAACGTTCATTTATTTACCTATTATGAATAAGTAATTAGTAAGTAACTAATAACAATAAGTAGAATTTATTAAATACCGTGGTAAGCGCTAAACATTCATTGTCTCAAATATTACAGAGTTGTGAGGATTAAATGAGATATTGCAAATAAAGGCCTTGAGACACAGTGGCACTCAGTAAGTGGTAGCAATTATTATTATTGTTGTTGTTATTATTCTGAGTTAACAGGTGTGAAAACTAAAGCAGGTAGAGATGAACTCACTTGCTCAGTTGTATAGCCAGATGGAGTTGGAACTTGAGCCCAGGTGTCTGTCCGTTTTGCCTGTTTTCCTTCATTTAGCATAATGATTTTGAGGTTCAGCCGTGTGTTGTTGTATATATTGATAGTTCACCCCTTTAATTGATGAATAGTATGCCATGGTATGGATATACTACAATTTATTAACCCACTCATCTGTTGATGGACATTTGAATTATTTCCAATTTTCAGCTAGTACAAATAAAGCACCTGAGAACATTCATGTGCAACCTTTGTGTGGACATATATTTTGTTTCTTTTGATTTGAATAAAATGGTTAGGTTGTATGGTTGGTGCATTTTTAACGTTTAAGAAATTGCTAAGTTGTTTTGGGGTTCTGTACCATTTTCTGTGCCTATCATCAGTACATAAAAGTTTTAGTTTTTCTACATAATTGTGAACACTTGGTATGTTCATTCTTTTTAATCTGAGCCAACTTAGTGGGTGTGTAATAGTAGCTCATTGTGGTTTTAGGTGGTATTGTTGTACCTATGTCAGAACAATGACTAATGATGTTCAACGTCTTTTTATGTATTTACTAGAGACCCAGTGCATGAATTTGTGCACAGGTGGGGTCTGGCTGGTTTGCCTGATGGAGTCCCATCATGCAGGGCCAGCGGAAGAGAGGCCACAGGCGGTTGGCCGTCTGGCCTCACCCCCAATTGGGGTGTTGGGGATTAGTAGGGGACTGGACCAGCCTAGGGGAGCTGATTGGGGCCCAGATCAGGCTGGTTGGCTGCCACAGTGCGCATCATAGCCATTGGTCATTCTGGTCATTCCTGTTGTTAGGCTTTTATATATGTAGATTGGCCATTCATAGCGCTTCTTTGTTGAAGTCTGCTTATATTGTTTTGAAATCTAAGTTCTCTATATATTTTGGATGCAAGTCCTTTATAAGATAAATGTATTATAAATATTTTCTATCAGCATTTTTATGTTTATTTTTCTTACTGATATTTTTCAAAGAGTGAAAGTTTTAAATGTTGGTAAAGTTTAATTATCAATGTTTTTTTCATTTATGGAAAATGCTTTTGGTGTTTTATCTAAGAAATCTTTGCCTGCCCTAAGGTCTCAAATGATTTTTCTGTGTGTTTTTCTAGTTTTGTACTGTTTCACATGAAGCAATAGGATACATTTTCAATTGTTTTTTTGTGTGTGATAGTAAGGATTGATATTTACTTTTTTAATATGGGTACTTAGTTGATTGAATATTTATTGAAAAGGCTTTCCTTTCCCCATTTAATTGCTTTGTCAAAAATCAGTTGATTTATTTCCTAACTCTATTCTGTTCCAATGATCTATATCTATATCCTTAAGCAATCAATACTAAGGGGTCTGAATTTACTATATAGCTTTATAGTAAGTATTGAAATGAAGCAGAAGAACTCCTCAAACTATATTCTTTTAAAAAATGGTTTGGCTATTCTAGGTCCTTTGAATTTCCACATAAATTATAGAATCAGCTTGTTAATTTCTAAAAAAATGCTTGTGGGAATTTTGATTTGGTTTGTGTTGGATCTTGGGAAGAATTTGGGCAGCATTGCCATTTTAATTGTATAGTGTTTTCTCATCTCTTCACATGCTATATTTCTCCACTTATTTAGATAAGAGAAACTGGGGTAAGAGACAAAGTATTTTGACATTAATGTTAAACCATTGTGAGTCTCACAATTATTGTTCAACTGTTGTTGGAAAATTTTCTTCCTCTTCTTCCTCCTCCTCCTTCTCTTCCTCGTCCTCTTCCCCCTCCTCCTACTCCTTCTTCTTCTTCTTTTGTTTGTTTTTTTTGGTTTGGTTTGGTTTGGTTTTTATCAAAGGCAAATTTATCACAGATTTTAATTCATATTCTGTTTTTTTCTTCGATTGTTCAAATTTTTTATATTGTTTTAGTTTCTAAATATTTACTATATTTAGAAATATATTGAGAAATGAACCATGATAACACACTGTCAAATATAGGAACATAAAGCTGTAACTAGTATAGTGAACAATATCCATATTGGGGTATGATATAATACTATTTTCATTGGATTGCCATGAAAACCAAATGAGCTAAAGCATGTGAGAAATCACTCTAGAACAGCAAAGTCCTATTAATAATGTTTTTATTTAAAAGAGGTCCCCAAATAACCTTTTTGCCTTATTAATTGATGCAAGTTATTTTTATTTTTAATAAATATTCACCCCAGGATAGTTTTCTGTTGATTTTAGAGAGAGTGCAAAAGAGAGGAAAAGATAAAGAGAAATACGGATGTGAGAGAAACACATTGATTGGTTGCCTCCTTCATGTGCTCTAGGGCACAGGCTGTGGAGGAGCCTGTGACCAGAATCAAACTTGGGACCCTTCAGTCCATAGGCTGAGGCTCCACTGAGCCAAACTGGCTAGGGCTTGATATGAGTTATTTTTTAAAGTGAAAAGCCAGTGAAAAAATTCAACAAACAACCTGTGGCAGAGACAGCTAGCTGATCATCAATAATTCATGCTTCCTTTCCACAATGCAGAGTACTGTTGGGAAGTGGCTACTCAGCCAGAAATGACATTTCCTAGTCTCTCTGCATCCAAGTGGGGCTGTGTGACTAGTTCTCATTGGTAGAAAGTGAGCTGGGTGACTGTCACTTTCAGGCCAAGGTGGTTGCGTATCCCATGTGCTTTCCCTATGCTTTAGTACCCTTCCTGGCGACTTTGGGAGTCCCATGTTGAAGAGATGACATCCCAAGAATGAAAAGAGCCTGAATCCTCAAGTCACCACTTGAGAAGAGGGCTACCAATCCAGCAGAGAATCCACCTTGGATCTGTGTAAGACAAAATAAAATGTTAATATGTTTAACTACTGAGTTTTACTGTTTATGATAGCAGGTAGTCTATTCACATAAGTAACCATTTTTGTATATACATATTTTTAATGAGAGGACATTTGAACAAAAGAAATGTAATAGGGTGGGTCTGTTTACCTTGTAAGAAATAAAAATAGACTAAAGTTAAATTCTTGGCCTATAACCTTAAAGTGATCCAAATCCAGTGAACCGTATAAACTTTCTTGGACTTTGTTCTAAAGAATGGGAAAAAAAGGTAAGCTTATTATCTAATAGATCTGGGCTTGGATTCCAGGTCTTCAAAATTCTTGCTGTGTCCAATTTCTTTGTGCATTTACCAGTGGTTTTTATTTTAGATCTATTAGTTCTCCTCCAAACATATCATTATTCTTAGCCCATAAACTGAGCTGGTCCTGTGGGTGCATTTTGTTGGACATCCTCACATTTCATACACAAGAACCTCAAACTTAAATGACTAGTACTAAACTTACTACCTTACCCCAATGTGCCTTTGTCTTGAATTCCATATTTCCATTAATTGTGCTGAGCACACTACTATTACAAATACTTGACTTCACATACTGCTGTGAAAGGATAGAATAATATATGTTGATGGTTACTTGGACATAGGTTTTTGCTCTCTGTAATATATGTAGATACATTAAATGAACAATTTTAATAGGGATTAAACTCTTACTTGTAAATAAATAGCTCTTACTTTTATTACATTTAGTTAGAAGATATACAGTAGACAGTGTACTCTTGGCATGTATGGATTTAACATTTGTGACTTTGATTCTTCACATGAGATTTCGAAAACACACAACAAAGAACAATTTTCTAGGAATTTGAGTCTTGAATTATGTGAAGTTGTGTGTGACTCCAGCTGACTACTAGAATTTATCTTAAATCTGCCTTAGGGTTCTCTACTTACTAGTGTGCATTCAATACCTCTTATGAAATAATAAAAAAAAATTTAATGAAAATGGCCTAGAAAAGACAACCAACTTTTAGTGTTGGTGATGGAGTTGAAGTAAAAAGAAGAAGTCCAAGAAAGTAATGGGTTTCAGTCATAAAATAGGAATTCAATATAAATTAAAGAATGAAATATTAACTTTGTGATAATTTCAAAGTAGGTGAACACGTCTACCATGTATTCTATAGAGAAACAAGAAGATTTGATTCATTAAACTGATTTATCAAGTGCTTAAATAAGAGTTCCTTTTATGAGATAAATTATTGATACATTTTATAAATCAGATTAGTTCTAGTATATAGAGAACATATATAAATCTTGGCTACATCTAAGCTCACAGGAAGACACTTTTCCTAAACAGGTTTATGAAGCCCATTTTCCTAAAGAGATGTGTCCTCCATAAAATGAATTCTAGAATCAGTTGATTTAGATTTTCTCCACCTCGTTCCTCTTAAATTCTTGGTGCTTGGTGCATGGATGAATGATTATAGACCACTCCATTGATATACACTGATATAGGAAGACTCTGCAATTTTCCAGATGCTTTAGGTAAAAAAATCCCGCTCTTGAGGTCAGAAGAGAGTAAGATATATATATATTTAAAAACTTTGGTTTCTTAAAAAATAATCTACCAAGATCAATCTTGTTTGTATAACCTCTAATTTGTTCCTTCAACTTTGGCCTTACAGGCACAATATATAAGCATATATCAGTGCAAGAAAACATTTTTAGTTGAGTGGATTATATTTTCTTCAGAAATTTTCCTGTGGTGTTCTTTGTTTTGGTCTCCTTTGTAGAATCGGGTTGACTAGATCAACATCATATTCCTTATATTTCTTAAACAGTCTGATATACTTTAAATATTTTAAAAAGTGGCGTGGTATCCAGCCTCCAAGATGGCTTGCAAAGATTCTTGCCTCGGTATTCACACCCATGGGGAGTCCCCTCCTGTACTAAATAAGCTGACCTCTGTAAGCCCTGGAATGCTGTGTATATGATGGTATATGACTTCTGAGTTTAGTTCATAAAAGAAGTTGTGGCTTTCATCTTTTTCTCTCTCTTGGATTATCACTCTGGGGGAAGCTAGCTGCCATGTTGTAAGGCCACTCAAGCAGCTCTGTAGAAAGACCCACGTGGCAAGGAACTGAGGCCTCCTGGATACAACTAGCACCAACTGGTCAGACATGTGAGTGAGCCACCTTGAATCTAGCCCCAGACAAGCCTTCACATGATATCACAGCTCTGGTCAACATCTTGACTCTTTTAAGTGGTTGTCCAGGGAAACTATGTGAGATAATAAAAGCTCATTGTTGTTTAAGTCACTGTGTTTTTTGATAATTTGTCATCAAGCTTTGGATAACTAGTATAATTAGTACTAGTTATCCAGTACTAGTTAGCACAAGCGGTGGTAAACGGGCAGGTGTTACATCTGGCTTTGCTGGAGAAAGCTAAGACAAGCAGCAGGAGGTGCATTCTTATTCTAGGTTATCATGTGAGCTGGGGCAGGGCATCTGTAATAGTGATCTCTTTGCAGAGTCCCAGGCACTAAATGAAAGTCAAGAGAACTCGGGGCTTTCTTCTGTGAATGTCTCTGTCTTTGAAAACGTCCCACAAAGCCAACAAAAATTTGGTTTCATTTCTCCGTTGTTTCAAGGATGTATTCTGATGTGGCAAAAATCCTTCTTTTGTGCTACGTATCAGCATTGAATGACTGAGGTGCAAATTCTTGTGAAACTGCCATTTAATTACACACGAAGCGCCATAGAATTTCACCCACAGAACAGTAGGGTTGTTTTGTCAAGTGTTCAAGACCTAAATTTGCCGCTGGCTCACCCCCAGCGCAGTCATGCGATTAGTCACGCAAGTTGTCACAACTCCCCACCCCCTGTCCCCCGCTTTGCCATAAAGGAATCATAGCTGATGGCCCCATCGTGCTCATTTCCCAAAGCATGTCTCTGAAAACTAAACTCACACATGCATATCGGTTTGGACTTCTTTTTCCTGTTTGTTTTGCCCGAAGCGTGGACCATGTCAGACAAGATGGAGACACCTTCACGGCCTGTTAGTCACATGTCACCAGAGCTTCTCAGTGGGCTGTCAGACAAGAAAGGAGCCTCCTGTAGCCACCTTAATCAGCATCCCCCATCTGTGAGGTCATCGGGACGTTTCCCTTTTCAGCTCTCATTAGTTGAGCGTTTTCCACAGGCCAGTCCTTATCTTTTGTACCTTTGGCCGCCCCATCCTGACAAAGCCTTTCTGCAGAATGACACTCTCCCCCTGGGACAACCGCCGTAATGAGCCACCAGTTGAGGTGCCCTTTGCACTCGCGGGCAGTAGATGTTGATGTTAGCCTTTCGTGTGGTAAAAGATGTTGCTTTTACCCTTGGCTTCTGCCTTCTACGTCTCATTATTCCTAATAGGCTGTGGCAATTAGGGTCCCGGGGCTGCGGATCACAGCCATTTGGAACAGGGAAGGGGCACGTGGGGAAAACAGTTGCTTTTCTTTACATGAACAATGTGATGCATAGCTCAGCCCGAATCTGCCAACAGCGAGGCCTGGTGGACCTCCAGCCACGGATGGGAAACTCCTCGGCGAGGCCTCTCACGTGTCCTCCCCTCGCAGTAGCTGCTGGCTGTTTTCAAACCCCTTTTGTGCAGGATTGGAGACGCTTGGCAGATGTTTCGGTGTGTTGGGTTTGGCCTGATAAGGAATTCATTACTAAACACAGGATTATTTGGGAAAGAAATGAGTACGTTCAGAGAGAGCTTTCTTTTTTCTTTCGAAGATAGTTGGCTGGAAAAAGGAAAGGATGTGACAAGCAGGTGTCTTGAGTGGCTCCTGGGCCCTCTGAGGAAGGTCCCTCAGACTGGGATTGGGACATCTTGCCTCCTGATGGAACTGGGTGGTTAAGTTCCGTGGGCTTTCCAGGGCTGTAGGTTAGTTAAGAAGCTGTCCCTTCAAGGTTAGAACAATACATTGGTATGATCCTAACAGCTTGGGGGTAAAGGGAACGAAGGGGGAAAAGTCCACACTAGAGTAAGTACAGAGGCTATCACAAATAATTAAAAGCCTAATATAGGGTCAGCATTCACATTCTTCCCAGTCCTTTGATCTGAAGCGCTTTCTATATTAGAAGGCAGACAAACAAACAAACAAAAACCCAGCATGCTTTCTGCTTCAGATGAGATGAGGCTGAAGGTTAAGGGACAATTCAGAAGAAAGACTTTAGCTCACTCAGCAGGGAAGCTTGAATGTTCTCCATCAGGATGAGATTTTTCTAAACGAATGCAAGAAAAAGCCCCTATATTAATCTGTGTATGAAAATGACCCCTGGGAAAGCCCCTCCAGTGAATGTCTCATAAATGAAGGACGTGCAGTGTCAGAGACCCTAATGTGCTGTTGCTGGAATCATCGATCGCGGGGATGTGGCAGGGTCAGCTGCTTCTGAGAGCCCCTTGCTGATTGATTCCTTGCTCTGCAAAGTGACACATTGAAAAATGCAAGTTTATTTCCGTCGGTCAGTCCACAGTAAAAAATATATGGCAATTGTGGAGTAGAGGATTCAAAATGTAGTTTTGAAAGTTCATTCTTCCTTGAATAGGTAAGAAGTCTCTAGAAGGAAGCCGAAAGAATCTCCTTTCTTTCCTTCCTCCTTCCCTTCTTTCTCCCCTTCCTCCTCCTCCTCACCTCCCTTTGATCAGCTGCTCTCAGTCCCAGGGATAATTCTTCTCTCCTTGGGGTCTTCCTTCCTTACTTTTTCAAGTCGTTAAGACCTTAGGCCCCAGGAGAGAGTGTGGGTTCTCTGCTGCTTTTGTTCTGGGCTGTTAAGCCTTCTGAGCAACAGGAGTCCTCCCGGTTTGGATGGCCAGCCCAGGTCAGCCGGGTGAGGGCTCAGGCCCAAGATCCAGTTGGCGATGAGGAGTTTATATCATTTTACATTTTGAAAATGCAACCAATATTGTTGTAATATATAGCACATTCACAAGAAAGGGCTGACTCTGCCAGGACAGCTTTATGAAAAGGAAAATTTGTTACTTGGTTTGCTCACTTTGAAGAGTAGAATCTTATTACAATAGGTCCATCTGGTCCAGCCTATCTATCTATCTATCTATCTATCTATCTATCTATCTATCTCTAGTCTATCTATCTATCTATCTATCTATCTATCTATCTATCTATCACAATACCTAAAGGGGACTTTATTTTTTATTTTATTTTAATTTTTTACAGAGAGGAAGGGACAGGGATAGGGAGCTAGAAACATCGATGAGAGAGAGCCATCCATCAGCTGCCTCCTGCACGTCCCCTACTGGAGATGTGCCAGCAACCAAGGAATATGCTTTAGACCAGAATCGAACCTGGGACCTTTCAGTCCGCAGGCTGACACTCTATCCACTGAGCCAAACCGGTTTTGGCCCTAATGGGGACTTTAGAAGATAATAAAAATGATTTTGAATGACTGAACCCAGTGAATAATTGACATGAGAAAACTGAAGTTTGAAGAAGGCAAGCGACTTTCCAGGGTTAACATATGTAGTATCTGGTGGAAGCTGCACCCAATCCTAAACTCTTTAGTCTAAATCCAGCATTTGTTTTCTACCATATTTGAGTCCTGAAATAGCTACTGAACTTTTCCCTCTTGCATCCCAATTAGGATGCCATAAGTAACCTTTATTCAGAAAAGTCTCCTAAGGTCAAGAATAGAGGACATGTGGGAGAGGGTGAGTTATGGAGCTGGAGTTGGAAAGAATTCAATGGCGTGACCGAGCTGTTCCTGCTGTTGTCAGCTATAATTCAACACGAGCTCTTAAGAGAGAACTTCCTTAATTTATGAGGGGGAAAAGTTAAAGTTCTTTTCTCCTCAAGTACTGGGTCCATAAATGGTTAGATTATATAAGACCCTTTTCTTTGATATGTTTATAGTTACTTTGTGCCAATTTGCAAGGTTGACGTACTTCTTTCAGAAAATAAAATTAAACATGTTATAGTAAACTACTGTTTGGAAATAAACTCAGTGGTGAATGAGCACTTCCCAGCCACGAGGGGACCACGGAGAACAGCAAAGAGGTGACTGAGCATCTGACTTTGGAAGAACTGGAAGAATGCACACACCTTACAGGAGGTGTAACATTAGGTTATAAACCACAATCGACGTCTGTCCCTAAGTGAACATAAGATTCTGACAATTGAGAGAATTTCACTCATCAGTGGTTTGGCTTTCAATTATTATTATTTTTTATAGCCACTTGGCAGAATAAATACAGGGTTACAAAGTGTTTGAAGTTTATTTACTTTACAGAATATTCCCCCCTCCCACTCCCCCCCAAATCAATCCACAGTGTCGACTTTTTTCTTAAAGTTGCAGACTTCAGAAGGACAATCCCCAACCCGCTTATTTACAGTGAAGAAGGCACAGGTGCTAGAGTATTTTGCCGCAGTGCCCTGCAGGGTCACATCAGGAAAGACTCCATGGAAAAGGTGTAACGTTCAGACTGGTGCAGCCACTATGAAAAAGGTATGGAGTTTCCTCAAAAGATACAAAAAATGGAACTGCCTTATGATCCAGTGATTCCACTTCTGGGTATATAACCTGAAGAAACCCAAAACACTAATTGGGAAGACTGTATGCACCCCCAAGTTCATTGCACTGTTGGGGGGGGTACAAGAAATGTCATACACACCCTTGTCTGAGAGGGTTTACACTACATCAGGAGTCCGCTAACTATGACCCACAGCCAGATGCAGCTCAGCCCCTATTTCTGTAGAGTTTTATTGGAATCCAGCCATGTCCACCTGTTTACTCATTGTCTATGACTGCCTTCATGTTTCCGGAATTGAACTAAAACTGTACCACCCATGTAACTTATTTACTATCTGGCCCTCCACAGAAAAGCTTGCTGACCCCTGTATCACATGGTGGCGAGAGACAATATTACTCACACACACTGCCACTTTTCATATTGCTACGCAGAACTCTCCTTTTCCTGCCTTATTTTCCCTTATCCATCATCTCTCCTCTTTTTCCTCCTCTGCTTGTCTGAATTTTCAGTCTCTCCTTTCCTCCACTCTTCTTACTTATTCCTGGTCTGTTTATTTATTTATTTTATATTTTAAGTTTATATTTTGTTTTTCAATTACAGTTTATATTCAATATTTAGTTATATTAGTTTCAGGTGCATAGCATAGTGTTTAGGCAATCATGTACTTTACTAAGTGATCCTTCTAGGACCCATCTGACACCATACAGAGTTCTTATAATATTATTGACTCCCTTCTTATGCTGTACTTTATATCCCTGTGACTACTTTGTAACTACCAATCTGTGCTTCTGAATTTCTTCACCTTTTCCACACAGTCCCCCAACAGTCAGATCCTGCCCTCCCCTCTGCAACCATCAGACTGTTCTCTGAGTCTGTAAGTCTGTTCCCTAGTCTGTTCTTCCACGTCTTTATTTCTTTCTACTCTTCTCTGTTCATTTCCCTCCCTTTCTTCACCTGTTTCTGCTCCTTGTCCATCCTTGTCTACTTCCTCCCACCTCTCACTTCTTCTTCCACTTCTTTCCTTTCCTCTTCTCATCTGTGCCTCCTTCATAGAACTGGTCAACTCCTTTGACAACTCCCTCCTCTTCTCTCCATTCAGAACAACCTCTTCTTGCTCCAACACAATCTTGTCTTCATTTCCCTCTTTAGATTTCCTTAGCCCACAGGGCAGGGTAGATATTTAACTGGTAAGGAAAGAGAGCAGGAAAGAATCAGTGCACACTGAGTTCAGTTGGCTGCTACCCTGATTGGTCAGCATCACATATTTTGAAAATTACTGGAGAATCCAAGATGGCAACATAGTTGAACACCTAGACTGCTGCCTCGCACAACAATTTCAAAACTACAACTAGAAGACAGAATGGACATCATCCAAAACCACAGGAAAGCTGGCTGAGTAGGAAATTCTACAACTAGAAGGAAAGAGAGGGGCTCACAGAGACTCAGAAGAACTTCCAAAAGCTGAGGTACGGAGATGAGGCACATGGAGAGAGCGGGTGGCAGAGTGCCTGGCTGGCTGCCTTTGGCGGGAGGGAGACAGAGACGCCCAACTGCACTAAACCCCTTATCCTACTGCACTGAACCCCAGTTCTGGGTGAGATTCATATGGGGGGAGTCTAGACTTTCATGAAAAGGGAGGAGTGCACAGGGATTTGGGGGAGCCGCAAAAACCATTGCGTGCAGAGAGGACAGACTGCTGATTGTGCCGCTAGCTTTCTCTAGCGGGCAGGAGACAGAGCCTCCCAACTGCACTGAACTCCACTTTTGTATGCACTGAACCCCAGTTTTGGGCAAGACCCTGAGGACCCAGACTCATACAGGTCCCGGAGTGTAAGGGAACTGGAACGGCAGAGGTCTAGAGGCATGCACACGCGCTCACAGAGAAGGCTGCAGTGATTACCAAGAGAACTTGAGACCCAGGGGCCACGTAGGGTGGGGCTGACTGGAAGCCAAGGCTCTTCTGCTCAGCCCTGAGACTCTACTCCATCCAAGACAGAAGCTCCCAACTGCACTGAAATCCAGGTCAGACTGCACTGAACCCCAGATTTGGGCAAGACCCTGGGGACCCAGACTCATACAGGTCCCTGGAGTGCACAGAAAGGCAGAGATCTGGAGGTGCTAATGCCTGCACACAGAGAGGGCTGCAGCGATTACCAAGGGACACTGAGATCAGGAGCTGATGGGAAGCCAAGGCTGTTTGCTCAGTCCTGAGACTCCACCCCATCTAAGCCTCTAGCACAGAGGCTTTTGCAGGCTTGCAAGTCTTAAGGCAGAGACCAGCACAGAAGTTCTCCCGGTGTTAACACAGCTAATCCTCACAACCAATTGGCTTGGAGGTCAATTCCCCCCAGTGATACCAGCAACAATCAAGACTTGACTACATCAAGGCTGTACACACAGTCCACAAAGGAGTACACTAAGAAGCACACCTCAGGTAACTGGGGAGGCGGAGCTACTAGGCCATATAGGACACCTAGCACACAATGCTATTCTACCAACTCAGGGAAGCAGGGAAAATGCGGGGACAAAGGAACAGATCACAAACAAAAGGAATGGTGGAAAACAAATGACTGGATATAGAGTTCAAAACCATGGTTATAAGGATTTTCAGGAATTTCCTAGAAAAAATGGATAAATTAAGTGAGACCCAAGAGGAGATGAAAAAGGACCAACTAGAAATTAAACATACACTGACTGAAATAAAAAATAGCAGACTAGATGAAGGCAAGAATCAAGTCAAAGATTTGAAATACAAGAAGCAGAAAACACTCAACCTGGAAAAGCAAAAAGCAAAAAGAATAAAAAAATGTGAAGATAATGTAAGGAGCCTCTGGGACAACTTCAAGTGTACCAACATCAGAATTATGAGGTGCCAGAAGAAGAGAGAGAGCAAGATACTGAAAACCTATTTGAAAAATAATGACTGAAAACTTCTCCCACCTGGTGAAAGAAATAGACTTACAAGTCCAGGAAGTGCAAAGAACTCCAAACAAAAGGAATCCAAAGAGGACCACACCAAGACACATAATAATTAAAATGCCAAGAGCAAAAGCAGCAGAAGAAAAACAGTTAGTTAGCTACAAGGGAGCACCCATATGATTCTCAGCTGATTTCTCAACAGATACTATGCAGGCCAGACGGGAGTAGCAAGAAATATTCAACATGATGAATAGCAGGAACCTACAACCAAGATTCCAGCAAAGCTATCATTCAGAATTGAAGGGCAGATAAAGAGCTTCACAGATAAAAAAAAAGCTAAAGGAGTTCATTACCACCAAAACAGTATTTTATGAAATGCTGAAAGGTACTCTTTTAGAAGAGGAAGAAGAAGAGAAAGATAAAGATAAAAATCATGAGCAACAAATACATATCTATCAATAAGTGAATCTAAAAATCAAGTGAATTAAAAATCTGATGAACAGAATAAACTGGCGAATATAATAGAATCAGGGCATAGAAAGGGAGTGGACTGACAATTCTCAGGGGAAAGGGTTGAGGGTAGTGCCGGGAAAGACTGGACAAAAATCATACACCTATAGATGAGGACAATGTAGGGTAGGTAAGGGCAGAGGGTGGAGTGGGAGCCAGGTGGAGGGGAGCTATGGGGAGAAAAAAGAACAATTGTAATAATCTGAACAGTAAAGATTTAGGAAAAACAGAAAAAGAAAATTACTTCTGCCTTGAGATCGCCTGCCAGACAGCTCAAACTTTAGAAATGTTGTCAAGATGCCTTTCTTCGGAGACCTCATTAGTCCCTGTTTGTGGGTACAGCCACTGAACCTTTAACGAGGCTCTTACTATTGTGTTTTTTTTCTTCTCTCCATAGCATGGTGAGTCAGTGTCTAGAATAGAGAAATTAAGTCCATTCAAAATGAAGATGGGTGTGTGTGCTGGGTGGTGCCGTTCTTCCCACAAAGTAATATGTTTTGAATCTAAGACATTTGTGGTCAAATGTTTCTGAGAAGCATGTACCAGTAGTTGTTAAAGACTTCCTTATGCGATGGTGTAGGAAAGAAAAAGTAAAAAACGGAGTAGTTTGGAGCCATTTTAAAGTAATTATCAAAGATCTACCTCATCATTGAAGCCAGAGTGACCAGAGCTCTCACATTGCAGGGCCACCAACCACCAAGACAAACCACAACTGAAGTGAGGGGGAAAGGCCCACACATGGCAGCCTTAGACTATGCCTAGCTTTAGAGAATGCGGCCTCAAATATATTCAAGGGCAAAGAGTTGGTTGAATTTGTCTTGAATTGGAATCTATTCACTCTAATTACTTTTCCTTCCCTTTTAAACATTTTTGAGTTAAACCCTTGCTCCCCTTTCTCACCACTATGGTGAGTATGGCAATTTTTATTTCTACATAGTATATATTTTTGGGCAAACCACTTAATCATTGTATGTAACATAAAAGCCATAAACTTGGTATAGAAAAGGATTGAAAAGGATTTAACAGAACAATTGTCTAATAGACATTTTGGGTTTCCCCTATGGCTTCTCTTATTTCCTTCCTATTAATCCTCATTTCAGTGGGAGATCCATTTGGCTCTATGGAACCTTATCCCAGGGGTAAAGCATGTGACTCAGATCAGCATAGTTGACTCCCTGTTCATTGTGGTTGGTTCTGTGTAGACATGTGACTAAGCAGATGCAATTAGAGGCAACCTCAAGACCTTTGCTTGGAATTCCAGAACGCATACCTTTTGTGGTTCATGCTGATTGTGAATTAGTCAGCATACAGCCCAGAGAGCTGTTTGCACCCATATTGGAATCACCAGGGATGTTAGCAGAGACTAGAAAGAAAGGAACTAGGTACTTAGTGGCATTGCTGAGGTGCTGGGCCAAGTCTCACCTGAAGTTTCTGGGCTTCACAATGATATGAATCAATAAATTCCTTTACAAGTAAAATCAGATTGAGTTTTCTATCACTTGCAACCAAAAGATTTCTAGCTTTTGGGTAGGACAGAAAGAATCAAGAGTCCAAAGACTGGGTACTAGTGTCTGCTTCATGCTAACTAGCTGTGGGACTTCATAGTCCTCTCTGATCTCCTCTTTGGGCCTCCGTTTTGTATCTGAAATACATAGAGGAAGTAGAAAGTTGGGCTTCGTGCTGTCTTTGAGATCAATTCCAGCTTTAAGGTTCTCTGAGTTCAATTCTCTTCTTGAATCACTGGGAACTGGCTCCTCCTCCTGGTGTTGTATTTCTGTCAATGGCCCCATCATACTCCAGCTCTCTGGATAGAAACCTTGATGCTGTCCCTGTCTCCTACATCTCTCTCTTCTATGTCCCCTATATCTGTTCAGTTATCAGGACTTGTCAAATCTTCTTTCTAAGGGTCCTTTCTTTTCTTCCCTTCCTCCTGATTTTTACCAACATCACTCATACCCAGGACTTGATCTTCTCCCTAAATCTCCCTGCAGTGCCCACTCCCTTAAATCTAACTTCCTCGCTCTTACCAGATTCATATCGTCAAATAAACTTGCAAAACGTTACTGGGTGTCCCCTTCATGTAAAATGAAACCTACATTGCTCAGCAAGGCTTTCTGTGTGGTCCAATCTTTGCCACACTTGTTATTTGACTTGGATTACCTACTGGTTCAACTGAAACACAGGAATAGAATGTGTGTCTTTAATTTTATGTATTATTAACTTTTAGGTCTAATTAGGGTATTGTGATTATTTTTTTTCCAGTTTTATTTTGTATTGGTGTCAAGTGGTTAGACAATCATATGCTTTTCAATGGGTTTCTCCCCCCAGTTCCCCTCCTCGATATTTTCAGTACCCACCTGGCATTACCCATACTTATTACAATATTATTGACCACATTTCTTATGCTTACTTTCTATCCCCTTGACTATTTTGTAATTACCAATTTGTACTTCTTAGTCTCTTCACCTTTTTCATCTATTCCCCCAATTCCCCTTCCCTCTGGCAACCACCAGTTCACTCTATGTGATAGAGTGACCATCTTTTTGAGAGTGAACACTTTATGCATGAAATGTGTCAGTAGTCCTTTCCAAGGATTTTTGGATCTGAGCTGGATTCAAGTTGTAGGGCATATATGCTGGTGAATGCCAGGATAAGCAGCCTCCGTGCTAACAACCCAGAGTCCAGGAGCTCTGAAGCCTTTATAAATCCCCTCAGAACACCGTGTCCTGAGAAAATGGGTATCCCTTTCAGGTGATCAACATACCTGTTAAAGCAACATGTACCTTGCAAGTGGTCAGCTCTGAAATGGTGGCTGTTTTAAACATGTGTGACTTTAACATAATCCAAACAAGTACTGGTTAATGTCTACTCTTTGAAACATATATTAATAAATTAAGTATATGTTATTAGGACACTGTAATAGAAAGACATAGAAAAAGGTGTTGATTTACTGTAACCTAGGAATTAGTGCTGGATCAAGAGGAGAGAGTCTGTATTTGCTTTTTTTAAAAATAACAAATCCTGGCCCAGGAAGTTTCATGAGCGAATGGGCTGAGCCAGCCTTGTTTTCTTCCTCCTGGTCCCCGTGGCAGGCCGCTCCTCCCTGCAAGCCCTTGCCAAGCCCTGATGCATGTTGAGTCAAAACATTTTGAATATGAGCTCATCACATGTGAAGAGGCTTTAAACAACAGCTCAACGTGTAAGTGCACTATGGGCTCATGCGGTCAATGTTTCAGTTCAAATTTCCTAAAGCTTGGAACACTGCATGTAGTTCGTACAGTATCTCAGCATTCCCTCTCTGGACTGAAGCGGGGCAGCTGGCTTCCTGCTGCAGACTAAACAAATGAATAAAGAATCCTTGGAAGGAGCCAGGAACTAGTGTATCTATAGTTTTAGGCATTGTCTATTTAACTGTGGGTATATTTATATATTACTGGAGGCCTGATGCATGGATTCGTGCACTGGTGGGGTCCCTTGGCCTGGCCTGCAGGGATCAGGCCAAAACTGGCTTGCCAACATCCCCTGAGCAGTCCTGGATTGTGAGAGAGCACAGGCCAGGCCAAGGGATCTCACCAGTGCACAATCGGGGCCAGGGAGGGACCGTGGATTAGCTCCAGAGCATGTATGGCCTGTCTACTCAGTCCCGATGGGCCAGATCCCAGCAGCAAGCTAACCTACCAGTTGGAGCATCTTCCCCTTGGTGGTCAGTGCACATCATAGCGACTGTGCACTTCGAGTGATGGTTGGACACTTAGCATATTAGGCTTTTATTATATAGGATATACAGTGGTCCATTTGATATGGTGAGGTGCTCTCTGTGTCCCCACCTGTTGCTGGTGGAAGCAGGCTTCTTGCGATGCCATGAGAAATGTAATTTTCTGAGACTCACATGGGAGAATGGGCAGTCTTCAAGACCTGAAGGAATAATTCATGATCCTTATCTCACTTCTGACCAATCAGTTCCTAGCAAGAACTTGAGCCTCTAACCCATAATGCCTTGTAATTTTGCCCTATATAATCTATAACTTATACGCCATCAAGGAGTTTCTGCTTTTGAGCATTAGCTTCCTCCTATTCATATTAAAATAGCCTATCTCTGTCCACTGCAATTCTCTGGCTCTGCTAGTGCTGGGTAACTGAACTCTTTGTGTTCTCTATCATATCCTCTCAATCCATTGGTTTCAGATGAGTGTAGTGTAGCCTTTGGGTCAGAGAATATTTCAGAAAGGGATAATAAAAAATGAAGCCTCTGTGTATACAGAGTAAGAATGAGTCAGAGCAGTAGACCAAAATTTGAACTATGAGAAGGAAAAATTGGGGAGGTAGGGAGAAAATGGAGTTCTGAATTTTAAAGTCAGACTGACTTCTCAAGAGCTGGCAAAAAAAAAAATTAAAGCTGGAATAGACAATATAAAGAAATTCCTAAGTGGCTGCTGGTTTAACTAAATTGAAGAAAAAACATTGAACTTCAAATGACAATAATGTTCAGAGATGAACATGGGGCTTATTCAGGATGTGGAGGAAATTATGAGCAGGGAAATTCATGTGAAGAGACTAGATGGTATTTGAAAAAGAAGTGGGACTTAAAGGTTCACACACACAGATAAAAGACTCAACAACATTTAATGATTTCCTTTTTCCTGTGCTCTGCTTTAGAATTCACCCCAAAGCCATTTGCTTTTGTGGTAATCCAGATTTTGTTTCTCTTCTTAATACCTCTTACTGTCTGTTTCTGATTCCCAGAGTTTGAGCAAAATAAGGGAGAGGAAGTGAAATTCAAATCACTGTATTTTTTACCCTTTTTGGCCTTTTGGCTAAGAGATGTGAGAGGTGAAGAGGTGCTTGTGGCTAAAGTGTGGTTTGTAGAATGTGTGGGTATTGTTTGTCTATTTTTGTTTTTAGCTGCTGCACTCATATTACCCCACTTCACCACATTGTGTCCTGTTTGGGCAGGACAGAGAAAGACTCAACAAACATTTGTTGAATGGTTTGTGCTTAGCTCCTTCCTTTAAATATTCCTAAAAAGAGTCCCAGCATCTTCCCAATGCAAAATTCAGGCAGACGCCTGCTTAATCCCCTCCTCAGTGATGTGCCAATCTGCGGTTGAGTGTAGCACCCCATCACCCAGATGTCTAAAGTTTGTACCAACAAAAGATTTATAGCACTAGTTTATGTCCTTACATATATATATATTAGTTATAACAATGCATCCTTTTCATAATTTTCAGTATCTCAGGTCAATCACTAACCTGGTCTGCCCTTCAATCATTTCCGTCTGAGGTTTTGCTATGATTTATAAAACTGTATACTAGGAAGAGGTATGTTCATCAAATACTGGCTGTTTCTTTCTCCTTGCTTAATCTAGACGGGAGAAGAAAAAGCAATTGACTGCCAGATGGGTGCTGATGCTCATTTGGTCTGGGACATGATACAGCAGTTAAGTTCTATTTTGATCCATTCATCCTTCATCTCCTCCATCTCTCTTTCCAAGACATTTTTTTCTTCTTCATACATTCTCACCTGGTGTTTCCTGACCCTAAGTGCTAAAAGAACCCTAATTCCCTTCTAGGGTCTCCTTGCCCCATGCAAGGAAGAAAAAACAGTTCCTGTGTCTAGTTCTTCCTTTCACTGTTCAAATTGACTTAGTTTATAGCTGGAATAAAAATTGGCCAGTTGAGGTGGTTTTAATAAATGATAATTCTTATTTCGACCAACGTATCAGCACAATGTATTACCATTGTAATTAGCTAACTAGGAATACTAGGAAGGAACAAAGGAAAGGCCGGATGTTATAAGCATGGTCATTAGGGTAGCTTCACCTGGGAGATGCAACTTTGCCCTCCCGGGGAACCACCTGACCATTCCCTACAGATCACAGGGGAAGGGACTGGACCAAGGGGAAGATGGGCACATGCATAGTGAAGTTGGGGTGACTTAGGGAAAATATTTTTCTGTCAGTCTAGCCTGGGGAAACATGGGTTGGCTAGAGAGGGTGGAGCCACTGCAAGCACGTGAAATCTTAGGTTAAAATCTTAGGTTAATTCCTCACACAAAGGAAGTCTCTCCTGTTCCTTTTGCTTCACTCCTGCTTCCTTGTACTTGCTCATGTACCCTGCATAGCCATGTGGCCCCAGAAGTTGCATGGTTCAAGACCATACAGACCCCACATGCAGTGGACAACTGCTGGGAACACAAGCTAAGATAGCCTGATGCTGGACTAGATGGTGCGAATATGGAATACAAACTCTGGGAATGGCCTTAGCTCTGCTGAAGGCACAGCTGGGCTTCTTTCATGGCAGGATGGAGGGAGGGGGGAACTTGGAAACTCGGAGATTTAATTCCCTCCATCTGGTTTCATGGAAAAGTAGCCAGAGGGTCGTTCCACCTTAGAACTCAGGACCTGAAATGTAACTTAGGTCGAGATGTTATCTTTTGCTGACCAGAAACCCTTACCTTGTGACCCTCAGTCAAGGTCTCGCCATTGTTTCTGGCTGCCTTAGGGGTTACTGACTAGTAGGAAAAGGGCTAAGTCTTCCAGGCCATGATGTAAAGAAACTGAATAGAGTGCTTGGGCTATCCTGTATATTAAAATCATACATTAAATCAGGTCCCTCAGTTTCAGGTAGAGAGCAAACATGGCCATGTTTTTGGGTGAGGACAAGAAATATTGACTCATCCTCAGAATGCCAACAACGTACCAAACCCAAATTCAGAGACTATGACTGGCATGGACAGTGGATAGAGCAAGTCATGAAGGTGAGGTCTTCCCACCACACCTCCCTCCTGCTCCTCAGTGCTACTCTCTTCCACATCCCAGGGTCTCTGAGGGTTCTGAGGGGTAAAACTGCATTTCTGTTGTTGAGAATGCAACACAGACAGTGATCCCCATATCACCTTTGGTATCAGGATCAAGGATATTGCTCCATGGGTTCCTGCTTTCCTCTCTGAAATGGGGAAGTCTGTGGTGGTGCCAGTGAGTGGTGGGGTGCTGGGGCCCCTAACTCTAACAGCTTTTCTTAAAAACCCTCACAACAAGCATGTAGTAAAGCATCCACCTAATAAAAGAGCAACATGCTAATGGACTGTACTTTCATGACACCCACCAGCCAATCAGGAGTGAGTATGCAAATTAACCCAACAAAGATGGAGGGTTAATTTGCGTATGCAGCCACCGAGTGGCCAGGGGCAAGGCAGAATGTGATGACACAGGCATTCCATACCACCCCAGCCACTCCAGGCCTCTGGACAACATGGGAAAGCATAAAAGCGGCTCCAGGCAGAGCAAAGGAGGTGCTGGCAGCCAGGGGAAGGAAGGCCCATTTTTGCATGAATCTTTGTGCATCAGGCCTCTAGTGTGGTCATATGAACAAATCCATAAAATAATTGGGAAAGCATGTTTTTAAAATACATCGACCTTAATTTGTAGAAGGAAGACGCTAAGGAAGTGCTGTACTTTGCCACTGGAAAATGGGTTGTTTTAAAAATGAAAATATCCTAGATTTTGATTATATCAAGTTTATTGAAGAAACCCCCTAAGGGGGATTAGTAGTTGATGGTATTGGCTGGTGAATGAACCAGCTAGTGGTCACCATAAACTCAGTTTTAATTCAACTCTCCTCGAAACTGAGTTCCTCCTGCATTCCAGTCTCCGTTGCTTTCCCCATCCCCTCTTATTTAACAGTTCTGGAGCTTCTACTGGCTGTGGCTGAGGAGCACAATGCAGGGATCAGGACAATGGGACACATGGGGAAGAGAAGGGCTCTGTGATGGGCAGAATTTGGTAACTCAGGAGTCAGCTTTCATTTCTACTCCTGCGGTTGCTACTGACTGACATTTATTTGATATTTTCCATGTACCAGGAACTTCAGAGACTTTATCTGTAGTCCTGCCAACAACTTTGAATTGGAGGAATTTTTCTCTCTGTTTTTTTTTTTTTATGTTAAACCCCTGGGTCAGACAAGTTAAAACACATTTAACATCACAATGCTAATAAGGGGCAAAGATCTCAAGAAGATGACTGACCATAAACCTAACCTCTATTCTCTACACCCATGTCCCTCCAAGGATCACAGACTGACCTGCAGGGTATAGAACCCCCTGGAATTGTGGGATGTCTTGTGACATCTTTTAGCTTTATTTTGTGCACAATTTCATCTGATTTTTCAGACATAAACTCTCATTTCCCTTTTCAGGCACAAAAGGCCATCCATACAGCCCAAAACAACAGCGTACGCTCCTATCCAATTTCCTATCCATATCTCTTTGACAGCAATTATGGCTCTAGCTTTTCATTGATATCTATTTTTCTCCAGATGCATTAGGGGCACATGTCCAAGTTAAATATCATTTTATTTCCTGAGCCTTATTTTTAAGTTCCCTTTGTCCTTTACTCTCTATGGGGTTTATGTTATATTTCAATTAGTTTCTTATAAATCTGTGCTGCAGGCTATTAATTGTACACTCATGTGACTAAACAATAAGCTCAAGACATTAAATTCTCCTTGTTATTTAATTTTGGACTTTTCAAGATTAGACTCAGACCATAGGTAATGCTTGGAACCAACCACTGAATGCCACATCTGACCTTGCCCTTAAACCTCAAATTCACCCTCCTCATCTTCACCAGCCCCCTCCCCCGCAGGCCACTAGGCAGGGCACAATTGTCTATAACTCATAAATAAAAGTCAAGGCCAGCAAATTGTAAGTCTTGTCCAGGCTCATGCAATGATACAACCATAAGCAGATCAAAAAGCTTTTGTGTCAATACTATAAAAGATCAAAACCATTCATGCTTGACCTGCATGTTATTGAAAAATGATTGACTATTATTTATTAAATTGCACTTTATTTGCTGGCATAAAAGAACAGCTTTCAGGGTTTTCTTTTAAGTGAGTTATGCTCACTTTGGAGAGGCTCTGGTAAAATACTGACATCAATGAAGCATGTTTTCAACTTCTGGGCCTTCTACTTTTAATTCCTTTGAGTCCACCTCATTTCTCTGGGAGTTTACCCTCCCATTGCCAACTTCTTCTAGGTCCCAGCTGTGAAGCTCTGGGCCCTTGATATTCCTCGGGTCACATCCTGACTGTGAGGGTCCTTTGCCCCTCAAGGCAGAGGTCCAGCTTTAGGTGGGTCCTCAGTTCAGGACATTTAGGCTCAAAGTGTCTTTAACAGAGAACAAAGCTTTGCAGTCCTACCCCCTAGCTTGGATGCAGCATGAGGAAATAGAGCAGTGACTATAGACAATTCTTTCAGAAAGTGGTGCTATAAAGGAGCTAAGAAATTGAATTGTGTCTAGAGGGGCATATGATGTCAAAGGATTTTTTTTTAAGCAAGTACTAGGGCATGTTTGAGCACTGGTGATGGTGATCCAGGAAGGAGGGAGAAATCGATCATGTAGGGAAAGAGGGGTTAATTGCAGGAGGAAAATCTCTGGGAAAGATGGGGGATCATATCCAGAGCAGAAGTGGAGAGATTGACCTTTAAGGAAGTGGGAATGCACACAGAGTCTTTGGCACATATACCTAGCACACATAGTAATAATTAGTGAATAATTGCCGCTATTATTGCAAGAGTCTGTTTCGAATAACCAAGGGCAACAGTTGGCCAATCCAACTCATGGCTCAAAAGTCAAGCTGGGAATGAGTGCATCAGCAATTGATATGGCCTGGCCAACGAGTAAGATAAAAAGACAGAGTGGTCCATTCTCTCCTATAGCTCCACTCAGCCAGGGTAGACTCCTACATGAGGGAGGTTAAAATGTGCTTGAGAAGGAAAGATCCTAGTAATTGGTGAATAATTAACATGGCTGTCTTACAATTGAGTCTGTTATTTTCTTTTTTCACTGGATTGTGTTTGCCTATTAACAATGTTCTTTAGAGTTCCTGAAAGCAGCAGCCAGGGCAGTGGGCTGTGGGGCTGTGGAGAAAACCACAATCTCCAACCTCTACTCTTGGTGTAATCGAGATGCAAACCAACCATTCTAACTGCCGAGGCTCGTACCCAGAAGTGGTCATCTCCCTGACTCTTGCAGAGAAAACTCCTAACCAACTGCATAGCAACCTAAGGGCCAAAGCTGTTGTTGTTATTCTAGGAAGTACTGTTTTCAGGCCAGGAACTCAGAGCTTTCTCTACACGGAATGTTATTTTTAATCATTTGGCCTCAATGTTGAAACATAATAAGTGAATGTTCCTTGCCAAGTAGCTGATGAAGAAAGTGTCCATGTCCTCAAAAGCATCGTTAAAAAGAATTTTTACAGAAGAACACAACTCTTTCTCACTCAATAAAAATTTAAAATGAAAGTGTATTAGACAGGATTCTTAGTTGTACACAGGATTTAGCAGAAAAATAATTTATTAAAAAAATAGTGGAAATTACCCTGATGCCTATTGACATAAACTGAATAAATAAGATGTGATATAGTGGTGCAATGAAACACATAACAACAGCAAAAAAACCCCCACAAATAATTAATACATTTTACAGTATGAATGGATTTCACAAACATAATATTGAGTAAAGGAAGGCAGACATTAAGTTCAGAGTATGTACTGTATATATCCATTTACATAAAATTCAGAAACAGGCAAAACAAACTCATGGTATTAACATTAGGATGGTCATTAATTTTTGGTGGTCAAAGGTCTGAAAGGGGGCATGAGGAGTGATTCAGGGCGCTGATTATACAATGTGATCTCTCTGAAAAATGCATTGAGTTATACGCCTTTGATATGTACTCCTTTTTCTATATACACTGAGTGGCCAGATTATTATGACCACCCCATCAATACTTCGTGGGCCACCTTTTGCCTTCAATACTGTGGCGATTCTTCTTGGCATTGAATCCACAAGATGTTGAAAAAAGATGCAAGGAATCTGACACCATGCCTGATGAATAGCACTGTCCAGTTCTGTGAGATTGGATGGTTGTGGAACCAGCTGCCTGGTGGCTCTTTTAACTTCGTCCCACAAATGCTCAATTGGATTGAGAACTGGTGATTGTGGGGGCCACCTAAGCAAGGTAATGTCTCCCTCATGTTCTTGAAACGACTCCTGCACAATATGAGCACTGTGGCATGGCACATTGTCTTGTTGGAAGAAGCCATCTCCATTGGGATACGCCATCAACATGATAGGATGAACTTGATCAGCAATGACACTTAGGTAGATTGTGCTATTCAGACACTGTTTCACAAGAATTAAAGGGCCCAAATCATGCCAGAAAAACATGCCCCAAACCATAACACTGCCCCCACCAGCTTAAAGGGTTGTACTCATGCATGTGGGGTACATGATTTCATGCTGTTTCCCCCAAATTTTCACTCTGTCATCTGCATGATGCAACTGGAAACATGATTCATTGGACCACATGACTTTTTTTCCAATGCTCAACTGTTCAATCCTTATGCTCCTGTGCAAATTGGAGATGTTTTATTTTGATAACTACAGATAGCAAAGGTGTTCTAACAGGCCTTCGGCTTCCATATCCCATATGATGCATTGTATGGCTAATTTGCCTACAAATGTCAGGTAGTCATAATAATCTGGCCACTCGGTGTATGTCTTCATGGAAGTCACATAGAAAGAAATCAACAGAAGGACTATTGATAGGTGAAAATATCACCAGTAACGCTGGAGACATGGTTCTTGGGCTGTAGGTCTAAGCATACTTTCTAAATCTGGCACGGAACATGAATGAGTAGATTGCCATTGAGCCCTGGATGCTGTTTGCTCTGCAAGACCCTTCCCTGGGAACTAGTGCCTGACATTCGGTTATATATGCATTTGCTTATTTTCTGCCTCCCCAACAAGAATGCTGGCCCCTGGTAGATACTCAGCACATTTTTATTGAATGCAGTTGCCGTCTTCGTAAGTGAGCAGAACTCCCTTCTCACAGATGCATTTTTTTCTGCAGTTTATTAACCTCATCCATCAGGGTTCAGGCAAGTCTTGCTGTCCCAGGAACACATTTGCTCTTTAAAGTGATTTCCCAGATTTTTTCTCTGATTCATCAGCATCAAAAATATAAGTCTCGTCAGGCAATCTTATTTCCCGTAGTTCTCAGTTCCTGGCGGGGGGAGTCGTCCCATTGTGACCCCTTCACACTCACAATAGAGACATGTAATAGCATCTCAAACACGCAATTGGAAACAGAAATTGCTGAGGCGAGTTGAGAGGGAGATGGTGAACTGAGAGATGAAAATCAGTCCGTCAACGGGAGAGTGATGAGGTGATTTCCTTGTCCTAGACGAGATTGCACAAATCCTGCTATGTTTATTGTTTTACTTTAACCCTATTGACCCCAAGTCATTTATCTGTGGGGCCTGTGGGGGAATTCGTCAGTGGAATCTTGCCCTTCCACTGCCCTTTCTCTTGTTTAGGATGTTTTAGGAAAGATCTGACTGGCTGCTCAGATGGAGTATCTCAGGGGTGCAGTGCATATTCTATTAGCTTTAAGCCTTATCTCCCCCCGCCCTCCAATAAGGCATGTGTGCCCCCTGACCTGTGTTAGCCCCTCAAGGCCTGCTCTGGCAGCTCTGCGCAGTGGTTCCCTGGGAGACTCACACAGGACTTTAGGTCTTATCTTGGTAGAGAGAATGAATCCCCCTCATCATTTTACTTAGAATCCTCCCACTTCCATTGACACCGCCTCTATCCTTCCCAACAATGGGAGGTCAGAGAATGATTCCACAGGACCATTTTGTAAACTTTGGTCCTACACTTCTCTGTTTCATTCCTGAAGGGGGTAGGTACTTTGGGAGGGGATGGGTGACAGAACTCAAAAAGTATCTCCATCATCAGTGGAGAGAGCAGAAAAAAACGAACGAACAAACAAGCACCTGTGATTGTTTCCTTCCTCCACTCTCCTTTGCCTATCACCTCCCTACTGCTTGCATATGATGGCTTGATTTCTCTTCCTAGCTCTGTCTTCTCCCTTTGGCAGCCAAACTGTATTTCCAACCACCAGATAGACATTTTACTGGAACTTACTAATGACATCTCAAACTCAACATAGCGAACAGCAAACCAATCTTCTTTTATCCCATACCAGATTTTTCTTGTGGTTTCTTTATTTAGGTTAGTGACGATATCATTTTTCCCTTCACCCAGGCTCCAAATCAAGGACTTCCATAGGCAACTGATTACTAAGTCTTGCCAACTTGATGACTCTTTCCCTTTCTTAAAGTGTATTTTTATTGATTTTAGAGAGGAAGGGAGAGGGAGAGAGAGATAGAAACATCAACAATGAGAGACAATTACTGTATATAAAGTGGCAGCAGTAAAGCACCCCATAACAATAGGGGTTATTACTATTTGTCCTCTCATTACTACAATACTCACCACTGCTAGATTTTACCGTCAACAGGGCAGCTCTGATCTTGTTTTTAAAACGCTCAGTGCCCCACCCAGTATCTACTAACACCTAATATTTCCATCTTGGCCTTCCAGATTTTCCACGAAGTGCTTGTCCCGTCTTCTGTACCTTTTCAATCCTTCCATTTATCCCGTGTTCCAGTCAAATGAACCTCCTCTTCCTACCCACACCTGCTCTCTGTTACAGCCTGTGTGAGATTGCTTATGCTTGGTCTTCTATTTGATTCATCTTCCCTGTCCTTTACGGTCAAACGCAGTGAAGTCTCCCTGAAACTCAATGTCTTCATCTCAATCTCTCCTTTAAAAGTCTCAGGGCATAATCACCCCTTTCTTCAGGATGGCTCACTTTCTTCCTGGTCCTATCGCTGCCCATGTGTTCATCTTACCTCTCCAGCCGGAGGAACCTCGGTCTCCCAACCTCACGTGTCCACATGTCAGGATGAAAACTGGAACTTTTGAGCATTCATTTCCCTCATTCTCCAAACAAGATGCAACAAAACCAATTTGCACAAATTCTCCACTAAGTCATTTGGCTAGACCAATGATTGATAGACAAAGTCTTGCTCAAATAAGAGCCAAAGCTGGAAAATTATTGTGACTCTGAGAAATGGAAAGGGCCTGATTGTTCCTCTCATCCAGCCTGCTTCCCTGGGCTCTCTGCTTTGGAGATTAGCAATGCAAGATAACGCACTGGCCTTAGTTTGTACAAGATAGGTTAGATCAATTCCCACTTCTTGTATGTTTTTCAAAGGGTACTTGTGCTCTTAACATCAATCGGCTATAAATTTCAGTTCTCTTTAAACTCTTTGAGGATGCTAAGAAAGTCCCTCCTCCCTTCATCTTCTTCTCCCCCCTTCCCCAGCAGTGACTGCTTCTTTCAGAGTCCATGTTAATTTCTCAAGAATTCCACTTGTGAGTAGCAATACTTTCCTCCAGACACTGGCCACAAACTAGAGGGTGTGGGAGGAAAACCAAGTCCTACCAGAAAATTTGATAAATTGTAATACAATTTTTCTTCTCTTCAGAGCTCTAACTCATCCAATTTTTTAAAACTCAATTAGAGTATTTTTTTAAATCTCTCATTAAAACATTTAAATAAAGAAATCAGTAGAATATCACTAGTTTTACAAGTAATGAGGACATATTTTATGAATGAAGGTAAGCTCTTCAGGCTTAAAAGAATGATAAAGGTTTAAAATGTTTGTGTGCACCATCCTGCTTTTACAATGGCAGGTCAGAGAATGACTCCACGGCACCATTTTGTAAAATTTGGTCCTACCTTTCTCCATTTCATTCCTGAGTGGGTGTAGAGAGCTTGCTCTGAAATATACCACAGACAACAGTACTGTTCACTCATGATTCTACGAATGGCACTCATATATGCCAGGCTTGCTTGATGGACTTACCTGTCTTAAAAAAAAAATCTCTCCTATTATTGTTTTAAAATATCTTTCTCTGATTTATTTTTGTCTTTGCTTACGATATTCTGAGTACAGTATATTTGTATTAGTTTTTCTTATTTTAATAAAAATTATGAGAAAAAATTTTAATCATATACAAAGGTAGAGAAAATAATATAATGAAGTTCAAATATCAATCATTCAAATTTTAGAATTGTCAGTGCCTTCCCACTTCTGCTTCATCTATACATTTTTCCTTCTTTCTCTCTCTCTCTCTTTTGGCTGAAGTGTATTAAAGCAAATCCCAGAATCATGCCATTCCACCCTCATGCATTTAAGTGTGAATTGCTAAAACCATGGGTGTTTTCATGCATAATTACCATACCATTATCACACTTATTAAAAATATTAAAGTTTGTTGGTGTCATCTAGTACACAGTCAAAATTCAGATTTTCTCATCGTCTTTGAACTGCTGCCTTACAGCTGGTTTGCTCGAACTAGGTTCAAATACTGTACATGCGCACACATTATATTCATTGGCTTGCTTGGAGCTGGAGCAAAGTTTTAGGATTTGGTAAGGGAGTGTCTCTGAAACAGGTGAAGGCCAAGAGAATGTTTTGAGCTGGAGGAAAAGCCTTGAAAAAGTATAATCTGAATAATGTATGTCCAAAAGGCCCAAGTAAAGAACTATTTAGCTGGTGGATAGCAATTCTTTCAGTGTAACTCTCTGCACAGACTGAATTTTGTTCTGGTTGTGAGCATGACTTCCAGGAGAACTATATGTCCCCTTCCATCCCTTCTTATGCCAGTAAATATCCAGCCCAGGGCAGAAAAGAAATTGAGTGACTTCCAGAGTAGGCATTGCCACAGCGTTAGCTGCCAATGCATTAGAAAGTTAGCTCTCCCGGGTAATCCCATCCCTTCACTTATTACTCCATTTTTATTTTTATTTTTTGTTGGTAAAAACAGACCTGGTGTTTGCTAGTTCTGAGGTTGCTCTGTGTAATACCTTCTGGATAACCACACCAGAATCTCTATGTCAGTACCTCTGGTGTTAATCATTTAACTTAACAAAAATAATTTCTAATGCAACTTGGAATTATTGAGCAACCCTCCTGTTTATTAATATTTCATCATCTGTGGATCCTTGTGAAAAGGGGTCTAATTCAAAGGGTTCACTTCAAATATATTTTCTTTGGCTCTGGAGATAAAAGTAATTGGCAATAAGCGGTGGTGGGCAGCTTCCGTCAATGCACAGTAGGAGTTAGGGAGGGACTGATCAACTCCCTCCTACAGCTCTTTGCAGCTGACTTCAAACATTTTCTTTTTCATCCAACAGGGAGCCATTCAGGCTCCTAATTACCAACCCATTGGGTTACCAAGTTGCTGGGAATTTTATAAAGCAAAATTCCCCGGGGAGTTTCAACAGAGGTGCTCAGGAAGCCAAACCCCATTAGCTCTTTGGCCCAACACGAGAGCCCAGCTGCGGAGTAGCCTCCCACAGTCCAGCAGCCAGCCGTCTTGTTCTCCTCAGTGTCAATGTCTGTTCATTGAAGGGTAACCCCTGAAAGCCTTGAAAGATGGTCCTTTTGCACGAGGAACCATCTGAGGATCCATGGGAAGAATGTTGCACTGGTTGTGAACCTTTTTATTCAAGTGACAGAAAATCAGCCCTACTGATTTAAACAAAAAGGTCTTATCTTTTCTCAAGCAAAGGAAGTCCATGGGTATGCTTGAGTCACGGTTGGATACAAAGTCTCAGACAATGTCATAATGTCCCAGGGTCTCTCCAACTCTTGGCTCTCTTGGTTTTCTTCTCTGTAGGCTTTCTTTTTACAGAGAAGAAATCCATTCATATTGTACAATCCATTCATCTCCCTTCCTTGTGGACTGGTGGCTGCCAGCACCCTCACACTTACATCTTCATGCTACAAGTCCAGATGTAAAGAGTTTCAATCCTATTCAGTTGCTTAATGACAAGTCTAGAATTAATTCTGATTCACTTTATTTGGTCCCTATCTACATCTTTGAGCCAATTCTGTGGCCCAGGAGAGGTCTGGGTCATATGTCCACCCCTGGAGTCATAGTCTGATTGCATATGGACAAAAAGTGTGATAAGGATGGTTCCCTAAAGCACAATCAGGGTGCTGGAAGGTACAAAATAATTGTCTACTTCAATTGGTATTGAAAACATTTAATAGTCAGTCTAAGAATAGTGAGACAGACACATAACTCAGCTTGAGGAGGGAGAGAATAAAGGAGTTTGGCAGATGATCTCTTTTAATGTTCTTCTGACCCAAAAAAGTGCTTCTGACCCAATCTCTAGAGAATTTGTTCTAAGTTTCTTGTCAGGGAAAGAAGTTTAGAGAATCAAGGATAAGAGCAAGAAGACTATAAGAGTGATAAGGTTATAGAATGAGATGATAGGAACTATGATAAAAATAAAGAAAAATAGCAACACCATTCTCTAGATTCTCAGCCAAGTACCCTCCGTCAGAGCAGTGGCAGAGTCAGCAGCCACTGCAGACAGCACAGCAGTTAATGGTGTGTAGTTCCAGATCCAGGCACACCTTGACTCACATTCTCACTTCCTGTCTGTGTAAACTTGGCACATTTCCTCCTCGGTAGTGGGGATAATGATATCATGCCTCCCTCCTTGGGTTGTATGAGGACTGAGTAATGTCTCAGATGTACAGGGCTTAGCACAATACTCCATAAACAGTAGCTGGTGAGAACTAGACATTAATGTTTCTGAAGATGACATTTGAAGTTCTCAGAGGTCATTTTTGGTGGAAAATGTCTGGAATTCTTGGAAGAACTACTTGAGTGGTCCCTTTAGGGTTTGCAATTTTAAGGCAACTATCTACCTATTGGAGGATATTTTTGATTTGGGGTTTAGATGCTATTATTTTCCTATGCCATGAAGCTGTGCTCTTCCCTCACCAAGCCCTTATCTATCTGCTGACATACATTTAGCTAAGGGGAGGGGAAACCTTTGGGGGAAGAAGGATTAGCAGTTCAGATTTATTAAACTACCTGTTGATCAGAGCTGGTCCCATGTGAGGCGACACAGCAGGGAAGGACTGTTGATCAAGAGGGAAGCAGAGTGTGGGCTGGTGATTCCCATCATGACTCTGGGGTCCACTAGCCCAGTGGTTGGCAAACTCATTAGTCAACAGAGCCAAATATCAACAGTACAATGACTGAAATTTCTTTTGAGAGCCAAATTTTTTAAACATAACCTTCTTCTAACGCCACTTCTTCAAAATAGACTCACCCAGGCCATGGTATTTTGTGGAAGAGCCACACTCAAGGGGCCAAAGAGCTGCATGTGGCTCACGAGCCGCAGTTTGCTGACCATGGCATTAGCCCAGCGCAAATGATGTGCCTTAGAGAAAATGAGCATGTGTGTGTATATTTCCGGAGAGAACCTAACACTAGGAGCCAGAGCATTCCAGACTTAGCAAGTTTTATTCTGAGCACCTAGGATCTACCCTAGCACAAAAAGAACATTTTCCCTCCCATCTCAAGGAAGCAGCAACAAGATAGGGCAGAGCTGACGGACAGCCCTGCTCTGAAATCAACAGTACAACGATTGACATTTATTTTGAGAGCCAAAGTGGTGTGTAGTTCCAGATCCAGGCACACCTTGGAGGCAGCTCTGACTGAATCTCATGTTACTCTTTTGCCTTTAGCACTTGAAGTCAGATCCAACACATCTTCAAAAGGGAAATACGTTTGACTTCTGATTTACCCAAAGGCAAACTGAAGAGCCATTACCTAATGACACTGAATAGGCATAGGATGACAGTCTTAGATGAGTCTCTAACTGCAGTGGTGACATATGGACAATCCTTGTCAGTTACATGTGCAGGTTGAGGACCAGTGACAGTAATGAACATTCCGGTGCAGTGCTGGCACCGTTACTGGCAGATAATTTCAGCCACTGAAGCATCTGCTAATTGGAAGAGAATGGTTTCCAATTTTCCATGGCTTCTTGACCCACACATGCCAGAGAAATGAAATATTGAAAAAGAATGAGAGCTTAAATCCCTACCCTGGAACAATGTTTAGAAACCTCTTGGAAGAACAGAGATATAAAAGAGGCTTGATGCAGGTCCAAGAATCTTCCTCTTGGTAATATATAGTAGTAGGTCTAGAGGTTTCTCCATGGCCCTTTCCTCCCTGAGTGCTGGATAAATGCCAAGAGATTAAACGGCAAAGAGAGCCAAGTTGAATCTTACCCCTTATCCCCACATCACTCTCATGAGCTTTCCCAGACTTTTCAAACTTGGAGATTGGAGGAGAGATAAGCCAAGAGCATGGGATTATAGAGAAGACAGGTACATTTTCTGAATCAGTGGTTGTCAAACTCGGCTGGAAATGGAAATCACCTGGGGACCCTTAAAAACACGGATGCCTGAGGTCAGATCTAACACTTCTTCAAAAAGGGGATATGTTTGACTTCTGATTTACTTCTGATACACAGACTAGTAACCACTGGAATAAAACCTCACGTTTCCTGGGCTCTGGTGCACCTGGAGCAGTTTCAGCACGCTCCTTGTGTTACCTCGTTTAATCATCCTAAGATGGGGGTGTCCCTACGCTCCCTACTTTACCTGAGGAACCTGAGGTTTAGTAGCAGTCCAAGCTCCCTCACTAGTGAATGCCAAAAATGAATATAGGACCCTTAGCCCATCTCTAAGTCTCTGTAAGAGGGGATGGAGAGCTCCGGGAAGGTAGATTTGCTCTCTTGGAGAGACAAGAAGAGAGGAATACAGATAGCTGGGAAAGAAGCTTTATGACATATCTTGGTTTCCTCAATTTCTAGAACTTCCCTCAAATCTCATGGATATTAACCTTAATGCTCCCCAGGTGCTGAAGGGGGGCATTAAGGTTAATCCTATCACAAAAGATTCTGATTTCAATGTAAGGGCATTAGGATTTTATAAAGCTACCTGGAGGATGGAGCCCAGGTTGAGAACCATTGTTCTTAAGTTGTTTGCATCACCCCGAAGACAGAAAGGGGAAATGAATTTGCAGTCACCTCTTACTTAGCAAGACTCCTTAATGGTAGTGTTTCTTAACCTTGGCTGAAGTTCAGAACCATCTAGAAAGCTTTTAAAACATCCAGTGCCAGGGCCCAACTGCAGGTGGAATTAACTCAGGATCCCTGAGGGTGGGATATGCACAGTGGCATTTTTATTTTATTTAGTTATTTCATTTTAAATCTTTATTGTTGAAAGTATTACTGATTTTTTTCCCCCCCCCCCCCACATTGAACCTTTCTAGCTGGCCCTTGAATATCCCCCAACCCCACCCAGTCCTTTACACTGTATTGTCTGTGTCGATGGGTCATGCATAGATGCATACTAGTTCTTTCATTGACCATTGCCCTCCCCTGCCTTCCCTCTGAGATTCTGCATTCTGTTCTATGCTTCTACATCTCTGGATCTATTTTGTTCATCATTTTATTGTGTTCATTAGATTCACGGCAGCACTTTTAAACATTGATTCTCCTATGAGCCAGGGTTTAGAGCTACTGCTAAGGCATAGTTCTCAAACTTTTAGTGTGCATAGGAATCATCTGGTGAGATTATTAAAAATATGTATTCTTATATCTTAACCCCTGAGGGTGGACCCGAGAATTTTATATTTAACAGACCCCACGGGTCATTTTGACAAAGATGGTCATTAAAACCACTCTCAGCCATTGTTCTGATTGCCTTCTTGTCCTGGCCAAGTGTACTTTGCTCAACACAAACACTCTGCCGCCTGGCCTTTGGTGGTTCTCGATTGAAAAGGCAGAGGGGAGGAGGGCGTACCACCTTCTTTGGGGTGGGGGGCTTTTCTAAGCTTTTCTTCTGTTGTTCATGATTGGAGCGGTCACAGATATTTGGTGAACGAAGGCCAGGGATGCCAAACAGCCAGTCATGCCACAGAGAATCAGCATTCCCACCCCAAATATCCATAGTGCACCCAGTGAGAGACCCTGGGACGTGGGATCGTTTTGATTGTGATCAGAAGCATTAACCTTAAGCACCAGGCGGGCATTAAGGTTAATAACCATGAGATTTGAGGGAAGTTCTAGAAGTTCAGGAAACCAAGGTATGTCATAAAGCTTCTTTCCCAGCTATCTGTATTCCTCTCTTCTCCTTGTCTCTCCAAGAGGGCAAATCTAAGTTCCCGACGCTCTCCATCCCCTCACCCTGGCCACAGTCTCTACCAGAGACTCAGGGATGGGCCTAAGGGTCCTATATTCATTTTTGGCCAAGTCACAACACAAGCCACCCTTCCACTGGTCTCCCGACTCTGCTATTCTTGGATGAGTCACTTTATCAAGCAGGACCTGGAGTCTCTATCTGTGAAATCGGTAGGTTGACCTGGGTGGCTTCTATAGCCCCTTTTATCTCTGATATTTCATGATTCAATTCCAGGTTCAGAATTCTTAGTTTTAATATATAACTGTCCCAAAATATTGTTCTTATTTATCCAATTGATACTGAAATACCTTTACTGAGTCCAAACTTTCTGTCCACATGAAAGATTAGATTTAAACTAAAATTGTTCTGAAAAAAGCAAACACATTAACTTAAATTCCTTTTCAGACCTAATAACTATCACATGGAGAGCAGAGTTGGATTCAGTGACTCAGGTTCACAATTTTTTATTAGGAAGCATAAATTAGGTACTCTTTGGCCTACATCAAGGTTTTTATTGACATTTTTTGGGTCTGATAGCGCTTTGATGTGGGAGCTGTCCTGTGCATTGTAGCTTTTATCCCCAGCCTGTATTCACTAGATATCAGTAGCCCCTCCCACCCAGTGTTGATAAATAAAAATATCTCCTGACATTGTCATATACCCCCTGGGGAGAAATATCACTCCCAGTTGAGAAGCACTGTCCTAGATGTTGGGGATGCAATGAATACAATCTCTTCCCTGCTCTCAAGTATAGTTCAGAGGTGCGGAGAGACCCATTGAACAGTTAGTTATGGTATTTTAGGGGTGTGATGTGATGGAAGCATGTGGGGTTTTAGGGATCAGAAAGGCCACTCAGCCAGGGAACAATCTCCTGGGAGGAGCCTTCGTGGATGAATAGGAGGTGGCCAAGTGAAGTGGGGGTGCGGTGGGTGGAAGGCATTGGAGCACAGGTAACAGTGGAAGCAAAGCCACAAAGGTGAAACAGTTTGGTGTGGGTGAGCGCCCAGCTGCAAGGCAACTGGCAGGCGGAGGTGACATTGAAGAGGTAAACCAGTCTTGTAAGCCTTCTCAGATGTTGTCCTACTAGGAAATGGGGCAGAGGGAGGCCTGAGGCAGGGGCGAAACACAGTAAGATTTGCACTGTGAGTAGATCCACCACAGTGCAATGGGAAGACTGGATCACAGCAGATAGTTTGGGAGGCTGTTGGAATAGGTAATCCAAGCAGAAGGTGAGGGGTTGGGCCCATGAAGGGGGTGAGGGGCTACAGAGAAGGGAGCAGTATGTGCTGAGGAGGCAGAAAGAAACTAACAATAAGCAGAGAGAAATATTTCCTGAAATTCCTTAATGCTATATTTAGAATTCCAGAAAGTTAGAGCTGTGAGGGACCTTGGTGATCACCTAATTCAGTGTTTCTTTTTTAAATATATTTTTTATTGATTTTTTTACAGAGAGGAAGGGAGAGGGATAGAGAGTTAGAAACATCAATGAGAGAGAGATATCAATCAGCTGCCTCCTGCACACCTCCTACTGGGGATGTGCCCACAACCAAGGTATATACCCTTGACCATAACTGGACCTGGGACCTTTCAGTCCACAGGCCGATGCTCTATTCACTGAGCCAAACCGGTTTTGGCCAGTGTTTCTTTTTAATAACTGAGGCCCAGAGTGGTAAGAGCCAATCTTAGAACCCAGGCATTCTAGTTCTCAGACAGGGGTCTCTCTAGTGCCTAATGGAAGGTGCTTAAAATGGGGGAAACAGTCTATCTTATAAAACAAGAAAGGGAACAATCTCTTTTGGCTGAGCCTTCATGGATGAGCAGGAGTTGGCCCAGCGAAGGGGGTTAGCGGGGAGCACAGGTAACAGAAAGGCCGCTGCACTGTGGCTGGGTGCCTTTAGTGAAACCTTTTGCAATCACTCAGTCCATAGTTGAGATCTGGACTTTCTGCTGCTTGATGATGTTTGCCACTGGGCTTGGTGAAGGCTATATCCCCTGTCGAACTAACAATGGCTTCGAAGTTGAGAGAGGGTGTGGCTGCAATGAACCAGGAGAGGGCGGAGCTCAAACTCATGCCAAATAAAAAAGCCTGCAGGCACAGCAGTTTTGCCACATACTCAGGAAGCCATCACCAGATGAAGTTCTGTTTCATGCTATACCTGCCTTTGTTTCCATACAGAAGGATGTACCAGGTTCACTGTGGAGTCTCCAGTTTCTTCTCTAGTGAGTGTAATGCAGTTTAAGATGTGTAGCCTGCACAATGGAATTCTATGCTGCCATTAAAAAGAAGGAATTCTTACCATTTGCAGCAACCTGGATGGAACTGGAGAGCCTTAAGCTCAGTGAAATAAGCCAGTCAATGAAGGAGAAGCACCACATGATCTCACTCATTTGTGGATAATAAAGAACATTATAAACTGATGAACAAAAGGATAGACACAGAAGCAGTAAAGCATCAAACAGACTGTCAAATTACAGCAGGAAGTTTAAGAAGTGGCAGGGTAGATAAGAGATCAACCAAAGGACTTGTATGCATGCATATAAGCATAACCAATGAACACAAGACACTGGGGGGTTGGGGTATGCCTGGGATGGGGGGGCAATGGGGAGATATGTATACATGTAACACAATAAAAAAAAATGTGTAGCCTGAGAGCAAGTAAAGTATATCCCTCTCCTCTAAAAGTATATTAAACATCAGTTCTCATAGACATTAAGCCGATGGAGTTATTTTATGAATTACTCCACCTCTCCTTCAGAACCAAAGATGGGTGCCACGTTCCTGCCTAGAACTTTGAAAGAACAGACTTCAGTGGATTGTGAGATATGATATAGCAAACCACAGAAATTCTAACCAAACACCTCTGGCATGAAAGCCTTGTGACTTACAGGTTTAAAGACAGGAATTCTGAAGAAAAAAAAATGCTCCCTTTGTTTCAATATCCTGAATGCCATGCGCGAAAGCACAAATGATTAAGTCTTGTTTCATAACAAAAGTGTTATGCAGACAGCCCAAAGCTGAGTCTCCTAAAGTCACTGAGAGAAGACAAAATTTCAAACGTAGTCAAGGCAAAGAGAGCAAGGGGAACATGCTTAGGAAAGAGCATTACATGAAGCCATGTTCCACCGACATGTCCTCTAGTCCTACTCCCAACTCCAAGGGCATCTTGCTCTACAGCATTTTCCCAATAGGAGGAGCCCCCTGGCACTTTCAGAGGACAGAGCTGGATAGGTCACGTGGTGGCTCATGGAGAAAATGGATATGAGGCCATTCATACTGAATCATTACGTGAAATTTTCAATAGAAATCCAACCAATTGTTCTTTCTCTTTGTTAGGCACTGATGAGAAATTGCGCCAAATGCAAGAGGTCCATTTTGGTTTTTCAATTTATCACCTTTATAAATGGTGGGGCCTTTCTGCCCACATTCCTGACTTCCCAGAACCCTCCTCTAAGCACCTCTGGGACCACCTCAGCATTCCCAGGGTGAGCCTGAGAAGCCCTGTTGACTGTCTCATCAAATGCATCATCAGAATGCTTGTTCTGAGCCCTAACCGGTTTGGCTCAGTGGATAGAGCATCAGCCTGCAAACTCAAGGGTCCCAGGTTCGATTCCGGTCAAGGGCATGTACCTTGGTTGCAGGCACATACCCAGTAGGGAGTGTGCAGAAGGCAGCTGATTGGTGTTTCTCTCTCATCGATGTTTCTAACTCTCTCTCCCTCTCCCTTCCTCTCTGTAAAAATATCAGAATGCTTGTTCTGGCACATGAAGCTTACTTTGAAGATAGGTGCCTTGATTTAAAACAATAAGAGATGTATTCCATGAATGACTTGGATTCTACCACACTCTGTTTCCACAACAGAATACGGTGGACATGCCTGAGACAAACTAAATTTTACTATAAATTGCTCAAAGGCAAGGGCCTATTCCAGGTCAGTTTTAGGGAATGGAAATCTTCTGGCCAGACAGCATCAATTTTCATTTTCTGCATCAATCTGAGTGCTTGGACTCAGCCCCTCATGAGTTGCAAGACCATCTGAATTGGTCAAAGTCACAGCTAGAGTTTCTCTTTCACAGTGTTATTTAGAGACAGACCATTTAGCAAAACACAGGATGTTTTTATCAACAAGGGTCACTTCTAAGAAAGGGCTGGTCTTTATAGCAAGTATTTGACTTTCTTCACTGCCAATAAAATGGGCTTGGAGTGAGCAGCATTTGGCAGTCTGCTAGCTTCATTAGAAAAGACCTTTATTTGCAGCCTTACTAAAATCCTTATTTGTTCGGCTGCCCCTTCAGAATGATTTTTCTCGTCTGCCTACCATACTCTGAGAAGAGTGACCAAAAATAAACAAAGTTAGAGTGACCCCCTCGAGCCCCTAAATCCAATTTCCATTCCTAGCCTCTGCTTTAGACACTAGACCCTTCCAGGGGTTGGTCTGCCCTTCAAACAATGAACCTCTGATATCACAATAGGCATGTTTGTCTTGGGGCCTCCTAAACCCTTGGTGGAGTTAATAGAATACAAAGCATTGGTGGATTTATTGCCTGCATTTGGCTGGGTCTGTGCAATCATTCTCTGCCAAGGGAAATATCAGCAGGGGACAGAAACTAGTAAGAGAGGCAAACAAACATAAGTTTACTCCTTCCTAAACTGGAAAGCAAACCTGCCATCTGTGTCCACATATCCCTTTCCAAAGAGTCTCGGAAGCAAGCTCTTTTGACTTTATGTTGGCAATTCCATATGCTTGGCAGAGGTTCCTGCAGCTCCCTTTGTGAGTAGAAAGCTCTCTGAACCTTGCAAAATTAGAAGTTACCCTCTGAATAACCTATGCATTGTGTCCAACTCTCAGTGTTTTTAAGAGGAATTCTTTATAATTAATTCCCCATTCCCTCTTTTTTTTTTTTTCTGCAAAACTTCACAATGTGGCTGGCTTCGCTCCACTCACTAACATCCCCTTCATCTCAGACCCCTCTGTCCAAAGTTTTCCTGAGTTCAGGCTGCTGTCCCTGATGTTTTTGTGTCAGCTTTTCTCCTGCTCCTGAACTTTGCTTCATTTGGCCTCATTTTCTTAACATATTTTTTATCTGCATTGGAATGAGAGAGCTGGGAGGGTATATAATCTGTTTTCCCAAAGCTGTGCCTACTCCTGAAAAAAAAAAAAAAAAAGAACTGGAAAATTGACCAATTTGCAAGTTCCTTCATCTTAAAAGCAACTTTTTTCTCCAAATAATATTAATAATAATAAAAAAACAAGCAAAACATATGACTCCAAGGACACTGAATTAATCAAATAATTGTCTTCATTTGCTCTTTCATCTTGCTTATAATGACAAACAAATGAACAAATAAACCCAACCATCCATTGAGTCTCCATCTGAACTCCTTCATGTGGAAACTGTTCATAATGGAGGTAGTTGAGGCCCAAGGAAGGCCAGAGGCACTCTGACAGTGAAACCCAAAAGAATTTATGAAGAAAACACTGTGACATTTCTTCTGAATAAAGATCCTATACCATCTTGCCACATAAACCAAAAGATTCCAGTGATCCTTTGTCCAACAAACTTCTGCCATTTCTCCAGGATCCAGGAAATGCCAAACACATATGCATGTGAGCCAGGTCTATATAAAGGTGCCACACCTTTCCCCCTTTGGCAGGTACCCGATTCAACCCGTGCTTGAAGCTCTGAGCAGCCAGCTTCCTATGAATTCATGAGTGTGTTATTGGTGTCCATGGTTTCCTTCTGATAGAACTTCATGGAGCTCTTAACATTACAGATGCTGCTGTTCTCTTGGGGGCATCACCACCCAGAAATTGAGGCATGAGGCATCATGTTTCTTCCCTCTCCCGTCTCTCAGATCATACACTTCCTCACCCATGGGGAGTCAGACTTCTGATGGACCCATTCATCCTTGTGGCTCTGGTACACACCTAACGGGGTACATTCCCTTTAGTAAGACCTCAGTAAGTGGCTGTAAGTCAGTAAAGCTACTTTTGGCCTCTGAACTGACAACACAAAAAGAAATAGACATAAGTATGATATATCCTCATTCTGTCATATTTATTTCAGTCCCCTCCTTAATTCCTCACTAACATTCCCATGTTCTCGGGACTCCCAGGTAGTCTCCTTTTGGGTCTTGCCAAGGTTCTAGAGTTTTCTCTCCTCTCTCACTTCACAATACATCAGTAAAGAGTTGCTTCCCACAGAACTGAGGTGTTAATGGCTCGCAACAGTTTAATTCTGTTAAAGCAGCTGCATTGCATCTGACAGAGCTCATGGGAGAAGTTTAGGCACCACCGGGATCACTGAGGAATTTACTTTTGACCAATGGTAGTCATTATCAGTGATAGCGCTACTATTTCTTGGAAGCTTATCTCCTCAGTGGTGGATTCAATGCTCTCTGATATTTGAAGACAAATATGCCAGGAGCTATGTTTACATAGGTCAAACAGTAGCTCACATCAACAAAAACCAGTCAAACCAGTAAGCTGAGGAAACTGACCAGGTGTTAGCTGCTCTGAGGCAAACTGCACAGTTGGTAATGAGCTTGTCAGGATCAAACCAAGATCAGGAGTCCAGGATTTGTTATAGGCAGCAGGGGGTGGGGGGTCATACCATATTCCCAGAAACATTATCTTCATTCGGCTTCAGGGGTCACACTTCTCAATCTTTCATTCTTTTCTATTCTTCTTCCTTCGTGTTTCTGTGAAAAATGCTGCATCCTGTCTGTCTGTATTCATTGTCTGGGGTTGCCATTCACATGGCTACAAACCAGTGGCTTAAATCAACAAAATTTATTCTCTCACAGTTCTTCAAGCCAGAAGTCTCAAATATCAAGGTTCCAGCGTGGCTGGCTCTTTTGGAGGTTCTGGGGAAGAATCCATTTTATACTTTTTTGCCCTGGTTTCTGGTGGTGGCTGACCATCCTGGTGGTCCTTGGTTTGGGGCTGCTTGACTCCAATCTGAACTCTTTGAGGGCTTCGAGGACATGCCTGGTGCCTTTTCATTGTTGGAAGGCGCTCTCTTTAGAGGTTAGTGTGTGTCTGGGCTGCAGGGACCATGATATCCTCCTCTGGGTCCCAGGTGCCTCCAGCAAGTGCTTGGGCTGCCCCACACTCAGCGCATGTTTGATAAAAGAGGTCTTTGTTGGCTCTGTGTAGGTGATGTACGTTCAGCCACGGCAGGTTCCCACTTGACCAAGCAGCTCATTCTTGGAACCCAAAGTCAAAGCTCTGTGAGGCCATGGATACCATGAGCATCCAGGGCGTTGCTGGGCCAGCTTGTGCTGCCTCTGGAGAGCCAATTATGTGCATCTCTTCCAAACTCTGCATTCGGTGACTTCACATTCATAGCTTGGAATCAGACGTGGTGGGAGTATTTTCAACATGGAAATTGGCAAACCCTCCTAACCAGGACTCCCCACCTCTGAGGAACTAGTTGTTCAACATGTACCTGCACATCACTGTCATGTTGCTACTCCAATGGTCAATTCTCAGTTCTCATCCTGCCTGACTTCTGGACATGATGGCATAGTTGGTCAGTCTCTCTTTTGAGGGACGGTGTCTTTACTGTTTTCAGGAGACCACACTTCTCAACCTGCTTTGCTCATTCCTTCTCTTTTCTCTGACCTCTTAACATGGGGTGCCCCAGGATTTCAATCTTGGACTTCTCTTCCCTCCCCAACCTACATTTATTCCTTGGTGGTCTCTTTCAGTTTAATGTCTCTAAATCTCATTTTTATGCTGAGGACTTCAAAATGTGTATCACCAGCTTGGACTTCTCTGAATTCTAGCTCTGCATTCCCAGTTTTCAAGTAGCTCTACTTGAAAATCTAATCAACATCTCAACTTAAAATGTTTAGACTTGAAACCTTGATATTCCCTCCAAGACATCCTTCATCTCTAGTTTCAGCCACCTATAGTAGTTAATGGCCACTTCATCTGTGCAGCTGCTCAGGCCCAAATCTCTAGAGTCGTGTGTGACTTCACTATTTCTTTCACAACCTCACATTTAGCCCTCCAGCAAATTCTGTTAGCTCTAACTTCAGAACATATCCACAATCTGACCACTTCTCCTAACTGATCTTAACCACTCTCCAAGTTTAGATTTTTGCAAAATTCTTCTAACTGTTCTGTTTCCACCTTGTCTGCTTAGTCTTACTCAGAGTGGAAGCCCCAGCCATTGCAAGGGGCCGGCAGGCCCTTGAGCTGACCTTCCTTACTTTCTAATGACTCTCCTCCAGGCACAGGAGCCCCTCCTGGTTTCTACAACATGTCAGGTACACTTCTGCCTGAGGTTGGTGTCTGCTTTCTGTTTTCTTTTCCTGAATTTCAGCCTGCATGACCATGATACCATGTGATTAGCCTTCAAGACAAGCAGCGTGACTGCAGCTTATGACATCACCCTTCATCGATCAACTTTTCTTCATAAACAGTCTCACTGCACCGGGGGAGGGCTGTGCAAGGATAAAGTGTTTCTCAGGCAAAGACTTTCTGGGAAATTCCCAGGGCAGTGAGTCCAGCTGAGAAAAACTCCAGGCCAAAGCCACCTGGCTCTGGTTCCAGGTCGGTGCTGGGAGTGTGTGTCTGGGAAAGAGCCTTGCACCGATCAGGGAGGCCTTGCCAGTGATGCAGGCTCTCCAAAAGGCCGAGGCAGACCGGGGAGTACCCAAGACGTGTGAGTCCAGGGCAGGCGAGGTCCTTTCCTAGCAGCTCCGAGGGAACCACCTCTTGCTGGCTCAGTTTAGACTTCTACATGAGTCCATCTGGTCAACTCTGGACCTGACAGGCTCAAGGGATGGTCTTTGGGAATAGGAAGTGATCAGAACCCTGGTCAGGCCCCTCTTTCTGCAGGCTAGTGCACTGTAGGGAGGTAAATGGGGAAATTTTTCTTTTTGGTTCATTTACCTTGATGTGGCACATTATTATTAAGCCAAAGGCCTTCTGAAATATGTCTATGCTAGATTTCTTTAAAAATTCTCTCTCTCTCTCTCTCTCTTTTTTTTAATAACTTTTAGCCATGATTTGGGTGCAAGGCAAAGATGGTCCACTCTGTGGTCCCAGAGGTGGGTGAGAAAAGAGGCTGGAATCCAGCACAAGACGGAAAATCTCTGTGGCAACTGACTCCAGAGGGCCGGCTGGGTTGGCTCTGAGGGCAAGGCTACCTGTTCTGCTTGTGCAGCAGGCAGGAGTCCACGGGGTTCCCATCAGCTGACATCGGGAAAGGGTTTCAGAGGCAGCAGTGGGACAGGGGAAAGGGAGAGGGCAGACTCCTGAGAGGCATGGAGAAGAGTCCCTAGGAATCAGCCTGAGGGTCAGGGAGGGCTGGGGAATAGTGGGGTTAGCCGGTCAGAACCAAAGAATAGGCACCATGACAGAGGCTAAGATGGGTTTGGGGAATGAGAGAGAGTAAATCACCAACAGTGCATTGAACATGGAATTCACACAGAATTGAGCTATTTCTTTACCACCCAGAGTAAGTTACCCTAGGCACAGGGAACAAACAGGGTAGGAATGTTTCTCTAGCTGCCTGAGATGGCTACTCTCAGAGGCCCCAGGTAGCTCCCCATTCAAACTTTACCTTACCCCCTCTTCTTTTTCCCTCTCCCTCTGTCTCTTCTTCAAATATTTATTGAACCCCCACCCTGTGTCCAGGTTGAGCAGAAAGTCTCTGATCTCATGGGTCTTCTATTCTAGTCCGGCGAGCCATACTACAAACAAACGTATAACTGTTAAACATATCGAGTGGTCATAAAAAGGCGCTGTAAAGGAAAACAAAGTAGGAAGAGGGTATATGCGGGGTGACCAGGAAAGATCTGTCTGCCAAGGTGACAGACGAGCAGAGTCCTGAAGTGAGGGCACAAGCCGTGGAGATATGTGGGCCAAGACCAGGAGGGCAACGGCTGTGAATGAGGTGCCCACTGGGCTGTTTGAGGACCAGGGAGGAGGCCTGTGTGTCTGCAGCCAAGTCAGGAAGAGAAGGGAGTGGGAAGCGATGAGGTCAGAGGTAACTACAGGCCAGATGGTGTGGTAACAGCTAGCTCTCCTTCACTCCAGGAATTTGCCTTCCCAGGATACATGTTTTACTCAAATTCCGAAGAAACATCAAAACTTATAGGAATGATTCTGGGGTGTCCTTTCAAACCCCACCACGAATATCTGCCGCTCACAGCCTTATTCCCTTCTCCTCTAAAGATCCCTTCCAGGCTGAGGATGTGGGGGTGGCAGGGAAGGGGACTTCCTGCAGCAGGAACAGAAAACATCAGGCTGTGTTCTCTGGCATCGGGCCTCCTCCCACCCAGGGGATGTCGTTAGGATGGCCACAGGGCGGGCAGGAAAGAGGTGAAACACCCCAGCTTCCCTCGTGATGGGTCTTATCTTCAAAACCTCTCCGCTGTCAACTGGTTCTTCTTCCTAAAGCAAGGTCAACCCTCAGGATTCTGTGAGCCTTAAAAAGAACGTGCTCGCCTAGCCAGTTTGGCTCAGTGGTAGAGTGTCAGCCTTCGGACTGAAGAGACCCAGGTTTGATTCTGGTCAAGGGCATGTGCTCGGGTTTCGGGCTCGATCTCCAATAGGGGGTGTGCAGAGGCAGCTGATCAATGGTTCTCTCTCATCTTTGGTGTTTCTATCTCTCTCTCCCTCTCCCCACTGCTCTGAAATCAATAAAAATATATTAAAAAAACAACAACCAGACAACAAATTGCTTAAAAAAAAAGAACATGCTCACCAAACAGGGAAATAAAGATAAAGAAAACTGTATCTAGGAATATAAAAATATCAAGGTGTTGGCAAGTAAGGACAAAAAGAAAAAAAAAAAAAGTAAAGCAACCAGAGACTAAAAGGCACAGACTCACAGAGACAAGAATAACTCCAGACTTCTCAGTGGAAACAGCGCAAGCTGAAGACTGGTATAAAAACTCTCAACTCAGAATTCTAGGCCCAGGAAAAATACCTTCCAAAAATAAAGGCAAAAATAACTGGAATACTAGGCTGCTATAAAAAGGAACTCTTACCATTTGCAACAGCATGGATGGACCTGGAGAGCATTATGCTGAGTGAAATAAGTCAGTTGGAGAAAGATAAATATCACATGATTTCACTCATTTGTGGAATATAATGAACAACATAAACTGATGAACAAAACCAGATCCAGAGATAGAGAAGCATTGATCAGACCGTCAAACCTCAGAGGGAAGGCAGGGGAGGGCGGGGAGAAAGGGGAGAGATCAACCAAAGGACTTGTATGCATGCATATAAGCTTAACCAGTGGACACAGACACTGGGGAGGGGGGTGAGGTCACAAGTGAAGGTGGAGGGAACAACGGGGGGCAGGGTTAAGGACACATGTAATACCTTAATAAAGAAACAGATAAAAAACGAACAAGCGTTTATATGGAGACTTCATTGCCCATAGGGATACACTAAAATAAATGTTTTTAAGCAAAAAATAAGTTCTTAAAGCTGAAGAAAAATAATGCCAAATGGAAATGCGTATCCACTCAGAGGAATAGAGAGCACTGGAAATAAAAATACATCTGTAAATAGAAAAGCCTTTGTTTTTGTTTTTTTCCTCTTAATTCATAATTTACCGACTTCCAGGTATGGACAGCAATGTTGACTGCTTGACTTTGAATCACCCCATACAACTTTCAAATAACCCCACGGAAAAATCCCAACCCCCCCAACCAAAACCCCATGGAGTAAATAAGGAGAGAAAATAGAAAAAGACACCATGCTTTCAGCATTACTAAGAGTCAGAGAATACTACAAGCTTCAAGTTATTATCAGGTGGAAAAAAATGAACCAAATTCCAACCATCTCAATCCCAGGAAGAGAAAGTCCAGCTAAGATAAAAAAATACTGGACGTGCTGTGGAACGTGCTAGTTCACAACACCAGCTACAGGGAGGGAAATGGAAATGAGTCAGGTAAGATTAGAGTTTTGGGGAAGCGTTGCTTCTTGGAAAGAATAAGGAAGAGTGGTGCTATCCCTTGGAAAGAAAGCAGTAAAAGGAAAGCAGGAAAGAAATGGATAAAAACCAATCATCTTGAAAAAAAAAGACACATTAAACTCTTTTCTTCTTCCCACTGTCACCATCAACATCATGCAGAAAGGAATCTGAGCAGAAAAAGGCAGAACTGAGAGCAGATGCTGTCCTACCCTAGAAACCTCCTCCACAAAATGAATGGGAATAAGAAGAGATCATATCCGAACAAAAATCATCATTTAAAAGAATGTGAATCAAAGAAATTCCGCTGAGGAAAATATCCCACCCCCCTCAAAAAAAACCTACGAAGCTTAGGAAAAGTGTAGCAACATATGCCAATAAAAATTAATTATCTTTTTAAAAGAATTTGGAGGTGTATTAAAAACGCCTTGAATCACAAATATAAAACCTAATAACACAAATAAAACAAACAAAAAAAGAGAGAGAAATGAAATACTTGAGTGTAGGAAAAGATACAAGAAAAAGACAAAATCATAACAGAAATGAAAACGAAGTTACAAACCCCAAGGACGAATACATTTAAATAGAGATTTAATCAAAGACACTAAAAAGCAGGAAAACAATCAACAGCGTAAAACTGAGATAAAGAAAGAAGGAAAAAGGGTCAGAGGAAAGTAATTGAAATGGAAGACAGCAAAACATGTCCAATCGGAGTTACTGAACTAGAAGATCAAAACAATGGCTCACAATTAATATTTAAAGTTCTAAACCAAGAAAACTCTCTAGAAATAACCCCCAAACTGAATGTACAGTGAAGGGGCCACGTGGTAAAACCTGAATGGGTTATCTCAGAGAGAGAGAGTTCTGGTAACCGTGGTTGGCTTTAAAGAGAAAAGAAAGAAAAACTTCACAGGGTCTCCCGATGAACCCATGAAATAGCCTGAAAGGAGGAGAGGATTATACTCGCATTAGATTTCTCACCAACAACATACGAAGCTAGACAAGAAGGGAACAGCAATTTTAAGAAACTTTAAAGAAAATGCAAAGCAAGAACTTTAGGTCCAGCCACGCTATTCTTCTAGGATCAAGGATGTAGGAAAACAGTTTTGTGTTTTTTGTTTGTTTGTTTTTATTGATTTCAGAGAGGGAGGGAGACATAGAGATATCAATGATGAGAGAGAATCATTGATTGGCTGCCTCCTGCACGGCCCCTACTGGGGATGGAGCCTGCAACCTGGGCATGTGCTCTTGACCTGAATTGAACCCGAGACCCTTCAGTCCGCTGGCTGATGCTCTATCCACTGAGCCAAACCGGCTAGGGCAGAAAACAGCTTGGAATACCCAAGAACTCAGGAGACTGCGGTCATGTGCCTTTCCTGAGGAATCCTTTCCACTTCCCAATGTTTCTGGGGGTTGGATTTATGGCAGCGGAAAGGGCAGAAGCTGAAACCATTTCCCCTCCCGGAAATCTCTGACATCTCACTTCTTGATGGTATTATACTGAGAGAATAGAAACATCCTCGGATAGGCTGTACTTCTAAGAAGGCTCACGGATAAACCCACGTTCCCCTGAAGGCCAAGAGAAGGGAACAGGAGGCGGCATTGAAAGGGGGCCCCCAGAAGAGGCTGACAGTCGCATCACCTGCAGGACCTCCAGGAGGCCTCGTGCTCTGTGGTCCTGGACAAAAGACACCTGAAGGCCGCGCTGAGGGACGGCCTGCCTGCAATCGTCCGCCTTTGGAGGACCTGCTGCAACCTGCAGGCAGATCGGCAGCCCTGGCCTCTCACTTCTGACGTCAGCCTGCATCTTTGGGGGGCTCCCGGCCTTTGGCTGGGGAGGACGCTTAGCACCGACACTCATGTCCCAGACACGCTGTTGTGCGTGCGCACACCGCTCTGCAGACTGAACTCCCAGGCCCCTGGGGCGTTTTTTGTCTTGTCCCTTCCCCAACCCCGGGCCGCTGTGTCCTGCCCTGGCAGAGGCCCAGCCCACCCCCACCCCCCATCCCGGGGGGCCCCACCACATCTGCCACAGACCAGACAGGCCCCCAGAGTTTGGCAAAGTGTCCCGCACACACTGGTTTGCGTCAGTGGCGCCTGCCCACGCCCCCCACGCCCAGCATCTGCAGTGTCACGGAGCTTATTCATGAATTAATGTATCGTCCGCATTCAGAATCCTGGCGAGCCCGTGGGCGCAGGGAAGCCTAGTTTGCGTGACTTCCACTGGGTGTTTCACCAGTGCCTGCTGCAGGCCACTGCATGGACCGTCACCAGGAGGGCAGCTGGCCAGAGCAAGGATGGGTCAGTGCGTTCCTGTCCTTGAGTTCTGCACAAACAGTTCCGTGAGAGTAAATAACGAGCTTAAAAAAATAAGAACTTAAAATAAGAACTTAATAACTTAGAAGGTGATTCCCACCCCCTTTCATCTCTGCTCTAATGCTACAGTGGTATTTATCGCATCTCTCTCTTTTTTAAAACAAATATATATTTTATTGATTTTTTTTACAGAGAGGACGGGAGAGGGATAGAGAGTTAGAAACATCAACTAGAGAGATATCGACCAGCTGCCTCTTGCACGCCCTCCCACTGGGGATGTGCCTGCAACCAAGATACATGCCCCTGACCAGAATCAAACCTGGCACCCTTGAGTCTACAGGCTGACGCTCTATCCACTGAGCCAAACCAGTTTCGGCTATTTATTGCATCTCTGAGCCTCATTTCTCTGCAGTGGGCTTCATTCATTCAACCTGTTTGAAAAGTGAGCAGCTGAGGGAGGCCTCTGGCTGAGCTCCGTAGAGCCCCAGCCTCGGGGTCTTCCCTGTAGTAATAGTTAAAACGACTCAGTGAAATCTTGCTGAGAATGTTTTGAAACATGGAAGCTTCAAGGACATTCTTTAAATGAATATATGCCAAACTGGCCTTCATGTTGGCTATTTTGTTCCTTTTTATTAATGAAAAAAATATATTTTATTGACTTTTTTACAGAGAGGAAGGGAGAGGGATAGAGAGTTGGAAACAAACATCAATGAGAGAGAGACATCGATCAGCTGCCTCTTGCACGTCCCCTACTGGGGATGTGCCCGCAACCAAGGTACATGCCCTTGACCGGAATCAAACCTGGGACCTTTCAGTCTGCAGACCGACGCTCTATCCACTGAGCCAAACTGGTTTTGGCTTAAAAGAGCTCTTTTTTTTTTCTAAATATATTTTATTGATTTTTTACAGAGAGGAAGGGAGAGTGATAGAGAGTTAGAAATATCGATCAGCTGCCTCCTGCACACACCTACTGGGGATGTGCCCGCAACCAAGATACATGCCCTTGATTGGAATTGAACCTGGGACCCTTCTGTCCACAGGCCGATGCTCTATCCACTGAGCCAAATCAGTCAGGGCTTGTTGCTTTTTTAAAAGGAGTTTTTAATTGATTTTTTTTTTTTAAGAGAAAGGAAGGGCGAAGGAGAGAGAGAAACATCGATGTGAGAGCAAGACATTGATTGACTGGCTGCCTCTTGCATGCCCTCTACCAGGAATCAAGCCCACAACCTGGGCATGTGCCAGGCCTGATCTGGAATCAAATCCAAAACCTCTCCATGCACGAGGCCACATGACCAACTGAGCCACACCAGCCAGGGCTCTTTTGGTGCTTTTTTGAACTAAACCCCTGGAAGAGGGATTCCAAACAGGGGTGATCCCCCAGCCCACATCGCAGCAAGGGAGGCAGCCCCTGGTGGAGCCAGGTGGACAGGTCAGAGGCCTCCTGGAGATAAGTGGTGGGAAGAGCAGAGCTCACTGCTGGGCAAGGACAGGTCCGGGCAGGTTGAAGAAGAGATACAAAACAGGACAGCTGCCTGCCTGCCTGCCTGCCCTAAGGTCAAGTTCATGCTCTGAAATCGCTGACACAAACCCAGCTGGCAGGAAGAGGCTCCTGCTGTTTCTCTCTGAGGGAGGATGATAATATACACACGGTGACACAGAGACATGGGACTTGAAAGTTGCTGAGTGCCACTTAGCACCCTTTCCCCTGGACTAGACCCGAGCTGAGGATGCAGTGATTTCTCACCACTCACTGCTACTGCCAGCCCCACCCCAGTACCTGTGGCTCCCATGCTTGCAGTCAGAAAGCTTAGGGGGTAATGGCCAGTGGTGTCACTGTGGGAGGTGAAGGCTGTGGAGGCTCCCATCGTCTGACTCTGATTCCCATGACCCCTTTCATTCTGGGGCCAACATGTGGCTGGCCCCCAAGACCTCCCTGAGGACTAACACAGACACAAGTCATTTAGGAGGCACACATTATCAACTGTGTGAGACTTGCCTTCCCTTATTTTCTGGACCAATTAACAAGCAAGGAACTCTTCTAGTTCATAAAACTCTCTAGTTTTTGCAGGGACTGGCAACCTATAGCCTGTGGGATGCAGGCCAAGTCTGACTAGCTAATAAAAGAGAAATATGCAAATTGACTGTTCCCCCGCTATACCCACCAGCAATGCCCACCAGCCAATCAGAGTGAGTATGCAAATTAACCCAACCAAGATGGCTACAGCCACAGAGAGAGCAGGAGGGAGGCTTAGATTGCCCCTAGCAATGGAGGAAGCCAAGTGCCCAAGTCTCCGCTTAAGGCCACACAGTTTCAATGGCTGTGCAGCAAAGGCTTGGCTCTGCTCCAGGCTACAAAGTTTCAGTAGTAGAAGATAAATAAATCCCAGATACCAGGGCCTCTGCTTGGGTTGCTGGGGGGGCATGGCCAGCCTGCAAACCACCACAGGCTCCTTGCCCAGGCCACCCCACCCCCCAAGGGAATACTCACCCTGATCCAGGACACTCTTCAGGGCAAACCAGCTGGCCCCTACCCATGCACCAGGCCTCTATCCTATCTAATAAAAGAGTAATATGCAGATTGACCATCACTCCAACACACAAGACTGCCCCCATGTGGACACAAGATGGCCACCACCAGATGGCCAACATGGGAGGGCAGTTGGCAGGAAGCAGGCCTGCAAGGGAGGGCAGTTGGGGTGACCAGGCCAGCAGAGAAAGGAAGTTGGGAGTGACTGGGCCTGCAGGGAAGGGCAGTTTGGGGTGACTAGGCCCACAGGGGAGGGCAGTTAGGGGCAAACAGGCTGGCAGGCAGGTGAGCAGTTGGGAGCCAGCAGTCCTGGATTGTAAGGAGTCTGACTGCCCATTTAGGCCTAATCATATATATATATAATTGTAAGAGGGATGTCCGACTGCCCGTTTAGGCCTAGTCATATATATATATATATTTTTTTTCTGATGACTTCTTGCAAATGGCAGACTATATATATATTCTTTTTTTAAAACTGTAGTCTTTTTTTAAATATTTTATTGATTTTTTTTACTGAGAGGAAAGGAGAGGGATAGAGAGTTAGAAACATCGATGAGAGAGAAACATCAATCAGCTGCCTCCTGCACGCCCCCTACTGGAGATGTCCCCGCAACCAAGATACATGCCCTTGACCGGAATCGAACCTGGGACCTTTTAGTCCTCAGGCCAACACTCTATCCACTGAGCCAAATCAGTTTCGGCATATATTCTGATGATTTCTTGCAAATGACAGAGTTGAGTAATTGTGACTGAAAGACCTAAAATTGCAGAAATATTTAAAATCTGGCTCTTGGAAGAAGCAGTTTGCTGGCCTCTACTTTAGAGTAACACCAGTTGTGGCGACAAGGGGACCAATGCCCCTAATAGGGTAGGGGTGGGATCGGGAGTACATGTCTCCAGAGCAAAACCAGGTGGTCCCATGTCTTCCCCTGTAATGTTTAGGGCATCAGTGTCCCTCATCACTCCACGGAGCTGGAATCGAAGATGCTCACAGTATGGAATCTTGACTATTTGGAGGCCACTGTCACATAAAATCAGTTACCAATACTGTTAAGCTGATTATCAGTCACTTTGACGTGGATACAGCTGTGGTCACATTCCGGCACGTGTGATTTAGAACTTCCATGGAGCAGGCCTGAGCCTTCAACCAGAGGTCGCCCAAAGGACGAAACTGCAATCCTCCCATCTGCTGGGGCTCAGGAGATAGCAAAATAACCTTAAACCCTATTGAGCTTCTGCATATCTACCGCCTGAACCTGAATGCAAAACCCCAAACCCAAATCATGGCAGGCTATTACCATTATCATATGTTTTTCCAAAGGAATCATGTGTTAGAAGAGGATACTTAATATCTCAACACTCATTGGCACCAACAGTGGTCTGGGTCAGTGCTTAGAACTGGCGTGGGAAGATGTTTTCAAACCCAGCTCTGTCTTTGTGGTAATTTATGCTACAGCCTCCACTGTGGAGAGTCACCACAAAACGTATGCTCTCCTCTCATGCTGCTGAGGCACTTTATACTCTGGAGGAAGGTGGATGGTTAAAGAAAGTAAAGAGAGGTATTTTAGCATTTTTATATTTGTCTCATTGCAACATGTGGCCTTCATTTTTTTTCCCCAAGAGCATTTCAGTAATAAATATTGTTTTGGTGTGCTATAAAGTGGCGTGTTGATGGGGTTACTTGTAGGTTATAAATCATGCTGATATAACAACATCAGAGTTCAGTGAGATCTCCAGAGGTCACTGGACAGTTTCCTCTCTCACAGATAAGAAAACAGAGAGTCACAGAGGTTGTGAAACCAATTAAGATTCCACCACATCCTCCCCTTCCATTTCCCTCCAAATCCTCAGCCTGGTGGAAGAAAGTGGAAAAGATTTCTTTCCTTAGCAGTTCACTTCTGAGAGTATATTGACTCTGTGAACAGGATTCCAGAATCAACTCTTAGATTCAAACTCTTTTTGCTTATTTCCAGCATTGTACTCCACTGGCCATGTAACAAGAGTAATGTGCAGTAGGAAGAAAAAATAGGAATGGATTAGACTTTCCTGCCCTCACCCCCTTTGGTGGCCTGCAAGGTGGTGAATGGCCATACTGAATGGTACCCCTGTCTCCAGAGGTGCCTGTGGTCAGGATGGCTGGGGTCCCTCATCTTCTCTATCTGTAGCCCAGATTGTTTCCTCTCCCTAACTTCCACGAAGATGCAATTGTAGATCAGAACTTCCCCGAGTGAAGAGGACCACAGGCCACCCGGAAATGGTCCTGGGTATGGTGCAAATCCTTCCGTGGGAGAACACCAAATCCAATTAGAGACATGAAGGGCAAACTTGGAGGGGGTACAGAAGTCACAAAGCAGTGTGGGTTCGGGACTGGACTAGTTACACCAGTCATTTTCTTCCTGCCACATTCCCTTCTTTGAGAACCTGAGGGCAACCACATGGCCGATGCCCTTGGCCATCCGTAACTACACCAGGAGTGGGCATCCGACCCAAATTAGAACGTGGTGTTGGGACACCAAGAAGCAGGCCTGGTAGTGGTCTGTGAGGGCTGGACTCATAAGATCCTGCGGCAGAATCCTGTGAAGCAGGCGGTCACGTGCAAATGAAGGAAGCTTGATTAGAGGGAGAAGATGGGACAGATGCTCAGAGGCAAAGACAGCTGAGAGAAGGGGGAACTCAGGCTCTTCAGTGACTCAGGAATAGTTCTCAAAATTGGGTTTCATAATATCCCCTTATGCATGCACAAGCAATCCCACTTAAGTTAGTCTCAGTGGGTTTCTGGTTGTGGCAACTGAAGCTCCCCCATCCTAAGATGAAATGTCGGGGGTAGACATGTTGGGGCTGGGGGTGAGAGAAGGAGCCAGGAGAAATGATAACTCTGGTCACTTTTCCAGGGAGAATAAATCTGAGAGTCCAAGTACATGCACAATTGTGGGAGCCCCTTTCCACGTCCCGCATGGTTCAGGGTTCCCGGTTCAGGGTTCGGGTTCTGAAGGAGGCTGCATGCAAACGAAATGAGAGACTAGAAAACATTAATTTGGCAATATTGGGGGCCAGGCAGGAGCCTTCCTCTAGTGGAAAGGACTGTCACTTGCTCTGGCCTTTTTCTCCCTTTTACTAAGGCTTTGGGACACACCCCTAGCCTTTTAGCAGGAAATAACAAAGCAGAAATTAACATGAAACAAACAGGTAGAGGCTGCTTCAGCTAACAATGTTTTCATCTAAACAGTGAGTAATTAGCTCTGACCTTTCAGAGCAGTTAAGGTTGACTAGCCTTCTGGCCTCCTGTTTACATCCATTTAGTGAGAACAATGTTTGTTTTCCAACACACAATAGGCAGACATTCAGATTTTGAGACAGCCCTATTTCCAATGAGTTAGCTTGCCCAAATTCCTGTTTAGAGGAATAGAATGTGTCTGTTTAAATATATAATCTTGGCATTGGCAGGGGCCTTTCTAAGGGAGACACAAATCTGGAAACTATAAAGAAAAGACTGACAGATTAGACTTCCCATCTTTACATTTTCAATAACCTTTGACAAAACTCAAAGTGAAGGATCTCCGTGACAGCTGGGAACCCCCTGCTCTGGTCTAGATTCCCTCCAGCTGAAGACCAGACACTCCCTGCAGGCTGCTAGATGTGGGGGTCCCACCATTCGTGGCTTTGTGGTTGCCATGACTACTGAGAGTGTCACAACCATTGGCAGCAAGACAATGATCTCTCCCTGTCCCAAAATAAGAAAACAAAAGGGAAGAAAGAGGAGATGGGGTGTGAGGAAAACTGCATGAGAACAACAGGGAGGGGGCAAGAACCGTGCTAAAGAGGGAAGAAATGAGCCATTTATCTCTCTTCTGTTCCTGGGCCCTCTCCTTTGTGATTTCATGGTCATAGAATAACTCACGGAGCTGTGATCTCTGTCACAGGAGTTGTGGGAACTAGCGTTAACTGAGTGATTATGGCGGTGGCTTAGGAAGGCAGCCCACTCCATCTGACTCCCAGCCCACAGGGCAAATTAAATATACTGATTATCCCAAAGGCTTCTGAACACTATCTTTAGCTCTAACGTTTCCCTTCCCGTTCTTATAACTTCCTCTTCCCCTAAACTAAATTCCCTTCAGTCTTACCACCCACCAGAATGGAGAATTGAAATTAGGTTCTTTCACTTAATAGCTTGCCAAACGATAAACAACTCTCTTAAACTGAGCCGCATTTCATCTAGGGAGAGGGCAATAAAAATAATGATCTATGTGGTCAAGAGTCCTCGGAGACGTTTTTATAGCACCGCAGATGGTTTTCCACATCGCAGAGCAGCGTTCTTTCTTTCTGTGTATCTCAATTTCCCAGTCGATAATTTGAAAAGAACACTAGCTGCCCGCCGCCTGTTTCTCAGGTGAATTGATAGAGATCATAAGGGTCTCTATATAAAGCACTTTGAATTTTAGAGAGAAGGTGGGGGAAAAAAATCACATGGAAGCTTCGTATAATGAGAAGGCTGGGCATATGGCCATGTTTGGGGGAAAATAATTTGGCTCAGAGAACATTTGACTCCATGCAGCATCAGGTGCTGAAGAAGACTCAAGTCCAAGCAGTGCACTGTCATTTCAGATATGTCTTGGATAGTTTTAGGGCTTTGCTGGTTACAGGAAGCGCCTGTTGAGTAAGAGATGGGGTGGGGAGGTAAAAGAAAAGAGATTTGCATGTATACCCTAATCCTCTCAGTGTTAAATACAAAGCTACTTGACTGAGGTTTCCATCTTGGTGACTTTCTGGCTTTGGCCTCTGCACAGAGTCTATGTTCCAGTTCAGCCCTAGGTCTCTTCATAGCACACCACCTTTCCTGTTACCCAAACCAAGGGTACTGGGTCTCTGAGCTCTGACAATCCAGATCAGAGGCAGCACCAATAGTGGTGAGAACAGTAGCCCTAGAGAAAGCCCGCTTCTCTGACCTGGTCCATCTCCTCATCTGTAAAATGAATGTGATGATACTAATAAAGACACTCATAGGCTATTGGGATAATGATATGAGATAGAGTCTCCCAGATACTTCAGCACACTGGTTGGTGTAATAAACGACAAGTCTAATTTTTATAGGCGCCTTGAGAAAAACATGGTGGAGATGGGCAGAGTATAAATAATTGAGCCTGGCCCGGGTGGCTCAGATGGTTGACCTATGAACCAAGAGGTCATGGTTTGATTCCTGACTGGGGACATGTCCAGGTTTCTGGCTCAATGCCCAGATTTTGTGCTCGATCCCCAACGCGGGGGCATGCAGGAGACAGCCAATCAATGATTTTCTCTCATCATTGATGTTTCTCTCTCTCCCTTTTCCTTTCTCTTGGAAATCAATAAAATATCTCAAAAAATAATTTGAACTGATCACCGTTAAAAAAAAAAAAAGGATGGTAGTTCCTCAAAAAGTTAAAAATAGTATTATCATAAGATCCAGCAATTCTCCTTCTGAGTATATACTCAAAAGAAAGGAAAGCAGGGTCTCAAATAAATATTTGTGTGCCCATGTTATAGTAACATTGGAAGCAGCCTAAAAGTGTTCATTGAAGGATGAATGAATAAGCAAAACATAATCAATATATATAATGAAATATTATTCAGCACTAAAATGTAAGGAGCCGAAACTGGTTTGGCTCAGTGGATAGAGCATCGGCCTGCAGACTGCAGGGTCCCAGGTTCGATTCTGGTCGAGGGCATATTCTTGATTGTGGGCACATCCCCAGTAGGGGGCGTGCAGAAGGCAGCTGATTAATGTTTCTCATCGATGTTTCTAACTCTCTATCCCTCTCCCTTCCTCTCTGTAAAAAATAAATAAATAAACTATATTTTAAAAAAATAAGGAAATTCTGACATGCTACAACATGGATCAGAGGACATTGCGTTAAGTGAGATAAACTTATCTCTAAAACACAAATATTATATTAGTATGAAGTACTTAAAGTCATAAAAAAATCACAGAGACAGAAAGTAGAACGTTGGTTACCCAGGGCTGTGGGGGAGGAAGGAATAGGCAGTTTTGTTTAGTGGGTACGGAGTTTCAGTTTCACAAGATGAAAAGAGTTCTGGAGATACCTGATGGTGATGGTTATGCAACAATACAAACATACTTAATGCCACTGAACTGTACACTTAAATGGTTAAGCTGGTAAATTTCAAGTTGTATGTATTTTACCAGGAGTAACCACTTTTGAAAAAATATTGTTAGTGATTCTTCCACAGATGGCATTAATTTTTATTTTTTTGCTTTTATTTATTTATTTATTTATTTATTTATTTATTTTTTCTTGCAGGGAATTTGTTCCTTTCAGTTGAGGCCAAACAAAGAATGACTACTCATGGGTTTACAATTTGCATGGATGAATGAATATACTTTTGATAGTTTTATCATGCTTCTGATTGTTATAAAAATATTTCTTTTTTTCTGGGATTCAGGACATTACAGTAGAAAATAGCTATTAAGTTGACATATGGCAGAGATCATGGCATATATATCCCCTAAAATCTGTCTCCCCTATGCTTTTATATTATATTTCCATTAACCCAGATCTTTGAACTTGGGACAAATCATAAGATCCTCACATCTCAGAGTTCCCGGGAAAAGAACATACTAATTAAATATGCATTGAACATTGTCTGTGGCTGTGTATTGGACTAAGTGCTTTCCATGCACTGTCTCCTTCAATCCCCAACCCTTTGAGGCGAGTGCTATCTTTAGCCCCAGTTTACAGATGTACAAACTGAGTCTTAGAAAAGTAATTGCCAAGGTCACACCTCTAGGGAATGATGGCGTCAAAATTGGAACCAAGGGCATCTCGATCTAGAGCTCATGTTTTAGCACCTTTCTGATGCTTTAATGTGGCAGCTGCAGGCCTGCATGGGCTAGCCTTGGGCTCTGAGTCGCTGCCATCCCTCAGTGGTTGATAGGTTCATGTGAGGCCACTGGCAGCTGGTGCCGAACTACCAGGTGCGGTATCTGCTGTGAGTGTGAAAATCAATGGCATGTGGGATAGATGAGGAGAGATGATATCAGATGGAATGTGCATGTTGAGAATATATCTATGCATTTAAAAACATACAATGCCTAATTTAAACATTTTTAAATCATCACCTGAGGACATGCTTACTGATTTGAAAGAGAGAGGAAGGGAGAGAAAGAGAGAGAGAGTCACACACACACAGAGAAAAACATCAATCAGTTGCCTCCCACATGTGCCCTGATTGGGAATTGAACCCCAAACTTAGCTTTGTGCTTTGACCTGAAATTGAACCCACATCTTTTTAGTGCACTCCAACCAGCTGAGCCACACTGGCCAGGGCCAATGCCTAATTTTTAAACAAACTCCACATGCAGAAAAAATACATGTGGGAACATAAGGTAGCTAATTCATTCCTTTTTCTTGATAAAATGGTAAGAATTTGCGTAGAAATGCCTTTTATCATAAAACAAAAATTGTCAGCATTAACCTTCTCATTCATCACTTACTCTGGTTCTTCTTTGTTATATTCTCATCCAATCCTTCTCGTCCTTTGCCTCTTTTCTCACTCTACTCTTTGATTCAAATTTAAGCTACTCATTTAAATGTTGCATTAGATGTTCTTTCTTTTGGATAGAGATCACTTCCCTCCCCTCTGAGCCTATTATCTTTGAGTAACAATTTTGTCAGAGATGGTGGAGAAACATTTCTACTTAGAAATCCAGCCTGTGTGACATTTACAATCTCACAGTAGTTTTATAGAGGCCTACACAGCTAAGCTTATTGAGAACTCACTAGTTAGTAGACACGGTGTACTTGCTCGCCCACTGTCACTAGTATGTGGCAGATTCAGGATTTGACTCATGTCTGTCTGACTTCAGAGCCTACACTCTGAATCACTATACTATAGTATGTTTCTAGTCAAAGATCATGCTCTACAGCAGCGACCCACAGATTGAGAACCCCTAGCAGGGTCACCTAAGACCATCAGAAAACACAGATATTTACATTACGATTCATAACAGTAGCAAAATTACAGTTATGAAGTAACAACAAAAATAATTTTATGGTTGGGGGTCACCACAGCATGAGGAACTCTATTAAAGGGTCGCAGCATTAGAAAGGTTGAGAACCACTGCCTTAGAGGATAAATTCCTGGGATGAAAGCTTCATATGTCTCTCACACAAGAAAGATTCTTGGACTAGCATTCAGCAAACTCACTTCCAGTCCTGGTTCAAAATGAATCAGTACTTTCAACTCCCTGGCCCATAGTTTCTTCATGGATAAAACATGAGCAAAAAGCCTACCTACCTTACAGAGTTGTTCTGAAGATTATAAAAGTTAGAGATTCCCAGAATCATGGGGACAACTGGGGCCTGCTGAGTCTAGCTGCTCATGTTAGAGGCGAGAACAGGAGAGTCAGAGGTTCCTACCTCCTGCACCCTCACTCAAGGTTACCAAGGATGTTGTTAATTGCAAATCAGGACCAAGCTTCAGTCCTCCCCAGATGTTCTTATGCTATTCAGTGCTGCCTGTGATGAGAGATATGAAAGCATGCATATAATTATAAAGCATGAGATTGCCAACATGTAATTATTGAGGTATTAATTAATAGACTGTATATAGAGTCAGCACTAATCCAATTTTTTTCATGCCTTAACAGGGCTATAGATTGTCAGGAATTTCTAAAGATGGCAAAAACATCATGTCCAAAGACAATGCCTTCCCTTCCAGTAAATGCAAGAAAAGCAGCAAGTTTAACCAGAGATATTTACATTCTGCCTCTTCCAACAGCCATCCTCTTGTTGCTGTTTAAAAACTTGATATTATTGAGGTGAATTCACATACCATAAAATTCACCATTTTAAGGTGTACACTTCAGGGCTTTTAATGCAGTCACCAGGCTGTGTGCCCATCACCACTACCTAATTCCAGAACATTTTCATCATCTTGCTGTACTCATCACATGCCAGTCTGGTCAGGGTGAGTGTAGCTTCGCTGACTTGGCTCTTGGATCAGGCATATAACACCCCGCCGTCATGTCCGAGATGATCAGATATCCCAAGCTTGCTCTGTGTTTGGAGAGCTCCGTGTCTGCTAAAGGGCTGACTCCTTAGAGATGGGCCAGGAATGGGAATGAAGTAAGCTCCTAGCCTCCCGAGGAGACTTAGCAATGTGCATTAGGACTTGGAAAGCAAAACTGAGCCATCAAGGCTGATTGGCAGGGCTGAAATAGAGACCATTTCCCAGGCCTATGGTAGACCCAACGTGGAAAGAATGATTGTTTTAAAGATTCAGGGTTCAGGTGATTCATGCCTCAGGCTTTTATAGGTGCTGAATCATCCAACCCGCTCCCCCTCTTATGACCTGATCTAAGCCTCCTGGGATCCCCAAGCACTTCCCCTGCCAGAGCCCTTCTTGCCCTGTGTGAACTGGGATTACCAGCTCACACGTCTGCGTTCCTGAATAGACCGTAAGCTTCAAAAGGGAAGAACTCCTGCCTTTTTTTATTAGCTACCCAACCTGTGCTCAGCATCCTTTGGCACCATGCACAAAGATATCTTGAACAAACTATTAATTTGTCCACAAACAGAAATCTTTCTAGGTATACTCCTCTAATACTCAAATGAAAATTGAGTGCCAGGAATGTACCCAAATATCCCATAATTTTTCAACATGGACACACATAGCAATAATGATCCTGGGGTCAAAGCTGCCTTCCTGTAATTTTCACTGAGGAGCCCTCATTCCGGTCCAGAGAACAAGAGGGAATAATTCTGCTCTCTTCCCTGCGATAGCACTTCAAACATTTGAAATGAACTGTTGTGCCCTATCTTTTATTTTCCATTTTAAACACATGTGCTTACATCAACAGTTAGGCATAAAATATGGATGCATTTACTCATTCATTCATTTCACAAATATTTTTGAGAGTGTTCTATGCAGGCACTGTGGCAAAGACAATGGGTACAAGAGAAGACAAGACACATACCCTGCCCTAAAAGGAGTCTAAAGTCCATGCTGCTTGCAAAATACTACCTAGGGTTTCTCTAACAGGTCAGCATCCCTTTCCAAATGTCCAAATGTGGTTTCCAGAACTTGACACTATTTTATTACTTCACTAGAGGCCTGATGCACAAAGATTTGTGCAAGAATAGGCCTTCCTTCCCCTGGCTGCCAGCACTGCCTTTGTTCTGGCCTGGAGCTGCCTTTCCACCTCTTGCTTTGTCCTGTCAATTTGCATATCCCCTCCTTATTGGCTGTGGGTGCCGCCATCTTTGTCTCGGAGTCACAGTCAATTTGCATATTCTGTCTTTATTAGATAGGATGATAAGAACACTGCTTCCAAGAATTTTGATTATTTATATTATCCTTAGGAAGTGCTCAGGTGTACTAATGTAGTGAGAGAGAGATCGAGATCGCGAGAGAGAACTTTTGTTAAAAATTTTTAACACTGTCTGCTCTTTGTGATTAAAGTATGTGGTAGTATTTATCATGATAAAAGTTCAAGTGAAGCACATTCTTATCCTGAAAAAGAAACACACACACACACACACACAAACACTACACATACACAAAACAAAAAAACACCACCCCATAGGAATAAGCAGATTGCAATCTTCATATCAGGCTGAACTCATAAGGATGAATGATTTTTTTTTTTTTAAAGAAAAGGACATTTCACACTGTCACTAATGGTCCTTTATGATGTTTCTGAAAATAATTGAAAGGGAAGCATGGACATCTGGCAAGTGAATAAAGCTGTTTCCAATTAAGGGGAGCTGTCTGCCTTCAAAGCAGAGCAGACAGTGGGGTACTCTTGGATGTGCTTCTTTAATGATATTAGCTCAGGACCTGACAGCCTCCCCCAGTCACCTATTTGAAGAATGTGGGGTGAATGGATCACTTCATTTTCGCATCTGCCTTTGGTCCTTTAAATGTCTTCAGGCTTTGGGATTCTACTCCCCCCTCAGCTCCACCCCTCCCCCCCCCACACACACACACTTTCTTTTGTGCTTCGCTTTGAGGCTGAAAATGTGGGTGTTTTTGGTTGTGCTGTTGCTTGGGTATTTTCTGTATGTACAGGACACAGAATCACTAGGGGCTGGAAGATAAACAGAAGAGAAAGCACTTCTTGTCTGTGACTACTGGGATAAATGTGGGAGACCGCCACAAGACTTGGGTGGTCAGGAGACCCAGGAATGATTCCAGAAAAAGCAGAGTGTCTGAGAGTCCTTCTACCATAATATAATTTGTAGCAGGCATTGTGCTGAATCTTTATAAGTTGGTAATTTCACTGTTTAATGTTTTGAAATCCATTTTCTTGGCCTGACATCTCTCCATTAATTCAATATTTGTTAGGCACTGAATATGCGCCAGAAACTTTAAACTTCAGAAATAACTATTGTCATGAGTGTTGTATTAAGAAGACTCTGTAGCACTGTGTTGTCCCCAGGATTCCTAAAGCTCATACTTGTGCCTCGCTCATCGGCCACAGATACAGTGGCCATTCTTTGATGCAGTTAAGGGTAGAATTTTTAGAATCCTCCCAAGAGATATTTCTTGCCCTAAGATTTCATCAGCGTTGTGGATGGGTCTGAGGAGGCTATTGCAGGAGCCATGGTGAGGGCTGTTGCCATTCCCCCTGACTCTGTTTCCAGAAATCTTTCATGGAACCTTCTGGGGCCTGAGAGACACGTCTAAAAATCAGTGTTATAGTGAAAAGAAATTATTGAATTTAAAATATATTTTTACAATTAGCAGAAAGTTTTTCTGATTATAATGCTCACACCAAAGAAATCCTTTGTTCATATATTCTCAATGAAGAAATTGGGAAAATAGAGATGAGCACAAAGTTGAAAATTAAAATCATCTACGACTCCACCATACAAAGATAAGCACCAGTAGAATGTTGGTATACATATCTCTTCATCTATCCAGGTCTGTTCTTCTTTCACAACAGTTTTCTAGCCCAGCCTGCTTTTGTGCAACAACATATTGTGAACATTTTTCCAGGTCACTGCCTTTTCTTCTACAATATAATGGTAACAGCTGCATGATACTCCATGGTATGTATGTATTATCATTAGGTTACCTAACTGCATATTACTGGGCTCTTAGGTTATTTCCACTTTTAAGGATGGATGGATGGATAGAGAGATAAATACTGGAACAAACATTCTTGTCTCTCTCTATTCTTGTTTTCCCAATCATTATTTTCTTATAATAATTCTCAGAAATAGACTTTCTGGATAAAAGGATAAGTCAAAATTTTAAACCTTTTGGAATGTACATAGAGAAGCCCCCGGTTCTAATAGTAAGGTCTTTGTCCTGAGTTCTAACCGAACTGCTTGACCTTAAGCTTAATTACCACATCTGTAAAATGGGGAAGATGGTCACACACTCCATTGTATTTCAAGACAGTTTTTAAAAGAATGTGGTGAAGACTTTTGAAATTACAGCATAAGATAGGCACACTGATGATTGTCTACTCAGCAGCCATTCTTTACTTCATCATTCCAGCAAATCTTGATTTTTTTTTCCAGGTATTCACCTCTCCCCCATTGTAGGCCTTGTACCTTTTGGGTAAGCCTAAATTGTCTAGGCATAATGTCATCACACCTGCGAGTGGCAGGTTCATAAATAAGGTATATAAACCAATTCAGCTTCATGAGATTCAAGAGGAAATTTGCGGGGCTTCTAGAAAATTCCCCACCCCTAAGAGAGAGAGAGCCATACAATCATCAACAAATCAACAAACGACAAGTGCTGGAGAGGATGTGGAGAAAAAGGAACCCTTGTGCACTGCAGGTGGGAATGCAGACTGGTACAACCACTGTGGAGAACGGTATGGAGTTTCCTCAAAAAACTAAAAATAGATCTCCCATTTGACGCTGTAATCCCACTTCTATGAACATAACCCAAGAAACTAGAAACACCAATCAGAAAGGATATATGCATCCCTATGTTCATAGCTGCACAATTCACCATAGCTAAGATTTGGAATCAGTCTAAATGCCCCTCAGCAGATGAATGGATTAGAAAACTATGGTACATCTACACAATGGAATTCTATGTGGCTGTAAAAAAGAAGGAATTCTTATCCTTTGCAGCAGCTTGGATGGACCTAGAGAGCATTATATTAAGTAAAATAAGCCAGGCAATGAAAGAAAAATACTACATAATCTCACTCATTTATGGAGAATAAAGAACATTATAACCTGATGAATAAAAAGATAGATACAGAGGCAGTAAAGCACTGAACAGACTGTCTCAGATTACAGCGGGAAGGCTGAGGAGTGTTGAGGAGGGAGGAAAATAGATCGACCAAAGGACTTATATGCATGCATATAAGCACAACAATGAACACAAGACACTGAGAGGGGTGTGGGGGTGGGATGAGGGCATGCGACAGGAACATGGGGAGGCAGAAGGAAGGTCATTGGTGAAAAAAAGGAGATATATGTACTGAGTAGTAAAGTCTTTATGTAATACTTTAAATAATATATATTTTTTTTAAAAAAGAGTGAGCCATAGAAAGGGAGAGTCTCTCTTCTTACACACTGTCATGTGTCAATGTCAAGCTCTGCAACATTGCTGCAGCAGCCATATCACCCCCAGCCTGAACACAGGCATCATGGGGAAGTGGGACTGGAGGCACTGGATTAGTCAACCTTGAAGCCTGCCCCGCCTCTAAACGTTCAGTTATGAGCCCCAATGTTAGTGGTGTACGCTCTTGGAATCAGTCCAACCTGAATTATAACTCCAATTCTGACGGTTGTCCTTTTCATTTCCTTAATTATAGGAAATGTATTTTTTTAGAGCCTTATAGGTGTCCTCCCCATCCCCACTTTCCAAAAAAAAGAAATTGGGCTTCAAGGGAATGTTTGAGTCAAGAGGACGGTGCTTATGCCAATAATTCAGAAATGACTCATTTAAATCTGCTGAGCTGAAAGAGCCCAGCCCTGGCCTTCCAATTTGGTCATGGAGTTCGATTTTCGAGTTGGAAGGAACCTTGGTCCTTCACACGGAAACTGAGGTTCAGAAAGATTTATTATAATCTGTTACAAAGTCCATAGCAGCTGATGCTCCCCAGAGAGCAGCTGTAGGAAACTTACTTGAGTGCCTGCTGCTGTGTTTGACTGCTGCTGTGTTTCAGTAGGAAATTCAAGCCAAAACATATCACAAATGGCTCTTCCTACTCTTTGTGTCTTGGGGAATCAAAGTGTCCCATTTGTAGCAAGAGCCCAAAGAACAAATGCTTCTCTCCACCATATTGGAAATCCGGTCTTTTAAAAATTCCAATGATTTTTCTGGAAGCCCCAGAAGAAATCTCACGAAAAATTCAGACTTCTGCGTGCAGCTCTACTGTGCCTCTGCTCTTGGTCTTCACCTCTTGCTGCCCTTCTGCTATTTTGACTATTATTTCTCTCTACTTCTGGGTTACAATCCATTCTTCTGCCAAATTCTCCTTCATGTCATTTTTGTTCAACCCATGGGTCATTGTCCATGCTCTTTTGGATGGTCCCTGGAGTGCCAACTACTCCAGTTTTTCTTCCTCTCTAGCCAATAGGCCAACTCTTGTTTTTCATGGCTGCTGATTCTGAGTGGGTGATCCTCAGCACTGAGATCTCTTGTGGACAGTTCCTTTGCTCTTCTCCTCTGCCTGCTCCTCCCTAGACAACATGTGTACTCTGGGCATAAATTTTGCCAGGGCTGGTCCTGACACATCATCACACTGTGTGTGGGACTACATCTCCCTCCAGCATCCAGCTGTTAGGCTGCTTCTTCACATGTAGTGTTTCCCAGAAATCTCACTTCCAAATTATGGGGTGGGGTGAGAGAGCAAGAATTCTTAATCTATGAACTTTGAGGTGGGCATCCACAAACCCTTTAAAACTGTATTCAAAATAATATATATGCCTAAGCGACTGTCACAACCGAAACAACCGAATAGACAACCAAACAGGCTGCGTGGGGTGACCAGACCAGCAGGAGGTTAGTGAGGGCTGACTAAAAGACTGAACACCAGGCTCCATGGGACAACCAGGCTGGCAAGAGTGAGAGGGCAAAGAGGAGCAACCAGACCAGCAGAGGGTGGCAGTGAGGGGCAATAAGCTGGCAGGGGGAAGTTGGGGTCAATCAGGGCGGCAGGGAGGGCAGTTAGGAATGACCAGGTTGGCAGGGGGTTCAGTAAAGGGCAGCCAATCTGGCCGGGGGTGGGGGAACAGTTGGGGGTGACCAGGCCAGCAGGGGGGGCAATCAGACTGGCAGGCAGGAGCAGTTAGGGGCCAGTGGTCCCAGATTGTGAGAGGGATGTCTGACTGCTAGTTTAGGCCCAATCAGGTCTAAACCGGCAGTCGGACATCCCCTAAGGGGTCCCAGATTGGAGAGGGTGCAGGCTAGGCTGAGGGGGGACCCCCTCCCCCCATGCACAAACTTTGTGCACTGGGTCTCTAGTATTAGATAAGACAAAGGCATGTAATTTTTATCAGAGTGCAAAGGGGTCTGTGACTCTATAATGGCAAAGAACCACTGGTCTTCAAACCAGCTGGTCTCTAAAGCTGTTTCAGTTCTGCTACTCTTCACCTTGTGATTCCATAATGCAGTCTTATAGCAAACACAAAATCTTGGGGCCATTATTCCAAATGACTTTATTACATTGTTAAGTGGGTACAAAAGTTTATGAGAGGGTTTTTAGCCTTGTTTATACTGGAGATGTTACATTGTTTAAAGAAAATAACAGGATTAGGGATTGAAGCTTTTATTAGCAAAGTATTAGTACTCTATCCCATAAAAAGGACTATTTATTTTAACCTCAAGGGATATAAATATTGGGAGATATCTCATTTAATAGCAGCAAGATCCTGGAAACTGTACTGATTGGAAGAATGGTGGGAAATGGATGGTACTTGGAATTGCCTACTTTTCCACTTCCTCTTTCCCATTAAGGAGGGAGAGACATGTTAGCAAAGGGGCCTTCCTCTTTCTCCTCTGCGTGGCCTGTAGTTCCATAGTTGACTCCTAGGTGGTGTTCTCAAGGGTCATGAGAACCCCCTTACAGGAGTGCTTGTGGTGACTGATGGCTGAAACTGTCAGTTGGTCATATAATAGTAAGTGAAATATAGGTGACTTTTAACCATATCTGGAAGACAGGATTGGAAAAGTGACACACAACTCTTCCTAAACTACTTATTTGGAAACAGCCTTAGCCCAGTCATTGAAAATGTGATTTAAGTGTGATGGTTAGAGGAACCTGCCAATTAAAAAATTTTTTTAATTGGGGTAAAATACACATAACATATAATTTGCCATATTAACCACTTTAACTGTACCGTTCAGTAGTTTTAAGTACATTTGCATTGTACAACCAATCTCCAGAATCCTTCCCATCTTGTAAAACTGAAACTCTATCCCCATTAAACCCTTCCTATTCTCTCCTCCCTCCAGCCCCTGGCAACCCCCTTCCACTTCCTGTCTATAAATGTAATCACTCTGGCTACCTCATATAAGTGAAATCATCAGCAAATTTGTCCTTTCCTACTTGCTTCTTCCACTGAGTGCAATGTCCTCAAGTGAAACCTGTCAACTTTAATATACAGATTATGTTTAAATTTGTAAAGCAAAGTTGGTAAATTTAAAAATATGACTGGATTTTGGACTCCTGCTAGCAGAAAAATGTTCTTGTTCAAACCACTAAAAGTCAAAACATCACCTGCTATGCCCACTAGGGTCTTCTAAGGCCCTACCTACCACACTTGGAGACTCACAAGACTGCCCTGCCACACTGGGCACCCTTGAACTCAGAGAAGTCAGAGGCTAGGATGCAAAGCATCATGGGCACATCTGGCATTGCTCTTCTGCAAGACCTTGAAGTCAGAAGTTATTGTCTTCGGGCCCAAGTGATGACTCAGCTGTGAAGAAATGAGATTGACATTGGGAGGGTATGGAAGTCCCTCTGGGTTCATACTCCACTGCAATTCATATCTTTTCGAGAAACTCCATGGGCATAGCTTCTGAGCCGCCATAGTAAGCGAAATCCCAAGCTAGGTTACCAATGTGCATTCACAGTTATCCCAGTCCATATAGAATTCTCCAATCAGGGCTATTTTTATCAGGTTTCTAGGGAAACAGAGCTAGAAAGTTAATAAAAAAAATCAAATGGTTATATCAAAAGGGAAAGGGCAATGTTAATCCTTTCCTTGCAGCCCTTTAAATACTTACATTATAATTCCCGACAAAGCATCTGCTTAAACAGTAGGGTGCCAGAATGCCAAACTTCTATGAAGAACTAATTTACACCCTAGGACTTGTCATCTTTATTGGTATGGTTCTGTCCCCAACTCTTAGGTTGAGGGTGACAGAGCTGTAATCAGAATTCAGGTCCCTAACGACATGCCCGTCAAATATCACATTCTTTCCTAAGAGAAGGGAGAGGAAGCATGTGAGAGGGGAGAAAAGGGGTGCAGATCTACGAAGAAGACAGTAGAGGGAGAAAGGGGAAGGCACCCAGACATTTCCTCCTGCCAGCAATGCTCCTGTCCAGACACCCTTACTCACGAAGGGATCCCCACGTTTTCTGCTTTGTCACCCCAGTCCCTGGAAGCGCTTAGCATTGAGTAAGTTATTCAGCACGGCTGAGCAAAGATGGTTGGTAGGGAACACGGCTTGAAGCCTCACAATAAGAAACCAGTTCCCCCCAAAGTTTTCCAGAATATTCTTAACTTCTGACTCATGACCAACCAATGAGCCCTGATGTTTAGTTTAGAAAATGCTCTTGCTCTAGGGATGTTAAGAGCCACGGAGAGGCAGTCATAGGCCATGTGAAGGGGCCCACAGGGTCTTGTGTGGTGAAAATACAGGTGGCATTTGAAGGGAGCAGGAATCTCTTGCCGTGTGTGTGTGTGTGTGTGTGTGTGTGTGTGTGTGTGTGTGATTGCTCACACACACAGATCTTCCTAGGACCCTGTTACATTTGTTGTTTCAGCTCAGTGACATCTGGCAGCGTTCAGTCTCTTCTCCAAGCTATTGCTCAAAAACACTAAGGTGACCCCGTGTCACTAAATTGTCACCAGCTGTGTCTGGCCTTACGCTCTGTTACTAATATCAGAGCCGAATGTTACTTATTAACCGAACACTGCTTATTAATCATTTGCAGGTATGTGGTGATGGTTAGAGTGGCCCCCGAAGACAACGCCCTGGCAGTTACGGAATTTCTGAGCTTTTACAAAGAGAATAACAGTGGAATGGGAGTTAAAAGGATGCACATGGAGAAGGGCCCAGGAGGGTACCAACCTTTGCCTCATGCACGATGCTATTTAAACTAATCTTTAAAGGGCTTGCAGAGAGGAAAGGCACCACCCACTGAGGAAAGGAAGCAGTTAAGGGGCCCGGGCCTCTGCAGGATCAGGCAGTTAGTCCTGGGTTCCTCCTTCTACTGGGTGCCAAAAGCCTGAGGGTGCTAGTCAGACAGAGTCTCCTCTTTCTCACTGTTTTAGGGGTCAGCGTGGAGGTGTCCTCTCTAAAGCCCATAGAATGTGGTACCTGTGAGTCTTTCTGCCAAAGGGCATGTAAACCAAGCTACAGGTCAGCCAATCATGGTGTTCCTTCTCTTTCCTCTCCCCCAATCCCAGACGGTGACAGTGGAGACCAGACACAGTCCTTGGGGACCCTAATGAGGGTGAACTGGGAGTAGCCACTTCCTAGAAGGCTGGGGGTACAGTACCAGGAGATTGTGGTCTGAGGTGACACAGGATTTGAGGGCTAACCAGAGGCAAAAAGGATCCTGGCTGAGACGAAAGGAACAGCCCAGAGCACTGGAACACACATGTACACACACACACACACACACACACACACACACACACACACACAGACACGGTGTTTCCATACCACGTATGCGTATGAATGGACATTTGTGGAGAAGTGTTCACAACCAGGGAATCAGCTCATCTGACCAAACAGTGTTCTTGCAGAGTTCTATTGCTCAGATTCCAGTAGGAACATGTGATCATTGTAGGAAAATCAAATCAGAGAAGTGCAAAGCAAAAAAAAATACCCCCACCCCCTCCCCAACTAGGGGAAACATTTGGCTTTTCGTGTCTGGCATTCTGGTCTTTTCATATGAAATTGACACGCTGAGAGTTCTTTATTTTGTTTTTCAAAATTGGGATCCTGCTCAAATGCTGTTTCATTCATGTTAGTGATGCAACTGAAACTATTGGAAGTTCAGGATGTATCGTGACCGTTCTCCCGTGTTCTCGTGATTTCCAGGGTTGGTTTAGGGTTCCATGTCTGGTTGTACCTAACCAGACACTTTAATGACAAACAGGCTACACCTATTTAGTACTCACTACCGTAGCTCAAGGCATAAGTAAAAGTGAGTAGCGCTCTCCTTGGGTCCTATAACCTCCAAGGTTCCACACCGGTATTTTCCTGAGGGCGGGCTGCCTGTGTTCCATCTTTCTTGTGAGCGTTTCTGGGAAGGGAGATCATTTTCTTCTCTCCTATGACTGGATTTGTCTTTTTTCTCTCTCTCTATTCACTTGGGGTCTGCTGTTTTCCAGACACCCCCATCCCCCAGGGGCACCCCATGTGTTGCTTTAGCATTTCTGAATGGTTTAGAGCAATATGGGGTGATGGGGGAGCTTCAGCATTTAGGGAAACACAAAACCCTCCCTCCGGAGTGCCTGTCAGTCAGCCTGCAGGCCTCTTGGGTCTGAAAAGCAGCCTTGCCCTTCCAGAGCTGGTGGCAGAGGAAAGCAATAGTGAGCCAGGGCGGCCTGGGAGGGAGGGGGGGGGGGGGAGGGAAGGGGTTGGGAGCCTTGACTCCTATCTGCTACTATTTAAAATCACCTGGGGGCAGGGAGGTAATTTGCTCAGCCTTCAACTTGTGTGACCACACACGTTCTTTAAAGAGATGTTCACTAGCTTCCCAGGAAAAGCAAATCTCCTTAGAAACGTTCAAGAAAATACTCTGCTTCCTCTTCTTTCCCCTGACCTGACTCCAACAAAGGCATCGGTGGCCTCTCAGACTCTCACCTGGGCTTTGACCTCTCTCACAGTGTCCTCTCCTCGCAGTGAAATTCTGTTGCCCAAGGTGGCTTTCCTTTCTTCCCTGATCGAGTTCCAAGGTTATCCAGGAGTGCGTTTCTGTGGGAGAGAAGGGAGGAAGAGAGGGCCGGAGTCCTTCAGGGGGTCATTCTCTTGACCTTGGCAGTCCAGACTCCTCAGCCCTGGCCCGGGGGACAGAGCACAGATCTCAGCGAGTGAACAGGACCCGCTGTGTGCACATGGCCAAGAAAAGCACCAGCCCTTTTCGTTTTTAGAGCCATAACCTGCTTTTCCTTCTTGTTTCTCCTCTGTGTTGATGACCCGGGAACAGACTGATGGAGAAAGAGAAAACGTGATTGTTCAGGCCTCAGGAAGGTGAAGACAGGCCGGTTAGGAGCAAAGAACATCATGAGGATTAACAACACATTGCAGTCCATAGTCCTTGGATTCACAGAACAATGCCACACCCCTGGTCTCATTAGCTCCTGAAGAGGAATAAACAGCAGGCATTACCAGTAGGGTTATCTCTGTAACTAAAGACGAGCACCGGCAGGTCTGCGATGGATGCAGTGATATGCCACCCACAGGACCCCTCAGGACAGAGGCCCTCACTCCGTCAGCTGTGGGAACTGTGGGCTGCTGACGCCACCACTGTGTCCCTCACTGGGGATTGCCCTCCACCAATGGGATCTCCCTCACTCAAGTTCTCACTGCCCCCTTGGGCCATCCCAGCTCTAAAACACCCTGTAGGGTCAACGAAGAACTCTAGCAATTGCATTCGAGTTCAACAGATGGGGTTTTACTCTTTAGGCTGCTTTTAATACTGCATTTTTTTTTTTACTTAAGTCATAATGACATCAATTCATATCAATGAATGTAAGTATGTCGTCTTTAATAGCTGCAAAGTATCTCATTATATGAATGTCTCAATTTATTGATCCAATCCCTTATGGTTGAATATTTAGGTACTTTCCAATGATTTGCAACCAATTATACTCTGTTGAACATCTTTGTATATACATCTTCTCAAACTCATCCACTAATCGTTAGGATGAATTCCTAGAATGGGATTGTTGGGTTGAAGGAGACGGCCCTCCAGAAAAGTGGTAACAATTTATATCCCCCTAACCGAGAAATATTGGAAAAATCACCAAATTCATCTATCTCAGTTCAAATTGATGATGACAAAACTCAAATGCTTAGACCTGCAATTCTACCATACATCTCTACTGTTTGCTTTCTTCATTTTCAAGATGATTCTTTTAGATCTCTTTATTTCTCCTTAACTCTGCACTCTGCCTCCAATTCTTCATTGTCCATTTACCCTCCACTGACTCCCAGTGAGTCCCCCTCATGGACTCCAACTGTTCTTGTCTAGATCATTGATTCCTTTCATGTTGCAAATCTAATGGACATATTCCGGTCCTCATCTTAATCGATTTTTAGAAGCAGTGGCATTGTCTACAACTGACTACTCTTTTTGAAACACTCCCCCATCTTTCTCCTGAGATAATATACTCTGCTAGTGTTCCTTCTACCTTACAGATTTCTCCTACTCACACTTGTTTGCTAGTTCTTCCCTTCTTCAGGAACCCTGAACCCCAGGGCTCAGTCCTTGGCCCTCTAAGTCCATCCCCTCATTCCCTCACCTCTCTTCTCCTTCTCAGTAAGCAGCACATAAAACCAAAACCAAAACTTGACAAAGAAATCCCAGAAAGAAAAATAAAGATCCATGTTGTATCCTTGGTTCATTTATTCAACACATATTTATTGAACACTTTCTATGTGCCAGGCACTGAGGGCAGACAATGGTGCAAAAACACACAGGATGTCTGTTCTCAAGAGACTTAAAATCTAGAGACAGAAACAAACTCAATCAAGAAACAGATAAGCATATTGTAATGGATGCCAGCTGGAAAAGAGACATGATAGGATTGATGTAAGAGACATGATAGCATTGGAGGGGGGTGGGGCCCTGCCTCAGAGAGGAAGGTCAAGGAATGGTACTCTGAGGGGACATACATGATGAAGCCAGCCGTGCAAAGATCTGGAGAAACTTTTCGGGCAAAAAAGAACAGCAAGACCCAGAACTGTGATGTTTGAGGCCCTGTAAGGAGACCAATCTGGCTGGCTTGTAGTGCATGAAGCAAGGTAATAAGGGTCCAGATGGGGTAGGCCTTGGTAAGGGGGTGGGATTCTATTGCAAGTCCATTGGGAACACATTAAAGAGTTTGAAACAACATGGTTGGAATTTCATTTCTAAAAGATCTGTTGAGCTAACCTGAATAGAATTTTAAGGAAATTCAAAGTAATTGGAAAATGGTCTTATTATTTTTATATTGAGTCATATGAAACTTCAATAATACAATGATATGTTCATTTAAAAAAGTAGGATCCACCTCACAGGAACATACCATGAAGTGCAAAAAAATGATATAACTACACATGAAGGCCTTTTTCTTTTTATTTAACCATTTGGCTTTATTAGCTTTTTTTTCAAGGAAAAGGGAAAACCAGGTTTATGCCTCTGTAAAAAAATTTGGCATGCATTCTAAATAAACACACTAAAGATTCTCTAATCGTCTTAGATTCATAAATGAGCCATTTCCTTACTTAAATACAGTCAGGAATGACTTATTTTCTCAATTTTAAGTGAGTTTCTGAAACATATCATATGACACAGCGGATGAGTGGAAATTAGAAGCTGTTGCTGCTCTTTCTAGGCCATAAATCATACCATTGTGCGTTTCCTCCATGACTGGCTGCGAATAACGCCTGACATCTAAGACTACCGCCGTAAGGTAACTTACAATTCAGAGTTAAAGGACATTACCCAGCTCAGTGCTATAGGTGATTGCGTGCATCGTGTGTGTGGTGACAAGCTGGGAAATCCTATGTGTATTTAAGATCCTCCTCTCAGAACCTTTCCTGTCCATGTAACCAGCGCTTTAGGATAAAAATGAGATGGGGATAGGGGTTGATCTGGAGCTGTTTTCGGATAAATTCACTCACATTTGGACTCAATACTAGTATAAAGATTTCCTCCCGTTTCACTATGCTCAAGGTCTCTGCAGAAAGGTTTTTAACTTCAAGAAGTGCCTCCTTCTTCCAACATATTTGAAGAAGAAGAATCTGCAGTTTTTAACTTCAAGAAGTCCTCCTTCTCCCCGTGTCCCATACACCCCAGGGGCCTCCCATGACTGCAAATTGTTTTTGCAGAAATTTGCAGACAGAGCCAATTTCAAAGAGTGTTGATAAAACAGACATGCATCTAATGGCATTTTTAGAGCTGAGGCAAGGGACCTTATGCACACGGTGTCACAATGTTGTAGAAATTATAGGGTCAGCTATCACATAAACTGTTGGCATTCCTGATGGTTTTCTTTTCCCTCGCCCACAAGAAAGTTCCCTTCTCAGATTCAGAAAGAAAAACAATCTCTCCCACCCCCACCCCCCACCTCCCATGCCCTTTCCCCAAAGTTATTCTCTGGTCTATTGACCTGAATGCTTAGCATCCTTCCACTCTAGCAGGAAGTTCTCTTTCTTCCTCCAGCTACCAGCTTCAAAGTGCCACGGCCTTTCCCGTTCCCCTTCTGCCATGTTTGCCATCATTTCTAAGATGTCTTACTAAGAAATAAAAAACCCCTACCCTTCCGTTTTGTCCAAGCCAGCATCCCAGCCTGGATGGGAGGGGAAGGTAAGTGTTTAGCTGCCTCATCCCTTTAGGACAGGCGATTTTAGTCATTTCTCCTCCAATTGAGGAATGTTGCTTCTCCAACTGCATTTTTGGTAGCAAACAGGTTTTATCTGCTTTGGGTCTCAAGCATTTATATAACTTGTCTTGGTCTGCTGTGGCTCTCTTCTTCACTCTCTGGGGATGTTTTGTGAGGTTGCAGGTGTCATACTTACACCAATTGCTAGAGAGAAAGGACACAGCTCCCATCATCCATTTGGATTCCCTCTCCTGGCCACTCAGCTTCCTCTGGCTACCAGTGAGCTTGGGAGTCACAAAATTCCCAACTCTTTTTTTTTTACAATTGACAACTGCATGCTACAACCACACCGATTCTTCTTTTTCCAATATCTTTGATGAGATAATTCACATATTTTAGGAGAAAAAGCATCTCCAAGGACACAGCTATCTTAGTCAATAATTCTTTCAACATTTTTACTAAGGTGATCAGCTTTCCAAATTAATTTGATCCTTTTCTGAAGAAATGGTTCAAAATTTGCAGCATCCATGACAACATCTTTCTTGACAGGGCAACAATCAAAGATGAATTGTAGCATCCGTTTTTTGTTTGCTGGTTTATTTCTGCCACTTTTCATGACAATGTTCTTTTGTTTGCTCCTTCCCACGAAAAAAGCTTTGCTGAATCTACAATCACCTTTCCAATAAGATAGCTCTCCTTTGGTGTTTACAAGCATTTTTCTTCTTTAGGCCCGAGTTTCCGATCCTCATTAGTTTGAAAGGAGGATCAAAGTTTTTGCAAAAGCTCTACCCTGTAAACGTCAAGGAATTGGTTTGAAATGAGAATTTACCTTTAGCAAGGAAAAGACAAGCCTACACAGGGCTTGAGGGCTCCAAACGTGTCTGCACACCAGAGGCAACAAAGGCAGAGATGCGTTCAAGGGTCTGCCTTAGAGGAAGGAGGGCAAACAGAAATGTTTGTAAGGGAGGTGCCATAGGCTGGAGGGAAGGACAAATAAACTAAGTAGCAGTTTTTCAAAAAAAGTTTCAGAAAACCTCCCAACTAATGTGAGTTGGGAGCTATTTACAAAACAAGCCCACAGGAGGGTCACTGGGCTGTTTCTACCCTGGCTGAGGGGAAAAGAACATTTAACTCCTCTTAGCAAGTGAGGCTAGACCAACCCTTGCCTACCACTGAAAAGCCATCTTTCTCCAGGGCCCCACAGTGTACGCTCCTGGGACCCCGGGACAGCAGCACCCCAAGCCCACAGCCTCCTCTGATCACCAGCCTAACCAGGCTGCCTCTGAGGATGAAGATCAGAGCTGCTCAGCCCGGCTGTGAACGCCTAAACCAGGGAGCATTCTGGTCCCCGGTGATGCAATCCGCGGAGTTCAACCATTCAACGCTTCTGCGAACAGTGGATGTGTACCAGGTGCTAGAGGAGGGAGAGAAAGAGGAGAACAAAGAAGCTTGGCTGAACAGATGACCAAGTCCCTGCTTTCCAGGGCCTGAGGGTCTAGTTGAGCAGAGACATATTGGAGAGAAAACAAAACTAACACCAGATAGAATGAAGTCAATGGAATAATAGTGCAAAGTGCTCAAGGGATGGATCCAGAGGAGAACATTCATTACACAACGGGGAGAGGAAAGGAAGAGATTTTTCCTGGCACAGAAGGGGAGGGGGAATTTGGGACTGAGGGAACAGCTTTGACTTGTAGGCGTGTTAGAGACCCGTTAGCTGTCTGGCGTGGGTATGGGGCTAATTTGATAATTCAGTGAAGAATGAGATGGACACACCCCCCACATCAGATCCTTTTCAATGACACAAGTCTTGTCTCTCTTTCACTGTGCTTAAAAGCACTTCATCTAAACACTTCTTCATCAGACGAACTTCTCCAATCCTCATTCATTTAAAAATGAGAATCAGGTTTTCTGCAAAATGTCTATCTAGCCATATATATATATATATATATATATATATATATATATCAAGCGATGGCTGATTTTGCTCAGTGGATAGAGCAAACACCTGTGGACTGAAAGGTTCTGGGTTTGATTCTGGTCAAGGTCACATGAGGTTACAGGCTTGATCCCCAGCAGGAGGCATGTAGGAGGCAGGTGATCAATGATTCTCTCTCATCATTGATGTTTCTATCTCTCTATCTCTCCCTTGCTCTCTGAAACCAATAAAAAAATTATTTTAAAGAAATCAAGGAAATTTGCTTTAAATTAGAATTTAGTTCAGCAAGATAAAGACAAGCCCACACAGCAGATTGCTTGATGAGGGGGAGGGAGTGGTGGGAGGATGGGAGGGGCTAGAATCCTCCTTGTTTCACTTGAGTTAAGCAAATAAAAGTATTTTTGAAAAAGAATCTTAAAAAAATTTGCCTGGCCAGTGAAGTCTTTGGGATTATGGCAGGGAATCACGGATAATAATAACAGTAATCGTTATAATTACCATAGCTGTTAGGATCATTATTTTGTCAAACTGGAAGTGATTTGGGACACACATCGTCTTTTAGAGCTGAAGGAACTTGAAAGACCGTCCCATGCAACTCACTCATTTTACCGACAAACGAAATTCTCAAGCCCACGGCTAGCTGGGGCCAAGCAGGGTCGGAGCACAGAGCTCTTTCTTTCCACAAATCACTTTCCACTAAACTGTGACCATCTGCTCCTCTCCCAGCTCCTTTTCAGAGGAGAAAATGCAGTGCTTGGAGGTTTAAGAGGTTTGCCTGAAGTTCCAAGCTGAGATGGAACTCCAACCCAGGACATGAGGGCAATGGAGCCAAATGAAGAAACCCGTTCTCGAGGGGCGAAGCAGGAGACAGAAGAGCGAGCGTGCGGTAGAGCTCGCACGATTCTCGGCTCATGACCTGGGTGAGAAACCCAGGGGCTGCGGGGAGTCTGCTTTGCCTCAGCTGCCATGCAGCCTAAGGCGCCCCAGCCAAGCTGCAGGCAGCTCTTTCCTCACCAGGGGCTTAGCTGCAATGTGGTTTGAATTAGACGTTTCTTGCCTGAGTAGAACAAATTACTTAGGTTATATGCTGACAAAGAGGGAACAGTCTGCCTGCTTGGAGAGCTTAGGGGGAATTAAATCATGTGCTGTCACTGCAGGGTTGCTCCTCTGTCCTCTCCAGCACCACCACCTCCTCTCAGCTGCCCCCAAGGAGTCCTGGAGCCTTGCGTGCAAGCCGAGCCATACCCCAAGGCTTAACATAACCGCCGGGCTCGCAGGTCATTGGGAAATAACAGGTATATCCGGTTGAGCCTTTTGTACTTGTCTGCACGCAAATGAAAAGCTTGTGCAAAGCTGAATTCCTTAGCGCCTCTGGTTAGGGAGAAGGGAGGATTCCTTGGAAGGGAATTGTCACACGATGTTTGTTTTCTCGGGGAACCGGGGATAAAGCTGTTTATGGGAAGTTCGCACCTCTGGGAGGCTGAGCTCAGAAGGAGCGGAATGTGGCCTTGGCCTTGTGCCAGATGGTCTGCTGGGAGCAGGGCGCCAAAGGACCCCAAGTCAGACCTTTGAATGGGTGTGATTGTAGAACTTCAGAGAGGGGCTGGAGGTGGCAGTGCCCACTCCCCAACGCCCTGGCTGCTGGCAGCAATGGTAAGGCAGCTTGCAGGACAGAGTGGGGTGAGGAGGAACCTGAAACCAAGGGGCCACGCACAGAGAACTGTCACTCCCTGAGTCTTGTGATGACACCAATACAATTCAGCTCTGAAGTCTTCAGAACATCCTTGGCAAACGAATGGCGTGGCCACCCTGTGCCCATGTTTCATCCAATGGAAAACAGTAAATCTGAACTCAAATTTTGGCTCAGCTGCCACAGAGGCTGTGTAACCTTGATTAATAACTTCAACTGCTCCTGCCTTGCTTTATGTGTGGAAAAGGGATTATGGTAATAGTTACCTCAAAGGGTTGGTTGTGAGGGATTAATGGAATGATTTACATCAAGCGCTTGGTACGTTGGTTGCCTGGCTCCATAAATGGTAGTTCTCCTATTATTTGTCTATGATTATTGTCAACATTGTTATTATTGGCAGAGCAGCCATCCAAATAGCCACCGCAGTTTCAGGCTGTGGGTTTGATGCTCTCCTGGCCCCACCCTGAACCAGATCCTCCCCATCTGTTCTGCTGAGCCCAGTTCTCCCAGCCAGCCACCCACCCAGGCACTGCCTGGGCTCTGGGCAGCAGCAGTGAACTGGGTATCAATCACTCTGTTGGTCTCTTCCTTCTGGCTCAGTTTGAGGGCAAACATGCATCATCCCAGCCAGACACCTGGAGGTGGTACCTGCACAACAGGTGGCAGCGCTGTCTGACTGTGTCCACTCCTGTCTTGGGGCCTTGGCTCCTAAAATCACTCCCTCTGAAATCTACCCCTAATCCCACCAACTGCCTACATCAAGACAATAGCCCTTTAGATCTATGTTGGCTGGAGAGGCTCTCCAAGAGATAAGTCACAGTTTGAAGCTTAGAGAGTGGAACTCAAAGTGTGTTCTAGAAACTCCTACGAAGGGTGATCCAGAACAATGGTCGTAGGCTTTTTTTTTTTGCCTCTCTCACTCTCTTTCTCTCCCAAGTTGACCAGGGGTGTCTCAGGGGCTACATGACATTTGATATCACTACAAATGACATGCAGAATCAGATATGAGTATGCAGCTGTCTTCTATTAAGTCAGAAATTAAAGAAATTTGTGACAATGTAAAACAAGGCCACCCTTACTATTTGAGGTTTTGGAAAATACAACTTTTCATAAAATGTTATGTGTGTTAACATGTATTAGGTTTATTGTTTTAAATGAATAAATATTTCAAATGTGTTCGTTTTCATCTCTAAAATTGTAAATGTTGGTAGATGTGAGTTAGGTTAAGCAATAGCTCTCTGGGTTCCACAGCCATCTGTAAGAGTGGAAAGAGATCTTGAAAACAAAACATTTGAGAAGCATTGAGCTCAGATTTTGGCATGGGGGCCTATGAAATCATCGCTTTGCTCACTTCTAAAAAAAACCCCACACAAAACCCTATTATTTCTGGGTATTTGGAATAGTGTGAATTTTATAGTCGCTTCAATATAATGGGCTTGAGTGAAGCAGATCTGGTCACGAAGCCCATGCGGAGGCTTGTTCCAATTCTCTGCATGTTGCAGCCACTGTTTTAAAGGAAAAGGTTCTAAACTCTCCCAAGACAGGATGATAAATTACAGAGATTGAGTTGTGCTGGGCAGATACCAGGGTCCTCTCCACTGGGAGAGCATGGGAATCACATCCTGCTGGGAACCAGCGGCTTGTCTGTTGGTGCCTGGCGCCTGGTGGGAGTCAGCTCTCCTGGCTGCAGACAGCCTTGGTTGCCCGCACACACCCTTACCCAGCATAATGGTACCAGGGAGGCCTATACTTAACTGTAGATTAGAAGGAGGGGCTTCTGTAAGATTCATGACCACAAGCAATAAGTTAATGAGTGTTTACTGGTGTGATGCAGATGGGCTTTGGAATCTGAAGCCCTGAGTTCAAATCCTGACTGCTGGGGTACTTGTCCCAGCCTTACAAAGGGTTCAGCATTCTGGATAAAGGAACAACACATAGATGATTAAGAAGTCCAGAGACAAAAGATAATTTTGAAAGACATTGGGGTCAGAGGAGCTTCAACTAAAGGAACTGAAGACTCTTCTCCTGGACTCAGGACCCTGCTTTTATTAAAACGATTTGTCCTAAGGCAAGGTGAAGATATATACTTCAAAGGGTAAGGTTTCAAAGGGTTAGCAGAAGCATTGTCAGTTTGAGGACTAGCTTACAGCTGTTCAGGTGTTTGACCAACAAGAGGCAATAAGATCACCCTCAACTGTCTGGCAGCAGACAATCCTATTCAGGTTTGGGGGAAGTGCCGTATAGCTGTTTCCAACAGGTAAACTACATATGTGGCTCACCCTTGTTGAGTTACAATATTTTGGTGAAACTCTTGTAACTATTACATGCTAGAATTGGTTCCCAGCTCCTGACCCCCTTCACTTGCAAGTTATATGACTTTTGGCAAATAATTCACCATTTCAGAACCTTCATCCCCTTATCTGTGGCTACTGGTAAAAAACAAACAAAACACCCATACTTTTAGGATGATAGGGAGAAATAAATGCAACAGTAGGTGTAAAGCATGGAATACAGTGCCTGGCTCAGGGCAGGGGATATCAGTCCCTTTCCTTCCTTGGTCCTGACTTGCTCTGTGGTGTTAAGCATCCTAAGAGAACAGAGGAGCAACCCCTGGCCTTCTGGTGATAACATCAGCGCGGGGGCCCATCCTCTCCTTTAGCTGGGCACAGAGCTCTGCAGGCAGTACTCTAATCTGTCACCCCTCTGAAGGGATATGTGTCACTAGGTTTTCCTCTCTCCCTCTGCTTCCAGGAACCCTAGAAGTGTGCTCAGGACTCTGCAGGAAAAGAGAACAGAAAGGAGTGCACCTGCACATCCAGACGGGAAGCAGATTTCCACGTTGCCCCTTGGTCCTGGTGACCCGGGAGCTCAGGACTCAGTTGCATCCTTATGAGGAAGTCCCTGAGAGAGTGGACAGAGATCAAGGGCCCTGGAGACACAGCGGGTGGTAAGAGACCCCCAGCCTCGCCTGAAGAGGCCAGGGTGCCACGCTTCCAATGCTCAGAGTCTGAGCAGCCCCACCTTCCTTCCCCATTCAAACCACTAGAGTGAGTGGGCCACCAGGGACCGAGTCAGCACAATGGGATATGGAAAAACGAAGGCTAGTCACCACCAAGTACAGAGGCTTGAGTTTCACTTTTTGTTTTTGGGTGGGGGAGTATTCTGGGCAGTTTGCTCCTGGCCTGGACGAAGGGAGAGCTGGGAGCCCCTCTGTCTGGCCTCCTGGTCCGGGATCCCGAGATGGCCTCAGCTTCCTCAGTGGAGCTCTTAGATGTGCCACAGGCCGGGGTCCGAGGCCACAGTGCCCTCTCACCCAGACCTGTCCTGGGGAGAAGAAGGCGGTGTCTTCTGGGAAGCTGCGAGCATTGCCTCATGTGTGCAGCTCTCTGGGAGGTCCCATGACAGCGCTCCCTCATGTTCCCGCACATTCGCACTGTGTCGAGTGGTGTTGTCTCCACGCCCCTTGGCAGGGCATCGCAGGAGCGCTGTCCTGCAGCCTCATTCCCACAGGCCTGGGAAGCACTCACAAAGCCACAGAGGGACTGGCCCGCAGCCTGGCGTGGAGGACGCTACCCCGCCTGGCCTCTTCCAGGACCTTTCAGGAGCGTGGCTCCCGCCTGCCTGAGGAACTGCCTCTGTGCTAAAGGTCCGGGGTGAAATGAGGTGAGAGAGACGCTACCTTCTGGGAGCTGGAGGGAAACACAAATTGGCTACTGATGTTGAGCCCTTCTGCCAAGAGCAGGCGGCTCTGAGGCGACAGCAAATGGCCATTGAGCCGGTCAGGTAGCACTGTTCTAACAGCTTGCATGCATTAGCTCATTTCGTCCTCACCACAGTGGGCTCTCTTTTTTTCCCCCCCTTTTTATTTTATTTATTTTTATTGTGTTACATGTATACATATCTATGGTGGGCTCTTGGCTTCGTGCAGTGAAGACTCCAATTCAGGTCGGCAAAGAGCTTAAAATGAAAGCGAGGTTATTAGTGAAGCGGAGACAGAGAGTGGGCCTCTCCACAGGTAGAGCAGGCTTCCCCCTCTCCCACCTCCCTGAACAGAATTTGTTTCCTTTACTGAGATTTATTTAATCCGGGGCGGGGAGGTATGGTAGAGCATTTAATGAGGGAGAGGAATAGTCAGGATCTTTCTGGAAAAGGGGTGGGGATTTCCCAGAAGAGCTCCATGGGCCATTTTTGTCCTTATATGGGCTTTCTGTGGTTCTGGGTGGGTCGGTTCGCTTGCTGATGTATCGCAGTGAGCGTATAATGAGGCAAGGGGTTACCATTGGGTGAATTAGTCTCCATATTGGATGGAGCTGGTCTCTGCCAGTTTTAAGCCATAAATCCAGAGGGAGGTGGGGAGGGAGGATGGTCTTTCTTCTTGAAAGCTCCTATGGCTTTTACTGATGGCAGCTGTCCTGCCACACCCCTCATCTCATCGGATCATCTCCGTTTTACCTGGACCCAGGGAAGAGGTCTTCAGGAACTGAAGTCACTCAACTAGGAGTGATGGAGGCAGACGCACACACTCTGGCTGGCTCTGGAGCTGTCCTCTAACCACTCCAAGTGTCACAGGAAAAGACAAGGAGAAGATGACTAGTGTCCCCTTAGGCTCTCAGGAGCCTGCAGGTGGGTAAGGGCGTGTCCCCCTGAGAGCCATCACAGTGAACCAAGCAGGCCAAGTGTTTACTGTGAGGTCCAAGTCATGTGACTCTGATTTTACTGGACAGGAATAAGGGCTTAGTTGTAGGAAGAATAATAGTAATGACTTTTATTGAGAGCTCACACTTTACCATCAATGTTGCTAATTGATTCTCCTGACAGTATCTCATTTAATCCTCCCAGCTACCCTCCGAGGTCAGGAGAGTATTATTCCTCTTGCATGAATAAGGAAACTTGGGCTTGGAAGAGTTAATTGATAGGGCCAAGGTCATTCCTTTTAAGTTAGCGCTGGGCCTCCAGAAGCCAAAATCTTAATGGTTGTGATATGTTGGCTTCATTGCTTTCAGTCTCCTCCGGAGGATTAGATGAACCTGGAAGGCATTTGGGCCTGTGCCCAGGGGCCGGTAAAGAGTTGCCATCATCTCAGAGGGGATATCCAGAGCCACTGGGGTCACTCTCCCCACCCCGGCTTCTGTGATGTGCTCCACAGGAAGTGGCGATCTGGAATGTACCCCTTCTAAACTCTTACAGCAAATGGCCATTGATCTGGGGTTTTCCCTCATCTGTCAAGAAGAAAACTGAGAGAGCAGGACATCTGGATTGTGAGTGGGGATTTCAGTGTCTTGCTCGACTAACAAGTGATTTAAAACTGGGTGTTGAGAAGGGCAAGAAGATTTTTGTTCAGAAGTGTGCCCAGTGCCATACTGTGGAAAAGGGAGGCAGGCACAAGACTGGGCCAAATCTCCGTGGTCTCTTTGGGCAAATAATAGGTCAGGCTCCTGGATTTTCTTACGTGGACGCCAACAAGAACAAAGGTATCACCTTTTTATATGACTGATTGTACAGGCTGCACTGATGAAGTATTTGGAGAATCCCAAGAAGTATATCCCTGGGACAAAAATGATCTTCACTTGCATTAAGGAGAGTGCAGAATGGGCAGACTTGATAACTTATATCAAAAAAAGAGCCCTAATCTGTTTGGCTCAGTGGAAAGAGCATCAGCCTGTGGACTGAAGGGTCCCAGGTTCAATTCCAGTCAAGGGCATGTACCTTGGTTGCAGGAACATCGCCAGTGTAGGGTGTGTAGGAGGCAGCTGATTGGTTTCTCTCTCATTTGATTGGTTTCTCTCTATTCCTCTCCTTTCTTCTCTGTAAAAAAATCAATAAAATACATTATATATATATATCACTACTAATGAGTAATAGTTGGGCACTGCCTTATTTATTACTAGAGGCCCGGTGCATGAAAATAAGTCCCTCAGCCCAGCCTGCCCCCTCTCACAGTCCAGGAGTCCTCAGGGGTGAAAGGTGACCTCGGCGATCAGGGGAAGGCAACACCCCATCACACCTCTGCTGCTGCCACTACCAGAAGTACAAGCCTCAGTCGGCCCTAGTTCTCTGAACCTTGTGGTGGTCCTGGGTGGCTGGAAAGCCACCATCTAAGACTTGCCTGCACCTCAGGCTGGCCCTGGTCGGCTGAGGGGCTGAAGGGACTGGGGTACTCCACAGGCAGGTGTGTGGAGCATCATGCCTGTTGCCCTGGCAGGGCTGAGGGGACTGGGTGCCAGCATCTTGTGGCTGTGGGCACCTCCATCTTTGAGGGTGGGGCAGTCAATTAGCATATTCCCTCCTTATTGGCTGTGGGCTCTGCCATTTTTGCATGGTGTGAAGGTCAATTAGCATATCCCCTCTTTATTAGATAGGACAAGTGTCTCCTGACTTCTTTTGTGTGTACCATATTTAAATGGATCTCATACAGCAGAATTCAGATCATAAATGGCTAATAGAGCTTTTTTTTTTCTCAGCAGTCCTTATTTAAATAAGATTGGCTTGTGGTTAAATGAATATGGTCAGCTTTTTGAGGTTTGATGATAATTTTGGTTCAGCAAGCAATGTCACTGTATTTTCCTTCTAAAAATATGATTGGACTTGAATCCTAGTGTTCAGCTTTTCAGAGAGGTGGTGAGTGCCATCTCAGAACCTGTAGGAGATTTGGCTGAGATTTAGATTTATATGACTGGCTGTATTACTTGGTTTAAATTCTGAGGCAATCCCGTCCCTGTCTCTTAGACCTGCAAGACATGCTTGTATTTCAAGTTGTGTTCATTAACGTATTAAAAGGAAGGGCTGCAGATAAGCTGGCAAAGACCATTTTATCTTTTTGGTCCCAAATATGCCAATTGAAATAAAATTCCCTGTATCTAAACCATTGCCTTTTACTGAATGAAAGGCATTTTAGTGTGGTTTATGTATAATATCAAGTAAAAAGTATTTAACACGTCTACATTTTATAGATGATCTTTAAGGTCAGGTGCTTTTAAGTCTCAGCGTGACAAGATATAGTAGCAAACTTTGTGAATTCTTTAAGTCAGACTAAGTTATAATTCAGGATTGTCTTGAATAGCTATCCATTGACTATATATGTGTGATTGGTAATGATGCTTTTGCCAGCTCACTAGGATTAAAGTAGAGAATAGGTCATCAACACAAAATTGTAAATTATGTCATCATAAGGCTTAAAATAACTAAAAACAAAGTCACAGATCAGAAAAAAAAAATAAGAGGAGCCAATCTGAACACACGCATACCTATTCTTTAAAGAAAGGAATAGGTCTGAAAGACAAGTAATATTTTTGTTTTATTTTCATTCTACATTTGCAAAGCTAAATTAAAGCAACAGTTTCTTTAAAGAAGGCAAAGTATTTTGGCACAGGCTACATGGTACAAAACCCTAGGTTCAATGGATACAAACTGGCATGCCTTTTTGGAAGATAATGAGGTGGTATCAACCCCCTCTAAACTGCATATTCCCTTGGTTCATGTGTCTCTACTGGGGAAACACTTACCAACATATATAGAATTGCACAGAAAAGTGAAGTCATTAGAGTGGAGACTATAATAAGTTGGAACAGCACATATGATGATCTAAGAGAAATGGTAAAATAAATTGTTACAATCAAATTACACAATAGTTTAAAAGCATGAGACAGACCTATACCTTCTGTGTGAATACCAAGACAATTGTTATGTTAGAAAAAAGAGTCACTGAACAGTACTTCTACTGTGATCTCATTTGTATTAAAGTACATAGATACATACAAATGTATGCACATACATACATAGAAGGCACATGGTTCCTGTCACCGTGTCTGAGAAGGGCTGGGAATATGGGTTTTCCTGTTTTTCTGCATGTTCTTGCATACTGATTGAACCTTTTGCAACAAGAGTCTATTCAGGTACTATATGTGTGTGTTTTAAGAATTTGTATCTGACCAAAACAGAAAATGATATGCATAATATTGTGGATATAGAATATAAACCACAGTCCAAAGATTTTTTTTTTCTTTTACGTAGTCCAGAGTGGGCCAGTGATCACCTGATCACTAGACATGCTTTCCTTATATTGCTTTCCTGCTCCTGTCTGGTCTCTGGCCTATAGGGATGGCAAGAGTATCAACATGGCTTCCATGGACTGTGACACTGTCCTAAAGCCCCAAGATACATTTAATAAGAATAAATGTAGTCAACTGTAATTGAAAAAAAAAAGGTAAATGTATAATCTCATATTTAGTTTTTTAAAAATATCAATAGCCAAAATCCAATTAAAGACTCAGAATGGTATCAAGTCTTAAAATAAAAGATGAAGACTTCAGTTTGATCACAGGCTTAGTATGGGTATAACAGTAGAATATAAATATTTAAAAGCTAGAGGCCCAGAGCACAAATTCATGCACAGGTGGAGTCTAGCTGGCCAGGCTCCAATCGGGCCTGTTGAGAGGAGGAGATGATGGGAGGTTGGCTGGCTGGGGGAGGGGGCCCTATTGGGGGTAAGGTGGGCCATGGGGATGGGTTGTGGACAGTAGGCCAGCCAGCCCAGCCCCTGAATGGGGTGGGAGGGGTGATTGTGGGTGGAGCTGGCTGGGGAAAGGGCTTCAGGAGGTTGGCTGGCTGGTGCCACCCCTACTGGGGTGGGGCATGCCAATCAAGGGCAGGGCTAGCCAGGGGGGAAGAGATATGGGGAGATTGGCTGCCAGGCCACCCTCAATTGGGGTAGGGTGGCTGGGGGGAGGGACTAAGGAAGGTTGGCCAGCCAGCCCCACCCCCTGATCAGGCCAGTTCGCTGGCCACAGTGAGTGTCATAGAGACCAATTGTTCTGGTAGTTATGGCATTCCACTTGCTATCTTTTTATATATATAGATAGTCCCAAAACTTAGTTTGCATTAAAGAAACTCTGTGTGGCTAATGGGAATTAACTACGTCCCTCTGAGCTAAGCAGGATGTCACCTTTGGGGTACTGTGTTCAGTTTCAGATACATGCTTAGGCGCATTTAAGGCACACGGTCTAGAAGGCACTGAAAGGCTGGATACTGTTCTAGAAAACAAGTCATTTAAAGAACTAGAGCATTTCTTAGTTGGTAGGATGATGGCTCAGCGACAGCACAATAGCCATCTTCAAACATGTGAAGGGCTGTCATGTGAAAGGGAAATTGTCTTAATCGATGTCACTCCAAATGGTAACTCTAAGGTCAGCAGGAAACAATCACTCCAAATTCTTCCTAAACGTTGGGAAGAACTTCCTAATACCCAGACCTTCCTAACCAGAGCAGTCCAACCATGCGACAGGCCACAGTTGAGTCATGAACCCGTCCATCATAAAATGGAAAAATCCTGTTGGAGACTGATGGTCACAAAACCAGTGTATAATTATCCAGCCCTTGTGTTCTCTTTTGGGAATGTGTAGGGGAGGAATAGCCACTTAAGTTATCACATTACCAATTATTTTCTCAAGCCCTGGCTGTCACTACAGTTTTTGACCCAAATTTTTGTTCCTTTCTGCAAAGAGGAGGAAACCAGTGATAGAATACAGACCTAACCCTAAAAACTAAGAGGTTAATGGAGAAAAAAAAGATTGGGATCTGGAGTCTCTACCAAGAACCCATCCCAAATCTGGAAGAGGTATCAATCAACATGCCCTGTGATTTAACTGAACCCAAATGTGCATTCTTTTTTTATTGTTGTTTATATTGTACTTCTTGTTGTTTTATGCATTTTCTAGGTAACCTGGTAAATATTTACTTTTAGGAAATAAAAATGAAAAACAGTATTCTCCATCTGCCTAAAGATTTTCTGTGCTTAATCAAAGAATTAGGAAAGTAAATTTTTTCTCCATTGACCAAAGTAGTAGACAGCAGGCTCCTGGTTCCCCTGTTAGAAAGGTGAATTTCAGGAACCAGATGGGGTGGGAATTGAAGCACCAGGAACAAACCTGCTGAAGCAACCACAGGCCTTTCCTTCCTGTGGAATCATCACTGTCCTGCATTAGTAAGACCTTCAGCTCACAAATATTGAGCAGGAGGCACTCATGGATTGTGAGTCTAGACTAAATGGTCACCAGTGTTATCTTTGATATTTTACTCCTTTTTCTTTTCTTAGTTGTTCTATCTCTCTGACCCCTTTTTCTTCTTTCTTCACTCCTGCTCTTCCTTCTCCTCAGCCGCTATTCTTTGGTCTTCTGTGAGAGAGGAAAGGTAACAGGAGAATGTAGAGAGAACGGAAGAGAAAGGCTAGCAGGGGTGGTGGCAGTAAGAGAAAAGAATGATGGTCTTCTGAGGGTGAGGAAGCGATAAGAAGGTGAGATGCCTGGGAGAGAAGAAAGACGGAAGAAGGAAGAGCCAAGGAAGAAAAGAGGAAGAGAAAAAGGAAGAAGAAAACGGGAAGAAGTCATTAGAGAAATGCACCATTTAGGAAGCACAGGAGACTTTAAATGGATCATCTCTTAAAAGAACACAGTGTAACTGAAGGCAGGTACTCCTTACATAATATACTAGAGGCCCAGTACATGAAATTCATGCACGTGGGGTCCCCTCAACCCAGCCTGGACCCTCTCCAATCTGGGACCCCTTGGGGAACCTCTGAAAACCGGTAGTTGGACATCCCTCTCACAATCCAGGACCACTGGCTCCTAACTGCTCACCTGCCTGACTATCTGATCGCCCCCAACTCCCCCCCCCCCCCGGACAGCCTGATCACCCCTAACCATCTCTGCCTGCCAGCCCAATTGCCCCTAACTTCCCCCCTCTGCCTGCCTGGTCGCCTAATGCAGCCTGCTGTTTGATTGTTATTGTGAGGGCATCATGACCAATTTGCATGTTACCCTTTTAATAGTATAGATTACTTCTATTTTCAAAAGGCATTGAAGGAAGGTTACAATAAAGACCATAGATACATTCAAACCATTCAAAGAGCAAGGTCATATCAGATCCTGCTGGGGAAAATGATTGCAACTGAGCACAAACTTTTTCTTAGCCTTGAACTCGAAGAACAAAGAAGCACGTGGAGGACATTAAGCGATTTATCAATCTCAGGTTCTTTTCATGGTCCTTTCTTATAAGAAACTGTCAATAAAAGCTGAGAAGACAATGTGAGATCATAATGTTATGAAAATATTTCTTTCTTGTGCTCTTATTTATTTTTAGTAACTTTTCATTCTGATATGATTTCGACTTATAGACAAGTTGCAAGAACATCACAAAAACTCATTTACCTAGATTCTTCAGATAGGAACATTTTATCATGCTTGCTTCATCATTTTTCCCCTCTCTGGTTTCCTCCCTCTCTCCCTGTCTTTTTTTCCTTGAAACATTTGAGAGTAAGTTGCAGGCATTGATGCCCTTTACTTATAAATGTGTATGAAAGTATTTGGTGAGAAATTAGAATAATACAGGGTTGCTCTGTGGCTTTCACAAATACCAGACACTATGGAAAGAGCTTGGTGGGCAATCAAGTTGGAAGGGGAGGGAGGCTGAGAAACTTGTCTTAGGCTGCACTGATTTAGCAAGTGACTATCTTTTTCTTAGATTTTAGGTTGATAAAATTAACAAATCTTCTAAAGCAGCTTCTACCCACACTTTACATAGGATTGGAAAAACATCCTATCTAATAAAGAGGGTATGTGCTAGTTGACCCTCGTGTCATTGCAAAGATGGCAGAGCCCACAGCCAATAAGGAGGGAATGTGCTAATTGACTGCCCTGCCCTCAAAGATGGTAGCACCCATAGCCACAAGATGGTGGCATCCAGTCCAGCCCTGCTGTGGTGGCAGGTGTGTGGCAAGGCTGGGCCTGCCCCCAGGCAGCAGGCCTGGCTATTCTGCGTGCCTGCCTTCAGAGTTCCCCAGTCCCCTCAGGCCCTCAACCCCTCAGGGCTGGTCAGAGGCGCAGGCAAGCCTTGGATGGCGCTGCCCAGCTGTCCAGGGCCACCCAAGGCTCAGGTAACCAGGGCCAGTCATGGCTTGCGCTGCTGGCAGTGGCAGCAGCAGAGATGTGATGGGGTGTTGCTTTCCACTGATCACTAGGTTGCCTCCCACCCCTGAGGACTCCTGGACTGTGAGATGGGGCAGGCTGGGCTGAGGGACCCAGTGAATTTTCATGCACCGGGCCTCTAGTCAAAGAATATTAACAGAAGGGGATGGTTTAGGAGGTAACATTCGTGACCCCAATTGTGCCATCTATGAAACCTCAGGACCACTGCTGCTTATTGCAAAGGTAGAGGGCCTTGGCTAGCATGCATAGGGCACCATTCTAAAACACACTTTAAAAACATCTTAACATCTTTGAAATCAGAATATGTCTTAAAATCAAAGGCATTATTACAGTTGGCAACCCCCAGCTTTTATATTAATTAGCATATAAAATAATGGTGCAGCCTCAGCCAGTTTGGCTCAGTGGATAGAGCATTGGCCTGTGGATTGAAGGGTCCTGGATTCTGGTCAAGGACACATGCCTGGGTTGAGGGCTCAATCCCCAGTACGAGTTGTACAGGAGGCAGCCAATCAGTGATTCTCTCTCATCATTGATGTGTCTAGCTCTCTCTCCCTCTTTTTTCCTCGTTGAAATCAATAAAATTATATATGTAAAATAATAGTGCATCCTACAAGGATGGTTTCTTAAATTAGATGAAACAATATCTACTTTTAGTTCCATGGTTCTCAGCCTGTACATTATCAGTGAGAAGGAAGCAGCAGCAAGTCAGGCAGGCACAGGGTTTTGGTACCAGCTCTTAAGAATCCTCTCAATTCCCGACTCCCCCCTCTGTCATACTCTCGCTCACCTTGGACATTTGGGTTGTCTTCTTGGCCCTGCCTACCAGCATGCGTCTGATTGCTGATTCCTGCCCACCCCACACATCAAGGACTTTCCAGAGGTTATGCTTCCTGTACACCAAGCATGTCAAACTCAAAGGCTAACCACAGGCCAAATAAATGAGGCATGTGGCCTGCAGGCCATGAGTTTGACATGCTTACACTACAGTCTTCTCAGAGCACATGTATAAGTGTGTTTGAAGAAGGTTCGAAGAGTTGGGTTTTATTTTTTTTTTACCCATAAAATCAACACAGAGATTATTCTAGAGAGAAAGCCCAGGAAGAAAACCAACTTCTAGCCTGATGACATAAGGGCTGAGCTTTCTTGGCGATGGCTTCCAAGAGCAACGCATCTATCTCACTTGCTGATTGAAGCTAATAAAGATAATAATAGGGTCAAAACGGGTTTGGCTCAGTGGATAGAGCATCGGCCTGTGGACTGAAGGGTCCTGGGTTTGAGTCTGGTCAAGGGCACATACCATGGTTGCAGACACATTCCCAGTGAGGGGTGTGCAGGAGGCAGCTGATCGATGTTTCTAACTCTCTCTCTCTCCCTTCCTCTCTGTAAAAATCAATTTTATGTATATATATAAAAGATAATAATAGGTTCGGACTATCTGCCAACCCCAAAAAGAGCAATGAACAGAAGTGGGATACGTGTGGACTAATGGAGCCGTTGTCTTTGGTTTCCTGGCATGTTCCCCTCATCCCCCCTCTTTTTCTGATAACAGTCCTAGCCTCGACCACAGCAGTGGCCTGGTGCAGCCTGGCATGTTGAAGTCCTTCCAGGGGCCTACATAATGACTTTGGAAGAAAGATGTTCTCTTTTTGGGGGGGTGGCTCATTTGAGACTGCCCATGGCCAGCTTTTCCACCATGTGGAGAGTCTGAAGAACAACGCCCAAGCAGATACCAACGTAGACAGAGAGCAGGGAGAGCAGCCCAGGTCTCTCCATCCCGTGAGGTACCACTGTTATCATTCCCAGCACACGAGCCAGCACATTCCTGTCCTGCTTAAACAAGCTTAAGCTGGGTATCAGTTCTTTGACATCAATACAATACAAGGTATTTTAAACCTCTACTTGAAACTCTCCTTAGCTTATCTGCTCTTTGGAAAGTTATTCGCAGCAAGCAATTCAGGTTTCAGATTTGGGAGGGTGAATGCTGCCTAAGAGGAGATCCCTGAGTCTTAGATACTGACTTTGGTCAAGAAGCTGTGATGATAATTCAAGGGCCTGGTGTGAATTCTCACCAGATGGAGGGGACCCACCTTGAGCTGGATCAGGGGTACCCACAGGCCACTGTGGGTTTATTTTACCTCTTCATCAGGTACCAGATGGGCCCTGCAGTAGAGGTGTCCCCCACAAAGCCTGGGAGACCTGAGGCCTGCAGATTCCGAAGAAGGTGCTACCAGAGCCAGTTATTTTCATTTTAGTTTGTCAGAACTGATATGGGCTTACCTTTCTGATGGGATTTCCTCAAAGGGTCCCTCTGCTTTCTTTAAAGCACGTCCTAGCACAAGAGCTAAGCTTCAGGTGTCACTCTAGCATGGAGGACATGCTTGAATTATTTGTTGTGGCAGAAAGACGTGCACTAAGTTTATCTAAAAACTATAAAACACAATTCAGGAATTAAGCAAGAGGTCTTAGGAACAGCCTTGTGTTATACTGTTTAAGACAGGAATTTGCTTGGTTAAAAGGAAACCTCCATCCACTCTGATTCTGGAGGAGATCCTGTGGTCACGGCTTTCAGGAATGTTGATAGCGCGCAATTGGCATTAGCCCACAGACAATTCCCGTCCAGCAAAGGAAAGTCTGATGAGAGAGCCTGATGCATGCAGAAGCTTGCAAAAGCTGGACCTTGTAAGGTTCTGATGAAACTCCTTTCCAAGGAGATGTAGGCAAACATGGCTCTGGGAAACCAATGCTATTTAAACAGTTGCTCAATTGATGAATGGTGTGTGCCCAGAGACATGGAGGCATGAAAGAGAGTGCAGAATCTCAGAGGGAAGGTGGGGGACAGTGGGTGGGTGGGTGGGAGGTGATCAACCAAAGAACTTGTATGCATATATGCATGACCCATGGACACAAACAATTAGGGTGGTGAAGGCCTGGGGCAGGAGGTAGGGCTGGCTGGAGGGGGGTCAATGGGAGAAAAAGTGGGACATATGTAATACTTTCAACAAGATTTTTTTGAAAAGAATAAACAGTTGCTCAAAAATGAACTTCACCATAGATGTGAGTACTCCATAGTGTTGTGTGAAATCATTTCTAGAGAACCTCTCAAAACCTACCAAATCAGTGGATAGAGCATTGCCCTGAGGACTGAAGGTCCCAGGTTTAATTCTGGCCAAGGGCAGGTACCTGGGTTGCAGGCCCAATGCCCTGGCCCTGGTTAGGGTGTGTGTGGGAGGAAACCAATGGAAGTGTCTCTCTTACATCAGTGTTTCTCTGTCTCTCCCCCTTTCTTCCACTCTCTCTAAAAAGCAATGGAAAAATATCCTCTGGTGAGAATTAACAAACAACAACAACAAAAACTTACCTAATGAAGACTTTTACAAAAAGGCCTTTTTTCATCAGGTCAGATATTTTATCATTGGCTTCAGTCCCTCCTCAAGTCTTTTTTTTTTTAATATATTTTATTGATTTTCTACAGAGAGAAAGGGAGAGAGATAGAAAGTCAGAAACATCAATGAGAGAGAGACATCGATCAGCCGCCTCCTGCACGCCCCACAGTGGAGATGTGCCCGCAAGCAAGGTACATGCCCCCGACCGGAATCGAACCTGGGACCTTTCAGTCCGCAAGCCAATGCTCTATCCATTTTTATTCAAAGCCAATTTAATTCCAAAGGTCAGCATACTATTTCTTCTGTGTGACCTTCAGAACAAAAACAACTATAAAAAATGTCTTCCAACTCTAACCGGTTTGGCTCAGTGGATAGAGCGTCATCCTGTGTTGGATTCCGGTCAAAGGCATGTATCTTGGTTGTGGGCACATCCCCAGTAGGAGGTGTGCAGGTGTGTGATGAATGTTCCTCTCTCATCGAAGTTTCTAACTCTCTCTCCCTCTCCCTTCCTTTCTGTAAAAAAATCAATAAAATATATATTTTTAAAAAAATGTCTTCCAGAGTCATCATTTCCTATAGTATATAAATACCTACTCACTATGCCGTACACCTGAAACTAATATAACATTGTATGCCAGCTGTAATTAAAAAAAAATTTTTTTTTAAATTCTTTTAGCTGATGGGAGAGCAGACAGGCACGAAGGCATTTGTGCCTTTTATCCGAGGATTTCCTGCTGCATAAACCTGTGAGATGGATCTGGAGTGAAACACCGTGGCTTCAAATCCTGACTTCACCTCCACTTAGCTGTGCTAACGTGAGTAAGTCACATACCCTCCCTGAACCCCAGGTTGTAACCGGGAAGCAGACGCTCGACGCTCCAGTAAAATTCAAAACACAGGGCTGTCACATGGAGAACGCATACCTTTTCTATTTACACCTGGCGACCTTGGAGGCCCAGAGGTACAATTCCTACCTGAATACCTAAGACATCCCACCTTTCCCACGGGCTTGCCCTCCCCCCCAGCCTTGCTGTGAAGACCTTTTCTCTGTTAAAAATAAAATAAAATAAAATAAAATAAAATACTTTGTACCAGCCAGTAGGCACGGGTGCAGCCAGCCGCAGGCCCGCGCTGGCTGCCATGCCTCCGGCCTCCCCTTTGAGAGAAGCCTTCCCACCTCCAGCGCGCGCGCCCCGATCTGGCCTTCGAGCGGCGGCCCGAGCTCGCCGGCCCGGCGGGCGCGGCTGTGCGTGCGCGGCGGAGGGTGGTGGCGGCCCGCACCCCGCCCTCGGCCGCCTCCCCCGTCGCCGCCCCGGCGTGTCAGGTGCCGTGAGAAGCGCCGAGGGATATGGCTGGAGCCGGCTTTCCAGAAGCGACGCACGCAAGGCCCAGCTCTGCACGCAAGGGGGAGGCGGCCGCGGAGGAACTTCCCAACCCCACCGAGTTCGCCGTGGCGCGGCCATTTGCCTCCCCCTCCCCTTCCCCCTCCTCCCTTCGGGGAAAGAGAGCGAGCCCGATGCTCCTCTCCAGCCCCCACTGTTTGCCCCAGCTTGGCTCCGGGCCCGGCGCCCGGGGCTTCGGACAAGGCGTGCGCCGCCCCGCGCCCGCCGGTGGGCGGCGCCACCTGCAGGAGCTTCCATTCTCCACGCGGGCAACCTCGGGGCCAGCTGCGCCCCGCCGCGGCTGCCAAGGACGGTCGGGGCCCCGGGGCAGGGGAGCGGCGTCTTGCAGGGACTCTTGATATCGCTGCACGAGGAGAACCTTGCGCGCACGCAAAAGGGCTTCCTTGGAGGGCCGTTTGGGCACGCAAACGTTCAGATAAAATAACCCTATTATTAACCGCGCTACCCACCGCACTTGACTCTTTTCCGGACGGACAGGTTTCCCTTCCGTGGGCTGGGGCGCCCAAGCATCCCGAGCTGTGTTCTCTGGGGACCGCAGCTGTAATCACTGGAAGGGGAGGGCGTTTCGGGGAGCGCTCAGCGGCACGGGCAGCTTCTGGCCGGAGCGCGCCTGCCGCGGAAACCGTGCGGCCCCGATTGCGGGGGGAGAGGGGGTGTGTGTGACTGTGATGAAGAGCGGTTTTCGGGTGCACGCAAAGTTCAGGCCGCCGCTGCTAGCGAAATCGCCAGCCACTTCTCCGAGGCCGTCGGGGCGCGCCGCAGCCGCCTCGCGTGACCACCTGCGTGCGGCGACTCCAGTCGGAGTCCAAGCCTCGGGGGACCGTCCCGGCGCGCCCCGCCCTCCGGCGCGCCCCGCCCCCGCCAGGTCCAGCCGCCTCCTCGCCGCCTCCCGCGGCTCAGACCTTAAAAACGGAGGGCGCGCTCTGACTCGGGAGTGGCTGTGTGCGAACGGGCCACGCCTCTGCGGCTCCGGCTGTCAGAGCCGCCACCAGCTCGGGGGGTCGTGACAGCGGGGGACTGCCTCCACTCGTACACCCCTACTCACCGAAGTCCCCGCGCCCTTTTAGGAAACCCCGGCTTTGCCGAGGCGTCCCGTGCAGCGAGCAGCGGGGGGCTCTGCAGGGGGGGGGAGCCACCTTTCTCGCTCCCCATCCCCAGCCTCGCGCCCCTAGCTCGACCCGCGCCTGCTGACTCCAGAGGGAGCGCTAAGGCTCCAGCAGCAGGTGTCCGGGGCGGGCGCCCCACTCTCTGGAGACACGCACGCAGGTGGTCGTCTGGCCCCCCGCCCCTGCTCGGAGCCCGCGGGCCCTCGCCGCTGGAAACCGTGCCTCTTCGCAGGTCAGTGTGTCCGCGGAGCTGCCTTCCTTCCCGCGGCCTCTCCTGTTGGGTTCTCGCAGATGGGGAGGGGAAAAAGGGGGAGAGGCGCAGGGCTAGGGCTGGGGTGATGGTCACTTCGAGGGAGCTGAGCGCCTCGATGCCCGCCGGGTTGTCCCCGAATTGCAGGGACCGTTAGGCGGCTGCGGCGGGACGGGGAGGCTGGTGGCGGAGAAGCAGAAACGCGCGCCCTTCCTTTTCCCGTGGGGAGTGGGTTGGGGACGGGCAAGGGCGTCTCAGCTGCTTCTCGGTGGGGCGGCCCTTCCTCGCCTACCCGCGGCTCATGGTGTCGCCCCGGGGCGCGGATGGGGGGGGCACGGGGCGCCTGAATGTCACGCCTTGGCCCTTCTCTCTGCAGCATGGCCACCGGCCTGAGCCTCGACGATGCCCTGCTGCCCATCACGCTGTCGGCCCAGCAGACCACGCTCCTGCTGCTCCTCTCGGTGCTGGCCGCCGTGCACGTGGGCCGGTGGCTGCTGCGGCAGCGGCGGCAGCAGCCCGGCGGCTCGGCGCCCCCGGGGCCCTTCGCGTGGCCGCTGATCGGAAACGCCGCGGCGATGGGCCCCGCGCCGCACCTCGCGTTCCAGCGCCTGGCGCGGCGCTACGGCGACGTCTTCCGCATCCGCCTGGGCAGCTGCCCGGTGGTGGTGCTGAACGGCGAGCGCGCCATCCGCCAGGCCCTGCTGCAGCAGGCCTCCGCCTTCGCCGACCGGCCGCCCTTCGCCTCCTTCCGCGTGGTGTCGGGCGGCCGCAGCCTGGCCTTCAGCCAGTACTCGGAGCGCTGGAAGGCGCAGCGGCGCGCCGCGCAGGGCACCATGCGCGCCTTCTCGCCGCTGCAGCCGCGCAGCCGCCGCCGCCTCGAGGAGCACGTGCTGGGCGAGGCGCGCGAGCTGGTGGCGCTGCTGGTGCGCGGCAGCGCGGGCGGCGCCTTCCTCGACCCGCGGCCGCTGACGCTGGTGGCCGTGGCCAACGTCATGAGCGCCGCGTGCTTCGGCTGCCGCTACAGCCACCAGGACGCCGAGTTCCGCGAGCTGCTCAGCCACAACGAGGAGTTCGGGCGCACGGTGGGCGCGGGCAGCCTGGTGGACGTGCTGCCCTGGCTGCAGCGCTTCCCCAACCCGGTGCGCACCACCTTCCGGGAGTTCCAGCAGCTCAACCGCAACTTCAGCAACTTCGTGCTCGACAAGTTCCTGAAGCACCGCGACAGCTTCCGCCCCGGGGCCGACCCGCGCGACCTCATGGACGCCTGCATCCTCTCGGTGGGCAAGGAGGCGGCGGGGGGCTCGCCAGGCGGCGCCGCGCGGCTGGACGAGGACTACGTGCCGGCCACCGTCACCGACATCTTCGGCGCCAGCCAGGACACGCTCTCCACCGCGCTGCAGTGGATGCTCATCCTCTTCACCAGGTAAAGCCTCCAGGAGCCAGGGGCGGGCCCTCCTTTCCTCCCACAAAAAGGTGCATGGGAGTGGGGAGGAAGGTTTGGGGGACAATGGGGAGATAAGGACACATGTGTAATACCAAAATAAAATAAAAACAAAAAAAGGTGCAATGGGACCAGCCTAGGCTGAGGTCGCCACCAGCGCTCCAGGGTTTGAGGTTTCGCTGCAGGACGCCCCCTCTCCAATCTGACACCTCGTCCTCCAACCGCAAGGCCGGCGGCCGAAGGAGGGCAGAGACTCGGGAGCGGGCACGCCCCACCCAGCGGGACCTCCCCGAATCGCTCATCTTGTCGCTGCGTCCCCAAGTAGGAACACATTTGTGAGACCCCCCACCCCCCTGGAAAAACAAACAAACAGGATTTTAAGTGCCCGCAGATCAGCCCAGATCTCTTCCTCCCGGCCACGGGGACGGTTCCGAGAGAAAGAGAGGGTGACGCGGTCAGTGCATGACACGCACACAGCAGCCGGGCAGCTCCGCCGGCCCTCCTCGCAGATCCGAGGCCTCCCAGGCTTTGTTCCCCGGGAAAGGGAGCGCTCGGAGGCCGGTCTGCATGGAGGCCCTCAGACCTGGCCCCGGGGTTGAGTAGTCCACGCGGAAGTTTTGGGAAGGAGGTCGGGAGCCAGTGGGATGGGCTGGATGTTGCAAAACAGCCGCGCTAGGAGTAAAGGTGTTTTACGCATAAAGACCTGAGAAGCAGTCGCTTTTACCCAGCTCGGAACGGCCTCCAGAAAGGCAAACGCGGCCTCCAGGAGGCCCCTGCGGACCTCCTGGCCCCTGGGCCCCAGAGACCACCTTGATTAAGACCTCGGACCTTTAGGAAGCTCCGTAAAAGCACGAATCAGACACGTTCCACATACCGCGTGGTGCCCAATTTAGCAAATAAAGAGTAAATTTTATAGGGGACATAGTTATGCTAAAAGATTAGCCATGGCTTTGGTCTGACAACTGGACCCCAGGGGGCAAATGTCTGGCTCAAGGCAAATCTTGGTTGCCTGGAGAGACCAGAAATCCCGGTTGTGACATGTCCTGGTGGCTCCAGTTAGCTGTGGGGAAGGCTGCATTTTCTGACGCCTCAGATAGGGAAAGGCAAAGACAGGTTTTTTATTAGATCCTGTACGGCGACTTTGACAAATGGAACGTTTTGTATATTTAAAAAATCGCTTCTCCGTATTATGATCACAGAAACTTATAGTGGAGGGGGGGATGTAGGTCAGAAAGAAAACATCCTAAAAGGGGATCAATAGATCTTTAGCATTCCCAGATAAACATATGATTATCTTTTGAAACCGACTTTCTGTTTCATTTCGAAACAGATTGGGCAGAGAAAGGAAATAAAACAATGTTGGGGTCACCTTCAATTCGATATAGCTGCTAAGTACATTTTTCTTCTTTTGGGTGAAAAGACATTTACACCGTCCATTTCTGTATAAAGGTTTTATCAAAAGGAATAAAACACATTTACCTATTGGCTACGGCTGCTTTCATACTGCAGCGCTGGCAGAGTTGAGCAATTGGGACAAAGAGGGTTTGGTCTGCAGGGTTGCAGTAATTATTTACTTTTTTTTTTTTTTACTTTGGACATTTCCTCTTATTGTAATGGCTATTTCCCCATCTTTTAACCTTTATTTTGACAGTTTTTAAAAATCATATTGGTAGATTGCTAACATGGCCACGTTAGCAATTTTTGATGGTTACATAGTATTTTGCCATAGTAATATAATTGTTGTATATAGCCATTGCTTGAGCTTCACTGTGGTCGTTTACATTTAAAAAATTTCAGCCATTGTTGTGGTTATATATTTTTGCATTTGTTATTTCCCGAAAATACAGTGCTAGGTGGATCACCGGGTTTACAAAGAGTGGGGAGAGGTCACTCTCTTGGATCTTGCTTTGTAGTAAGATTTCGTTTTCCAAAAGGATTGTGCTAGTTTATGTCACCAATGGTGAATGTGTATTTCAGTTGGGACCATAATCTCATGAACACTGGGAATTTGCTTTCCCGTTTAGAAGATATACCAATCACCAATGAGAACAGTAGGGAGATGAGGAGGAGGAGGAAGGATCTTCTTTCAGGACTGCACTTTAACTTTCCTGGGCCTTGGGTGCTTTGCTTTTGTCTTTATAGATACCTTACTCCATAAAAAAAGAAAATTATATTTTATGGCTATATTGGTATAAAGATAAATATATTAAAATTCTATGTTAAAACATGTTCTTTGACCGAAAAGTTCATTTTTCCCCCTCTGAGAGAGAGAGAGGAGGAGAAAGAAAGAAAGAAAGAAAGAAAGAAAGAAAGAAAGAAAGAAAGAGAAACATTTCTGGGGCCTCTGAAAAGTATTGTGAGTCCTAAGCATTGTGCCTGCTTCCTCTGTTGGAGAAGCTAGCCTTGCCCATTATCATACCTCTTCAAGCTGAGAAAACTTAGACACGTTTTGACTTATGATGGGAGAGTGTTAGCCATGTGCGGCCTATTGCAGGAAATGAAACCACCAACTTATCATCCATCTCGCAATTTAGTGAGAAATTAGGAAATTGTTTTAGATTATTTAGGGGGCGGGGGAGGCACGGAAAAGTTCAGCCAGTCCCTGATTCAGAGAAAGAAAATGGGATTAAAATAAATTCCAATGTGCTTTCTACGTGAAAGGAGAATGAGTTTTCCTCACTCGTTCTCTCCCTCCGCCTTTTTACCGAATAGGTACCCTGAAGTGCAGGCTCGGTTGCAGGCAGAACTGGACCAAGTCGTCGGTCGAGACCGCCTGCCCTGCCTGGATGACCAGCCCAGACTGCCCTACATCATGGCCTTCCTTTATGAAGCCATGCGCTTCTCCAGCTTCGTGCCCGTCACCATCCCTCACGCCACCACTGCCAACGCCTCTGTCTTGGGCTACCACATCCCCAAGGACACGGTGGTGTTTGTGAACCAGTGGTCGGTGAATCATGACCCCGCGAAGTGGCCTAACCCGGAGGACTTTGATCCCACCCGGTTCTTGGACCGGGACGGCTTCATCAACAAGGACCTGGCCAGCAGCGTGATGATTTTCTCCATGGGCAAGCGGCGCTGCATCGGGGAAGAGATTTCCAAGACGCAGCTGTTTCTCTTCATTTCCATCCTGGCTCACCAGTGCAATTTCAAGGCCAATCCCGACGAGCCCGAGAAAATGGATTTTACTTACGGCCTGACCATTAAGCCCAAGTCATTTAAAATCAACGTCACTCTCCGAGAGTCCATGGAGCTCCTCGACAGGGCGGTCCAAGTGTTGGAAGCCAAGGAGGACTGCCAGTGAGAAGCCAGGGCACGCTGCAATTTTAGAAGGACTCGAGTTTTGGGGGGGAGGAGGAGTACCATGTTCCAGCTCCTCGGTGCCACTCTCTCAGTTTGCCTCGAAAGCGAGCCCAGATCTGCCCTGGGCTGGGCAGGAGCTCTGGGAAAGCTTTCTTTTCCCTTCACGAGGGAAGAGGCCCGAAGAAGTTTTATACCCACATCGAAGGTGGGCAATAATTTCTCCAGAGAGCATTCTTGGGAGATCAAACACATCTGGGCACACATGCAGAACTACCTGGGGAAGAGGTACTCGCGATACCATGTTTTGTGGGTGGGATCCCAGGTGGGCGCTCTGTGGGCCGGACAGCCGTAGAAAACCGTACGAAGCCAAGTTTCAGAATATATTGTTGACTATGCAAAGGCAAATAATTTCAGTGTAAGACATGGGATGAGGGTGAGAGGGAAGAGATTCAGACCGGGAATTTCCTTCTTATCTTGTCAATACAATAGCTTAGGGTATCTGTGGATGGATTTATCTTTTGGCCTACAGATGTGCTTTCTCGTACTTTTCTGGATGATTCATAAAGTCATTTGCTGGAAAGGAAATGAATAGTAGTTGGTTTAATGACTATAGTAGGTTTCTGTGATTTATCATTCATTATAATATGTAAGTTGTAAAACATTCCAAATGTGTTGATGGCCAAAGTACAGAATTTCAATTATAAGCAACATCTCCCCCCCCTAAAAAAACAAAAAAACAAAACAAGACTTACGCAGCCAGCTAAGCTTTAAATTATGTAATTGCAATGCACTGAGTTCAATAACTAGCATAGCTTTTTAAAAAAGCACCCAATAGTATTCAGTATGTATACATTATTCATAGGCAATAGGTATGAATTATTTTATTATTAAATTCTTAGTATTAATTATTTTAGTCAAGAAAAGATTGTACAACATAGATCTTTTATATTGTCATAGAAAATTGAAAACTATAACCAATTCAACTAATTCTGTCTCAAATACATGCAATGAGTTAGATTAAGTCAGCGACCTTTTTTGACAGGGAAACCAAATTGAAGCAAAGTCTTGCCTTTCATCCAAAACTCGAATGACAACTGAAAATCTCAAAATTGGGTCTGTTCTTCCTTATTACTTTACAATACATTTATTAAAATTCTATTAATAATCACTTTTAAAAATTGATCAAGTTAATATGTTATAATTCCAAACTCTTGGCATGCTTACAAATTAATTTTAAAGACATTCTAATTATTGAGTACAAGTTGAAGTTACTGGAAATCTGACCATTAACCCTTGGAACGCAGAGAAATTTCACCTGTGTTTCCTGATGAATAGCGAACAATGCAACAAATTACCTGAATGTTAGCTTTATTAAGGAAGAAGAGGGAAAATTATAACAGACATATTTTTCCTTTAAATTATTTTTAAAAGTAGCTTTAACGTCAGTGTTTTGGAAAGTCAGAATCAGAAGGTAGTCTCGGGGGGGCTGTTTCGAGGACTGCATTGTGTATCACTGAAGCTGATCAGATAAATTGTGTTGTCTAAGATGGGTAACCCCAGGGAGCCGTCCCTTTGGTAACTGAAAACGTAACCTTGAACTAAATGTATACATTTAGTTTATGCAAATAATCTGAAAGCCTTAAAAAAAGTGATGAGAGATTGTAAGAGTACAAAATGAAGTTTGAAGGTTTAACTTTCATCAAAATTATAGAGGAAGGAGTGTATCGTGGCTGTGTAGAGGTGGAAAAAGTAAAGAGTGAGAAATTTAAAAGGAAGAAACATTTCTCCATCCATTCGATTGAATTAATTTGAAATATGAGTATTTAGAAAAAAAGATGTTTTTCGTGTACCTGTATTAAAGCCTGAGTAGACTTTTAAAAATCCACAACATATTAGATCTATTTTGTAACTCAAAATTCTTTTTAATCCTCACCCAAGGATATGTTTTTACTGGTTTTTCTTTAGTGAGAAGGGAAGGGAGAGAGAGAGAAAGAGAGAAACATCAATATGACAGAGAAACATCGATCGGTTGCCTCCCATATGCACCCTGACCAGGACTGAACCCACAACCTGGAATTGGACTCACAACCTTTTGGGTTACAGGACGACACTCCAACCAACGGAGCCACCCGGCCAGAGCTGTAATTTGAAATTTTTTATTAGTAGAAATTTCACATAATTTTAATTGTTAAATCTCATAGCTGTTCATCTCGAATATGAAAAACTATTTGTGCCAGTATTTTTAAGGGCTCTAAAGTCAACTGTAGAAATGAGGCTTACCAATACATTTAAACTTCTTTGGAACTGACAATTCCAAAATATTATTACCTTCTCTCCTCCCCCTTCCCCGTTTCCGGGGGGCGGGGCCCCCCTCCCTTTAATGGCTTTGGGCTGCCTTATCCTACTTATTCTGGGAGGTGTATGGTAGCACAGTAATCACGTACTAATCTGGATGTCTCATTAAGTAAACCAGATCCAGATGTACTATAATCTGTTTTTAATGTAGTTTTTATGTACCTGGGCTCAGTTAATGTGCTTTCAGCAGTGGGAAAGCTGTGCTTATATAGAAGAAAGTAAGGTGGATGCTTAGAGGTAAGCTGGTTTATTTAATATGTTTCTAACCTAGTTAAAGGAAAGGAAGGCAAACCCCAAAACAAAGAAAAATAATCAAATTTGGGGGCTACAGTAATCATGTTACTGGCTAATCAGAAAACTTCGTTTTATTTCTGCCAGAGAAAAATAATGCACTTGCCGGTCACCATTATTGTCAGAATGTCTACTCCAGGTAATTACAATAAAGTATAGTTAATATATAAATGCTTCATTTATATATTAAAGCTTTGACTTTATAAGAAATTTACTTGGTTTCCAAAATAAAAAGAAGGTGTCTCAGGTTTGTTTTGTGGGTTATCTAAAAGCTTTCATGTCTCAGAACTTAGCCTTTACCTGTGAAATGTTATTATAGCCTTAATATTTTCATATTGCATCTATATTAGATCAGATAATTGCATAGCATTATATATTCATTTGTGTGGTTTTAGCTAAGAAACAAATGTGTAATAAAAAGCTATTCTTCATTAGATGTTTATAACTCAAGGATAACTTCTTATTTAACCTTTTGTTATTTTTTTATTTTATCATGTATGCTTTTAATCTGTATATAGTGACTATAATGCATAATTGTACCTGAAATAGATTAATATGTAGCTTTTACTGTTCGATATACCAAATTAAAAATTCTGTATCTGTAATTACCTGTAATAGGACACCATTGCTGAAATAATAAAAGTCACTTTCATAATCTTGTTATGAAGTTTTACTTTATGTTTAGCAAATATAGCCTGCATTTATTCATTTCAACTACTATTTTTTAAAATATATTTTTATTGATTTCAGAGAGAAAGGGAGAGGGAGATAGAAACATCAATGATGAGAAAGCATTATCAATTGGCTGCCTCCTGCATGGCCCACACTGGGGATCCAGAATCGAACCATGACCTCCAGGTTCACAGATCAATGCTCAACCACTGAGCCATACTGGTTTAGGCCTTCCTATCAACTAATATTTTTAAGTTCTTGAATTCAAATGTTGCATTGTCAGCATTTTATTTGGTCATTCCACATTTTAGGTTGCTTCCTTCCTTTCCTTTTTTTTCTTCTTTTTTTTAAATAGACTTGTACCACTCAGTTTCCTACCAAATTCGTGACTTTCACATTTTTGAATTTGTAAGAACCAACACAGACATTCAGTTTGAATAGCAAACAACAACACCAATATCAAAATGAATGGGAATTCACTTTAATTTTGAAAGATTGAATAGAATCACACTGTAAGACTCTGGCCTTATATTTCTGCTTCATCTAAAAAACATGGAGGGCACATTTTTTTCCTTGCAACAGCACATTAATCTTTTCCTTGAGTATTTCATCTCCCCCCCCTTTTTTTACATGTTTTATTTGGTTGATACACATTCATTCATTTTTAAAATACATATATATTAATAAGTGCCATTAATGCCCAATAAAATAGGATGGATGAGCATATTCTGTAATCCGCTACCTGGGGATATTTTTCTGATGCCTTATTGACCTGGGGAAAGACTTGGCTTTGCAGGGCCTCTCTGTGGTCTCGAGGCCTTCACGGCCCCACCCTCCCAGATGGCAGCACTGTGCAGTGCCAAGGGCTCTGATTTCTTCCAGACTTTAGCTCCCCTTACTGTGAAAACAAGAAGAGAAATGGTGAAGTAAAATTGCACACCATGTTATTGATACGCTGGCTTGAGAACATGACTTTAGCAGCCAAGGGTATGGCTACAAATTGGTTTAACAGAATATTCCCTTATTTTCCAGACGTTAATAACCTAGGATCTTGGAAAGGGTGCTAAAGTTTCAGGACAATGGAAGTAAATATTTTCAAAGGGAAAAAAAATCATTTCTTCAACAAAATCATAATTGGGGTCAGGTGTTGACAAAAATGTCAAGCAGAGTTGGGTTCTTAACCAATCAATGTGCTAGAAGAGCAGACTGGAACTCAGGGTAGGGAATGAATGCAGCTTGGGACATAAGACAGGCGTGGTTATTGCAAACTCAAGGTCATTTCTATAACCTCGAAGCCAGTCAATCTGTCTGCACAAGGGCTACAGACGTTTTGGCTGCTAACTCTCTCTTATTTTGGTTCAATGACTCACATACTCTCTGCTCTCCAGTTCTGACCTATGAGTTATAGTTCTTAGAGAAGGAAATTAATACATTCAAATACATTCAGAAGCAATTATTTTGAATGCAGAAGATTGGAGAAAAATAATCCAGTTTAAATAAACATGGGCAAGCTACAGGCAAACAACAGCCTATGTGTGGGGCTCCTTTATTCACGCACACGTGGTCTGGGTAGGCTTCATGGACACGCTTCATTATATGTCAGGTATGAGGGGAAGAAATGGAACGAAAGTATATTGACCACTTAATATGTATGAATCACTATGCTGATCACTGGAATGCATACAACACAATTCTGTGAGGGGGCAGTAATGTATCATGCCAAAAGTATACATTTAGAAGTGGCAATTATAAAGTATTTCTCTCTTTACCGCGTCCAGCACGGCTAGAGAGCAGACAGGAGTCCTGAGTAGGGGCGACGGGGGATTGAGAAAAGGAAAGAGACAGACTCAGAAACAGTAGGGAAAGCTGGGACCGGTCGGACAACTGACCTCTGATGAAGAGACAGTGACCCAGAGCCAATGCAGGGTAGCTATTGTCATGGCTAAAGATCAAGCTATAATTTTTCATTCTTGTGGCTTTTTTGTAATGGTCACTCCTGGCTAAGCCCAGATAATTGCATCTGTTCCTTGTGCCTGGCTGAACTTAGATAATGAAACCCACCTCCTGGCACCTGAGCTAATGATCAGGCTGACAACGTACCTGCCTCTGGCATGGTATGTCTCCAGGATGTGGCTCTGCCAATGCCACTGAACTCAGCTGACAATAATTAAAGAAGTGCTCAATGTGTCTTCCCAGGCACTCTCACCAGGTGACTTCCAATTTTATGCATCCCCTAATAATGCTGCTAGGAGCATTCTTGTACATATATATAAAATAGAGAAATATGCTAATTAACAGGGATGCCATACCCGGCCCACTGGACAGGAGGAGGTTGCACGTGCAGTGTCGGGGCCAGGGCTGCAGGCTGAGGGAGGGCCTGATCAGCAGTGGCCACAGCTTCGGGGCCCAATGGAGCAAGGCAGGGCCAGACCAATGACTTAAGGGTAGGCGATGCCACATGATTTCAAATCATGTGCTGGACTCCTAGTGTTATTTATAATCACCCAAAACTGGAAACAACCTAAGTATCCTTCAACAAGAGAATTGTCTAAACAACCGTGATACGTCCATACAAAGAAATGACACTCAGCAATAAAAAATAAATAAACTATTGATCCATGCAACAACTTGGATGAGTCTCATGGGAATAATGTTGAGTAAAAGAAGCCAGCTTCAAACAGTTATAGGCTACATGAATCCAGTGATATGGTAGTCTCTAAAGAATAAAACTAAAGTGATAGAGAGCAGATTGCTGGTTGCCAAGGGTTAGGGGTGAGGGGAGGGTGTGACTACAAAGCATGATACATTTTGGGGATTTTCTGGTTGTAATTAGCTAGTTATTGATAATAGGAAAAGAGCAAAGGGAAGGCCAAACATTAGAGTCATGTCACTTGGGCAGCTTCACCAGGAAGTTGCAACTTTGCACTCCCCAGAGAACCACAAAGGGAAGACAGATGCATGCCCAGTAATGTCCGAGTGATATAGAGAAGGTATTTGCCTGTCAAGCATACCTGGGAATAGAGATCATGGGCCAGAAAGGGCATGGCTATTGTAAGTGTGAACATTTGGGAATACATAATCCTATCTAATAAAGAGGGCATATGCTAATTGAACCTCACATTGTCACAAAGATGGCAGCGTCCACAACCAATAAGGAGGAAATATGATAATTGTCTGCCCTGCCTTCAAAGATGGTGGCACCTACAGCCAATGAGGAGGAAATATGCTAAATGACTGCCCTGCCCTCAAAAAATCATGGCACCTGTAGCCACAAGATGGCGGCACCCAGTTCCTTCAGCCCTCCAGCTACCCAGGGCCAGCCTGAGGTGCAGGCAAGCCTCAGACAGCAGGTTCTCAGCTGCCCAGAGCTGCCGAGGCTCAGGTAACCAGGGTTGGCAGAGGCTTGCGCTGTCGGCAGTGGCAGCAGCAAAGGTGTGATAGGACATTGCCTTCCCCTGAAGGCTGGGTTGCCTCCCACCCCTGAGAGCTCAAGGACTGTGAGAGGGGTTAGGCCGGGCTGAGGGATCCCCTCATCGAGTGCATGAATTTTCATGCACTGGGCCTCTAGTCTTCTATATAAAAAGGAGTTTGTTCTCTTAGCTTGTGGCTCATGCTTAGCTTCCTTGCATTTCCCTGTATTTCTTCCATAGCCACGTGGCCCTGTGGACCCCACAAACAATGGACTAATGGATAGCAGTGGGAAACATAAGATAAGCTCGCCCAGATGCTGATTAGGACATCAAAAAAAACTTTGGACACCGTTTCTCATTTTAGTTCTACTGAATCCCCATCTATACTTCTTCTATGACTGGATTAAGGAAAATGGGAACTCAGGGATTTAATTCCATGCAAATAAAAATCATTCATTGTCCTGTAAAAGTCTCAGAAAATTTATTTTCTTAGGATATGGCAAGAATTCCACTCCCACTCGCAACGAGGGGAGACAAAGTTCTCTCCTGTCCATAAACAGTTACATGGATCAAGATGTGTGTTAAAATTCATATAACTGTATATTAAAGTAGATTGAAAAATACGTCTTAAAGGAGAGTTGATACAAATGAGCTTAATTAAAACCAAATTGAGGTTGGCAGATAATACAGCAGAAGCTGGCAGATATAGAAAAACTGAACAAAGAAGGTCAAGCCCAGATGTGTGAACCAAGGTCATGGCCTGTGTTAAGTCCTTGTAGACTGTGGGAAAAGGTGGTACCAGGTCCTCAGGGCAGAACAGAAAAGTAGAACACCAGCTTTATAAATGAACAACAGCAGCCATAGCCATAGGGTGGAACCTGCTGCTCAAGGCCATTGTAGTTCAACTAGAGGCTCAGTGCACGAATTCATGCACAGGTGGGGTCTGGTTGGCCCAGCCTGCAGATCATGGCTGGGCCTGTTGGGAGGAGGAGATGGCAGGAGGTTGGCTAGCACACCTGTCCCGATCACCTGATCAGGTCTGGACTAGCTGGGGGGAGAGGCTGAGGGTGATTGGCTGGAAGACCCCACCTCCAATTGGGGTAGGGGGGGAGCCCATTGGGGTCAGCGGCCTGGGGGAGGGGCCCTGGGTGGTTGGCCAGCCAGCCTCTGGGCCATGGGCTGATCAGGGTGGTGGGGCACCATTGGGGGTGGACCTGGCTGGGGGGAGGGGATGCAGGAGGTTGGCCAGCCAGCTCAGCCCCCTACTTGGGTGGGAGGAAGATCAGGGATGGGGCCAGATCGGGGGAGGAGCTGTTGGCTGATCAGGGGCAGGGCCAGCCAGGGGGAGGAGCCACAGGATGTTGGCTGGCCAGCTCCACCTCCTGATCAGGGCGGTTCGCTGGCTGCAGTGGGCATCATAGCAACAGGTCGTTCTGGTCGGTAGGGCGTTCTGGTTGCTGACTTTTTATTATAATTCAACTAGTAGCCCTGCACATGCATCCATGCACCAGAAGCTCGCCAGTAGCTCACTGCTACCCTCCAGTAGCTCTCTGCCCGTTGCCCCACCCTCTTGTAGCTCCCTCCACCCCTCCATCCCCCCTCATAGCTTGCTTCCCTGCCCCCTCCTATAGCTCTCCACCACCCACTTGTAGTTCGCTGCCCCACCCTCCTGCTGATCTGCAATCTGGTCGTTATGCAGTTGGTCGTTAATGCTTTAAGATGTAACGACCATTTGCATATTACATCTTTATAATATAGAATGCTGTAAGTGTTCACTGAGCACCTAATGGGTGGTAGGCACTGTTCTGGACATTGGGCATATAGCAATAAACAAGGCAACCAGCTCTTAGAGCTGATATTCTAGTGGGGTGGGTGGAGAAAGAGAAGTTTTAGTTCCTTGTAAGTGTGCTGTCTATAAAGACAATAAAACAGAGTGAGGTGTGTGTGTGTGTGTGTGTGTCTGTGTGTTGTACTACTACTCATTCTAGTAATCAGGAAAGACTTTCTGAAGGAGCTGATGTGAAAAGGCAGGATTAGGGACAAGCATCCTCTTCCTCCTGCTCTATGTGAAATACATAGGAGCACGGAGTTACCAGACAATAAATTAATTACCCGAAGAAAAACAAAGCTGGTTGTAACCCATTACATTTAATTTATGGTCACTAATGAGTCACAGACCACAGTCTAAAGTAAAATAACCTCAGCACACCCTGTGACAGATGTTCCGGGCAGGCCCTTAATCAACCCTGGCTTTTGGTTTTGCCAAATGGCATCGGTGCGGTCCAGACCGTTTCCTGCCTGAGACTCCCAAGTTCATTCCGGATCATGTTCCCCCTGGAAGCGCTGAAACCCTTCCTGGAGAATTATGAGAAGGCAGCCTCTCCGTGTCCCAAAGTAGGTTTGGAGACAAGTGTCAATGGCCTGCTGGCTCTTCAGTTTTCCGGGCACCAAAGGATTTTAAATGGATTCTTTGAAACTCATAGCGGATCTTCTTCTGGAATACCTTACCGGTCCGCCCCTGGCCCTCAGTGAAAGGTTTATTAGGTCGGAAGAAAAGGGTTTCCAGCCTGGTCTCAGAGGGGCTGCTAAGCAGCCGGGGGGTTACTGTTTCCGGGTTCCCCCATCCCAGGTGCTCTGCTGCCGATCCAGCAATGCTTTCCTCGCTGCGCCTTGTTTGACTCTTCGACCGCATTGATGACAGCTCTTGCTGTCATCTAGGCCTTGGGACTCCAGGACCTGGGTCACACCCAGCTTCCAGAGAGCCACCCGGTTCCATCCACCCTCAGAGGAGGCTGCTCGTGCTGCCTTGTGTCTGGCAGGCTCTGCCTCACCCTCCTGACGCTTCCTCCGGGATTGACTCCCGCATCGCTGCTCAGCTGCAGGCCAGAGGGCACGTGGGTCCTCTCACTGCCGCCCCAGCCATCCCCATGTTCATCTAGGTCTCGGCCTCTGCAGTTTCCACAGCCCCCACGCAAATCCGGTTGGCACTGCCTTCCCACGTTTGGCATTGACCTGGAGAAAAGAAGTGGGGAAATACAGGCTGGGCCAAGAGGTGGAAGAATAAAGTTGATTTTTTTTTATTTTTTTTTTACTGTTGTGTTTTCCAACGTGGTTTCCAGAAACTTACTGCAGTAAAAAAAAAAAAAAGTAGAACGAGCCTGCCTGTCCCTTAGTTTTCATTTCTCATTTCCAGAGAGGGTTCTGGAAACACCTACTGTGGCTCTGTTAACAAAATCAACCAAACTGTCCTCCTTCCTCAGTGCCCCACGGGCTCACTTTCTTAGCGACAACGTGTCAGTGAGTTCGGTTCATGATACAGACCTGCCACCGGCTCTGCAGAGTTCCAGCATCTTTCTCCTTGTCTTTGCCCCTCCCGCCACCTCCCTCTAGTCTGAGCTCAGGTCCCACCTTATTATTGAAGCCTCTGTTGACCACTCAGTTTAATATTCAGTCTGCCCAGCACCCCCTCCTCACCCCTGTCCCACCCCAGCACTCTCAACTTGCTTTGCTTTGCTCTACTTTTTCTGTTTTCCTTCCCCTCTGCCCCCTTTCCCATAGCGGTACCTCCTTTTAATCTCACATAAATTTAAACTTTTAGTCTTGGGCGTGGTTTCTTGTCTGTCCCTATCAGAATATAAACACCATAGGGGTGAGTATCTTTCTGATGCTTGATAACTGGAATATCCAAATCATCCTGCTGGATTTTCTACACAATATCCAACAACTGGTTTGTATTATACTTTCAATTCACGTGGTTTGAATCCACTGCCCAAATATACAAACCCCTCACAAAACAAATTAATTATTTGCCCTAGAGCCATGTGCTATTCAACAAGGTAGTCATTAGTCACACCTGGCTATTGAAATGTACCCTAATTAAGATGAAATAAAGTTAAAAGTACAGTTCCCTAGTCACCCTAGCCATATTCCAGTGGCTACTGTTCTGGACAGCACAGATCTAATCCACTTCCATTATAGTAGAAAATTCTGCTGGATTGGATAATCTGCTTTAGATGAATCAGCCTGTCAGCTTCCTGGATTTTTTGGTCAATTTATTAAAATTTGTTAATTGACTGGAAACTATGTATTTAGCATCTACTTTAGGTTATTAGAAATGTGAGCTGCGCAGGGCGGACTCAGAGACCTTGCTTCTTTCAGCAGGTGGGTCTGTAAGATACAGATAATATGAAGATGTGAATCAGGAGCCTTGAGCTAAATACAGATCAAGTGCTGGAGAAATCCAAAGGAAGGAGAGACTCATGTTTTCCAGTTCAAGATGGGCAATCAAGGCAGGCTTCTTGGAGAAGGTGTGTCTGAAACAGAACACTGCCCCTTACCTCAGTTCTGAAGCAGAGAACACTCAACACCTGATGACTAAAGGAGAGAAACTGCATGAAGTTATATACTCTGGTGGAAAGGTTAACTCCAAACAAGGAGACTCCAAGTTGTGGTTCCCAGGGCTTTGGAGTTAGGATTTTAACCTCTCTGCCTTGGGCTCCTTCACTCCTTCCCTTGAGCCCATAGGGGCTGACCTGTATTGACCTGGCCTTTACCCAGAGTGGAAGAACCCAATGCTCTGAGTGTAAAATAAACATGGGTGGATGAAACAAGGCATGTGAGGAGAACCATTATTTTCAAAGAAAAAAAATTACATATCTGAGAGCTGGTGTTGCTTTCTAATACCACTAATACAAGTTGACTGTTTCCTATGTATTTATTCTGATACTGTTCAGATGAATTTCATGAGCTCCATTGCTACTAACCATCTTGGTAGGTGAATCTTCTGTGGTTTATGGTCCAAATATATATATATATTTATTGGTTCCAGAGAGGAAGGGAGAGGGACAGAGATAGAAACATCAATGATGAGAGAGAATCATTGATCTGCTGCCTCCTGCACACCCCACACTGGGGATGAACCTGCAACCTGGGCATGTGCCCTGACCAGGAATTGAACCATGACCTCCTGGTTCATAGGTCAATGCTGAATCCCTGAGCCATGCTGGCCAGGACAAATTTCAATATCTTTAAGTAAAGTTATGTGGGAACACAACCACACTCAGTTATTGTCCATAACTGCTTTCCTGCTACAGTGGCAGAGTTGAGTAATTGTGGCTGAGACCACACAGCCTGCAGAGCCTGGAATATTTACTAACGGGTCCTGTATAGAATAAGTTTACCAATCTGGTCTACATCATCAACTTCTCGAGGCACCAACTAATGATGATGATAACATCCTCATGCATCTCAAGCCCTTCCCCACGCATCATTTCTACTTTTGCCTTGAATCGTCCGGGACTATGCCAGAGCCCTGGCAGCTGCTGCTGCTTCTCAGAGAGACAGGAACCCCCAAAGCCAAAACCCCAGTTGAGGTCACTAGGAATGGAGAAGGAGGTCAAAGGCATTTTTCATGAAGAAAATATTCCGGATTGTTTGAAAATGTAGGCGTTTTACTATAGATTAGAGAACACAGCAGTTAAATTCTTCAAAATTCAGACCCAGGCAGTGTAATGACACCACTAAAATGAAATCTAAAAACAGATTGTGGCTTCAGGATGTGAAGTCCTTGGTCAGTTACATTCTTCTTCCCGAACTATTTGGTCTCTGTAATTTATATCATTTGAGAGTGTGCCATATAGTTTCACAATTAGTACACATAATCTAAGATAATGTAGCAATCAAATAAGCTAAGTTCTTCCTCATGTGATCACAGGGGACACTGACATGTGTTTTTGAGGAATTCTCATGTGTCCTTACATGCAGAGCACAGTAAAATCAAGTATAATTTCACATACATTCAGATAAGTCGAGCCAGAATTAGATTTCTAAACATTAAGTACTATTAGATCTTGTTTTAAAATAAAGACATTTCTTGATTCAGAAGAGTTCATTGTCTATTCCAGGAGACTCACTCAACAAACACCCCTCACACAGTGTGATGGATGGTGTAACAGAGATGCATACAAAGTGCTATGGGAATAAAGTTTAGGAAATACCTCCTTCTCATAGGGAATGTGGAGAAATGGGGTTAGAAAGGAGGTGCTATGTGAGCTAGGCCATGGATGATGTGTAGGGGTTGACCAGAGAGACGCAATACTGTTGAAGGTGGATGAAAAGATCCTGGACAAGTCCCTGAGGCATGGAAGGGCCTGGTCACATGTCGGGTCTCTGCTGACTCCCTAGGGCAAGGTATAGTACTGGCATCTCAGATGGGCTCCATAAACACCTGTGGAATGAATGGATATGATGTGCTTGTGGGGTGGCGATAACCCAGGTGGGGTAGGGGAGTGTGTTATATATGCTTAACCCTCTATTTGGGGACCATTTTAGAGACTATATGAGACTGACTTCTAATTTAATATTTCAAGTATCTGTGAACCAGTAAATGGTACTTCTTGGATCCCTTGGATAGAGCTTGAACTCTTTCTTCAGCAGCATTTCTGAAGCTCTCTCCTGCTCTGGTGAATATGGTCTGACATGCCCATGGAACTCCTAAAACTTCCTAGGACATTTAAAGTAATAGTACTGAAATACTCATCTTTTGATTACTGAATGGCCACTTGTCATCAAATATTCGGTTTTAGGTAAGACGGGCTTTGGGAGACACTTTTTTTTTTCTCACTCAGAAAAGCTTATCACGATTCAAGTGAAAAATGTTATTATAAAGAATAATCTTAATTCAACCAGTCATTTGTTTGTAAAGGACATTATTTGTACTGGCTGATACTTTATTTTAATAACACAATACTGTCAATCTCACAATGGATTATGATATAACTGGGATTAAGAATCACTACTTTGAATAACAACTGAGCCTTGAAATTTGTAGATTGAGAAGCCATGGAGTGAGTGGAGGAAAATTCACCCTGCATGGTGATTTTTGCTGAGATTTGAATCCCACAATCAGTAAGGCCAGAATAAGGGAGTGAACTGCCCACCCTCTCATGTCAAAGTAGCATGAATGTTTTCTATTTGACTTCAGAGGCCCTATAATTCTTGGGAGCTGATTTTTTTTTAAGTTTGTAGAAAACAGCCCCCCCCGGGGGTGGGGGAGGGAAAACACAGCAACTCTTGATAATGGCAGTTAAAAGAAAGAGAAGTAGAGGAAGGAGGCTCCACAAGCAGGTTCATAAATGTCTATGAAGAATCAGCAAGAGGATGAAGGTCACTCTACATTCTCACTTCCACTTCATTGCACTGAAGAGAAGGAATTTAAAATCTCATTGCCACTCACAGATGCCTCCAGACATAATATTCTGATTGAATGTGAAGGGTCGACTGTACCTTCAATACTTTCCCCCCATATTTTGTTTTCACTATGAATTTGCATGACCCTGAAGAAAGGATTGCAAATCCAAGATAAACATCAAACCACACTTTGTCTAATTGCATAAATTCCAGATTAATGAAACCTGTGCTAATGAGGTGTCATGCCCTAGAGTAAATCTTAATCTTTGTCACTGGCTTGGTGATGTATTTCCTAAACATGTTCTTTCCCCCGAGGGCACAGCCAGCCTCACCAGGCCAGTTACAGCTTGTTCTATCTTCACCACAACTCGGATTCAGGTGTTATAAATAATGTGCCCTTTGTCATACTTTTCCAGGTGGTAGGTTCACAGGAGCAAAGGATTACCCCTGAGCGTCCTCTCTATGCTACTTCTCTCTCATCTCTTTCTGAATCTTGGGCATTGAGACCATTCTGGGGAGTTCTAAAGGTCAGTGAATCGCTTTTATAGGCAGGAAGCTAGATTCAAAGTAAGAGTTACTATTCAATTTCAAATTGTGATGCTTCTGTTAGAGCACATTGTGTGTGTGTGTGTGTGTGTGTGTGTGTGTGTGTGTGTGTGTGTGTCGGGGGGGAGGCATAAATACAAACCATAAATATAAAAATGTAAATATATGTGTTTTTCTATGGTCTTAGGCTCTAAAGCAGCGATTCTCAACCTGTGAGTTGAGACGCACAGGTTGAGAACTGCTAGCAGGGTTGCCTAAGACCATCGGAAAACACAGATATTTACATTAGGATTCATTAACAGTAGCAAAATTACAGTTATGAAGTAGCAACAAAAATAATTTTATGGTTGGGGGTCACCACAACATGAGGAACTATATCAAAGGGCCACGGCATTGGAAAGGTTGAGAACAACTGCACTAGGAGGGGATAGGATGCATGCCACATGGGATGTAGGGTTAGATGCACGGAGTTCATGTAATGTGGGGTTAAGAGCTTTCTTCAAGTCTTGGGTTCAAATCTTATCTCTGCCAGTTTGTAGAAAGGTTTGCATTGGTGCACATTAAACTCTTAAAATGGTCATCCCCTCTTATGCAAAATGGAGAGATTCAGGTCTCAAATTCAACCCTTGTGGTGAATATTCAAGTAAATCATACCTGCTGCCTACCTAGCACAGTACTTAGAATAAAGTAAACATGCCACAGAATGTTAGCTACAATCATCATCGTAATAACAGTTATTGTTCATATTAGGCACAGAGACTGGGAAAGCAAGATAACAAGATGTATAAATCATGGTCTCTGCCAATGAGGAGTGCAATAGTGTGAGAGAGCAATGTGTAAACAATGGTAATTCAAAGCAGAATTGAGTCATAGCTCCCACAATCTTCACATCCCCCTCCCTCAAGAATTTAGAGGATCAGGAGAACCCTGAAGTGTTATTCATGAGGACATAGGACTGGGCCCCTAGATGTTTACTTGATCTTCTTCTTTACCCCTTCAGGATGGTCCTGTCCAGTGCAAGGGCTTTGTAGCTCTTGCAGCATAGCTTTAATGGCCCCAGTTTCCACTCCCATTGCACTTCCATCCCCCCTATTCTATCTATAGCTGCTTCTAAAGAGGCAGACTTTCTAGGTCTGCTTTACTGGAGCTCTAGGGGACAGAGCAATAAGCAACAATCTCTCACACTTTGAAGAAACTAGCCTCCTTTGATAAACAGCTTTCTGAGAAAGACGATGGGACCATGTTCTCTATTTTTACAGACTGGGGGAAAAAAACCCACAAGATATTTTATGTCCGTGAGTAAGTTATTTAAGATCATCAGCTAAATTTTATTCATTTCGTATCCCTGTTGCCTAACACCATGCCTGAGGGAACCCTTGTGCATTGCTGGTGGGAATGCAGATTGGTACAGCCCCTGTGGAAAGTAATATGGAATTTCCTCAAAAAATAAAAAATGTATAGCCTATGACCCAGCAATGCTACTTCTGGGAATATAATCTAAGAAACTTGAAACACTGATTCCAAAGAATATATGCACCTTTATGTTTATTGCAATGCTATTCATTACAATAGCCAAGATTTGGAAGCAGCCAAGTGCCCATCAGTAGAAGAGTGAATGAAAAAGTGGTAGTGCTTATACACAGTGGAATACGATTCTGCAATACCATTGGTGGATCTGGAGAGTATTATGTTAAGTGAAATAAGCCAGCCAGAGAAAGATAAGTATCATACGGTTTCATTTATATGTAGAATCTAATGAACAAAATAAACAAACAAAACAGAACCAGGCTCATGGATTCAGAGACTAGACTGACCGCTGTCTGAGGGAAGAGGGTTTGAGGGCATAGGGGAAATAGGTAAGGGGTTAAACAACAAACAAAAAACAACTCAAAGACACAGACAAAGTATGGTGATTGCCAGAGGAAAAGAGGATGTGGGCAAGTAGAAGAGGGTGTAGATGGTGATGAAAGGAGACTTGACTTTGGGTGGTGAACACACAATATAATATACAGATGATGTATTATAGAATTGTACACTTGAAACCTATATGATTTTAACCATAATAAATTCAATTAAAATAAAACAAAATTATTGGTGAGATTCAAATGAATCGCAGGCCTGCCAACTCATAGCTCCGTACTTCTCTCTGAACTTAAGTGGCAATGGGTTTGGTGCTCACAAAAACTCCCTTTCTCATCACTTAATGTGCCTTGGCCAGAGAATAGTCTAAACATGTCTATAACTTGCTACTTCTGCAGACTAGCCCTAGAGGAAGTACTTTTCACTCAGGACTTACAGCTACCTGGTATCTGGAGGTTCTGTCATTTGTTAGAGAATCTTTTCCAGATGTCTTTACCCAAACTTTGACTCATCAGCTTTCTTTTAACAGGGGAAGCTCAGTTTTAGGCTTTTACAAATCAGCTCTGTGTTTTCTCAGTAGTTCATTCCTTTTTATTGCTAAACAGTACTCCATTGAATAGATATACCAATTTTGTTTATCCTCTTACCAGTTGATAGACATCTGGATTGTTTCCGCTGTTGGGCTATTATAGATATTGCTGCTTTGAACATTTATACATATAAGTCTTTATGATGACATATTTATATAAACCTATTTTTACTTAGGTATTTGCCTTTTCCAGCGCACTTTGTTTCTTCATGTGGATTTAAATTTCCATCTGATGTCATTTTCTTCTGTCAGAAAGATTTATTTTAGTCTTTCTTGTATAAAAAGCTCAGTTGGCAATGATTTCTTTCAGTCATTGTATATCTGGGAATGTCTTCATTTCATTTTCATGATTGAAGGATATGACTTCATGTTGAAGAATACAGACTTTTGCTGGATATAGACTTCTTGATTGACAATTTTTCCATCTAAGACTTTGATTATGTCATCCTACTTCCTTCTAGCCTGTATTTTTTTTCATATGCAAACATAGCTATTAATTGTTTCTCTGTATATAATGAGACTTTTTTCTCTTGCTGCTTTCAATATTTTTCTTTCTATTTTTGGTTCTTAACACTTTGACCATGATGTTCTTAGGTGTGGACTTCCTTGAGTTTACCTTGCGCTTCTTATAGGTGTAGATAGAGTTTTTCATTAAATTTTGGAAGTTTCTGTCCATTATTTCTTCAAATATTTTTTCCTTTCTTTATTACACATATTTCTGCTTAGTTTTTTTTTAAATTATTCTTATTCTTAAGCCTGGTTCCCTTAGGGTTTTCCCTGTGACAGCATAGCTTAGTGATCAGACAATGATAGGTTAGGGGTTGTACTCAAATACTTTGAATCAAATGGTCTTATATCATTTGTCAATGAATCTTTGTATGGGTTGAAAAATGCACTCAAAATTCAGACAGTTTACAAGTCTACCCCAGACTTATTTTTTTTCAAGCTCATCTTTGTTTTACATGTGCAAGGACTCATGTTCAGCCAAGGATGTGTGAATAATGAGGGCCCTCTCTGGTCTCTCCTAAGTGAGTATATGGCCTTGGGCATATGTGTAGCTTTTCAGACTACCAGGTTATGTGGGAACTCATTACTTCTACCCCATTCCCTGGGTTATACTGTTAAATTTATAACTAGTCTCTCTCTCTGCTGCTTGCCTCAAGCAGAATCACAACTTCAGGTTGTCTGTGATGTTGGCCTTTCTCACTGAGATTGCTACTGTTTGTTGCAACACCCACTGGCATTGGGTTTTTCCATGCTTTGTTCCAATCAAGTCAGCAGCCCTGGCAGAGAAGCTACAAGATTTCACTACTTGCCCCACCCTGGTATAATTACCACACAAATTGAGTTAGGGGTAGGGAGGAATGAGAGAAATTCCAGACAACAATGCTAATAGCTAAGGTTAAGTGATTTTTTCTTCTTCAATTAATGCTCTTAATTTGTTACATTGACCAAATTCCAGAGATCAATAGTAGTTATTTTTAACAATTTTGTTTAGTTTTATCACAGTTTTGGAGAAAGAGAGTTTCCAAGCTTCTTGCCCCACTGTTGCAGAAGTCCTACTTCTGAGGAATCAGGGTAGATGAGAAGCTCAAACATACATATTGAATTCATGAGTCTAGTAAGGATTGAAGGTAATACAGATACAGCAACCAACTGTTAAGTATGTTACAGGTATCATTTCTTCTCATCCTCATAGAAATATAGAACCTGGTTTAAATCATGAAAATCTCTTACTAATTTCCTCCCCAAGTGATACAAATAAAAAGGAAAACAATGACCACAAATTTGATAACTTAAATGAAATGGCCGAATTCCTTGAAAAAATGCAGACTACTAAAATTCACACAAGGAATAATCCATATAAACCAATATCTACTAAAGAATTGGAATAAGTAGTTAATAGCTTTCCGAAGAAAAAAGAAACCATTAGACTAAGGTGGTTTCTCTGGTGAATTCTTTCAAACATTTATGGAAGAAATTATACTAATTTTCTATAATCTCTCTTAGAAACCAAAAAGGACACTTGTTAACTTATTCCAGCATTATTTACTCTAATATCAAAATTAGAAAAAGAGGGTATAAGAAAGGAAAACTATAGACCAATACCTCTAATGAACATAGATGTGAAAATTCTTAAAATATTAACAAATCAACTCGTAAATGTATAAAAAGAATTATATACTACAGCCAAGTAGGATTTATTCCAGGTTTTCAAGGCTAGTCTCACATCTAAAAATCAATTCATGTAATCTACCACATCAACAGGCTAAAGAATAAAAAACATCAACTGATGCAGAAAAAGAATTTGACAAAGCCAACACCCATTCATGATTTTAAAAAAAACACAGAACTTATAAAAGTATAGCAGAGCTAAGGATGTCTGACTGCTGGCTTAGGCTCACTCCCCTGAGGACATCCCCTGAGGGCTCCCATACTGTGAGAGGGCACAGGCTGGGCTGAAGGACCCCAGTTGTATGCATGGTGGGGGCGACTAGGCTGGCAGGGGAGCAGTTCGGGGCATTAGGCAGGCAGGCAGTTGAGTGGTTAGGAGCCAGTGGTTCTGGATTGTGAGAGGAATGTCTGACTGCCAGTTTAGGCTCGATCCTGCAGTCAGATATCCCCTGAGGAGTCCAGGATTGGAAAGGGTGCAGGCTGGGCTGAGGGATACCCACCTGCATGAATTTCATGCACCAGGCCTCTAGTAACATTTATAATAGTGCACAAAAAGGAAGTACCTAAGGCCCTGGTTGGTTACTCAGTGGTTAGAGCACCGGCTCACACACGGAAGAGGGTTGGGTTCGATTCTGGGTTGCAGGTTCGATCTCAGGCTCCGTTTGGAGCACCTGAGGGAGTCAACCAATCCATGTATCTCTCACATTGACCATTTTCTTTTCTCCTCTCTCTCTCTCTCTCTCTCTCTCTCTCTCTCTCTCTCTCTCTCCCTTCCTTTCCCTTTCCTTCCCTTCCCTTCCCTCCCTCTTTTCATTCTTTCTAAAAAAAAACACACAAAAAATCAATGGGAAAAATATCCTCTGTCAGTATCTGTCTTTTTAAGCGTTGCTCAAAAACTATCATTATTTTCGTCATTACTTACAAAACTCAGCCAAAGCTGGACACAAAGGCACTCGGGCTTGTTCGGCTTCCAGGGGGCCTGCCTCAACGGGAAGCACCTGGACTCCAGAGCCAGGCCTGTGCCTCCACCTGTCCCCAGTGAACCTGTTAGCACCAGCCCTGTGGGCTGTGAGGAGCGCCCAGCGTAACCCACCCTCCTCGGTTCTGACTCCAAAGGATTTCTGCTGTCGCCTGCCATGTGGCAGTTTCATTCCTGATGCTGGGGACCCAATGACGGAAGATGTGTGGTTTGTCTCGTTGTATGCCAGCTCAGGAAGACGAAAGGACACAGGCCATGTCCCCAAATGCTGAGGCTCTTTCACAGAAGACACAAAGGCCTGGGGATGAAGGTTGGGGGGGGGCGGGCACACAGACAGTGGTAACCAGCTCTGACCACGCAGGAGGCAAACTTCCCAGGAAACAGCTTACACAACACGGGTATCAGCTTTCTCCTTGGCGTTACCCCTCTGTACCGGGATAACTGAGCCAGGCACACAGAACACAGCTCATTTGATTGTCGGGAAAAGCCGCAGCCACCCCAAGGGAAGGAAGGCCAACGTGCTTTGTGCAAGGCAAGACTCCCAGCGAGTGGGCAGTCCCGCCGGGCCCAGATGCTCCTGGCGCCTGGGGATGGGGCGCTGGCCTCACGAAGGGCTCCGAAACCAGGGCAGACGCCCTCCCGTGGTAAGTCCCCAAAGTCTTTCTCCTGGGCGTGGGAGATTGGTGCTGGCTAACATGGAGCCCGCAAAATCAGTCAATAAATAAATTAATTAAAAATAAATAAATAAAAGGGAGCCATAGAAAGGTCTAAATCAGTGGTTCTCAACCTTCCTAATGCCGCGACCCTTTAATACAGCTCTTCATGTTGTGGTGACCCCCAACCATAAAATTATTTCCGTTGCTACTTCATAACTGTAATTTTGCTACTGTTATGAACTGTAATGTAAATATCTGATATGCAGGATGTATTTTCATTGTTACAAATTGGACATAATTAAAGCATAGTGATTAATCACAAAAACACTATGTAATTATATATTGTGAAATATTTATTTCTGATTACAAATAAATGAAATTTTGTCTTGAATCGTGGTGTAGCATGGGTAACAGTCTTCATATGACAACAGTAAACTACATTGCTACATTTTGCTACACCGAGGAGCGGTGTGTTGGTTCCTAAGACCATGGGAAATAGATGTTTTCCAATAGTCTTAGGCGACCCCTGTGAAAGGGTCGTTTGACCCCCAAAGGGGTCACGACCCACAGGTGGAGAACCGCTGGTCTAAATGATGGGCGAAATGGGCCAAGAAAAGAAGGGGATGAGGGAGAGCAGGGCTGAGAAGAGGGAAGGGGGGTAGCAAGGATCCTGGCCGTCAGCCTTGGAGGGAAAGTCAGCAACTACCAGGCGGTCGAAGCTTCCACAGACTTGCAAGACACCTAGAAGGGTGGCTTTTTTCCCTTTTTCTTCACATTTTTATCCTCTTGCCATCTCTCTGGGAAAGGGCTGTGTCCCGCTCGGGCATCAGCAGCTGTCACCCTGTGTGACTTCCCATCCCGGGAGCTTGTGCTTCAGCTCCGTGATCGGGCCCAGGGACAGGGAGCCTTCGGGGAGGGTGAGCGGGGCCCGCGTGTGCCACGCAGGTGAAGCAGTCTCTCTGCCAGCGGTGTGGGCCTTTCCTTCCTGTGCTCCTTGCAAGCTCTCCGGAGCCAGTGGGAAACGGAAAACACCCCAAAACATGTGAATTCAGGAACGTCTGTCTCACCAGGCTTCCGAACTGTGTGGTGGGACCCAGTCAAGTCAAGGCAGTGGTTCTCAACCTTCCTAAGGCCGCGACCCTTGCATACAGTCCCTCATGTGGTGGTGACCCCCAACCATGAAATTTTGCTACTGTGATGCATCATGATGTAAATATCTGCATTTTCCGATGGTCTTAGGCGACCCCTGTGAAAGGGTCGTTCGATCCCCAAAGGGGTCGCGACCCACCGGTTGAGAACCGCTGAGTCAAGGAACCCAGCACCAACTCTCTATCTAGTGTGTGCGCAGCCCAGTGTGTGGGGCAGCCAGCGTGGGACGGAGCGAAACACGTGGCTTCTGTCCCACAATTTGCACCCAGTTCCTCTGATGCCGCCTTGGCCCGTTCCTGCAGACATTTATTTAGTTATTACTTATTTAACTTAAAATAATTTTTATTGATTTTGAGAGGAAGGGAGAGAGAGAGAGAGAGAGAGAGAGAGAGAGAGAGAAATCAGAGAATCATTTCATTAAGTGGCTGTCTCCTGCATACCCCTAGGGATGGAGCCCACAACCTGGGCATGTGCCCTGACCGGGAATCAAACCATGACCTCCTGGTTCATAGGTCAATGCTCAACCATTGAGCCCTGCCAGCTGGGCTGTTTCTGCAGAAATATATTGAACAACCAGAAGCTAGGGGAATAGTCAACAGGCACCGCCGGATTCTAAGTGAACCATGTTAGTGGTGCTGCGGGGCCTGCGGGACTGTCTCGGGCGGCCATCAATAGCCAGGAGAGTCCCTGCCCCTGCAGGGGGACGCGGAGGAGCACGCTTCATCTCTGCTGCCAATTATGTTATGTCCATCCTTTAGACTGCCTGCAAAATTCCGCACAGTAGGCATTTTTATTACCATTTTACAGACGAGGAAGCTAAGGCTGGGAGAGCATAAGTCACTTGCTTAAGTTCATACCCATAGCAAGGGCCAGGTCGAGATTTGAACCCAATTCTGAATTCAGTTTTGTTTTGTTTTTCTTTTTCACACCATGCCATGTCTCCCCAGAAGCCAGTTTCTGGGAACTAAATGAACTCCAGTGACACAGAAGCACTTTTCCCATGATCTTTGCTCCTGATCCCTCCTCCTCTTTCTCTGGAAATAGGTAATGAGGCACCAGGAAGCCTGAGGCAGCCCCGGTCTCCCTTGCACTGGAGCACGCACAGTGGGTGTCTGGCCTGGTTGCTTCGCCACCAGACTTTTGCAGAAAGAACACCGGACGTGCCAGCTCAGTTCGGCACTTCTCTGGAACCCGAGAGCGCATCTCTGTAGGTGCTATCAGACCCGCGGAAGAGCTACCGACGTCAGCAGGGAAGGAGAGAGCGGTGGTGTGAGCTCCGCATCGAAGAAAGCCCTCGCTGCTGCCACGCTCGGTTTGAGCTCTGGGCCTTTCGCCAAGGCTCCACCAGATGCCTCCCAGCCTGCAGGGTGCAGGAACATGAAGCAGGAGGCTCCCAGGCTCGCCGCTCCCTCCCGGGGCCTGCCTTTGGTCAGGGCGGCAAGAGATGCTGATTATTCCTTGGCTCTCACTCGCCACTTCCTTGGGTGGCTGGTTCCTGCTGGGTCTACATGGTCCCTGTCATCCCTGGCTCCTTTGGCAATGCAAGGTGATCTCAGTGACTCAGAGCAGGTTACCAGCAAGGCTTAACTGAAAGTGAACAGTGATCGTAAATCATACTTTGTGCAAGTATGCTCACATTTGTCATGTCAAATGACATCTGTTATATCACCCTGTGAGCTGGACACAGCAGGGAGAGGTATCCCCAATGACGGGTGCTGGGTTTGCTCGAGATCACACAGAGCCATGGCTCCTGGCAGGGGGTGGCTGTCCCGCCGTGACACATCAGGTCTCTGTGATGACATCTCCGTGGTTCTCTGTCACAGGCGCCACTAAGTTGGGCCCATCAGCAAGGGTCCACTATACTGTGCCCAGCGAGGCTATTCTCTCTCTCCCATTTCCTCCTCTTCTGCTTGTACTCTTTAATTCCGAGCCTTGACTTCCGTCCTAGTTGACATCCCTTTCCCTGTTGTGGTAGCCCAGGCTAAAGAGGCCGGGGACCTTTAATGAGCTGTGTGTAGCTCCAGACACAGTTGTGCATGCTTAGAATACAATGATCCGTGTAACACCGCTGGGGCCTTAGGAGGATCTGTGATCTTCATGGAGCATTAGGGAGGATGGATCTCAGGATGCTGCTGCCTCCTGCTGGTTAAACTAGATCTAAACCTGTTGCTGCGTTTTAGTCTATCCCATCTTTCCCACTCTCCCTTTCTCCCATGTATTGAAGAAGGCTCGTTTATAGAATGGTCTATTTTACATGTCACCTTTATCCATTATATTACACTTGCACGTGTGCTACTGCTCTGTTCATTTATTCGCAAAACTGCTTTAAATACTACAAATTTACAATACTTTTTTTTTTGATATCTGGTAGTTTTGGCTTACCTTTACTCAGCTTTTTCAGAATTTCCACAAGTACACTTGCTCTTTGTTTTCCTATTTGACTTTTAGAACACAAAAAGAATTGCATTGGTATTTTAGTTGAAATTATACTACATTTCAAGGAATTTTTGATAACATTAAGATGCTGTTTTCTTAGTCAAAATGTCTTTATTTGTTCAAAACCAATGGTCCTTAGATGTCTGCTTACCGATCAGGCTTGATTCTGAGGTTTATTCCTAGCTATTTGATTTTGTTATGTGGTTATGGTAAATGGGGTATTACATCTTCTAATTGGCTGTCATTTGTGTTTGTGATGCTTCTATTTTTCTGTGTACACATTAATTTTTTTACTGCATTACTTCAATAGACTCTCCTATTGTTGACATTAATTTTGAAGTTAATTTTCTCAGCTTTTTCATGCATATAAATTTATTTACCCAGCATAAGTAATGATAGCTATTATACTCCATTCCTATATTACTTTCAAATGTAATTTACTTGTCTTTTCCTGTTAAAGCTAGTACTTATAGAACAATATTAAATAATAATAGTGATATTGTCATCCTTATCTCTTCCCTGACATGGGTTTAGAAGATTTTAGTTACATGAAAATATTAACATTTATCACATACACTTGAATCTTTCTTTTTTAAATGTAGAAGGCCTCTCCGGATTTATGATCATTGTTATGGACATCTGGTATCCTATCGGCTGATGGAAGGTTGGCTAACTGAGCATCAGTCATTGAAGGCTTTAGTTCTCCTCCGAAAAAGCTGATTTTTGTGGCCCTCTGAATGTCTTCCTCTACATCAGACAGTTCTGGTGAAGTCGCCATCCTCTAGACTCCCCGGCCCTCACTCCCACCACACAAGCACCACAACAGGAGGAGGCCGGGAGAGAGGGTGTGGCCTGGGCCCAGCCTCTCTGGGTCCAGTCTTGCACAGCAGAGTGTACTGGCTGAGAGAGACACCTGCTGGCTGAGGTAGTGTGTGAGTGTGAGAGCGACACACCTATGGGCAGGCCAGCCGAAGGGTGGGAGGGAGCCAGACTCAGAAAGACCCTTTGCTTCTGTGCAGTGGGACAGACATCCCGTGGGTCGCTGCCAGAAGTCTTTCTGAGTAGAGGATTCGGAAAGGAAAGAAACACCAGTATTCTTTGTAGTCATAAAAGGGGAAAGATAGCTGGAGAGATAAACATCTCAACCAATGAATTCTTTTCATGGGATGTCTGGTTTTCTGCAAATTTTACTGAACCAAGGCATGTATGTATTCTTTTAAAATTAATACATGCCATGCAAGAACTCAAAACAACATGCTGATTTATTCCATAAAGATAATTTCCAGGCTCACTGCAGTTTGTTTTACATTTTAAACGTGCATGTGCTTGTGTGTGTGTGTGTGTGTGTGTGTGTGTGTGTGTGTGTAAAATTGCAAATTTAATTCAACTTTGAAAATATTTTTTTGAGCATCACTGGAACACAGAAGCAAGATAAGATGCAGTGTCTTTTCATCTATTAAGAGCAAGCATGTCAAACTCAAGGCCCGCAGGCCTCATGCCTCATTTATTTGGCACATGTTAGCCTTTGAGTTTGACATGCTTGATTTAGAGAATACACGCACTTCTGGAGTAGATAAAAATTCAAAGAAACAGACTGGAATAACAAAATTAGAAGCATAAGCTGTGTTGTAAGAGGTCAGAAGACTCAAGACTAGTTGTTGGGAAAATAAGTACAAGAGCAAGGGAGGAAGAGGTACGTACAGTTGATGATTGATAACTCCTTTCTCCCAGCAATGTCCCGGTGCCACAGGCTCCAGATACCAGCTCAACTTATGATGCAGGGGATTTCGGAAAGTCCGTTTTGATTATTTCCCCCGGGAATAGGAGGAACATCACAGCTTCTGTCAGCTCTCTCACTACTGCTGCTGTTAAGGTAAGAAAGAAAAAATAACAACTGACCAGCAACTGACAAGAATGCTTTGGGCTTTATGATCATTGAATTTAGTTCATTGAGCTAATCAGAGCAGGTAAATCACAGAAGGTTTACCCACGAGCATGTGAAAAAATGTTCAAATGACTGGTCAGGGAAGTGCAAATTAAAAGCTAAAATTAGAGACTGAGATGGGCCATGTCAAGTGATGGCGAGGCTGTGGAACTCATACGTTTCTGATGGAGATGCAGAATGGTACAACCATCTGCAAGGCAGTAGGGCAGTTTCTTGTAAAGATAGCATACACTTAACAAGTGACACAACAATTCCATGTCTAGGTGTTTATCGCCCCCTCTCCATGTCTTCAGAAAGACTTGTATGTGAATGGTCATATCAGCTTAATTCATAGCATCCTCAAACTGTAAACAACCCCACACAGGTGAATTGATAAACAATTTATGGTCTATTCAAATTGTGCAATGTTAGAGCAACAAAATGGGATGAACTATTGATATATCCAATAACACAGATTAATCTCAAAACCGTGCTCTGCAAAAGAATACCATTTATATGGTACTCTAAAAAGAAAATTAAAGTACAGCGACAGAAAGCAGATCTGCAGTTGCCTGACACTGGGGTGCAAGTGGGAGACTGAGTGGGAAGGGCACATATTTTATATCTTGATTGTGATAGGGTTTACACTGTGGCATAAACTTGCGCTAACTCACCGAACTGTACACTTTAAGTGGGTGCATTTTGTTAGATGCAATTTCTATCTCAATAAAGCTAATGCCAAAAGGAGGAGACACCCCCTGTTAGTGAGCAGTCCACAGGGTCAAGTTGTTGGGAAATAGAGTACTCACTGTGCGTGACGGAGCCCTGAGCAGCCTCTCCCCAGACCTGGGAAAATGCTGTGCCAGGACCAAGGCCAGTCACAGTCTGCTTGGTTGTGTCATTCTTTTGATCACTGGCTTCTCTCTGGCACAAGAAACTGAAGTTGGGGATCTAGCTCACTATATTCAGAGGAGCATTCCTGGGGAGACAGAATCATGGACACAGAGAACAGACAATAGTTGTCAGAGGGGTTTGGGACCTGGGTGAGGAAGGTGAAGGGATTGAGCAAAAAAAGACAGAGAGAGAAGACTCATGGGCATAGACAACAGTATGGTGATTACTGAGGGAAGGGAGGGTAGAGGGAGGTAGAAGAGAGTAAAGGGGGCATAAATAGTAATGGAAGGAGACTTAACTTGGGGTGGAGAAACTAATACAATATACAGATGATGTATTATAGAATTGTATACCTCAAACCTATATAATTTCATTAACTAACTAGAGGCCCGATGCACAAAATTTGTGCAAGAGTAGACCTTCCTTCTGGCTGCCGGCACCAGCTTCCCTCTGGCACCTGGGACCTGGGTTTCCCTCACAGCCCCACCTTCGTCTGGAAGGGCATCCGGAAGGACGTCCGGTCTAATTAGCATAGGATGCTTTTATTATTATAGATGTTAACCCAATAGATTCAATTTAAAAAATAAAAAAAAAGAAGAAGAAGAGCATTCCTCATGGGCCCTGTGCATCCTGGGAGCTGAGAACATGACCAGCTTGAGACCAATGTGGAATGTTGGGAGAACATACAGCTATTACTTCCAAGTTGGCCTCTTTGTATGAAACCGGGTGTTGGTAACACATAGCTGGGTTTGGGAAAATCACACAAACTTTTCTCTTATCCTCGAATTTCTGTGGCCAACTCAGAGAGCCAAATGCAACAGTCCTGATTGGGGGCATCTGAAACTGTGAGATAGATCACAATCTCAACCAAGTATGCTATGAAATGTAAGTGATAGTTATGGAAGAGTGAAAACTCACATAATTGCATCAAAATGAAAAGGGAAACAAAGTGTGACTGAGCGACATCTTGAGGGGAAATTCCCACAGCCAGAGGAAGTAAATGGTCCCCTGTGTGGAACAGGGATCCTTTCCAGGCGAACCCCATGTGTTTATCTTACATGGACACCACGCTCCCATCCAAAGCCCATCTTAAATTACTGTTTTCCCTCCAATGAACCATTCCCCGCACTGTGGGAGATATTAGTGTGTTCTTGGCTAGGTTAATAATGACACAAATTTCAACACGTCTTTGTTTTTAGAAGGCTATCTCTTTTAGCTGCCTCAAGCACTTATTTTTTAGGTAAATGGCAACAAATGAAACAATTCCTACAGCCATTAAATCTTAAATGGTTTAAGATTGAGTGTATGGCTCTACCCCTTCTCTGTTCACTGTATAGGCCCCGGCAGGGAGCCAGCACTGCTGGGTCGAGTTCCTCTTCTCTCATTAGCTAGGTATGTGACCTCCAGCAAATCTAACCTTTGGTCCCGTTCCTCCATGGGAAAATGAGGATGGCATCACTTTCTTAATCTATCTCAGCATGTAAAAAGCTTTCGTTGAAATAGGAGATGTGATAACACTTTGAAAAGTTAGTTTAATATGAAGATAAAGCAGGGTTCATTTTTCATCTGAAACCTTTGTTAAAAGTATGTTTTTATAGATTTCAGAGAGAGGAAAGGAGAGGAGAGAGAGGTAGAAACATAAACGAGACAGACTCATTGATTGGCTGTCTCCTGCACGCCTCCTATTGGGGACTGAGCTTGCAACCCAGGCATGTGCCTTGAGTAGGAATCTACTGTGACCTTCTGGTTTATAGTTCGATGCTCAACCACTGAGCCACGCAGGCCGGGCTGTATTTCCTCTTTTACCAATGACTAGTTCACATCCTTTGCCCACTTTTTCATCCACATTAAGGTCATTATTTTGTTGTGTAAAGTTTCCACCAAAGCAACAATAAAACACTCACCAGTGTCCATTTTATTGGATTGATTCAAGTATTTTATTTAAAGAAAGATTTAAAGAAAGATTCTCAAGACTATAGTTTATTGATAGGAAAAATATAAAGCATACATTTTTAAAGATCATTTTATACTGACATTATAGGAAATAGACTCTCTAAATAACATGATTGGTGGTGTAGTGCTACTAGTGAATGCGTTTTACAGAAACATGGCTTCACCTTCAAATCTGAGTATATTACCCTTACATAAAAAGAGGATAATAAAAAACACAGCTTCGATAAGTTTAATATTTAGTAGTCCACATCTAATTTGTTGAAGAGTAAGTTCTTTTATTTACTTCTTCAAGACCATGCTCATTTTTTTCACCTCTTCCTCTGCCTTTTTATCCTATCAAGAAAACACAAATACACAATGAAAATTCCCACATTCCTCTGATTCTCGAGGTACTTGGAAGTAGAGCTCCATTGGGTGAGGGAAGACTCTTTTGGAATGACCATTACAATGAACATGTGGATTTCTGAGGACTTGGCATGACTCAGATCTCTGAGAACATGAGTACTGTGGAGAATTATGTCCAGGCTCTTCCTGGAAGGGTAGCAAACAAGAAGGAGAGTTGTATTAATGATAACACTGTTTTCTTCTTCAACTATAAGATCTGGAAGCAGTCCTACCCCTAGCAGCAGGATCTGAAGAAATCTGAGATTCCACTGTAAGATCCACACAGGCAAATACACATTTCATTACTAACATTCTCAGGGACTTTATAGGTAAGATTAAAAATCATATATGTTTGCCCAGTTGATGTGGCTCAGTGGTGAGTGTTGACCTGTGAATCAGGAGGTCATGATTCGATTCCCAGTTAGGGCACATGATTCGATCCCCAGTTGTGGGTGTGCAGGAGGCAACTGATCAATGATTCTTTCTTATCATCGATGTTTTTATCTCTCCCTCTCCCTCCCTTCCTCTCTGAAATCAATAAAGATATATGTTTTTAAAAATAATATGTTTATGATTTTTAATCTTATACTTTTAGCCATATGTTTTTTAGGACTCTGACTCTCTCTCTCTCTCTCTCTCTCTCTCTCTCTCTCTCTCTCTGTGTGTGTGTATATATATATATATATATATATATATATATATGATCATTTCTTTAAAACAAGTGTGTTAAGTTAGAAACAGTGGCAATAAATTCAAGTGGTAAGGTATCCTATTCATTTTTATATTTAACAAACATTTACCTATCAGAAGGAATTTAAGAAATGTAATACATTTAAAATAAACATATGAGGAAAAATTGGACAACACAGATGTCTGAAGTAGCTGCTAGCTAGATTTTTTTAATGGAAAGCTCTTCAATAGCTTTAATCATAAACATGAATACACTGACTCAATTGTAGTGTCTGACCAACTAGAAGTTTACCTTCTATCAAAACAATATTTTGTGAAGGTTGTGAGAAAATATGGTGACTAACCTAGGGTGTTAATGTATTATTTAAAAGAGCTTATAAAAACACCATCATTTGTTTATCTTTGTTGTCCTGGGGCTAGTTCAGTGCCTGCCACCTAGGAGCCCTAAATAAATGTCGGCTAAATTAGTGGTTAGGTGCTGGAACACAACACCACCAGGAAACAAAGGCTAACCCTAACCCTGGGGACTGAGGATGGCAACCCCACAGATACCCCTCTTGTTCTAAGGTGGGCAGCCTGTCTAGCTGCCTATCCAGGTCTAATCACCAGCTCCCCCGGAATTATGCTGCCCCTGCTCTTTCTGGTGGGACTTGCCCCATTACCTGCTGTCTCGCACCTAATAAGTATCAGGATGTTTTAACTGCCAGCCCATGATTTGTGAGTCCCTTAAAGACACAAGCGGTCTCCTGGTGAAAGGTTACCTATAGCAAGCTTTAACGCTTTGTCGTTTACACTAACCCAAGTCGAGAGGTTTGGGTATAGAAGAGAACTCCAGATGTATGTCAGCCACTGCTCACATCTGAAGCTGGAGTAGTCCTGGTGAAAAAAATAGCGCTCTTCGGCACCATCCGGCCTTACCTCTCTGGTAATACAAGCAAGCTGCTCTGCCATATCACAGAACTTTATGGCATTCTCTGTTTGCTTCAGATCCCTGTAACACTAGAAACGGAGAAGAACCAACGTTAAAGGTAAAATCGCACTCTAGGTGATGGATTCAAAGTGATCTCAAAACAGCCGTTTTCATTACCTTGGAAATGTACATGTAATTGGACTTCGAAAAGCCAGGGTGTAGATCTTCAACCTGATTTTAAGAGGAAACAGAAAAGAGAAAAACAGGGTGATATTCAAGCAACAAAAACCACCAATGGAGAGGATGTATTCCAATAAATCAAATGTTAACCAAATTGGAGCAAACTGCCCTAAGAATTTAGGTTGGTTGCATCTCATCTGAGTCCTTTTATTGGTTTCAAAGTATGCTTTGGGTACAAAATAGCTTTTTAGCTTATCCATTACAAGGAAATTATTATCACAGTCATAAAGCTTACAAAGCAATGTGATTCTTTAAGGTTTGGGGATTTCTTGGTATAACCATCTCCCCACTTCTTCTTCTCTAAGCTTTTCTCTCTTCTTTTTTAGAGCACAAAAATAACCAGTTATGTACTCCCAACCAGCTGAGCCACCAGCCAGGGCTCTGACCACTAACTTTTCCAGAAAGCATCCTAGGCAGCCACTAGCCACTGTTCAGAAAGTGCAGTGAAATCTAGTTCTCCTTGTAGACTCTATTATCTCTAATTCCCTCTCAGATCTACAAGATTGATTATTGAAGCACCCCTCCCCCCAAAAAAAAATCAGCAGGTACAATTTGTTGGACAATACAATTCAAGGCCTGATTTTGTCTGTATTGTTACAAATATAAAATCATAGGTGGTGGGGGGGGAAGATACCGTAGTTCCTATAAGAATCTATAATTAGTTCCAGACAAAGATGAGGCGATTAGTACAATGGGAAGTTGGTTATATATGTGGGTATATAACACATTTACATGTGCGCACTCACACAGTACTGCTTAGAGTTCTGTTCGTATAGCAATTACACATTTGAAGACACCAACGGAAATACTGATTCGGCCTGATGCCCCACGAATATTTCATAGACCTGTCTGTAACTTGTGGAATGGCTTTTAAAATAACTCTTGCTGCCAAGACCTGTTTGGCTCAGTGGATAGAGCGTCAGCCTGCGGACTGACAGTTCCCAGGTTCGATTCCGGTCAAGGGCATGTACCTCGGTTGTGGGTGCATCCCCAGTGGGGGTTGTGTAGGAGGCAGCTAATCGATGTCTCTCTCTCATCGATGTTTCTAACTCTCTATCCCTCTCCCTTCCTCTCTGTAAAAAATCAATAAAAATGTATTAAAAAATCTTAAAAAATAAAGTAACTCTTCCTTTTGGCAACTTTTGATTCTTTAAGATTAAACTGTGTCTACAAGAAACTAATCAGGAGGATTTGAGAGCAAGTCTAATCCTCAGGGCATACATTCTTTTAAACAGATTCCCATGATCTGGAGAGTTGCTCTTGGATTTGGTAATAAGGACTGTTGTACCTGGGACCTAGGGCATAAGCAGCTGCTGCTTGGATTTAAAACATAAGTCACATTATGAGAGGCTTAAAACAGAACTAGGATTCAAACTGTTAGTGACCTACCCATGGAGACCAGAACAATTTCCTTGAAAAGGAAAGGTAGAAAAGACTGACCCAGATAGATTCTCGTTTGGCAGACAAAATATACCTTAAGGAAATATACCTAATGGATAGACAAAATGTACCTTAAGGAAATTTTGCAAAGCTTCTTGTACACTTGAGGATGGTATTTTTCCAAACAGAGTAGCAGCCATCTTTTTCTCAATCCAGCTCAGTTTTGACACCTGTAATACACAGCAACACCACTCTTGGAAAGTGTTCGCCTTTTGAATGGGTAATCTCTCCCCAAATAGATGTTTGTGTATGTATCTGCATACGTATATACATATAATGTATGTAAATGCTTATCCATAAATAACATACGAGAGATATCAGCTTTATGGTATTAATATTTTACTTCCTTTTTCATAGTTCACACAACTCTGAACTCTGAAAGCATAGGCTACAAAACCAATCTGAAATACTTGTAAGAAGATTTTCAAATTGGGGGAGGGGGTGAAGAATAATGTTAAATTAACTTTGTTCATCTGATTCATGACTCTCAGATGATGGCACAATGTTTCTCGGCAAAGAGGTACCAGCTACAATGTCCCACCTTTGCTTTCCTCCCGCCTCCTCCATGCTCCCCACCCAGAGGGAAGCATCTCAGAAATTTAAACAGATCGACAATTCTCAACCCAGAGGGAATGTACAGTGAGGGCCCAATTTACATATTCACAAGCCAGGGACATTTTAAAACCAATAACCATCAAAATTAAATTCCATATTACCATTTATTTTTTGTTTTCTTTTTAAAACTTTTTCATTTTCCCCAAATATGAATATTAGATCTTTACTATAAAAGATTAAAAAGACTCGGAAATGAATACTTAAAAGGGTATTGATGCTCTTAATTTTTTTTTTGTCTTCTTGTTCTATTCATTACCAAAAGTGGTGGGCAAACATTAATTATTATGTGGTGTCCTTAGTTACTTTCCATGTGTTTTTCTCTCTCCTTCATAGTTTCCATCCTTTTCTTCTTCTGTTCTGCATTCTGGGTAACTTTTTCAGATCTACCTTAGAGTTGTCTAATGCTCTCTTTAGTGGTGGCCATCTCCTGCTACAACTTTCCATTGAGTTCTCATCTAATGCCAAATGATATACTTTTGCATGAAAATTGTTTCATCTTTTTCAAAATCTACCTGGTAATTTTTATAGTCTCATGCACCTCATCCATTTTTCACCCTAATTCTTCTTATTTAAAAAAAGAAAAAAACACACATTAGTTAGGTAGCTGTTTAATGTCCTATATTCCATGTTTCCACAACCTAATGTCCTTTTAGAACTATTTTTGTTCTTTCGTTGTTTCTGTTGCTTGTCATTCCTGGTGGCTTAGTTGTCATATACTGAATTATTTTTTATGGTGAGCTACTCACTGCTGAGCCTCTCTGCGAGAGATTTATAAGGCCTGTGTGAAGGCACACTCCTCCGCAGAGGATTAGCATGAGCTTCTGCCATGTGTCCAGGACATGAACATCAGGTTTCATTTTTGCATTAAAATTTCCTTCCTGGGATATTAAAGCCTAATCAAATAATATACATTCAAGTTCCAGACTCATGTGAGGTTGGGTCAACGGTTTTTAAACTGAAGAAGGGTCTCCTACCTTTAAGAAGACTCAGATTCTTAACACTTAAAACTGGAATAATAAAAACTGCTTAGCAGAGATTATTTGAGAAAATTATTATTATTAGAGCTGTTACAGGATTATTTGAGATAACAAATGTAAAGCATAAAATGCATATCTGATGTGTAGCAGATGTTCAATAAAAGCAGGCTTCCTTCTTCATCCCTAATTCTCTTCAAGGCTCATTTAAAAAGTTTCTTTTCTTGCTTACTTGAATTTTCTCATTCAGAAATAGCATCTCTCTTCATGGTAATTTTTTAATGCATTTCTTAAGTATTATTTTCACATTCTGTTAATTTTCCATAAACTAATGTCATTTAAGACACTCACTCGGTCTTAGACTTACCAGGTGCCTTTATTTCAATATGTCACATGGCCCTTTCTAAATTAAGGCTTTTCAACAAAAGCACAGTGCTTTATTTATCTTCTGGCCAGTGAGCACATAAATTTATACTCGATCAACTCTGAATAAAAATCACCCTCCCAAACAACAGAGAGTAGTGCACCAACACAGGCTACATGCGTATAGGTGGCTGATGACACCAAGTACAGAGGGAGACAATGTGCCTGCTACAGGGAAAACAGAAAGGCAGCAAAGGGAAGAAAATTTACATATTATTTAAACATAGAAAATGTAAATATAAAACAAAAATATAAGTTATAAAATATAAATATAAACTCAAAGTTTGTAATGTTTTTATCTATTTCCCTATAGTAGGCACTAGGTAAAACAATAAAAGAATGAATAAGTCACCGAAAATATATCATACAATCAGAATATATTCAAATAAGATTTATAGATAAAAACATTCAACTTACAGTGTAACAGTATCTTCCATTGAGGTAATACAAAAAGGGTTCTTCAGGTAATAATTGGATTGCTTTATCTAGATGTTCCTGCAAGAAAATCCCAAAGAAATATAATCTCCCAAGGTTTCAAGGCAGCGTTGGATACAACTGTGACTAGTAAACTCAAAGAAGCTTTACAATGTTGTTTCGTCTTCCTCCTCAATCCCTATCATTAACACAACTCATTACTATCAATAATTTATTACCAAATATGATTGCTCAGAACTAGAGCCAGAACTGTGACTATGATTTAATAAGACTACAAATAACTTAAAACCAAAATCCATATATATAAAAGGCTAATATGCAAAGTGTCCTCTCAGGAGTTCGACTAGGAGAATGGGAGTTCGATGACTCGCTATGACATGTGCTGACCACCAGGGGGTAGCACAGAACATGGTGGGAAAACAGCAGCAGCAGCAGTGGTGGGGTACTGAGGAAGCAAGGGAAGGAAGAGGTCAAATGGTTACAGGGGGTTGAAGAACAAAGAACTCGCTGCCCATCACTATAATTACTGAAACTGAGGGGTTACTTTTGAGCTATGACAACTATAGGCACATTATACATAATATGTATCACATTACTTATTTTATTCATCTACCATGGTCATTCATCTACCAAGACTGAGATTGGACTCTACTCTACCTGCAAATCAATATACAAAATATGTTAACTAATTTCTCCAGTCATGTTTACAGTATTAGTGAGCTCATGGCCAACAGGCTAATTCTCTATCTTTGAAAATTATACTCATCTATATGTGACTTCTTTCAGGATCTAGAATAATAATCTCTAATCACCCAAATAGTTTGATTCCTTTTGGCACAGTACTATTTGAAAAATGTCATTTTATTTTATTGAAATAAACAGGATGGATTCCTAGAGGTTAATTTGTTGAATAATTTTATGTAGACATGTTAATATGGCTACATTAAAACATTTTTGCCCTACCCTGGACCAAAACATTTTTTGTATCAAGAAATACCTTGAAGCAATATCCATAGTTGACTTTGTTTTGTAAGCCCTCAAACTCGGATACATAGCCACACAAAACCGCGTACCTGAAAAAGGTAAAAACAGTGGATATTGTGTGAACTTTTATTCAAATACCACTAAATATTATAGTTAAAAAATGTCTTTGGTCCAGCTAGTGTGGCTCAGTGATTGAGCGTTGACTTATGCTCTAGATCAGTGGTTCTCAACCTTCCTAATGCCGAGACCCTTTAATACAGTTCCCCATGTTGTGGTGAACCCCAACCATAAAAGTATTTTCGTTGCTACTTCCTAACAGTAATTTTGCTACTGTTGTGAATCGTAATGTAAATATCTGTGTTTTCTGATGGTCTTAGGCGACCCCTGTGAAAGGGTCATTCGACCCCCAAAGGGGTCGCGACCCACAGGTTGAGAACCGCTGCTCTAGATGGTCGTGATTTGATTCCCAATCAGAGCATATGCCTGGGTTTCAGGCTCGATCCCCCATGCAGGAGGCAGCCAATCAAAGATTCTCTCTCATTACTGATGTTTCTATCTTTCTCTCCCTCTCCCTTCCTTCTGAAATCAATACAAATTATATCTCTAAAAATGTCTTAATATTTAACAAAAGCATTAATATTTAACAAAAGCATTCATGTGAATGCAAGGCCCTGAAAACAATGAATACTTGACGTGAAACATTGCATTACTAGAACAGAGCAGTCCGTGGATTATTTACTTTTTTTTCCCAGTGGAAACATAAAATTTACACAAATACTTGACTATAAATTCAATATGTTGTCTGTTCAGCAGTTTGTTTACTCTAAAAATTGGGGATATATTACTTTTCACACTCGGAGTGCTTCTGTCTGGGCAAAAGTCTCTGGAGTATTTATTTCAGAGTGTTTCTGTCTTAGGCAAAATATTCATTTACCTAAGCATTTCAAGAGGAGGCGTTAATTTTCACTTGCATCATTCTAACTGAAACGAAAAAGGGAATTCTGGGTGTTACTGATCTCTGTTGCTTCTGTGGATAAGCGTAACTTCCAAGTATAAATATGAAGTGAACCATTTTCTTATTTTGGAACAGAAAGACCGTTTCTGGACACAAAAGACCACATAGTTCACATAGCTTAGGCACAACCAATGAAAACGACTACTTTTCAATGATGACTTATTGACTCCCTACCTTTCCAGGTTCTATATCATCAATGGAATCTGCGACCGAAGAAGCAAGAGTGATGACTAAGCCAACCTACTAAAAATGATATGAACACTTACTAGATGAGGAGATACTACTACCCGCAAACTGTCAAATCAGAGTGCATTTCACATACATCTCCGCAGCCACCAGAGAATTTCTGAGGAGATGACGGGAGAAAGACTCTCGAGCTCACTGGTAGAAGCTACTACTGTCCCTTCCATGTTCTTCTGAAATGCTCTCTGCCCTGTGGTTCCTCCTAAAGAGTTCCAGAATGGGGAGCAAAGTCCCACCCAACTGTGTCTCAGAACTCCCCGTTTTTGTTATGGGTGTTGTAACTTACTTGGATTTAAAACCTTAGGCCACTCTTTAAAAAACAAACTTTTATTTTAAAGTAGCTTGTGTGATGTTCAGGAAAGGTGCAAAGACAGTACAGAGTTCTCATTTACCCATATCCAGTTTTCTCTGTTGTTTTCATCTTACATTATTAGACTATAGGTATCACAATTGTACCAATATTGACCTACAGTATTGATACATCTTCACAATGAACCATATTTAACAAATTATGAACTAAATTCCACTTTATTCAAATTTCCATTTGTTTGTCCCTAATGTCCTTAAATTTTGACCCTTTCTCCCCACCCTTCCTACCATATTATTCCTATTAACACCTTATTCTGTATTTTTTAACATGTGAAAATCTTTTGAATTACTACTGTTATCCATCATATGTCCTGTTCCTCCTAATTTGTGTTATTTTCTAACTTCTATATCTTTCCCCAGTGACAAAACTACTAACCACACTAGTGTTTAAGACATAGACCTGGAACTCTAGAATTATCTCTAGATTGAAAGGATATTGACAATAGCTATTCTGTGGGATAACGAGGCCCAAACCTTCCTGTCAGCATGGACAGCCCAGAAACTTGCCCACATTTCTATATCCTGTTCACAAAAATTTTAGGAGTGAACTTGCCTTAATGCCTTGCTTAAATCCAGATACACTGGCTCCATTTCCCTATTCTATCTACTATCAAAGAAAAGAAAAAAGACTATGCCACATTTTAAGAAAATCTATGTTGGGTCTATTTGAATGTCCTTATCCAGAAATTCACAAAACAACCCAACTAACCATCAGGGCTGGAATCAAAGGAAAAGACCCCATCTTCACCAATCTACAGCGGTGGAATCAACCTTCTATTTTCTGAAAATGAGAACTACTAAATGCACATGTAGTAGTTCTAGGCTTTTATAGTGCTCTTAGCACATTCTCTCCAAGTTACTCTTAGAAAGAAAAAAAAAACCACCTGATTTATAAATATCATTACATGAAAAATATATATTTTCCCTTACAAATAATCTGTCACTGGAGTCTTATTTTTTTTATAATCTCTTCTGAAGTCTGCTTCTTAAAAGCCTAAAGTATTATTGATCTTCCTACATGTCATAAATTCACAGTACCCCTGACCACTTTTTCCCAAAGGATCACCACTTCTTTCCTGACAATCAATTCCACCTACATCTCTGCGTGGGTGCTGTTGTTTTTCACATTGTTCGGCATTAAAAATGTAATTTAAATGGTTACTTCCTAAACTCTCAGGTCAATGGGAACTCTGAAGAAAGTTAATTTATAACATGGTCTACTGCCTCCATCTAGAGGTCATTCTATCTACACACATCTTGACAAAAATTCTATATTTTATGGGCATCGATATATTTATGGTATATATCTTTAATAATCGACAAACAGTCTTGTTTCAACAACTACTAAAACAACTCTGTTCATTTTCCTGCAGCACTTCTGCCTGAGCATGAATGCTATTTATACTGTACAAAAGCAGAGGAAGAATAATGTGAGAGAATACCGGGTATTTAAGAATATAAGCTCTGCCTTTGTTTTTCCATTTGTTGTGTGAGCCTTGTTTATTAATCTACTCATCAACACACACACAGCTTTGCTTACCTCATCTATAAAATGAAAACAAGTTGTTCTGTGAATCACATGCTCTGAGGCATGTGGATATAATTTGTGAACAGTAGAGCACAACAAATATGTAAGACATTATTTATAATTAAGGTCAGGCCAATTTGGCTAACAAACTGCAAATCCATTGGTGGTTTTAGTCTCTTGGTTCCAGAACAGAAAGCTTGTGTAGCCTTAAAGTTACAAAAGCAATTTATTTCTGGAAAAGATGAAGATGAAAAACAAGTCTTTAAAAGAATATGGTTTTTCAGTTATTCCCTCAATGTTAGTCTTTTACGATAATTATTCCTAAGGATTTTGTCTTTTGTTTCAAAATGAAGGCTTATAAACCATCATGTAACCCTGTAAACCATGGGTCTGCAAACTTGCTGCAGGGCCAGCGAGCAAACGTGTTAGACTGTGAGGTCAGAGCATCTCTGTTGCAACTATTCAACTTCATGACTACATTTTGGTTAGAAACAAAGCATCATTTTAGCTTTTTTTTAAAAGTTATGTTAAATTAGTTTTATATAGAATTTATCAAATTCCAAGCCACTGGACTTGGTAAATTCACTTATGAAATCTTCAATGGAAGTTCACCTTAAATGTATTCAAAACATACACAATGAAAAATACTCGAGAATAAACAGAACAAGAACAGCTACTGTTATTTACTAACTAGGTTTTTCAGTGAATGTGACAGACAGGTTAAATAAGTCGATCATATTTTTACATTTCACTCACAGAGGCATGTTAGAGTTTGAAGGCTGCATACATTCTACATACTTACCACAGATGACAATGTCCATTCATGGGGGCTCTTGTAACAGCTTTTTCACCTAACGTCCTTCCTGAAAGATAAACGGACTTAAAATTAGTACCTTCATGTGAGTCGGTAGAGGGTAGATTATTGAATTAAATTAATGGTTTCCAAAGTATGGTCCCAAGACCAAAAGCTTCACTTGGAAACTTGCTAGGAAGCAAAAGTTTGACCACAGGGGAGTGTTTAAAATTGAGGACTCTCAGAACATTTAACATTGATATACTTCAATTTTCTTAGTAGACATTAAAAAAAAAAATCAATTTGTCCCCTGTGGTTAAATTTCTATTTACCTTCAAGTTAATCAATCCCTTGTCTACATTTTGTCTGTGGCCTGTGGGATGAATAGCTATGGGAAACGGGTCCCCACAAAGCGGGTGGTGAATACGTAAAGATCAAGAGAGGGCTGCCTCCTCGCCTCCTCCCACTGAGACAGAATTATGGTGCAGAGGTCAACTGGCAAGGAAAACGATGGTGCGAGAAAAGGAATTACCGGATGTTTGAAAGCATTTCCTTCTTGGAAACAAAAATGACAGAGAGAGAGAGACTGGAAGGAAGTCTGGAGGGCCCTGCCTTCCTGCTGCCTCTCTCTCCTGCTATCTTAGACAAGAAAATGCAGGAATTAAAGAAGTTTAATGTCAAATTATTACCCTGAAGGTCGTCACGAAGATGGCAGTTAAGGAGCTTTTTGCCAGAAAGGGTTTTGCTGTGCAGTGCGAGTCCAGGGGACATGTGTGTGTATAGATAGCTTGGCGTTCTGGCTGGCTTTCTTTCGTTGTTGTCATTACAGAAAAGTTCAAAAATATGCAAAAGAGCATAGAGGACAGTAGAAAGAACCACCATGTACTTGTTACTCAGCTAAAACAATTACCTGCTCAAGGCTAATCTCATTTTATTAAGATCAATTTTGAAAAAACATTCAAGTCTGAGTAGTTATTTCTTCGTGGCACCTGGAGTTGTACGATATAGTAAGAAAGAGCATTATTTTAATTGCCGTGGAAGACTATTGCCTTCCGCCTGGTATTGGTTCTTGAAAATTTCTACTTCACATCTCTTCTGAGGTTTTATACACATTAAAAGCTAAAATCTGAGTTTTTTAGTCGCCTATTCTTTTATGCTCACATGTTTTTAAAGAACATATACTTTAGTCCTAAAAACCCAAATTTTTTCTGTCCTTAGACTATGTGTATTTTTTAGTACCAGGATATACTGAAATAGAATAAACGTATTAGTTTTAGCTAAGATACTTCAGCTTTAATTAAAATTCATTAGTGTTTTATTATAGGCAACAATTGTCATGTGAGCATAATCAGTCTTTACAAAATACTTACCGATGTTAGCATAATGTTTCTTTTCTTCCACATTTGTAGATAGCTCATACATGTCTCCATAAGCACGAACTAACCGCCAAATAAACTCTATTTCATTTCTAAACTGAAAAGATAGATCTGCACATTAGATTAACTCTCTCACTTGACCAGACTGTAAATATTTTCCACTGTAACATCAAAAAGATTAGGCAGGTAAGGTGGTATTTATAGATGACTGAATCTATTCCTGTGCATATAACATTTTCCATTAAAATACTCCTGGCTACAGAATGTGACTTAATATAGTGTTACATGTAGAACTGAAAACTAATTAATACTATCCAGGCCCTAGCTCCCACCTACATGGAAAGAGAACTGACAAGTGCCAGAGTCCATACATCCTCATGGGTTGTAGTATCTTCTCCTTTACCTTCTAAGTTACTGACTATCAATATGATGCTTCAATGGACATTGCAAATCACATATGCCAGTGGTCGGCAAACTCATTAATCAACAGAGCCAGATATCAACAGTACAACGATTGAAATTTCTTTTGAGAGCCACATTTTTTAAAGTTAAACTTCTTCTACCGCCATTTCTTCAAAATAGACTCGCCCAGGCTGTGGTATTTTGTGGGAGAGCCACACTCAAGGGGCCAAAGAGCTACATGTGGCTTGTGACCACTGACATATGCTAAAAAGAGCAGTCTCTTTCTTTAAAAAAAAAAAAAAAAAGAAAGAAAGAAAGAAAAGAAAAATAAACTAAATTACTTAAATATAATCCTGGAGATTTAAAAATGTTTAGACAATGTGTTTAGAGTTGCTAGATCCTCAAAGATGAGGCTTATTCATGGGAAAGAGATTTCTTGCTCCTTGAGACAATGCAGATCCTTATGTGGTGGTGGTGGTGGTGGTGGTGGTGGTGACAATGGCAGAGATGGGCTTTCCCAATTCAGCCCAACATTAAACACTGGAAACTGACCGTTGGTAGAAGTAGATTAAAATACTGATGGGGTTGCCCCAGGTGACTCAGTTGGTTGGAGCATCATCTTGTACCCCAAAAAGGTTACAGATTCGATTCCCCATCAGGGCACATAACTAGGTTAGATTGAGGATTTGATCCCTGGTTGGGGTGCTTACCAACTGATTTTTCTCACATGGATGTTTCTTTCTTTCTCCCTTCCTCTCTAAAATCAATAAACCTATCCTCAGGTGAAGATTAAAAATATGGCTGTTACATTAATAATCCAAGTTAGAAAACTTAAAATGTAGCTCCCCTCTCAAGAGTAGCCAAGTGTCTTGTTATTTAGGTTATCAAATAACAAATTAATAAAAATCCAAGTAAATCTGTATACTCATATCTCTGGTTCTCATTTTTATAATCTTAGCACCTAAGAAAGTTTCATATAAACTTTTTAAAGACTACACATATTTATTTTAATCCTCACCCTAAGATAATGTTTATTTTATTAATATATTTTTATTGATTTCAGAGAGGAAGAGTGAGGAAGAGAGAGGGAGAAACATCAATGATGAGAGAGAATCATTGATCGGCTGCCTTCTCTGCATGCCCCCTACTGGGGATCGAGCCTGAAACGCAGGCATGTGCCCTTGACTGAAACTGAACCTGGGACCCTTTAGCCTGCAGGCTGATGCTCTATCCACTAAGCCAAACCAGCTAGGGCTTTTTACTGATTTTAGAGCAAGGAAGGGGGGAGAGAAAGAGAGAAGAAAACATTGATGTGAGAAAGAAACATGGATTGGTTGTCTGCCCTACAGACCCCAACCAGGGACCAAACCCACACTCTAGGCATGTGCCCTGAGTGAGAATCAAACTCATGACCTTTTGGTGCAAGAGAGCATGTGCTAACCAACTGAGCCACATCACACAAGGCTCTCATATATGCTTTTTAAAAATTTTTAGTCATATTATAGAAAAATTTTGTATCAGTCATTTAGCTTTTGTAAACGGACACAATTGTTATGGGCATCATTTGAATAGAATCATAGATTAAATAAAAATTAAAGCTATACAAACTTGTTAACATATATCTCTTACCTTTTCCTTGTGGTCACAAAGTAGTTCAAAACTCTCCATCTTTTTAGACTCGTCCATACGTAACTTATCTGCCTTCTGAAGAAGGACATCTAAATTTAATTCCTCAACATGTCTGTTAAGTGCTTTAGGGACTGGAAAACTCTGTTCTTCTGTGTCAGTACTAGCTGTAATATACCTAAAATTGCAGAAATAATATCAGCTCTCTTACAAGTTATACTCTAATAGCCAGAGTGATCTTTTTTAAAATGCAAGTCAGATCGTTCCACTCTTATGCTGAAACCCTGCTATGGCGCCCCCTTCACTCAGAGAAAAAAAATTCAAGTCCTCACAAGCAACAGGGCCCTATATCTGTCTCCCAACCACGTCACCTCTCTGACGTTGGTTCCAGACTACTCTCATCATTCATTCAACTCCACACTGGCTGCCTACCTGTTCCTTAAACATGCTAGTCACACCCCAACCTCAGGGCCTTTGCTTGCTCTCACCTCCTTCAAGTCTCAGCTCCAATGTCATCTTCTCAGTGTGGCCCATGCAGACCACTCTCTTTAATACTGCAACTCCACACTCCAACCCACCCATATTCTCCTTATGGCCAATCTCTCTTAGCTTGGTATTTCTTTTCTGTAGTAAGTATCATCTTCTAATATACTATCTAAGTTACTAATCTACTACTTGTGCTATTTTTTATCAATATCACCCCCACTAGGTTGCATGCTCCCTGACAACAGGATTCGTTTTTTATTAACTGATATATCAAGTGCCTAGAACAGCATCTGACACATAGTGGATATACATTGAATATTGCTGAATGTATGATACAGCGTTGTAGAAACTCAGCAGGCACTCAAATACACACACACACACACACACACACACACACACACATATATATATTTATAGTTCAACATAATGTTCTCATTCTCAACTTAGGTTTTTACAAATTCATGCTACCTTCCACATTTCCCTTTTTTTGGTGGCATACATAAAAACAATTTGTTTTCATTTATTCAAGCCCTGTCCTGTACTAGAAAGATTTTAAGGAGGTATGTAAGAATATATAACATATAAGAAAACTAATTAGAAGTAGTAAAAAAAGATAAAACCAAGCCCAAATGTGAGTAAGGTGAATGAAAACAAATATTTCAAATATCTACATCCCTGCTACGAGAGACACAAATGTCTGTATCTCCCAGCAGCCATGCAATCACAGTCCTCAGCAGATAATAACAAAGATATCAATGAAACAAGCTTTTGAGAGAAGTGCAACTATTTCCAATATAAAACAAATTTACTTCAAAGTCCTGATAACGAAGACACTAGATGAAATGATATTCAACCTCTTCTACAACATTATTAATGGAAACTTCATTCTTCCAGTTGCCCAAGTGAAAACATGTAGAATCATCCTTGATCCTCTTTTTCTCTCCTAAGCAATATCACCTGTTAGAAATTCCCTATTGGTTCTATCTTCAACATACACTCAGAACATAGCCACTGAAAACTACTACACATTGAGAAAACCCCAGCACATTGAAAAAACTTCAACATATGTGAAGGCACAAAATGGAAATCTCATGTTATCGGTTTGACAACTTAGTATTGTCAAGATGTCAATATTACCCAAAGATTCAGTGCAATCCTTCTCAAACTCCCAACAATGTCTTTTGTAAAGACGGACAAATCCATCCTAGAATGCATATAGAAGATCTTGAGTAGCGAAAACAATCTTGAAAAGAAGAACAAAGTTGGAGGTCTCACACTTCCTGATTGAAAAACTTATTACAAAGCTACAGTGATCAAAACAGTGTGTACTGGCATAAAGTCAGACATATACATCAACGGATAGAACAGAGCCCAGAAGTAAACTCTCACATATATGATCAAATTATTTTTGACAAGACTATTTAATGGAGGAAAAAGGGTTTCTTCAACAAATAGTGCTGGGGGGGGGTGCGGGGGAGGGCAGGGAGGCAAGGGTAGGAAGTGAAAAACAAAAATAACAGCCCAATGACAAATATAGGGAACATTTTATTGAAAATAATGCAAATCCCTTTCCTCTAAAAAGGTTAATTCTATTCTAACTTAAGTATTTTTAATTATCTATCTACATTTTCCATTCATTATTTAGTGTGATAAATATATTTATAAACTTTGTATAATATAACAGATAAATATAAAAAAATATTTACTCTTAAAAATAAAAATTTTAGGGATACTTTTAAAATAAAAATTTTATTTAAAAATTTAAAAATAAAAATTTTGGAAAAATACCTAAAATGTATTAACCTTAAAAAATAAAAATTACTAATATATGCATTTTTCATTTCAGAGTTCTCTGAATTCCCAGACATGTGCATACATAAATGTGTATTAAAAGTATCTAGTTAAAAATATCTGGTTTCTGTAGTCTACCTATTTCCATGACAATGCTTTTACATATAATTTGGTCCTTGTATTAGTAAAAACATCATCTGTCAGTGAAATGTGTGGCATGAGAAGTATAATTAACAAGTCTTAGGTAAATGAAAATTTCTGAACTGACAAAAATGGAAATAATACAGGATGGGACCAAAGTAAGTTTACAGGTGCGAGGATTATTATTTACTTGTTATATTATTTTCCATGAGAACAACTATAAACCTATCTTTTGCCCTGCCTTAATATGTTATATTTAGGATCACTCTCTCCAATCATGAGATTAGGATCAAAGATGCTAAACTCTCAAAAAAAAAAAAAAAAGATAATACATTTAGAAGACGTAATCTATCAGAGCTGGATGTTATTTTTCAGGCCAGAAAATCTATTATCCCAACAGTCGCTCAGAAATCTGGGGCCGGTCCATCTCCAAGGAGTAAAACCCCTCAAAGGCCTGAAATACATGCATAATGTCCGACTTCCATATTCCAATCATATTAATGTTCTTCCCCCAGAGAACACAGAAATCACACTTAAATACAGACTGCATGCAACACAGCCATCTCTTTCGGAAAATGCAGCTACGCTTAGCGGCGGCGGCGGCGGCGGCGGCGGCGGCTTGGGTGGAGCCCGAGGACGTGGCTGCCACAGGCCACAGGGGCGGCGCCCGGGGGGAGCGGGCAGACCTCGGACCGGAGCTGCCCTTCTAAGAAGAGGGGCTAGAAGCTAAGAGGCGACCTTAAGGGGGGAGGAGTTTCAAGAGGTGAAGGTCTGTCTTCGTCTTGGGAGGACTTGGCGACGCTTCCCTCATCGAAGGAGTCTGAGACGAGCTCGTTGAGGAGCGGGGTGAACCTCCGGCTGTGCTTGTAGAGCGACGCGAAGGCCACGCCATGGGCGGCGGCGGCGGCGGCGGCGGCGGCGGCGGCGGGCCCGCTCTCGGGGGGCGGCTCCTGCGGGGCCCCGGCGAGGGGGCTGGCGCTGTGGCTCTGGAAGCCGGCGCGCGGGGGCTCCCTCTTGGGGCGCCTTCTTTCTTTGTCGCTCTGCTGGTAGGAGTGGGAGAGGAGGATGGGCAGGAAGGCGGCGGTGCTCTGGCGGAGGGCCCCTCGCGCGGCGCCCAGGGGGTCGGCTGAGGAATCGAGCTTGGCCTCGAAGTTGATGAAATGCCGGATGTTGTAGTCCGGGGAGCAAGAGCTCAGGTACTTCTCCAGCTCCACGATGCTGGAGCTCTTGGAATCGTCCACCTCGCTGGGATCCCCCATGTTCTCCGTGCTCGACTGGAGGTCGAAGAACATGGCGCTCTCGTAGCAGGAAATGATGCTGAGCCGCGGCGTGGAGAAGGGCCGGGACCGGAAGGCGAAGTGTTCCGAGGACGTGCGCACGTGGCTGGAGCTGCTCTTGTCCTCCGAGTCGAAGTTGACGCGGCTCTGCTGGCGCGGCAGGGAGCCGCTGCTTTTGGGGAATCTGCCAAACAGAGAGTACCTCCTGCCGGAGGAGGAGCACGACGACAAGGCGGTGATAGTGGACGTGGCGCCGAAATGCTTACTGCCCCGGCGAATGCTGACTTTGCGCACTTTGGAGCGGCTGGTGGGCAGGTCGAGTAAGTTGGGCTGCGGAGAAACACAGTAGGCGCCGTGGTGCAGGGGGTCTGACGTGACTTGGTCTTCGGGGCAGTTCTGTTGGAAGGGCTCTTCCTTTTTGCAGCAGCTGGAGTGAGAAAAGTGTCAGATGAGGGGGGAAAAAAAAAAAAGGCAGCAGATGGGGGGGGGGAACCTCCCCCAGGCCTCCTGAAGAAGAATAATAGCCACCTTATTCACATCGTGGAAATAACAGGGAATAAGAAAAATCAGGGCAGCTACAGCGCTGGAGGGTCACCCAGAGGTATATCCAAAAAAGGATGCCAAGTCTGAAAGATGGCCTCCGATGACCTCTGCGTGCCCGCCCGCCCGGTCTCTCAGAGCTTGGGGAGGATAAGCTGAAAGCCTGAGAGAAGCAGGCCGAGAGGGGAAGGTCAGGGGAAACACACCAGCGGGCACAAGACTAAAGGATCCCCCGGGAGGAGAGGAGAGAAACGTCCCATCTTAAACATAATAAGCCATGATAACTGTCTGAGAATATTAAGTTCCTCTCGTGACAAGGAGTCCGTAAAATAAATGGCTACCCCGCTGATTCGTGCATTCTAAAATATTAAACCACGGATTAAACAGAAACACTCGCAAGACCATTTCAGATAAATAAATATCCAGAGATTCACCGTTATTCAGTCTATGAATCTATCCAGGAGCTTGAGCACATAAATATACAGAGAAAAGTTTTTTTTTTCCTTCTTTTTAAAGGCTTACCTTAGACATTTTCCCATATTAAATTTAATAAAAAATAAATGTTTCCTTTCCTTTCTAAGCCATTATCGTTAAGCCATAAAATGCCTGTGTAGGTGGAGCAGGTCAGAAGACTGAATGTTTAAGTTGCTTGTGGAATTAACCTGGCAATAGCACAGAATGTGATGACAGTAGACTCTAGAATCTAATGACGTCAGTTTAGAATAAAATTGTCCTGCGGCTCACCTTTCTGAAACGCTCCAATCCACATGGCTGTGGAATATATGTATTCTAACTTTGTCATCTTCAAAGAGTCATCCAACAAGTCAAGTAATGAGAAAACAGCAAAATGAAAGCCAAACCATATACACTGAGTGGTCAGATTATTATGATCTCTGAATGCAAAATAATCTGGCCACTCAGTATATATCCTATATAATAAAAGGCTAATATGCAAATTGTCTCCTCCACCAGGAGTTTGACCAGCAGGCAGGCCAGCCAATCACCCACGTCTCCTGCTCTTAGCCAGATTGGCAAGACTCCATCCATGCACAAATTCATGCACCAGGCTCCCCCCGCCCCTCTCTACACACACACACACATACACACACACACACACACAGAGTGGAAATATTATTATGTGTTCAGAGATCACAATCTGGCTACTCAGTGTATATTTGCAAAATCCTTTACTTGGGACTGTCTCTCTTACTGGCTACTCTCCATACCCCTGGCCTACTAACTCATTCTCCTTTCACCAAACATGCTTTACCCCAGGTTTTTACACGATCCAGTAATACGGAAAAGTGACTTATAAAATTTGATATGAAGATATACTGAGAAAGTAAAAAAAAAACAAAAACAACACCCAAACAGCAAATGCTATTGCCCCCTTCTACCTTGCTTCATCCACCTTGGCAATACAGTGTCCCATCTGATTGCATGGACTGCATGAGTAGACTATGGGGACCTGCTGAGCCACTGTTTATAACCCCTTGAAACAACTTAATACCCATTTAAAGGCAAAGTTAACAGAATCATTTTCCTTTTCCAAACCAACTTGAAGCACTATCCACATAATAGCTCTATGTGTACAGCCACTTATGACATAGAACACCCTCTAAATTATATTTCTTTTTACTTCTCAGTATTCTGAATATCCCGCTCTCATCTGTTTTTGTTTCATTCCTAACAACCTTCTTTTGGGAAACCCTTGAGGAACAAATTTCTTTCAGAGGCCTAAAACTCTCCAATTCTCTCCATACAGTTGTCGGTTGGTTTATAGTTTTATTTTACCCTACACACAAGCTAGTAAATCTGTTTCATGGATGCCGAAGACACATGATTCTTGGGTCAGAGAGAAAGGACTTTATCACTCACAGTATATCAAGCAGTGTAAGCACCAGCATATTTGTGTCAGTTCTCCTCAACTCGAGGTCCCACAGGGCCCAGAACTCTTACATTCACAATGAATTGTGTTACAAAGAAAGGAACACTGAGCTTCGGGAATCCACCACTTTTATAGCAAGCAGTGAGTAAATCTGCTAAGCCTGATGTTGGTCCTGGAGAAAAACATTCCCTCATTCCTTAAGTTTTCTTATCACAGCCTTGAGAAATGGCCAGGACAAAGGATGGTTATGTAGACTTTACATCCCTCAACAAAATTATCTCAAAATAGATTGCAGTCCTAAATATAAAATGCAAAACTATAAGTCTCCTAGAAGATAACATTGGAGAAAAGCTAGATAAATTTGAGTATTTCAATGACTTTTTAGATGCAATGCTAAAGGCACAATTCATGAAAAAATAACTGATGAGCTTCTGCTCAGTGAAAGACAATGCCAAGAGAATGAAAAGCCACAGACTAGGAGAAAATATTTACAAACTATATATCTGAAAAAGGACTGTTACCCCAAATATACAAAGAACTCTTAAAACTCAACAACAAGGAAATGAACAACCCGATTTAAAAGTGGGCCACAGACCTTGAGAGACACCTCACCAAGGAAGATATACAGATGGCAAACAAGCATATGAAAAGATGCTCCACATCATATGTCATCAGAGAAATGTGAATTAACACAACTATGAGATACCACTGCACACCTATAAGAATGGTCATCTCCAGAACACTGACCACACCAAAATGCTCAGGAGGATGTGGAGCAGCAGGCACCCTTATTCACTGTTGGTGGGAATGCACAGTGGTTCACCTCGGAAGTGAAGACAGACACTTTGGAAGACAGTTGAAAGGTTTCTTACAAAACTAAACATACTCTCACTATACAACCCAGCAATCATGCTTCTTAGGATTTATCCAAATGAGACAAAAACTTATGTCCACTCAAAAATCTGTGCATGAATGTTTACAGTGGTTGTCTTGAGAATTGCCCAAACTTGGAATCCACCAGGACATGATGTCTTCAGTAGGTGAATGGATAAATAAACTGTGGTACATCTAGACAATGGGATATTACTCAGCACTAAAAGGAAATGAACTGTCAAGCCATAAAAAGATATGGAGGAAACTTCAATGCATATTATGAAGTAAGAGAAGTCCATCTGAAAACTACAAACTATATGATTTTAACGATATGACATTTAGAAAGCAGTGTGACCATGGAGACAGCTGAAAGATCAGTGGTTGCCAGGGAAGAAAGTGATGAACAGGCAGAGCACAGAGAATTTTTAGGGCAGCAAAAATAGTCTAATACCATAAAATAATGGTTCATGTCATTAACCATTTGTCCAAATCCATAGAATGTACAACACCAAGAGTGAACCCTAAGGCAAACTATGAACTCTGAATGATTATGATGTATTAATATAGGTTTTTTTGGTACTGGGTAATGGGGAGGGAGGGCATGTGTGGGGTCAGGGGCATATGGGAAATCTCTGTACCTTCCCCTCAATTTTTTCTCTCAACCTAAAACTACTCTAAAACAGTAGTCTCAATTTTTTAAGATTCAAAGAGAGAGAGAGATAAAAAAGAGTGCTCAGTGCCTTACATTCTTAGAACACCTAGCAAGATGTATAAGAGAGTAAGAAACCCCGGGAGGCCCTGCTTGGGTGTTGTCCCTTGCATCAAAAGGCTGTCAGTTCGATTCCAGTCAGTACACATGTGCAGGTTGCAGCAAGATCTCTGGTAGGAGGTGCGCAGGAGGCAGCCAATGGGTGTTTCTCTCTCTTTCTCTGTCCCTTCCTCTCTCTCTAAAAATCAATTTAAATAATCATTTTTAAAAAGCCCAAAGGGCATGGCTCTCTCCCCAGCAATCTACTATTTCCTCCCCGCCCCCGTGTTGTGAGATGGTTGTCTATTGTGCCTAAGTCACACTACGATCCATGAGTAGCTTTTCCAAAAGGAAATCTTTTGCGACTAAATCTTTTAATACAAAAAAAAAAACAAAAAACTAGTTCTAAACTAGAATTGACTGAGATGATTTGCATCAATGAATTCAAGTTTTCCCACATTATCAAAAATAGAGCCAGTGAACTGAATCCAGTTACAGAGTAATGGACATTTACCTCTTTAGCTGATCTGAGTGTTGTAAATGTAAATTATTCAACCTATTACATTAATTATACAAATGGCTTACCAAACATATCCTATTATGCAAAGAAACAACAATGGTCATCACTAAATTAGCACCAGGTTAATTTTTTTTGTTTGTTTTGTTTTCCATTACAATATTAAACTCTTGTGACTTGAAAGATAGAAAAAATACTTATTGGGGATTACTAACAATTTATCAGGCTATCTCTAGAATTTCCCTTTCCACCATTAGCTCCTTTAGAAAGAAAGAGAGTTCATGAATTCACTAGATAGTAGTTACTAAATGTAGTTGAGTAAATATAAAGAAACTAGAGGTCTGGTGCACGCAATTTGTGTACTGGGAGCAGTGTCCCTCAGCCCAACCTGCACCCTCTTCAATCTGTAATCCCTTGGGGGATGGTCCAACTGCCTGTTTAGGGGTATGGGGCCTAAACAGGCAGTCTGACATCCCTTTCATAATCCAGGACTGCTGGCTCCCAACTGCTTGCCTGCCTGCCTGCATGCCTGCCTGCCTGATTGCCCATAACCGCTTCTGCCTGCCAGCATGATCACCCGCTAACCACTCCCCTGCCAGCCCAATCATCCCCAACTGTCCTCCCCGGACAACCTGATCAACCCCAAATGCCCTGCCCTGCATATATATATTCCCTCTTTATTAGATAGGGTTTTTTCTGTAGCATATTGGACAGCCCTAACTGGTTTGGTTCAGTGGATGAAGCATGGGCCTGCAGACTCAAGAGTCCCAGGTTCGATTCTGGTCAAGGGCATGTACCTTGGTTGGGGGCACATACCTAGTGGGATGTGTGCAGGAGGCAGCTGATTGATGTTTCTCTCTCATAGATGTTTCTAACTCTCTATTCTTTTCCCTTCCTTTCTATAAAATATATATTTAAAAAAAGAAATATTTAAGATTCCTCCATATCTGCCTGGCTGGTGTGACTCAGTGGTTGAGACCCCAGGCTGCCACCGCTGGAAGGGGATCACACCCCGGCCAGGCTGAGACCCCAGCTCAGGCTGCTGCCCCTGGCCAGGGATCATGCTGGGTGCTGGTGCCTCCCAGCCAGACACCCGGGGCTGCTGCGGCTGGGCAGGGATCGCTGTGGGGGGGGCGGGTGCCTCCCAGCCAGATACCCCGGACTGCCGCCGCTGGGCAGACTGGGAACTCTGGTGAGATTAAGAAGACTGGGTGCCACCATCTTATGGTATGGGTGCCGCCATTTTGTCGCACAGTGATGGTTAATTTGCAGATTACTCTTTTATTAGATAGGATAGTATATGGTTAAGGATTTAAGCTGATCCAGTAACAAACTGCAAGTAATTTTAAAAACAAAAACAAAAAAAATACGTATTTTAGGTCAACCAGTACAGATGTGTTCCAGCAACATCAGATGTGAGGAATACAACCATGAAAACATGGGAATCCCTACCCTAAAGAATTTGGGCCATGACATATTCACTGGTGCTTCTTTACTTACTTGCCTATTTTACTCCTCAACAACACTAGTCAAGCACAATGTCTTTATTCATGAATCACCTGTGCTTTCATCTACGAGAATATTATGGATGTTCTTGGCTTTAGAATTCAGTGGATTATCCCATGGGAGGAAGAAGGTGACTCACTTGAACATTCTCAAATCTTTTTAGTTTCTACACTGCCTAATCCAGTAGCCACTAGTCCCATATGGCACCTTAAATGTAATTACAATGAAATAAAACCTAAAAATTAGTTCCTCAGTTATACTAATTGTACTCCCAGTGGCTACTACAGCAGAACAGCACAGATTTTGAGCATTTCCATCATCGCACAAGGTTCTAATGAACTTATTGAACCATTCTGATATAAAGGGCTACATATGAAAACAGGTTACAAATTTTAGCAAACAAATACTGTCTTCTTCAATTCTCACATGCTACCACCTAGCACTAGTAAGTTACTTATATTCTTTTTGTCAATGCGCTCTACACTAGCTGAAATACTGACCTCTATTGAATATGGTTTTAACTATAATATAAGCCCAAATAGTCACTTTTTTATTATATCTTGTTTGTAGCAGAATACAGTGAGTATGCAAAAAAAAAATTTTATCCGTATATTATTTGGTAATTATTGTATTATTTATTATTATTTACCTACTTTTGCCCACCCCTACAGGTGACTGGGAAGGCATAATGAAAGTACCTAAATAATAGCAATAATGCAATCAATAAGCAATTCAACATGGAAGACATCTTAAAGAAACTTACCCTCCTTCACTTTCCGCTTCCTCTGAACTATTGCTTGATCCTGAACTTTGAACTGTGGCAAGCCTTCTTTTCCTAGCTCTGTGCTGAGGACTAATCCTATGAGCAGTTGTCTTTCCTCCAAGTTCGCCGCGTACACATTCCTCCAGCTTTGGAATCGTTTCTTTAAGAATTCTGATTTCCTCTCTGAGTTCGTCCATATTTCTCAGTAATTCGTTTAACTTCTCCAGGATCTGAAGCTGCCTTCCTTGAGAGATCGCTGCTGTTCCTTGGTCATTCTGCATCTCATCTTGCAAAGTCACCGAACCAAATGCACTACCCAGAGAAAGAAACTTAGGGAAAGTCACGGCTGTCCTTGCTTTACAAACCTTGTGGTACCACAAAAGAAGCAAACTGATTCCAGTAGTTCCCACCATGACGCCCACTATCAGTTCTTTGTTTGTGGAGTGAGGCATTTCTTGTGTTTTTTATTGCTTGTTTCTAGAATTAAAAAGCGTAAGTGTAAATGAATGTTGTCTCTGTCTCTGTACAAAACAGAGCTTTTTTAAAACAGCAAAAGCCAAGTCTATAACACCATACAGACACAAAAAAATACTTGATAAATCATTAACTAAAATTTATTGCCTCTATACTGTATGTGGCCCAGTGGAAATATTTGCTTTAAGGATAGTACTGAAGTCCATTGTAAAGTATCTGAGTATTCTACATGACTGATCTGACATTTACTCTACCGTATCTTTGCAAAGGGTGTGATAGAGGTAAAAGCATCATCATAAATTTCTGGAAAAAAAACACACCTATTTATGAGTTAAAATTATGCTTAACTGTGTCTGAACCTTTTGTTTGTATAAAATTAACTAGTACTGTATGCTGATTTCGGGTCTTATCTAATCTTTAAAGAAGGCCAAAAAGAAGCTCTTCCTTAGCACCTAGTTCACATTTGTATTTATATTTAGAGTGCTAAACATTTTAAAACCCCAGAGCTTTGACGTTCAAACTTTGGCAAGTTTGTCACCCAACCCCCATCCCTGTTTTTTTCAACATGGAAAGCAGAAATGCTAACATAGCTGCAGCCTTCATCTCCTTTCTTCCTAGGACCCAGAAATCTTTTGCTCCTTACATTTCTATTTCTGTCTGGGGTCTTAATGCTTTCCTTTCCTTCAAATTTTAACTTAAACATTTTTCAGTTGATTTTAGAAAGATAGAAAGAGGAAGTGAGAGAGAGCATAGCTTTGTTGTTCTGCTTATTCATACTTTTACTGGTCGTTTCCTGTACGTGGCCTGACCTGGGATCATGCAACCTTGGCATTGGGGATGACGCTCTAACTAACTGAGCTACTCTACCAGGGCCCAAATTTTAACTTTTAAAAAAAGTAACAAAAAGTCATTTAATTGATTCTGTTCTCCTGAAATGTCACCTTTCTGCATTCAAGGCCCAAGCTTTGGCCCACCTGATTCCATATAACCACAGCTTACTTTGACTAAATGAACCTAATCATTCTTTAGTATATCCCACCTTCACTAGTTTTATTGCTTGTCTGTTCTTAAAGTCAAAAGACCATTAAAGGAAAATAACAACATACAGCCCTCTTTCCTTCTGAGACCTTAAAATGGCACTCAGTATATTAGAGCTACGATGAACTTATGTAATTAGAGTACAATATAGTAAGGCTTTTTTACAGACTGAGAAGATCCCCGAATTGTCTTCCCATCAATTTCCCCTATTTGGTATTAAATTTTGTGAGCAACTTGGAAGAACATTACAAATAATGATAAATGGTCTATGATAGAACATAAAATTTGTAATTTTTAAAAATGTTTCTCAACACGTCCTAACACAGATCATTATAGCCCTGCCACCTCTGATCCCTGAGGAAAAGGAAACAAAGGAGGAGAATTCTTTAATCTCCCCAAGTGCAGGGGAAAACCAAGCAGAGCCTGGTGGTCTCACAGAGTTGGCCAGAGATCAAAGTTCAGAAGAACTGAAGCACCTACAGTCTGTGTGGCATGGTCCTGAGGCCACGGAGGGATGCAGAGAAAGAGCTCCAGAAACAGGTGCCCGAGTCTCCTTACACCTGTGACTGAATACCAGTCAGCACCTGCCCAGAGTCAAACCCCAGTGGGCCAGGGAAAGAGCCACTCCTTGGAGCTGTTAGCTTCACCCGTTCCTAAAGATGACACAGAACTGGGCTGTGTTTGAGTTCAGGGCTTATGAAATACATGAGGCTCTTTCTGCAGGGAACTCAGAAGGGCAATGCCTTAGCAACCCTGAGCAGTGGGCTTAATTAACCCTAGAGTTAAGGCTATTTAGACTTGTCCTAAGACAGCTTTAAAATACCTTTAAACTTAAGGATCAAATTTATTTTTAAGTAACTTTAACTGCCTTCAAGAGAGAGAAAAGGTCAATACTCTTTAAAGTAGTAAAGAAAAATCCAGATCTCAACAACATTAAAATCAGTGTTGATCATCCAATCAAAAATTACTAGACATGGAAAGAAGCAGGAAAATGTTAAAACTACTATTACAAATATGTTCACTATTTAATATAAATATTAAACATGGGTTAATAACAGAGGTCCTGGCCAAGGTTTCAGGTTCAATCCCCAGTCATGGTACACAGAAGAACCAACCAGTGAATGCATGAAGAAGTGGAACAACCAATCGATGTTTCTTTCTTTCTCCTGCTCTCCCTGCCTCTGTCTAAAATCAATCAATACAAAAATTATTTTACAATGTATTAACTCTATAATTAGATATAAGTATTATTCCGGTTACAAGATTCAATTTGTAACGACAGTGGAAAGTGACGGACATTATTTTAACTTAAATTTTTGCCATCTGAAATGAATGTGTAATAAATAATTAAAGGTTATTCAGAGATGAGAATCAAGAATTCTACTGAAATATATCAAAATGTTGACTCAAAAAAATTTGTTTAGCTTTATTTTTATGTTGACACTATTACAGATGTCCCATCGCCCCCTCCCCCCTTTGCCCACCTCCTCCCAGGCTCCCCCCTCAGCCTGGTCATGGCCACACTACAATCTGTGCATATATGCTCTTTGGCTAATCCCTCCACTTCCTTTCATCCAGTCCCCCCTACCCACCTCTCTGAGGGCTGTCTGTTTATTTTGTTCATTAAATTCCACACATAGGTTAGATCATGTGGTATTTGTGGCGAAAGAAATGTCCATTTTAAAATTTCTTTGTAGACAGTCACGAAAAATTAACTTCAGAAAACATTAACTTTCCTGTTCTAGTTTAACTTTCAAGTAAAACTAGTACTTTACTAGGTTCATTATAATGCTTTTTAGCAATATCTAACACACATTCACTTAATTCATCAGCAGATTCTTAGGGGGAAATACGCAAAACATGTGGCTGATAAAGCTCGGGAATGAAGGAAACATCTTGCAGGAGCGGAAGGGGACAGGGCAGTGCAAAGGGACATTTTGGGTTACGGACAAGCCTCAGGTATAAGATTCCCAAGGAATCGCTCTACGATCTTGAATTAGCGATCAGATTTCCTACAGCGACCTGGATAATCTGATCCTGTTAAAGTGTATCCTCTCTCTCACCAGGTTTTCATTATTTATTTATTTATTTATATTTTATAAATTTATTTATTTTTTATAAATTTATGTATTTATTAAAAATAGAAAGGAAAACAGGATTTGATTATAAAAGAAACTTGGCTGTTTCAAGCACCTGGGGATGGAAGCTTTTATTTTTATATTTTTTTTTACAGAGAGGAATGAGAGGGAGAGTTAGAAACATGGATGAGAGAGAGACATCGATCAGCCGCCTCCTGCACGCCCCCTACTGGGGATGTGCCCGCAAGCAAGGTACACGCCCCGACCGGAATCGAACCCGGGACCTTCCAGTCCGCAGACCGACGCTCTATCCACCGAGCCACACCGGTTAGGGCCATTTCACCAGGTTTTGACAACTTTTTCCTGTTTTATAATTTCCTTTAAATTTAAGGCTCCCCGGTGTCCGGCTTCTTTGCATACGTTTGTGCCCTCTAGGCTTCGTTTGGGGTAAAACAGGCAGGAAACGCGAGTTTGTTTCGAGCAAAAAACAAGAAGGTGTGACGGCAGGTGAGACCGAGGGGGCCCCGGGGAGGGGCCGGCAAGGGTCCGGCAGGAACTCCTCGGGGGGCTGCCGGGACCCGCCGGGAGGCAGCACCCCGCCCTTCCCCACGCACCCCGCCCCGGCCGCGGGGCTGCCACCCCCGCCGGCGCCCCTCCGCCGCCGCCGGAAGGAGGACCCAGCCGGCGGGCGCGGGGGCACGGCCGCGACCCGGAAGTGCTTTCCCCACCTCGGCACTCACCCCCCCTCCCGGGCCGCGTCCCGTCCCGCCGCCGGCCGCCGCCTCGGCACGCACCTGTGCTCCCGCGCGGGCTCCTCTGCCGTCGGGGCCCGGGGCCCGGCACCGGGGCGGGGCGAGCGGGAGGCGGCGGCCGGCGGGCGGAGCCCCACCGCCCTCGCGCCCCGAGTCCGGCGCCGGCCGCCGCCCGACCCTGACCGCCCAGGCGCCGGAGGCGGAGTCGGCGGCCCCGCGCCCGCGGGACCCGCCTCTTCGCGCGGGTGTTCACTCACCCGGGCGGGCGCCCAGCGCGGTGGGTCCCCAAGGAGAGCCCTGCGCCCGCCTGGCCCTCGGCCCTCGCCGGACACCGAAGCCCGGATGCCGCCTCCCCCCCCCCGCGCCGCTCGGGGCCCGCGGCCGCCCCGGCAGAGGCCCCGCGCCCCTTCCGCCGCCGCCGCGCCCGCCGCCGCCCCCCCGGGCCTGGCCCCGCGAGGGCAGCTTTGTGGGCACCGACTCGGCGCGACGGGGCCAAGCGCAGGTGTCTGCGGGCATTTCAACTCCCCAGCCCCGACCTGCGGCCCCGCCGTTCGGAGCCGCCTTGGGGTGAAGCCGCCGCCCCCCGAAGCTGAGCCTTGGGGAAGGAGCCTCGCTCTCTGCGTGCGTGTCCTGGGAATAAAGTTCCGCCAAGCAGCGCCACGGCGGCTCCCGCCTGCGGTGTTTCCCCCAGGACTCCGGCAGAGAAAGCCCTCAGGCCGCTGTCACTCCCCGACGGGAAATCTGTGCGATATCGAGACGATATAAGCAAGCCGCATTCAGGAATGGGTAGGCCTAGCCATTGTCATGTTATTGAAACGAGACGGCAAAACTGCCATTTGAAAGTAGTAAAGCATTCCCCCCCCCACCACCACCACCTTTTTCCCTCTTTAAAATAAAAGGATGTTTCAGGAATTTGTGCACCCTCCTAGCACAGGGTCCACGCCAATCTCTAGGGTTAATGCTAGTATATGTGCTGCCCAGGTCTGCAAGCATGTCCTTCTCTAAATATCACTTCCAGCGCTATTTTATCCATTTGCAAAGATAATTACAAGGTAATGCTAAATTTTACGCTATTCAACCCATATAATGTGGACCTGGCATGCTTCGTGATAATGGCTTTTGATTTGAAAGGGAAAATAGGCCCTGGCCGATTCGGCTCAGTGGTTAGATCCTGGGCCTGCCGCCTGAAGGGTCCCCATTGGGGCACAAGCTCAGGTCGAGGGCTGATCCCCAGCAGGGGTCGTGCAGGAGGCAGCCGATCAAGGATTCTCTCTCATCACGGATGTTTTTCTCTCTCTCCCTCTCCCTTCCTCTCTGAAATCAATAAACACATCTTTTAAAAAATAGAAAGGAAAGCAGGATTTGATTATGGAAGAAACCTGACTGTTTCAAGCACCTGGAGATGGAAGCTTTCCCAGGAGGAGCCCCAGCATCCCCAGCACACAGCACAGGAGAGCGCTCAGCACAAACACGGGGTGCAGGCTGAGAACAGGAACCCTACCAGCGCTGCTCCAGGTGCCAGCAAGCTGGTACTCACTTGTTCTTCAAGTTCAGGAAACCGGGTAAACTAGCTGGATGCTTCCTGGATGCCTGTGGGATGCTGGTTCCTCTGCCTGCCCTCTAATTCCTTTGATTCTGTGCCTTGATCAGTACAATTTATCTGGAGGTAGAACTCAGATCATGGTAAAGTTAAAACTAAGTAGCAAAGAGAGGAGCTGTCTTTACCAGGCACTGTGGTAGGGATTACATAAAAAAAAGAAAAAAATGACTCCCCCCACCCTTAATAGGAGTGTACAGTCTTCAAAGAACTTCCCCGAAGAATTTCATCCATGCCCAAAAATTCATATTTGAGCCTTACTCCCTGGTGTAATGGCACTTGGAGGTGGAGCCTTTGGAAATGATTAGGCCATGAGGTTGGAGCAAAGAGACCAGAGTTCGCTCTTCCCACCATGTGAGAGTACAGTAAGCGAGCTGTCTGCGACCCAGAAGAGGATCCTCACTGGAACCGAACCGTGTCCCTGTGACCGGAGATCTCCAGCCTCTGGAAATTGGGAGAAATAAATGTTTCTTATTGAAGCCGCCCAGTTGGTAATGTGCTAGAGCAACCCAGATGGAGGCGCTTTAATTCACACCCAGAACAGCATTTACAATCATCAGGCACCAGGGGCATCCCAGCTGCCCCCACCTTTGTTTGCAGCTTTTCCCTACTATTCCACCGGGCATCATCCTGTACGTCAGCGTCAGCTGTAGCCAAACCACATTACCATCTTTCCATAGCCACCCATTTTCTAGTCGCTGGGTCCTTTCCAGGGTGCTCCCTGTGCTTGGAATACTCTGTTCTGTGCCGCCTGTCAAAAACAAATTCATCGCCCTAACCGGTTTGCTCGGTGGATAGAGCGTTGGCCTGCAGACTGAAGGGTCCCAGATTCAATTCTGGTCAAGAGCATGTATCTTGGTTGTGGTCACATCTGCAGTAGGGAGTGTGCAGGAGTCAGCTGATCAATGTTTCTCTCTCCTCAAAGTTTCTAACTCTCTATCCCTCTCCCTTCCTCTCTGTAAAAAATCAATAAAATATATATTTTTTAAAAATCAAACTCATCCAGTCTAGTCTGCTTCCCTTGAGCAGTGACTCTACACATTCTCTTCCTCCCCCAAAAGGAGTCATCATCCATATGCCCAAATCAAAACTTTTGCAAAAGGATGAAGAATTTAAACGAATATAAAACTCCTCTCTGTTGTCTTGCAACACACCTCTGTCTTGGACACTACACATTGCTACTTAGTCAGTGACAGTTGTGTCCAGGAGATGGTGAACAACTAAAGGCAAGAATGTACTTATCCTTGATGTCTGCACTTACTCTGTATTAGATAAATATTGGAACACCGTTCTGTGAAAATATGTATACTCAAAAGAAAGGCATTAAGAAATTGTATTCCTGCCTGGAGAACACAGTTTGATTGCCAGTCAGGGCACATGTCCCAATTGCAAGCTCGATCCCCAGTAGGCGGCATGCAGGAGGCAGCTGATCAATGATGCTCTCTCATCATTGATGTTTCTATCTCTCCCTCTCATTTTTTCTCTGAAATCAATAAAAACATATATTTTTTAAATTAACACTTTAAGAGAGCGAGGCAGAGATCCAAGTCTGCCTGCACAAAGAGCGAGGGTGGAGGGAGGAGCCAGCCAGGCAGCACCCACGCCCCAGTTCTGTGACCTGGAATGAGAGTAAACAACAGCAGCTACAGCAAAAACCAAGACCGAGTCTTATAGTTAGCTGCTGCTTCATTCTTTTTTTAAAAAAGTTTATTACAATATATTGCATAATATGTTTTTTAATGTGTTTTTATTGATTTCAGAGAGGAAGGGAGAGGGAGAGAGAGAGAGAAACATCAATGATGAGAGACTCATTGATGGGCTGCTCCCTGCACGCCCCCAACTGGGGATCCAGCCAGCAATCGGCTTGTACCCTGACCGGGAATCCAACCATGACCTCCTGTTTCATAGGTTGACGCTCAACCACTGAGCCATGCTGGCCGGGCTGCTGCTCCATTCTCTGCATGAATAATTCTATCCCATCTTCCCAACAAAAAGTGATAGATGAGGAAGGAGAGGCTGAGAGAGGTGAAGGCACTGGTCCCAGCCACGCAGTCCATTTCAGAGGCCCTTTTCACAGCTCCCTGTGCGCCAGGCATTGGAAGGGGGCCCCTCATAGCACCTTTCAGAAGCACATGCTAACACTTCTCACGTGGTATTGTCCCCGGCTCCCTCTTCAGCTACTTCCGGCTCATCTTGCCCTGTTCCCCTTACAACAGGAAGGACTGAATCCCAGGCAGGCACACTTACCCACCCCATAGAGGGCTTTTCTGTGGGGTTGACCATGATCTCTCAGCCACAGGGTATAAAGTTACTATGGGTCTATCAGGTTAGGCTGGGAATACAGTTGGAGAAAAAGAGGGAAAATAATACTGTGTCTACTATAAACATTTAAAAAAATTTCCCCCCTAGGACATAAGAAAATGACCCAGAAATTTTGTGAAAAATAATTTATGACTAAATTGGACCTCCCAAGGCAAAAATGCTTTTTTTGGAAAAGGCATGAGGGAGACATTTATTAGCTATTTCCATAGGATTAAGTAATGAGTGGAATAAATTATTAATCACTTAAATACAAGAAAATAGTTGCTCCAATATGTCTCTACCCAATAAATCAAAAACAGCATTTTAGAAAGATATGCATGAAAGAAAAATTAGCAACAACATGTATATATAATAATGGCTCTGAGCAATTCCATGTTGAATCAATTTATTTTTTAAAAATCTGTCTAATTAAAACACAGAATTCTTGTTAGAAACTTGCTGTTTTGTTGGAAAAATTAAGTTTTTGTTCAGAAAAGCATGTATCTGGCTAGTTGATACTCACCTTGCCCAGTGATTATCAGCAGCTTTTTGGTGACACTTCAGGATAGGAGTGGTTTCTTCAGAACTTGCAGGGGATGCTGTAAGTCGTATTCTTACGGGCTTTCTGTACTCAGCTTGTTCAAAGTGCAGCCTTGGGTACACTCTGAAATGAAAATCAAGAGAGTCAGAGCAAAGAGGAATTTTGCCCCTCCCTCTGCATTCTTCATCGGGAGAAAGGATGGCCAAGGACATTCCTGACCACGTATATGTCAGCTTCACAAGTCAAGGCCAGTTTCATTGTTTGTGACAGATTAAAACTAAAGTTAAATGTTCCATCAGTTAGATAAAATGCATTGTAAAGAACTACCCATTCAGCCACAGGGCTCTATGACTTTCTCACCTGAGGCAAAACAGCTCTTCCAACTGCTCCTTGAAAAAAAAAAGTCAATTTTGACAATAATGACATTTACTCTCTCGCTTTACTGAGCTCCCATTTCTCAAACAGCAGAGCTGAAAAGGAACTTTTCTTCTGGACGTAATGACCGGCCAGTCACTCATGGCACACAAGGACAATGGAAGGGTGTCTATTTCATGAATGAAAGACTCTTAACAAACTACTTCAATAATTTTGATATTTACAAACAGAAATGCAATAAGCTTTTACAGAGAGACAATAGCTTACATGATTTTCAGATTTTCACTCCGTGTTGAATGGTGAAAATAGAGCTTTAGACATACTGGTAAAGGCATTGCCATCATTTTTCTTAGCTACATGTTTGCGATTATGCAGCCATGACCATAGTTAGGTGTCGTTATTTTCCCACATTTTCCAGATGTGGACTATGTAAAGATCTTCCATTAAAATAATAGACTGCTGCTTGGAAGGCATCAATCATCTTAATGAAAATGCAAATGTTAGTTGATCCAGATACTTTAAAATATGTTGGTCCCTGCCTCCCCTCTCGTGTGACTACATCATCTCACCCGCACGCTTCACTGTCAGAGACATTGAAGGCTTGCACTTGCAGGCCTCGCTTGCTGACGGCCTTCCCTTTGGTAGTCACTGTGGAAACCACCAAAACGGCGCTGGAACTGCTTTATCCAAAAAGGACAGATGCCTGAAGCTCTGAAGAAGAGTGGCTTTGACCTCTGCAGAAGAGGGTGCCTCCGTACTGTTGGCTTTTTGGACTAGAAAATTGTTGGAGGAAGAATTCTCTGCCACAGGATGCTCAGCGGCATCCCTGGCTGCCACCCACTAGTTACGGGTCGATCTATAAGTTAACATGTAACTTTGTAGAATCCCAGCCCTTGGTTAATAGGAAATAGCAGTCGACACACAAGTACATTTTCCCAGAGAATTAATTAATGCTTGGGTGGGCTTGGGCAATGCCGGATGTTGGAAGAATAGGCCATAAATTCCTACATTTTGAATAGTTTTTTCTTAAAAATATGGGCCATGTCTCATTCATTTTTCTACCTCAGTACTTGACATTCAGTAATCTGTATCTTGAAGAAGGAGTACATTCATGAATAAATGAAAATATCTAGATATCTGAAATCTTCAACCAGAAGGTGTGACAAGTTTGCACATATGCCTAAATGATTACCTTTTCCTTTTTTTTTTCTTTTAATTTGGCTAATGCAGGCAAGAAGAGAAAGTACCATGGGTCATGGAATATAGAACTATGGGGAGACAGAGAATGGAGAAATTTAGTGAAAACCTTTGACTTCACCTTAGAGACCTCTATTTTGCCTAAATCCAGTACTATGTTTTGTTTGTTTGTTTTATTTTTGTTAATCTTCATCCAAGGATAATTTCCCATTGATTCTTAGAGAGAGACACAGAGAGAGAAACATTGATGTGAGAGAGACACATGGATTGGTTGCCTCTTGCACACGCTTCTGACCAGGGCCGGGGATTGAGCCTGCAACTGATGTATGTGCCCTTGATTGGAATCGAACCCAAAACCCTTCAGATCTCATACTGACTCTCTATCCATGGAGCCAACCTGGCTAGAGCAAGCCAGTCCTTTTTATTAAACGACTTTTCTCACCGTTGTTTGGAAATCTTTCTAAATATATATGTGCCTGAAAATGTGTTAGCGTCACTAGTTTCTGCTTTGGGAAGCCCCCTAAATCTTTTAGGGGTCACTAGTTTCTGCTTTGGGAAGCCCCCTAAATCTTTTAGGGGTCACTTGTAATGAAGAAGGCAAACTGAAAGGCTGGGATATTTGCACACATATAAATCCACTGGGTGGCTTGCTGATTATGTAGGCTGCCTGACCAACATTCCCTGAGGTACTTAGTTCTGAAATGAGGCCCAGGGATTTCCATTTCAAAGTATTGCTCTGAGTTGCTGCTGCATGGACCACCCTTGAGAAATATTGCATGTAAGCAGCGCCCGTATGATCTGCTGGATTTCTAAAGAGCAATGAGAGCAGGCAGCGTTATTCTAGAACTACTGTGGAACTCACTCTTCATTCATGTTTGGTCCTTTATGCAAAAATGTGGTTCAAAGACCATATTGAAAAAACACAAATGGAATTCTGTTTCTGGAAACTGGATACTTCATTAGGGATTCTCCTTGCAATAGAGAGAGAGAGAGGGAGAAAAAGAGAGAGAGAGACAAAGGGAGACAGAAATGGGGGAGAGAGAGAGAGAGAGAGAGAGAGAGAGAGAGAGAGAGAGAGAGAGAGAGAAAAGAAAATAGTTCTCTTCCTCTCAGCATTGGAAGAAACTGTCCCTGCTTCTTCAACCTCAGTTCTGTCTGGCGGCTCTAGGAGCCACGTGTTCTAGAAACCCGGAACCCGGTGTGGCCTGGAATGAGGTGACCATCATGAGAGCCACACCTGCTCTTCAGTAGTTGGCAGACAGGTTTATTGCCATCACCCAGATTAACCCATTGTGTGACAATGGTCTCTGTTTGCCAAATTCCATTTCTTCCACAAGGTAATTCTCAGGCTGGGAAAATCCAGGGGACACAACCAAACCAAGGATTTGCTGAAGGACGTATGAGAATACTTCCTGCCTCCTTTATTGGACACATAGCTCTCTGCATTCGGGGCGGGGTAGGGGGGTGGGTGGGTGCGCTTTACCGCTTTCAAAGCATAAGCATTTTCTCTTCCTAAATTATAAAATTTGCTTTCAAAGCTGAGTTGCACTCAGTACACATTTTTATTTACTTCCCACTGAGAAGTCTGTGGTAGGTCTTATCATGGGGTGAGACACAGCATGAATTGCCTTATAAGGAAATAAGGAAAACCTTGAGTGATGCTGGGGTTCCTCCCCCAGTTTTATAATAAGCTAGAGGTTCTGTGCTTCAGACTCCTTGAGCCTGGGCGTTTCTTAATACCTGTGGGTTACAATGACCATCAGACCTGGAATGCACCTTTTTGTGCATGCATAAAACACATGAATGGAGCAAAAGGGTTGAGTGGTCCCAGGGTATATGGTGGGATAAACATGCTAAACACCAAACATGCGGTCACTCTTTTTTTAGGTTTACATTGTGAGTACATGAAACAGAATTTATTCTTGTATTATCGTTTATTAATTATATTTTTTCCCATATGAACAATTGTAAACCTACTTTTGCCCCATCCTGTATGTTTACCTTTAGTTTCAGTTCTAAAGCCTGGTAAGACTAACTGGAAGCTTGAAAGGAACATAATCATGTCCTAGCTGGTTTGGCTCAGTGGATAGAGCATTGGCCTGCAAACTCAAGGGTCCCAAATTTGGTTCTGATCAAGAGCACATACCTGGGTTGTGGGCTCCATCCCTCGTAGGGGGTGTGCAGGAGGCAGTCAATCAATGATTCTCTCTCATCATTGTGTTTGTAACTCCCTCTCCCCTCTTCTCTGAAATAAAAAAAAATATATTTAAAAAAAGAAAGAAACATAATCAAACAAGAGGGTTTATGGAAAGAGCTAAGGGTTATAGAAGTTATTGCTTTCTATGTAATCACAAGAACTCCACCAGAAGAACTCTGTTTATAATCAAGCTCTGTGGTTCTAACCTCCTCTCCCTTTAACTTTCTTTTTCCTTCTACAAATAACTCTTCATCTTGGCAGGTAGGCCAGAGTGTGCCTGTGGCTTGCTGTGTCTGCATGTATGGGGTTGTCATCCATTTTCCTGAAGAAATCCTTTTTTTTTGTTAAATATATTTTATTGATTTCTCACAGAGAGGAAGGGAGAGGGATAGAAAGTCAGAAACATCGACGAGAGAAAGACATCAATCAGCTGCCTCCTGCACACCCCACACTGGAGATGTGCCCGTAAGCAAGGTACATGCCCCTGATCGGAATTGAACCCAGGTCCTTTCAATCCGCAGGCTGATGCTCTATCCACTGAGCCAAACTGGTCTCGGCTGAAGAAATTCTTTTATTAATAAATCCTTTTTTTGCTGATGAAACACTTAGTCAATATTTTTTTTTCAGTCAATAAGCCTTTCTAAATGTTTTTTTTTAAACATTTTTGCATAAAGAACCAAACATGAGCCCACAACCCAGGTGTGTGCTCTTGATCAGAACCAAACTTGGGACCCTTAAGTTGCAACTAGCAATTTAGTTTCAGCAAAACAGCATCACTTATCATTAAATTAATATTGTTATCTTGAATTATATGTGTATTGCTTATATTTAATCTATATTTCTTTCCTTATAGTTATAAAGGTGTCACTGAATACAGGTTAGGCTGCCTGCCATGGAGAAAGCCAAACGTCTGAGATAAGTGCTGATGAGAAGTAAAGTGGTTTATTCAAGTACCGGCCACCTGAGATGATGGGCAACTCTCATCTCAAAGCCCATCTTAACATCTCAGTGCAGGAAGGGGTTTTAATCAGGAGGGAGAGGGAAAGCAGAACAAAGAAATCAAGGGGAAGAGAGTTGGAAGTTCTCTATGTGTAAGTCAGCACAGTCCATTCTGATGATTATCTTGAAACTGGTCAAGCACAGGTCCACTTTTCATGGTTGAGAGTCGGCAAGTCTCCCAAAGCCAGAACTTCTAGTTGCTAGAATTAGCCTCCTTCCCTCTCGAGAGCTCCTGTAACATGCTCAAAGGGCTGTTAGCGATTTATGGCAGGACTGACAAACCAGGCCTTTGTTTTTAGGAATACATCCTGTTCCGTGATTTGGGGAGAAGCGTTGTTCATTACAGGTATTTAATTAAGAAGGTTATTTTGTTGGTTAGCATAAGATTGCTTGTATCCTCTGTAATAAAGGGACATCAAACCTAAGGATTTCATATATCTATTTTATGTTTGTGCCTATTTAAGAAACATTATAATGGAAAAAGTCAACATAGGGATTCTGTTTATTTTTCTTTAAAGCAGGTTCATATATTACCAAAGTATGAGAAACTCTGATAAGACCATTACATATTAGGAATATGAATTAGTTCTATTATTTGGTCCTAAGAAAAAAAACACCTTGGTACTATCAAAGCTAAACTAACTTATTACACATTGGAATCAGATTCGCTGTAAAGCATGTTGACAATGGCCTTCACATTTTTTTGAGGGGGAGAGTGGGGTTGTAAAAACATTTCACAAAGATTCACTACAACAACATCCTTCAATAAACCAAAATATTGCTAGTATAGCAGGTAAGCCTTTCAGAGATAACATTCAACTGTGCAGAAATGTCATGTGTTTTTTTTTATTACTCTGTGACTGAATTGAATGAACCCTTAGTCCTGGCTAGCAATGCAATGGAAACTAAAATTGCTTGTTCAGCTGAAACTGATTTGGCTCAGTGGATGGAGCGTCGGCCTGCAGACTGAAGGGTCCCAGGTTTGATTCCAGTCAAGGGCATGTACCTTGGTTGCGGGCACATCCCCAGTGGGGGACATGCAGGAGGCAGCTGATCCATGTCTCTGTCTCATCGATGTTTCTAACTCTCTATCCTTCTCTCTTCCTCTCTGTAAAAAAAAAAAAATCAAGAAAATATATATTTAAAAAATGCATTTAAAAAAATAAAATTGCTTGTTCAAGGTAACTGGATTTCTCCTAGATGTTAAACCTGGGACACTCCCCCACCCCATCCACATTCTCTCCTTTGTCCTGAGGATGAGCTAAACTCTTGATGAGGCTCCTGTATCATCCTGGCACCCCACCCAAGTGGCGTGCTCTGTTACCATCCTCTTCCCTTGAGAGGGAGTTTGATTCCCAAACCCTCACCTCCACCCTGCCTTTGGGTTCATGCTCTGAAATCAGCTGCTGGCAGCTGGGGTCATGTACTTGGCCTTTCAGTTCAAGGTCAAGTACTTTGTTTCTTTTGTGGGCCAACCATCAGCTTTCTCTGGTCTCTGGCTCTCTGGGTATTTCTGCTCCTCCTCCCTCCCCACTCCACTCTGGCCTGCTTTCCTACCTGGGTGGGGTAGTCGAACTTTCTGAGCCAAACTGGCCTTTTCATGAAAACAACGCTGACACCATTAAGCACAACTATCTGAAAAGAGGCTTCCTGACCATGAGCTGTTGCAAAATCCCCCATTTTCTTTTACGTAGCTGTATGAAAGCTGAGACGACGACAGGGGAAAGTAAGAAATCAGCCTTGCTTCCCACATGCACGTACATACAGCTCGGGGAACCCAGGAAGAATTTGACCTTCTTTTCTTAGATAAGGGCACCAAGCCAGAGATAAGATAATGTGGCCTTGGGGAAAACAAATGTTTGCTTTCAGTGATTTTCCCTCCAGGAAGACTCGCTGCTCTTCAGAACTCAGGACTGAGCCCGTGTGGATTTCCACGCCAGCGAGCTTGGCATACAAAGCATTAAGCCTCTCAAAGAGCTGAAGAATCCTAAGTACCACTGGTCCAATCAGTGCCACCATGGCCCCAAGTGGCATGGGGGCCGTGTATAGAAGCTAAAATGTTTTGTTTAAAAAAAAATAAAACATAGTAAGAAAAAGCTCACCATTATCATTTCACTGCATTTTCTAAATGTTCTTTCATGAAGGTTTCATGCAGGTTAAAGGAGGAGTTTTGAATAACAACAGTCTAAGTATCTATCCTTTTGGAATTTCAAATTTAAGTTGAAAGGGGGTTTTACGCGGTTGTCAACCCATTATGGATTTTTCCTAGGGAAGGCAGTTGTGGGGGCTTGCTTAAAGCTGTCTTGCTGGAATAAAGCTGGGAGGGAGACGGGGTTGGTGTTTCGGACTCTGAACTTGATTTACTTTACTTGGGGGTGCCAGGATGATACAGGAGCCTGGTCGAGTTTAGCTCATCCTCAGGGCAAAGGAGAGAAGGTGAATGAGGTGGGGGAGTTTCCCCGGTTTAACATCCAGCAAATCACTTTGCAGAATCTTTGTCACAGATGAGAGGAGGGTGAGGGTCCCAGAAAGGAGGAACGCACGAGGCCAAAAGGGGTAGAGAATTACATATTTGTTGTTACATCTGCTAGCAGAAGGGCTGAGGCCGAAATGGCATCCTCGAGGCAGAGTAGGGGAGCGGGATACTAATGTCTCTTGTAAAGGTCAGTCAGAGGAACTGGACCGAACAGGTGCAGGTGGGGCTAGGTGGAGGCGGTCCACTGGAAACGGGGTGACGCCGGTTACTGGAAGCTGAAGGCCGTCAATCATGAGAGCGGTAATGAGAATAACAAGACAACCACTGGGAGGGGCGGGGCGAGGGTAAAAAGTAAAATGACAGACACAGTTCCTTATATGGACGGTTTGACATTGAAACAGACTCAGAACTGATGGACATTGAAATTGGGACTGAAACATTTTTTGTTCTTATAGATTTATTTCTAGTCTGCAGCGGCAAGATTTTTTTTTTAAAGAAAAGAATCCAGGGGAAAAATAGACACAGAGGCAAAAGAGCATTGAATAGACGGTCAAACTACAGTGGGAAGGCAGGGGAGGCTGGGGGCAGGGGGAGCCTGTAAGAGATCAACCGAAGGACTTGTATGCATGTATGTAAGCATAGCCAATGGATACAAGACATTGGGTGGGGAAGGCCGGGGGTAGGTTAATGGGGGGGGGAAGGAGACATATGTACTACTATTTGTAATACTTTAAACAATAAAAAAAAAATACTTTAGGGACCAAAAAAAAAAGAAAAAAGAATGTGCCTATTATCAAGGACCTAGCCTTGAAGCTGTATTGAGGAATCAGGCAGATAGGCTCATGGACTGTCGGAGCTTCTCCTACCACAAGAGGGCAGTGGGGAGCCATTGATGCTTCCTGAGGACGCCTGCACAGGCCTGGCTGCTTGGAGTGGCCCCACGTACCTCCTTCCCAGGGCAGAAGGGCACCCATTCCTCCACCCCACCGTGTGACTTTCTGGTTCTGGAGGTGGGCGCGGCCGCCGTCTGCAGTTTTCACCTACGGCCCTCAGGATTCTGATGCAGCAGCTCCGCAGCTGGCTTTTGGGAACTGTTCCCTAAAATATTCAGAATCTCCCACTCAGCAACCCAGATCCAGAAGGACAGACAGGATCGTTGAGGGAGTGTTATCTGTTGAGATGTTTTCCTGGGAAACCAGACCACATGACAATGAGTACTGAAGGCCTGCTGATTTCAAAGGTCATAAAGATGCAAAAAAGCCCTCCAGGGTTGAGCAGCTGAAGTGGCCAGCACCTGGAAGCCCCTTCCCCGCCCCTCTCATCTCCCATCATCACTCTTACTTTCTGAGTGACCTGCACTCTTGCCATGGTTTTGAAACAAAGGATCAAAGAGAATTTTTTAAAAAATACGTTTTTATTGATTTTAGAGAGAGGGGGGAGGAGAGAAAGATCGATGTGAGAGGGAATACTACAGTTAGAAAATAGTTACCATGGCCTGGCCGGCCTGTCTCAGTGGCTGGGCGCCAGCCCATGAACCAGGAGGTCCCGATTCAATTCCCAGTCAGGCACAAGCCCAGGTTGCATGCTTGGTCCCCAGTAGGGGGCGTGCGGGAGCAGCCAATCAATGATTCTCTCTCATCATTGAAGTTTCCATCTCTCTCTCTCTCTCTCCCCCTTCCTCTCTGAAATCAATACAAATATACTTAAAAAGAGAAAAGAAAATAGTTACAATGGTAATGATTAAGGAAGATTTTCAAAAGACCTTTTCTGGGAATGGATTTTCTAGCCAATCTCTTCCCAAACCATCCCCTATAAATAGGATTCAGCACTAAACTTCAAAGCTGAGCAGTACTCACAACGAAACTGGATCTGAGGGCAACAAAAGCCTTCATTATGGTCAGAAATGACATTGCAAAGGTTTGGGGTCAAGGTAGTTAGTTTCTCAGCTGAAATATCAGATACAAATATCTGCTTTACAGATTTTCAAACTTGGTGGTTTGATTTCTTAGTGTCTTCTAAGTGGTTTAACTTTATTCCAAATGAGATTTTAGACCACCGTTAACGTAAAAATATTTAAACCTGTGAGGAATTTTTGTGAGTTTATTTGAGCCAAACTGTTGACAATCACCAGGAAGCAGAATCTCAACGTATTGGGATAATGATCCGGAGAATGGCGTTTTTTCACCTCGTTTTATACATTACAAGCAAAGGAGGAGATGTGAGTGGGTTACATGAAATCCACGGGTGATAGATTAGAGTGGGGGGAGGGGGAAACCTCTGGGATTGGATAACAAGTAAAATGATAGACACATACTTCTTCTCCTTGGTGAGTCCAGGATAGTTAACAGTCAACGTTAACAATGATAACAGGACAACGCTGAGGGAATTTTGGGTTTTTGCCCTGGCGCCCTGGTGCATTTGGTTGTGCCCTGAGGGGGCCGGAAAAGAGGAAGTTACAAGTTACCCTAACATTTCACAGGTATGTTATCTTAGATGCAAAAGGACAAGAGGTTCAGTAAGATCGAAGTTGATTTTTGTCAAGGAAGATCCTAGCCTAGGACATGACTACCCACTACCACTGCTTTTTAATTGAAGGTTTTTAATTTCAGACCATCTTTTGTGGCTGCTTTAGGTCTCCTGAGTTTGTGAGGCAACCACGCAGGCCTTCTGGCCTTCCCTGCTTTAGTCAGGTTAGCTTGTGGCCCTGTTTTTGTCGACACTGTGAACCACATTAAAAGAGAATCCCTTGGACCACATATCCTCAAAGCTTTGTTTGCAACCACACAACACACACACACACACACACACACACTACACAACACACACACACACACACACACACATACACACACATTTGAAGTGTTTGGTCTAGCACAGGACTATCTTTCTGATTGTAATTTTCAAATATCTAGACCCTTTACGGAGAACTCAAATCTTTAACAGAAAACACCCTTCCAATAAACCTATTCCTTGCATTGGGGAAACCACAGGTCATCTGGAGGGCCTTCAAAACCCAGGTTTTCAGAAACTGTAATTTAGAGCGTAAAAAGAACCATGGTGTCTTGAGTTAGGAGGACCAAAAAAGATATTTCTTCCAAAATTCAAAAACCAGGAAACCAAACAATTTGCTCTGATTTAGATATTTAAAATGTCTTAATGTGCCCTAGCTGGTTTGGCTCAGTGGATAGAGAGTCCGCCTTCAGACTAAAGGGACCTGGGTTTGATTACGATCAAGGTCACATATCTTACAGGCTCCTCCCTGGTCGGGGTGTGTGCAGGAGGCAACCAATCGATGTGTTTCTCTCACATCGATATTTCTCTTTTCCACTCTCTCTAAAAATCAATGGAAAAATAGTTTCAGGTGAGGATTAAAAAAAAAAAAAACCTTAATGAGATTAACTATGGAACCCAGATTTCAGTTGAGATCTCCCTGCCCTTTGGGGATTTAGGAGACCCTCAAATGGGATTATTCCAAGGTTATGCATTCACAAAATAAGTAAAAATAATTACCTCCCAGCGTGGTGTTGTAATTGTTTTGCTGTGTTTTGCTTCCCCTCAACCTGGAAATTCAGGCCCTTGGAGGTCTCTGTAGTTAGTCATTTCTGTCAAGCATTCCTAGAAGTTAATAATGTCATAGAGCCAAGACCGGTGTGGCTCAGTGGATAGAGCGTTGGCCTGCGTACTGAAAGGTCCCAGGTTCGATTCCAGTCAAGCGCATGTACCTTGGTTGCAGGCACATCCTCAGTAGGAGGAATGCAGGAGGCAGCTGATTGATGTTTCTCTCTCATCGATGTTTCTAACTCTCTATTTCTCTCCCTTCCTCTCTGTAAAAAAAAATCAATAAAATATATTTAAAAAAATAATGTCATAGAGTTGCTGTAGGGGGTCATGAGATGACACTGCCATCTCTTGTACCCTTCCTTCTCCTCTCTTCCCGCCCCCACTTCCTAGCTCCACTCCTGGTCTCTCCATAAGGATCATAGGGAGCTGACATCTCATCTCCTTGCCCTATCTGCCCTTTGCTCCCATGGCCTTGGCATCAATCCCCCCTCCCAACCCCAACTTCCACACACCCAGAGGCAAACTTGCTCTGTGGGCCCTACTGAATATTTTCCCAACAAGCATGGAACTCACCTACCGGCGCGCTGACATAATAAAAACGTCTTTATCTCCCTACATAGATGGCAGGCAAAAAGATCATAAAGCCATGAGACATACAAAGTTATTTAGTCTCTTCCTCCACAGAAGAAAAACCCCTGCAGAAAAGGTGAGGACAATAGGAGGAGGTCAAAGGCTTCTCCTCAGTCCTCCTTCCCTTAGAGCAGCGGTTCTCAACCTGTAGGTCGAGACCCCGTTGGGGGTCGAACAACACTTTCACAGGGGTCGCCTAAGACCATCAGAAAACACAATTATTTACATTATGATTCACAACAGTAGCAAAATTACTGTTAGGAAGTAGCAACGAAAATAATTTTATGGTTGGGGGTCACCACAACATGGGGAACTGTATTAAAGGGTCGCGGCATTAGGAAGGTTGAGAACCACTGCCTTAGAGGCTGCAGCAACCGTGCCCGACCTGAATTGTGTGCCTCTCCGGATGCTACGTCAGAGTAGGTTACTCTCCTTCCTTCTGCATCCTCCCCAATCCTGGGAAATTCCTCTTCTAAATGAACTAAACCTGTCATCCTCTTCCTTCTCCTTGCATAAGGGTATACATCCAACAAATAAGCTTTCCACTGTTGGTTTTTGTATTTATTTCTCTTGCTGTTGCAATGAGCTGTTCTCATCTGATATGTACTGTGTAGAGAAATGAGTTTCTCTGACAAAAATAAGATGGGTACTTTATATATATATATATATATATATATATATATATTTTTTTTTTTTACAGAGAGGAAGGGAGAGGGATAGAGAGTTAGAAACATCGATGAGAGAGGAACATCGATCAGCTGCCTCCTGCACGCCTCCTACTGGGGATGTGCCCGCAACCAAGGTACATGCCCCTGACCAGAACTGAACCTGGGACCCTTCAGTCCGCAGGCTGACGCTCTATCCACTGAGCCAAACCGGTTAGGGCAAGATGGATTCTTATATTTTTCTTTAAGAGTTGCATGTGTATGTGTGTTGTTTTACTGAAAAGACCATCAGCTCCCAGGATATATTTCTTTTCAACCTTCACCCAATCTAACATGCTGCCACCTACTTGCTTCAGAAATGGACATAGATCACTGAGCTCCACTGTGCTGCTCCCAGTAAGCCACACAAAAGGGGGCACTGTCTTTATTCAAAGGACATTAAGTAGCAACATGATGTAATAGGAGACGTTGGACTTAAGGTCTGAGGGCCTCACTCCCAAAAGGGTACAGGCAGGTTATTGAAACTCTCTGAGTTTCTTTGGTTCCCTTGTTTCTAAAAGGAGTAAAAATAATTACTTCTCAGCGTGGTGTTGTAATTGTTCATGGTATACTTCTGGGCAGGCTGCAAAACGCTTCACAGCCCTGATATCAAGCCAGGACTCAGCCATCAGTACAAGCACCAAAGAGGGTGTGGAAGGAAGGAAAAGTGAATCTAGTCAATGTTCTCAGTCTTCAGGTGCATTTCGGTGGGTGTGAGTCTCCAATCCCTTCCTCCAGCTCAATTTTTCATACAAAACTTTATCTTCAACAATGGCATTGGGTTTGTCATGCATTGGCCATGGCCTGAGTCAATTTAATAAATCCAAGCAAGCAACTTAAACTCCACCCTCCCAAAGGTAGTTCCCACTGAGCCACAAATTGTCCAGAACTGATCTGTTTGCCTCTCCAGGCTGCAGGCTCCAAGCCTATCCTTATGGACTGTGTCTTCTCCTCTCCGGGCCTTTCCTGGGCAACAGCTGAATGCATAGAGATTGAGATATATTCAGGGCAGACAGGCTGAGTAATTCAGACCTAAGCAAGTCATTATCTCCCTGATCCAACCCAATTCTCCAAGAAGAGGATCCCCAATTTGTGTGTGTGTGTGTGTGTGTGTGTGTGTGTGTGTGTGTGTACTCAGGGATACTGGGTTGCTAGATTTGGTGAGGAGCCTGAATAGGATAGGAACACATTACTGATTTCTCAAGGCCACAAACTTAGGTTAGATCTAGAAGATATTCTTGCTGAGTCATGCATTAACCCATAGTTGCCAGATTATGGGGAGCTGAGGGCAGAAAGTCTGGACAGTGAGGTAGGGAGGAGGAGGTTGGAGGGGATCTCTTAGGGGAAGTGGGCCAGCAGCTGTTTACCAACCAGTAGGAAAGTATTTCAATATAGTAATACCGGCAATGTTCTTATGGGGACACACAAGCTGAATACCAGTCTTGGGATGGAAATACCTGGCATCATAGATACAGAACTTGAAAAAATTGGGCCAAGGTTAGTCTTTACCAGAAATGGCCTCTTTGCTGCATTCTCTCTGGCAATTGTCTTCTATTATCTGGGCTTCAAACTAAGAGGCAAGAAGAGCCACCTGGTTTCTATGGCAACTATAAACCAGATACTATGCTGGGGCAAGCCTATATTTCATCAACTAAAGTCTTGTTACTGGTTCCTTGCATTTGATTTTCTTACACTTTCTTTTGTTCCTTTATCAGCAATTCCTGTCAACAAAGTGTCATTAAGCAGTGACCATGTAGAAGGGGTTAGATTCTACAGGAGCTAGAGTCCTGCAAAGGACCAGAGACTTCTGACTTTGACCCAGGCAGATATGGACAAAGGTGTGGCCTGAGGGAGTCCAGGAATCTTAAAGAGCTGAGCTAAGCTGAGAGAGGGAGCAGTGTTCCCCAAGATCACACCCAGCAGGGAGCCCCAAGATTGATATGTAGGCAACAGATGGAACCTGGCAAGGAAATGCTCATCCCAGAAGAGATGTAGATTTGCAGGTAAAATCCGATGAACCCACCTTTCTTTACAAGTTTGAATGTTTTTATGTTAACATTTGGGATGAAGTTAAATCACTTATAATTGGATTAAAGCAGACTGCGGGGTGGGAGTAGGTGGGATGGAGACCACCGTGGAGGGGTAAGGTGCAGTTTGGAAACCACTGGTTAAAAAGAAGGCCCTTGGTGGCTGGCAGATACCTCCCCGCACAAATCACCTCATTCCAGCATCTTCGCAGGGAAGGCCTCAGACTCTTCAGACCCTGAGAGAGTAACTCAGGTTACAGACTAACCAAAATGTCAACTACTTGGTTCTCTCTGAGAAAAATGGGCTCAACTATTCTTGTACTTTCCCTGTAGTTAAGCTACAAGGCAAACGAAATCGTGGTCAGAAACCATTTCGTTACTTCAGCATAAGCAATTGTGATCATGGCTCTGGAAATATTCAAAGTCTGTATCATCAACATCTTTTTTTCCATAAAGCCATATAGATATGGAAGGACATAATCAAAATGAAGCAGTATGAGGGGGAGTTAAAGAAACCAAATCTTTAATGACACCAGACTAAAACATCCCTAGAGTTCTACTTCTAATCCAGCGGACTGCAAATTTCATTATGTCCCCCAATCAGCAAAAACCGCTGGAGTCCACATCCCCAATATATGTATAATATTTAAGAATATGGGAGCTTCTATTGATACCTTGAATATTGAAAATTAATAAAATTTAATTTAAAATAAAAGTAGGAGTTCTAGTATTTTCTTCCCTCATTACTTTAGAATATTTAAATAACCTTTTAAAAAATATATTTTATTGATTTTTTTACAGAGAGGAAGGGAGAAGAATGGAGAGTTAGAAACATCAATGAGAGAGAAACATTGATCAGCTGCCTCCTGCATGCCCCCTACTGGGAATGTGCCTGAAACCAAGGTACATGCCCTTGACCGGAATTGAACCTGGGACCCTTGAGTCTGCAGGCCTACACTCTATCTATTGAGCCAAACTAGTTTCAGCTAAATAACCTTTTAATGAAAGAAACAGATTCAACATCCATGGAATAACCTATGTGTGAATCTCCTCTCAATAGAAAACTTCAAAACGTTCTAGCAAATGCAGTTTCACGCACGTTTCTCCAGTGTGCTACATACAGTCCTCCTCCTCCTCACTGATGACTATCATCCTCCCAATATGTGAAAACTGCTTCCAAATCCCAGCTTTTTGTGTCTGTTTGCTCTGTGATCTTATCACTTAAGAGCATGCTGCCTTCCTTCATTGTATGATATATCATGATAACTTAAAATATTGAAGACACCAAACACATAAGCAAGTCTTATCTGACGAGTTCACATCAACAAAAGCTGGGACTGAACTCCCATTTCTTTTTAATATATACCGTTTTTTATTTTAAAGAGGAAGGGAGAGGGAGACAACGATAGAAACATCAGTGATGAGAGCGAATCACCAATCCCATGCTTCCTGAGCCTGCAACCATGCAGTCGCCCTGACCTGGAACGGAACCATCACCTCTTGCTCTTTGCTACACCATGGCGCCAGGCCAGTCAGGCTAAATTTTTTTTGGTTTTACCTTTTCCCCTCAAACTTTAATTTTATTTTTCTTATATAAAAATTACATAATCAGCTGGACCTGCCATCCAGACCAGCTTAGAGCCCAATGGGGGTTTCCAGCGTCCCATGCCCTGCGTGCACAAGGACCTATTAGACCACCAAACGGACAGCACTCAGGGGACCTGAGCAGGTGAAAATCATCAATGATTTGAAACGAACAGCTCTCAAAAGGATTTGATATAAAAATAAAGGCACTAAAAATTATATGAATTTATTGGATGAAAGATCATGAGTCCACTGTAAAATGTGAATAAAAACTTATAAAATACAAATAGTAAGAAAATAATATTTATATATTTAGCAAATAATAATATTTAATACAATATTTAGTATCCTTTAAGATAATAGAATATATTGCAAACTATAACCTAGGAGGAAATTTACAATGAGACCTATCATCTCGGGTAGCTGAAGGATACAGACATGTGACAAATTGCACTTAACATGCAGTAACTCCTGGAGAAACAAGAGGGACAGGGTGATCACACCAGCATTCCTTCAAACAGAAAGTTAGAAACTTTTCTCCAATGGAATGAAAGGCTCCTCAGGGCTGTGATATCAGTCTTCCAGGGAATGAAGGTACAGAAGAAGGAGTTAGAGCCTTTTCAGAATTCAGTCATGAGAATTCAACCCATAGATTTGTTCTCATTTCCAAATACTGCTTGTTTCTCCTAAGAGAGTCCACATATATGAAGTGTCTCACATGAAACTTACATTTGGAGTGCTCCAGGAAACATGGAATTCACCACCCGAGTCTTGGTTTTTCAAGTCTTTTTGAAGACAATTCCAACCACTTAGTCACACATTGTCTCTCAAAGAGGCCTTGCTAGTCATCTGGGAGAACCCGAAAGGGGCAGAGCTATGCTGTGGCTGCCAGATCTGCATCTGCTGAATGGGGTCCAGTGCCCTCGGCTGAGCCTAACCACCACTGTCTGCCTTTGTCTTCTCCTGCCAGGGGAACAGGCACAGGCTCCCAGGGTGCCTTCCTAGGAAGGGCTCTGGGCTTCTCCTGCATCTCCCTCTGAACCCGAAGGCCCTGGCAGTGGGGCCGGGATGAGCCACTCCTCAGCTGGGAAGACATAGGCGGCCTGGTTGGCCAGGTCATAGATGGTCTGCACCTGGGCTTGCAAATGCCCCCGCAGCTGGGCCAGCTGGGCATAGTGGTCCCAGCTCAGCGGGGCAGCTGCCTGCTGGCTCTGCATCTGGACTGTGGTGTGGTAAGTGGCCTCAGACATGGTGCGCAGGGCAGTCACCAGGCTTTTCCGCAGCACAGGGGGCTGCCCTTCCCCGGACCTGGGTCTGGGCTGCCTCCTGTGCTCAGGGCGCTTCCTCCGGGTTCTCCTGGGGCGGGCGTGCCCAGGCTCTGGGCTGCACGGGCTGTGGCCAGCATCAGGGATCTTTCCTCTCTTTTCCACAGTCACACTGCACTCCTCTCCCACAGAGGGCTCTGCGCTATCACAGGTGCTGTCCCTGCAGCCTCTCTGCCTCTTCCTGGAGCTCTCCGGACTGGAGCCGCTCTCTGCTTCTCCTCTTTGCGTGCTGGTCTCTGTTAACTGGGAAGAAGTCTTGCCTTTTTCTTCTAGTGGTTTCTCCTGCACATCTGAGCTTCTTTCTCCTAAGGAATGCTTTTGGAGGGGAGACTGGTCAGTGGGGCTTTGGATGGGGGAGCTGTGGGAATCTAGGTTTTCCATTCCTGAAGCCATCCTGTAGCCTAAATGAGAGACCCTTCCTCCTGGCACCTCTCCAGAATCAGAAGTGCCAGTTGGCCTGAAGGGCCTGCCTTTTATGAGTCCCTGGAGGGGTGTGGCTCACTCCTATTGGCTGAAAAATAATTCACCTTCATCCAATCAGCAGAGACTCAGGTGGGCTCAAATTCCTTAGGAATGAGGTGGATTGTTTTTGTCAACAAAAGGTCATACCCACCCATCTTTTACCAAGGAAAATTTCCAATATAGGGTGTGGTACAAGGAGAAACTTTATTCAGTAAACAGTTTGAAAACCCAGAGAGGCAGGCTCTGGTGGGAAGGCATATGTATTGTCCTGAGATAATGGAGAGGCTGATTTTCATAAATCGCCCACCCTACTCCCTGAGAGGTACATTTTTAGCAAATGGTGAATCCAATCTAGCACAGTCTGTTTGGACCCCATGATACTGTCCTCATTGGTTGGAATCACATGTTCTGATGCATCTGCTCTCATTGGTCAGTAAAGATTCAAGTGAGACCATGGCCAGTGTTTCTCAGTGGGTAGAGTGTCCTCCTCTCCCCCCGACCCCTTCCTCCACCAGCCTCCTCCACCCTCACCCACAGGGAAGAGTCCTAGGTTCAATTCCTGGTCAAGACAGGTACCTGTGTGTTCTTTTGGCCCAATTTTGGTGGGTGCAGGAGGCAACTAATGGATGTGTCTCTCTCACAGGGAAGTTTCTATACCACTCTCTCTTTTTCTTTTTCCCACTCCGTTTAAGATCCAATGGGAAAAATACCCTGGGGTGAAGATTAACAACATTAACAACAGTTTCAAGGAGAAAAAACGGAGCAGTTCTGGTTGAATAGCTCCGTTCCTGGCCAGTTGGTTGACTTATGATACCAGCACCTCCTTTAAAAGGTGTTGTCTGAAAAATAATATTGACTAATGTTTTGTCACCAAAAAGAATTATCTCGGAAAAAGAAAGGCTTGCCACGCAGTGCAGGCAGACATGGGAAGCCACGTGCACACTCAGACCTGGGAGCCAAGGTGGATGTCCATAGAAGGGAAAAGCAGGTGAAAAGGTGGGGAAGGGAACCATGGAGCTTTATTATAAGGGCAAAGTGTTTCCCCTCGAGTTCAAACTGGTTTTTTAATTTGCAAAAACGTTATGCGCTTACCTCATAGTTCAGACATCCTTGACTTGGTGTAAAACGTCTCCCTCTATGTCCATCCTACCTCAGCAAGAAACCACTGCTACTGTTATGGGTCAGCTGCCACATTAATACATAATAAATGATTTGAATGTAGCATATTGGCCTTGATGGCATTTAGTGTTTACTATATCACTAAGCATACTATGGTAGTTCAGCCAATTATTAAAAGATTTTTAATAAGATTTCCTCGATGAAAATAGCAGTGAGTTGTTTCAGATTCATGGTGCATGCTTTTTAATACCAAAGGGAATGTGAATACGTTTGATGTCTAACCTACTCCATCAGCTTCTTTCTCCTTTTTCTTTGTTAAGCTTCTCTGGTGTAAGGAAAAAGGGTTTCCCTCACTTGTTATTTAATTTCCTGTACTAACGTTTTCATCCTATATGGATTTTCAAGTCAATGAAGGAAATAAAATAAATTGGAACAACTTTCTGACTCTGAATGAAGTCTGGTTTTGAAGCTTAGTGGTCCGCTACCGAATCCTATTTCAAGTATGAAAACAATTATTCAAGGTATTTTCTTCTTCACTTGAATTCTTGCTGCAACAATTTTAAACCTTGAGATTGATGTTGCCTCAGGCTGCCTCCAGAGATGGGCACAGGCCCCCAAATGTAAAGAGAAAAGCATGTGAACATTTTTAGAATTTCTCTTTATGGAGCACCATCAATCAGTTGCCTTTTACAGACTGGGGGTTGCCTGCCTTTTGTTATATTTACTTATTCACTCATTATTTTTAAATGTATTTTTATGGATTTCAAAGAGGAAGGGAGAGGAAGAGAGAGATAGAAACATCAACCATGAGAGAGAATCATTGACTGGCTACCTCCTGTATGCCTCCTACTGGAGATTGAGCCTGACATCCTCACAAGTGCTCTGACTGGAATCGAACTGGTGCATACTTGGTGCATGGGTTAACACTCAACTACTGAGCCACACCTGCTGGGCTTCTGCCTTCTGATTTAGCAGCTACCATGCAATCCTGCGACTATGGCTGTCCAAGGATTGTCTGGACTCTGTCATGATTAGTGTTTCCTCCCTACTGAGCCAGCTACAGTAGTTTCTTGCTTTGCTCTGTAATCTCTTCCTGTGCAAGGCCACCAGGGATGCTCTGACCCACCACAGGAAGTCTCCAATTCATGAATAGTCTGTGTTCAAAATGTCTCTAAGTGTAGCATGTGAAATGCAGAACTCGTTTTTCTGTAGAGAGAATGTTAGAAATGTTTGTCAAGTCTCAAGGTCAACCCACAAAGGCCCATTCAACCCTTAGTGCAGGTAATGAATTTCCCCTTTGCTCTTTTAATATATCATAGAATCATAGAATGTTAGAGCTGAAACAGAATTTAGAGAATTGTGCTGGACACTGGAAACAGGGTTGTGTTCCATTGTACTCCCTTACCAATGCCCTATATTCCATCTACATTCGATATTATATAGGGTCCTCTGGTAGGTCAGGAAACCTAGGCACCCCAACAACACGGTAAATCAGTTAGTCAGGAACGATCTTGCAACAGAGAACTTCATCTTGGCTACTCTATATCCTTTCTTAAAGAAAAAAAAAATTATATTGATTTAAGAGAGAAAGGGAGAGGGAGAGCAATGAGAGAGAATCATTGATTAGCTGTCTCTTTCATGCCCCCTGCTGGGGATCAAGCCTGAAACCCAGACACATGCCCTTGAGCAGAATTGAACCCAGAACCCTTCAGTCCACAGCAAAATGCTCTATCTACCGAGTCAAACTGGCTAGGACTACTCTATACCCTTTGAGGCATACTGCAAGAACTAGGTCTTTGTCAAGGATGTCCCTATATCTATGTACACACATGTGGCCAATACTTATATACGTTAAGTTGATATGATCATGGGAATCACCATCAGGAAAACCAAAAGGCTGAGATGTGGGAGCAGAGGTGAGAAGAAGTGTCTCTTGGCATTTATTGGGCTGGGCATACATCATTCTTATGGGGCCCTTATCTTTCTTGTCTTTTTTGTCTGAGACTCTTTTTCCCACATATCCTCATAGGACACTCTCTTACGTCATTAGCACTTTGCTCAAGTATCACCACTCAGCGAGGCCCTCATACTGTTCTATCTAAACCAGCACCTCCTGGCACTCCATTCCTGCTTTTGTTCATAGCACCTTTCATTATAATATTTGTCAGTTTCCCTGCCTGCCATTCCATCCCCAAAGTTTCACAAGGGCAGGATTCACCTCCTTCCTTTCCTCTTCCTTCGCCTCCTCCTCCTCCTCCTCCTCCTCCTCCTCCTCCTCCTCCTTCTCCTCTTTCTCCTCTTCCTCAATATTTTACAACAGTACTTAAAACACTGTCTATCCAACACATAATAGTGTTACAGAAGACTGGGAAAAAAAAACCAAGCCATGCTTAGAGAAAGGGAGTTACATTTTATTAAGGGCAAGGCCAGAGAAAAATGTGCCTTTCAAATTCTGAGCCCTCCCACATGGAGGAAACCCTTTCTATTTATACTTTTCCTAACTCCTTTGTCTCCCAAATTTGGAATAAGACTTCTGGGCCTTCTGGGAAAGAAGGCCTATGTGCTGGGAAGGGCAATGAGACCATATCTCAAGACCTAGCCTGGTGTCAGCACTGACAAGGGAGTTACCATTTATTAAGGGCAGGGCCAGAGAAAAATGTGCCTTTCGAATTCTGCCTCCCCGCCCATATCCATGGCCTCTCTGGAATAGGAGTAGCCTTATTTTCCTTATTATTTAAGCAAGCAAGCATTTACAGAAGCCAAAATAGCAGAGTTAAAATTTCAAAAAGCAGTTTTTATATAAGACTAGAGGCCTGGTGCACAAAATTCATGCATGGGCAGGGGGGAGTCCTTCAGCCCAGCTTGCACAATCTCCGATCTGGGACCTCTTGAGGGACATCTGACCACCCATTTAGGCCCAATCCCACCGGTTGGACATCCCTCTCACAACCCAGGACTGCTGGCTCCCAACTCTTGCCTGCCTCTGCCTGATTGCCCCTAACTGCTTCTGCCTGCCAGCCTGATCACCCCCTAACCACTCCACTGCCAGCCTGATTGACACCTAAATGCTCTCCAACCAGCCCAATTGCAGGCCTGGTCTCCCCTGTAAGCTTGTCCCCCCCCCACACACACACACAACTGCCCTTCCTTGCATGCCTGGTACCCCCAAACTGCCCTCCCCTACAGGCCTGGGTTCCCCCAAAACTGCTCTCTCTTGCTGGACTGATCTCCCCCAACTGCCCTCCTGGGTCACCCCCAAATGCCCACAACTACCCTACTGTGCCAGCCATCTTGTGGTGGTCATCTTGTGTCCACATGGGGGCAGCCATCTTTGGCCACATGGAGGTGGCCATCTTGTGTCTTGGAGTGATGGTCAATTTGCATATTACTCTTTTATTAGATAGGATGGATGCTTCAATAGCAGCTCAGAAAATATACTATTAAGTGAAAGAATAAAATTGAGTACTAATAAGCACTGGACTAGATGCTTTACATACTTAAAATGCTTCTATGTAGTTATTTTTGTGTGTGTTTTTTTTTTGCAATCTTTAAAAAATGTTATTGAATTTATTAGATTGACATTGGTTCACAAAATTATATACGTCTCAAGTATATAATTCTACAATACATCATTCGTATATATAGATATATATATATACCATCCACAGTCACATCTCCTTCCATCACCATATGCCCTCTTTATCTTCTTCTCCCTCCCTCTTCTCCCCAAGACACCTTTAGTTTTAAAAGCCACTGTAGCAATACAATTTTGTGATTTAGATATGTATTTTATCCATTTGTAATTATTAATATTTTTGAATCTCAATAAAATTCTCTCACATTCTCTACAGAAGAAATTTGAATTAAAAGAATGTCTCTTGATTTGATTAAAAGAGGGAAAGAATAACACTCTCAAGTGGTTTGTATGCAAGGAAATAGCTCAAGGACAATTTTCAGCCAATCTGATTCAAGTCCAGTCAGTAAATCTCAGGTAAAAACACTCCATGCTGTAGAGCAGAGAATTTAAGGTCCCTGTCCTCCAAGACACTCTAGAGGCATCACCTCTTCATCCTGGGAGAATTAATGTTATCATTTTTTTTCATTTACTCACTTAGCAAACATGAATTCTGTCTTTGAGAAATTCTACTGCAGAAAGAAAGACAGCTTGGTGAAAAACCTTCGATGACATAGTGAGATAGCAGTGACAGAGAGGTCTATACAAAATGCTATGAGAACACAGGTTTATTATTCTTCTCATCCTTGGTTATGGTCAAGGTTACATATCAAACTAAGAGTCTTTCTGAAATTACTTTCTCAAACAGATGTGTATAGCACCATTAGGTAAACTTGGCATATCCATACAATGAGATACGTGCATCAGACCACACAGTATGAGGCTCATATCAATACTGAAAAGCAGATTCTCACTGATGGCCCCAAAGTGAACATCCACAGAAGGCTATCAGAAGGAGAGTTGACAGAAACTTGGGAACCAGATGAAAATTGAATGTATACCTGGCTTTCACTTAGCTGTGAATCTTGCTCTTCCTGGGTCTTTCTGTCTCTCACGACTGCTGTAAAGAAGTTACTAGCACAGTCTGATAAGTAGCTTGCATCTACATATGCCGTGGAACCATGGCCACCTTGTTCTGCTAGCTTTGAGGTGGATTTTACACATATCATTTCATCAACAAAACAACCTAACAAGTATAATTATTCATATTTTACAGATAGAAAGACTGAGGGTAAGAGGAGTCATATATCTACCCTGTTTCCCTGAAAGTAAGACATCCCCGAAAATAAGACCTACTTCCAATTTGGCCTCTCACTGTAATATAAGGCATTCCCCTGAAAATAAGACCTCCCCAATAATAAGGCTTCCCCAGAAACGTAAGGCCTCCCTGGAATATAAGGCCCCTGAAGCTACCATCAGGCGTCTGAATCCTGATTTAAAGAGCCCTCGCACTGCCTGAACAGCTCCAGTGGTGCTGCGGCAATCAGTGAGCTGTTTTGTGATGACAACTACTACTGTACCGTAAACAGGTAATAAATTCCCTTTTTTTGTTGTTCAACAATAAATGTGTACCGTATTCTTCTTCATGGAAAAATAAGACAACCCCTGAAAATAAGACCTAGCGCATCTTTGGGAGCAAAAGTTAATACAGTATAAGACACTGTCTTATTTTCGGGGAAACAGGGTACTGAGTGATTTAGCTGACACTCCTCCCATTTTTATTCTCTTCCTAGTTAGTCCTCTTAATTATTAAATAAGTAATTACAATTTCATTGGGCTCTTTCTTTAAGTTGATTTAAGGAAGTCGTAATCTAAAATAAAAATGTGTACACGAATCTATATCAATTAATTCCCAGAATTATAAAATTATCTTTTCTTCATTCAGCCCTAATTCACTAACAAATTGTTCAATCCTTCATGAGTTTATTTCTTGACAGTAGATGGCGCTGGTGATTGTCAAATGAGACAAAGATGTCACTCTATAACCCACGCCTCCCACTGCTTTCCTTAGCCATTAAAAAAGAAAAACCGGGTGAAAAAAAGTGAAGACTTTTATTTCAATGAAAGATTGAAATTAATAATTTGGACTTGCTATGCAATTGAGCTGTACATGTATATGATCCATGTGTGTTTAATTTAGAACTCTAGGGAAATCTCCTGGGCTATTTGAAAATTTTTATTAAAACAAAATATAATAAAATGTAATTATCCAGACATATAATAAATTTAGAATCCTTTAGACAGTTTTTATTTTCTGTGCCATAATTTTAGGAGGAGATAAATATTAAAACAACTGTGATTTAGTTATATGTTATATAATCTTTCAGAGTTCTGAAGATAGTTTAGAGGAATGGGCTGAAACACAAAACAAATTAATACTATGACCTTTGACATTGTGTGTTCACCATCCAAAGTCATATCTCCTCGGTCAAGTTACTTAAACATAAGGACATAAGTTTCATCGTCTGTGAAACTGACATATTTCTTGCCTAGTCCCCAGGACCATTGCATGGATCAAATACAGTAATGTAATGTAAACACCTAGGGAATTATAATGTCCTATATCCCAATAAGCTTTTATATATCTTTTTCAAACATTCCACCCATGGGTATAACATGATACAATGAAAACAGAAATTCAGGATAAAAGACTTGAGTGTCCAGTTTCCTCATTTGTCCACAACACAATTTAATAATAACTCCTGGTGTACTAGGTTCATATAAGAGAAGGAACTACAGTGTTTCAACCATAAAAGGCATAATTGGCTTATTATTCAGCTACCCACAGAGTTCAATAGAAGAACACTTGAATACAAAACATATAAGTTGGTGGAGGTAGCCTGTACATACCTCCCCTAACTGCACTCAGCTCCACAGTAGCATGAGTGCTCACATGTGGAGGCAGTGGGCGTGTGTGTCTGTGGACACAGAGTAGGAAGTGCGCCTGAGTAGACAGAGGTGGCCACACCCTAAAGACGGCACTTGGAATCCCTCTCTTGGCTTTCACAAGAGGCATAGACATTCCCTCTACTCTTTCCTTTTTTTTTTTCTTTTTCTTTTTTACAGCTTTATTGAAATACTAAGTGGCTCAGTGCATGAAATTCATGCATGGGATTGGGGAAGGGGGGGAGGAGAAGGTGTATGTTCCTGCACCCTCTCCAATCTGGGACCCCTTGGAGGATGTCCTACTGCTGATTTACAGGGACTGGGCCTAAATAAGCAGTCAGACATCCCTCTCACAATCCAGGACTGCTGGCTGTAGCTGCTCACCTGCCTGCCTGCTTGTTTGATTGCTGGCCTGCTCACCCCCAACTACCCCTCTGTGCCAGCCTGTTCACCCCCAACTCCTCCCTACTGGACTGCTCATTCCAAACTGCCCCCCACCTCCACTGTCCTGATCACCTCCAACTGACCCCCACTACGGCCTGCTCACCCCCAACTGGCCTCCCTGCTAGTCTGCTTACCCCTAATGGTCTCTGCCATCCCATCCTGTCCTCATCACTGCCCAGCGACCCAAGCTCCCAGCCCCTCCTTTTTTTTCAGCACCTCCTTGAGTGGATGCCAGGGCCGGCTGGAAGCAAGTAGCTAGGATTTATTTATCTTCTATAATTGAAACTTTGTAGCCTTGAGCAGAGGCCAGGGCCAGCCAGGGCAGGTGGGAAGCTTGGCTTCCTCCATTGCTGGGGCAACTCAAGCCCCATGCTTGCTCCAGCTCTGTGGCCAGCTGCTATCTTGGTTGGATTAATTTGCATACTCATTCCTGATTGGCTGGTGAGCATAGCTGCATGTTTCTCTTTTATTAGTGTAGATGTCTGACATAAAAAACCAGACACTTATTGAAAGAAGCAATTCAAATGGCTATTAGGTACTCAGAATCTCTAATGATCAGGGAAGTGCAAATAAAAACCAGGAGATATCTCCTTACATCTATCTGGGTGACTGTTATAAAAAAGACCAGCGATGACTAATGTGAGCGAGGATGTGGAGAAAAGGGAGCCCTTTTTGCATTGCTGGTGGGGATGGAAATTCATGCACCATTATGGAACACAGTATGGAGGCTCCTCAAAAAATAAAAAATAGGACTACCAGATGACTTTTGGTTCTTTTTTTTTATTTTTAAAAAATATATTTTATTGA
>JAAGEH010000041.1:52301655-52359399 GCA_011751065.1 Lasiurus cinereus
ACCCAGCATCCCCCGCCCCCGCCCCCCAGGAGCGCATCCTCGGGGCTGGCGCTGGGACCTGCAGGGCCCGGGGCTGCGACCCTCAGCAGGTGCGTGGGGCTTCCGCCCGCCGGGCACCGGGCACAGAGCCCGCCTCCTGGGCCGGTGGCCTCAGCAGGGAAGAGCGTTGGCCGTCCGGGTCGGGTCGCCAGGACAACGACCCTCTCTCTGTGCGCGCGGAGGCGGAGGCGGATGCGGGACTAGGACTCGGCGGGGCGCGGCGGCTACGGAGGCTCGGTCGCTGCGGTCCCGCGGCCCGTCGGGCGGGGGAGAAACCCGGAGCCCCACGACGTGCGGAGAAGCGTGGGCTGGTCCTGGTTTGCGGACCGAGTGGCAGCGCGTCTGGGCCACGGGCCGCTGTCGCCGCCAAGAGCGGGCACGTGGCTGCCAGCCTCCTTGCCCCGCATCCGTGGGTCGGCGGTTGCTCCGCGCACCAGCCCCGGCCGAGCGCTGGGCTCCGGCCCTAATAGCCCGAGAGCCAGGCGGCTTCCGCTCCCGCCTGGTCCACGCCCTTCCCGATGTCCCCTGTGTCCCCTGCACCCCCTGCGCCCCACCCCCTCACCTCCAACCCCACTCCCACTCTCAGCTGGTATTAACCCCTCCATCACCCTCAGTCCCGGGAACCCTACCGCCCACCCCCACCCGGGACCCTCAGTCTCCGGCGGAAGGAGGTGGAGGCTGGCCTGATGAGGAGCGTCCCGGAGACTTGGTGACTCGTGCGGAAAATGTCCCTTTAAGCGCCTTACAGGTGTCCTGATGCTGCCCAGAGGGCAGGGACTGCGGGGACTGGCGACCAGCACACCCTTTAGCCTTGTTTACCTGGCTCAGTGGTTGCCCGTCCTCGCAGGTGTTCGCTTTTTGTTTCTTTATTTTACAGAGAGGAAGGGAGAGGGATAGAGAGCTAGAATCATGGATGAGAGAGAGACATCCATCAGCTGCCTCCTGCACACCTCACACTGGAGATGTGTCCGCAACCAAGGTACATGCCCCCGACCGACCGGAATGGAACCTGGGACCTTTCAGTCCACAGGCCGTCGCTCTATCCATTGAGCCAAACCGGTTTGGGCGCTTTTTGTTTCTTGATCCCAGATGATTCTGATGGAAACCACTGACCGCTAGAGAATGAGGAGCTCTGAGTTTCTAAGCTCACCTGCTCTGTGTGAACTGAGAATTCTGTGATTCTACCTTACTCTGAGTTTGGGTGGACACTAGATGATGGACGGCCACGTTCACTCTTCATCTTTTCATTTTTTTAAATAAAAAGTTTTATTCATTGATTTGAGAGAGAGAGAGAGAGAGGTGGAGAAAGAGAGAGAAACAGAGAGAGAGGGTTGGACTTGGTGTTCCACTCTTTTATGCATTCTTTGGCTGTTTTCTGGTATGTACCCTGACCGGAGATGGAATCCCACAACCTTGGCGATAGGGATGATCCAACCCATGGAGCTCCTCGACTGGGGCTCGCTTTTCATCTTTTCAGAGAACACATACTGGTGCTAACACGGTCCAGAGTATCTTAGGGAGATTTGTGTTCACAGGCTACCTAGCTGGCCAGAGCTGAGTGAGCATGAGCCATTTGCAGAACTTACTGCTCGACTCCCTCCTGAGCACGAAGCATGTGGACAGCGCCGCCCTCATCCAGCTCCAGGAGCGGAGCCTGTGCATCGCATCACCGGGGTTTAGTGTAAGAAAAATCAGTTTGGGGATAGAGTTAACACACACATACACACACACACACACACACACTTGGGCGTAAGAGTTTTAAACTTTTCCTGGGAAGAGCCGTAGTAGTAAACATTTTAGGTTCCCAAGTCTTATGATTTGTGTCACAACTACCCACTTAACGCTGCAGTTGTCATGGGAAGCAGCCATAGACAATCTGTGAAAGAATGTGTGTGACTCTATTCCCATAAAACTTTATTTATGGACACTGACATTTTATCTTCATGTAATTTTTACCCATCACAAAATAGTATTCTTTTGAATCCCCTCCCCACCTCCTACTCACACAATTTGAAAACATAAAAAGCCATTCTTAGCTTGCAGGAATACAAGAACAGGTAGTGGGCCAGCCTGCCATAGCGTGCTGACTCCCGTGTTGAAAAAGTTCCCTAACCTCTGCAGATGATGCCCAGTGATATCCGAACCCTTGTGAATGGCTTTGCCAAGAACCCGCTGCAAGCCAGAAGGGAAGGACTGTATTTCATGGAAAAGGACTACAGATGTGTCCGGGCAGATGAGTATTCTCTTTATGCTAAGAATGTGAGTGTTGAGGGTTTGAAAACAGCCGAGTAAAAACCTTAAGAAAAGATTTGGACCTTAGATTTCTGTATTTCCTCTGATCCTGTCTGTTCAATAGTCTTAGCCCATTATTACAATGGCAGTGTTTGCAGTGTTTAAGACAGCAGTCTCGTGCCCTGAGAGCTAATGCAAAAGAAAGTACTAAGAGAGCCCAGCTTTTCAATTTAATGTCATTTATTATGCAAATATGTATATAATCTAAATTTTCTTAATACTTACAGCAGAGAAGTTCAAATTCTTTGCTGCATAAAAGAATATGTCCTAAAACAATATAAAGAATATGGAGTAGTATTTGAGTGTGTAACTTTATAAATGAACATATTAAGTGCACACATACTCTAAACAAAGTATTGAAAAAAAAATAAAAACACTGCAAACACACTGTATTGCCACTGGTCAAAATACACATTATAAGCATTCAAAGAATCATGAAATGAATTTAGATATAAACCACAGTAGTACTTTTCTTTCAAAAAGTCACAAATAACTGTTGTAATAAAAAAGAATGCAGTGGAGGCAATTACATTTGTCCTAACATTCATCCCCTTGGTATTTTGAATCATACTAAAAAGTCATGTAGCATTCCTTAATGGATTCTCTAAAATAAGGATTCTGATGTAAAGTCATATTTGAAAGTACTAAGAGAGCCCAGTTTTGAGAAACGTTTGTTCCCGAATCTATCAACTAAACCTTGTCTGACTTGTCTCTCTTCACTACAGTCCATTCTTTGTGATGTACAACCTCCTTTTTTTAAAAAAAGTGACATAACCCTGTGCTTAAAACCTCTCTTGACTTTCTGTTGCCTACAAAGTTGAGCTTAATAAATGGTATAAATTGTGTTTGTGATTAGATTTTAATGTAAATTGAAATTTCTAAACGTTTTTGGAGTTGCTTGAACTAAGAAGATGTAATCACATTAACTGGGAGCCCTATATTATGGATTAGACATGCTTCATCCACATTATAAGCTAAGTAGCGTCATTTTACAGATGAGGAAGCTGAGGCTAAGCAAGGTTAGATAACTCTTTCATAGTCATGCAGCAAAAAAAATGGACGTGCTGGGATTCAGGCCAGACCTGTCTAGTTCCAAAACGTCACCTTTCTCTTTGGGATAGGGATCTATTTCAATCAATTAGGGAACTTTTTCAACACACCCATGCTGTTATTGTAACCGTATTAGACTCTCTGAGTAAATTAGTGGAGCAGAATAGAGAATCCTGAACCAAATGGATGAATAATAGATGGAAGTCAGGAAATGATGGAAAATACAGCTAGAATATAACTGCCAGTCCTGTGATTAGAACCAAAAGAAGGGCATTCAATTTCCTTCTTACCCAGGAAAACAGTGGTGTGGTTGTCGTGAAGACCAATCTGTATCTTCTGGTGGCGACGTACACGGATGGCATGTATCCCAGTGTCTGTGTGGAAGCCACAGAGAAGCTGGGTAAGTGTGTCTCCCAGTGCCTGTCTTTGCTCCCTATGGTAGTCGAGTCTTCTGACTGCAAGTAACAGAGGCCAGGTCAGCTGGGACAGAAAGTAGGAATGGATTGGAAGGAGACTGAGGATACTTATAGAATCACCGGAAAGGTGGGTCCAGCTGAGGCACAGGAAAATGGATTCCAGGGATGGGAATGCTCCTAGAACTTTCCTCTGGTCTCTCCTGAGAGGGTCAGGTTTATTCTGTCCCTCCTTCCCTGGCTTGATCTGTCTCCTTTCCTGGATTGTATCATGGTCAAGCCTCACTTTCTTAATTTCTTTTAAGACCCTGATTTGGCCTTGACCGGTTTGGCCTGCAGACTGAAAAGTCCCAGGTTCAATTCCAGTCAAGGGCATGTACCTTGGTTGTGGGCAAATCCCCAGTAGGAGATGTGCAGGAGGCAGCTGATTGATGTTTCTCTCTCATTGATGTTTCTAACTCTCTATCCCTCTCTCTTCTTCTCTGTAAAAAAATCAATAAAATATATATTTTTTAAAAAGACCCTGGTTTACCATTATATCATTCAGCTGGGTGGGGGAGGAGGAGAGAGGCACGGGTTAAAAAAAAACAAGAGATATAGTGCTGGGGACCCCACTCTATAAAGGGAACTTTTACCGAAAAAAAGAAATTACTGGCAGGCAGCTTGTTGGTATCTACTGCAATCTCCTTCCATGTCTATACATTTTTAAATACAGATCTAATGGGAAATTGTATCTAGGAGAGTTGAGCTTAATAAATTATATAAATTGTGTTTAGATTTAAATGTAAATTGAAATTTCTAGCAATCTTTGGAGTCGCTTGAACATTCTTTTGAAATAGTGGAAGCCTCTACTCCTACTAGGAAGGAAAGCAGCACTCCCTTCATTCTTTGGACAAATACTGAGTGGTCTGCTATGTGCGCCGCGCTATCCTAATAAACTAGGAAAGCACAGTTGGTCACGATATAGTCTCTGCCTTCCGTGTCTCTGCCCTTTCTTCCTGAAATGTCCTTCTTTTCTGTTCCTGCCCCTTCACATTGAGTTGGCAAATTCCTAAAAATCATTGAAAACCCATGTAAGATCTTAGGCATCTCTTCCACGTGCCATGTAGTTTAGGCAGACCTGTATTATTACTGCCATTGTTTCTCTGTTTAACCTGGACTGTGAGCCCCTAAAAGCAAGAATCTATAATAATAATAATAAAAGCATAATATGATCATTAGACTGGACAACCTTAGAGATGAAGCCAGGGCTGCAAGGAGCCCAGCTTCTGGGTGTCAGAGGGAAGCTAGTGCTGGCAGCCGGGGGAAGGAAGGCCGACTCTGGCATGAATGACATGCATCAGGCCTCTAGTTGTATCATAATCATTCTCCTTTCTCCAGTACCTGAGATGGTGTCAAATATTGACTAGTCGATTAATACATGTTTGATGAACAAGTAAATGAATGACCCCCATCTAACAGAATCAGGGAAGGCTCCAAAGAGAGGAATCTTAAAGGACTAATTGAGGAGTTAGGTGACATCACAGAAAATGCATATTCCCCCTTTTTTTAGGTTTTCACATTTTTGTGAAATGCAAAAAATGGCACCGAGAAGTCATCACAAATAATATATGGAACAAATCTGAAAGACCTCTGAGGCTTTGAAGGCCTATGACAATAATGTTGCATCACTAACAAAGCATATCACTGAAGTGAACATGCTTCAAGGATAGGGCATTAAAACCCCTGGAAGAATCAAACTGTAATCAACTGACACAATTTAAACAATTGGCCTCAATTCTCAAGAAAGTATATATTGCAGGATGAAGTTCTTTTCTAAAATTTTTATTAGAAACTACAGGCCCAGTGCACAAAATTTGTTCAAGGCCTAGGCTCTCGCAGCTGCAGTGGCTTGCCTCGGCCCTTGCAGCCCAGCTTCATCCAAAAGGTCATCTGGAAGGATGTCCGGAAGTTCATTCAGCTGTCTGATTTAATTAGCATATTACACTTATATTATTATAGACTAGAGGCCCAGTGCATGAAAATTTATGCACTGGAGGGGGTGAGGGGTGGCCCTCAGCCTGGCCTGCCCCCTCTCACAGTCCTGGAGCCCTCAGGGGTGGGAGGAGACCCAGTGATTAGGAGAAGGAGAGACCCCATCATACCTCTGCTGCTGCCACTGCTGACAGTGAAAGCCTTGGCTGGCTTTGGTTACCTGGGCCTTGTGCAGTTCAAGGTGATTGTGCAGCTGCCATTCAAGGCTTGCCTGTGTTTCGAGCCTGCCCTAGGTGGCTGGGCAGCCAACATCCGAGGCTTGCCTGCACCTCAGGCTGGCTTCCCTGTGCCTTAGGCCAGCCCTAGGGCAGCTGGGGGGCTTAGGAGACTTGGTACCACCATCTGTAGCTATGGATGCCGCCATTTTTGTGATGGTTTGATGGTTAATTTGCATATTACCTCTTTATTAGCTAAGATTATATATTCTTGCTTAGAGTCTTTCTCTCTCCTTCCCTCCCCACCCCCCCTCTCTCTCTCACACACACACACATGCAGACACACCCCTCCAAAGAATGTGTACTAGTTAGAAGGAAGCAGCTGACATCCTGCCACTAAGACCCACTGCTCTCAGAAGGGATGGGCTCTCTTTCAAAGAGGTTGGATGCTTGTGCAGGATGGATAAAGCTGATACCCACTCAAGAGCCAGTTACATGCCTCATTACTTCTATTTCCTTCACTTGTTTTTTAAATTATATTTTCTCCATAAAAAATTATACATGATTTTCATAGAAAATTTGGGGAGTAAAGAATTATGACTATTGAAAAAATTTTTATTGTTGAAGATTCTAGGAATATAATTGATGTTTTTATATCTCTAGCTCTCCAGCTAGACAGTGGAACTCCTGGAGGGACTGGGTCCTATCAGTCATCCTTGTATCTCTGGTACCTAGCACAGTGCCTCACCAATGTTTATGGCATAAACGAATGAATGAATGACTCATATTGTGGTGATAATTTGCTGCTGATAGTTACTCACCAATGTTTATGGCATAGATGAATTAATTAATTAATGAGTCATATTGTGGTGATAATTTGCTCCTCACAGATAATAACCGTGTTCTGCTTCTTTCAGGGGAATATCTAAGAAGAAAAGGAAATTAAGTTGTCAGAAGACTGTGAAAGAGAGCTTTTGTTATTTTAGAAGAAAACTATAGGCCCTGAAGAAAAACGCCTTCTTTTTTGGTTGAAAAATATTAGGCAGAAGATACCAGAAAGGAAGAATGATTAATGGAGCGATGTTTCTTATTTCAAAACTTTTTAAATTGGAATTATTTGATCAACTTGAGTTTTTTAAATGTTTAGTCATTGGCATGAGTGTAAGAACACTGACAGTTTCACAGAGAATATTTGTTGGGAGCAATTATATTATTGTCTCTTTATTATTAATTGTGGTAAAGTAGACATAATATAAACTTTATCACCTTAACCACTTTAATTATCCAGTTTGGTGAAATTAATTTAAGTACATTTACATTGTTGTGCAAACATCACCAACCATTCATTCCAGAACTCTTTTCATCTTGCAAAACTGAAATTCTATGCCCAGCAAACACTAGCTCTCCCTTCCTTTCTCCTGGCAATTTTCAGGCCCTGGCAATCATTTTCCTACATTCTGCCTCTGGATTTGACTACTCTAGGTACCTCTTAGAAATGGAACCATATAGTATTTGTCCTTTTGCTTCTGATTATTCACATAGTATGCATTCATGGTTTTCCATGAATGTATTTATGGTTTAGCCATGGTGTACTATGTGTTCATGGTTTATCCATGTTGTATTGTATGCATGGTATGCTCATGCTGTACTATGTGTCAAAATTTTCTTTTTTAAGGCTGTATAATGTTCCATTGTACATATATGCCACATTTTGGTTATCCATTCATCTGTCCATGGACACTTGGATTGTTTCCACCGAAAGACTAGTGTGGATAGGCTGCTATGAATATGGGTATACAAATATCTGTTTGGGTCTCTTCTCTTAATGGTTTTGAGTATATGCCAGAAGTGGAATAGCTAGATCATATGGTCCCTTCCTTCCTTCCTTGGTCCCTCCCTTCCTTCCTTATTCCCTCCCTCCCTCCCTCCCTCCCTCCCTCCCTTCTCCCTCCTCCCCTCCTTCCCTCTCTCCTCTCCCCCCCCCGCCCGCCACTCTCTCTCTTTGGAACTGCCATAGCTTTCCATAGCAGTTGTACCATTTTTACATTCCCACCAGCAGGGCAGAAAGATTCCAGTTTCTCCATATTCTTGCTAACACTTTATGGTTTTTGATAACTGCCATCTGAACGGATATGATGAAGTGGTATCTCATTGTGGTTTTGATTTGCATTTCTCTAATGATTAGTGATGTTGAGCATCTTTTCATGTATGTATTGGCCATTTGAGTTTCTTCTTTAGAGAAATGTCTATTCAAATCCTTTGCCCATTTTTAAATTGAATGTTTATGGGGTTGTTGTTGAGTTGAAGGAGTTCTTTCAATATTCTGGCTATTAAACCCTTAGAAAATATATTATTTGCAAATATTTTCTCCCATTCTATAGGTTTCTTTCTTACTGTCTTGACAGTGTCCCTTAATGTGCAAAGTTTTATTTTTTATATACTCCAATTTACCAATTTTTTCTTTTCTTGCCTGTGCTTTTGGCATATATGCAAGAAATCATTGCCAAATTTATTCTTGTGAAGCTTTTACTGTTTTCTTTGAAGAGTTTTATAATTTTAGTTCTTACATTTAGGTCTTTGACCCATCTTGAGTTAATTTTTGAGCATTGTATAAGGTAAGGTTTCACCTTCATTTTTTTTTTCATGTCAGAGTTTTACAGAAAGTTCCCTTAAAGTTAACAAAAAGTGCTCCCTCTGTGCATTTCTGCCCAACCTCCCACACTTTATCATTTTATCCCATCATCTACCGCAATATTTATCACAAAGTGGCCATTCAATTATTATCTGTGAATAAAATAGATGAACATTTAAAGAGGGAAGGAAGGAAAAGGAAGGAACAGACTGGAAACAGTGTAAGTGTTCTAGCCCATGCTACTAGTAATTGTCTAGATCCCTGAACAGGTCTGGCCTGAGAGCCCCATACCCAGGTAGCAACACATCTTCATAGTCCCAACTCCATTCTCAGTAGCCTGAACATTACAGAGCCCCTTCAGATTTGAGAATCATTCCTGGGATCCCAAAGTAAATCATTCTTGAGTCACCAAGAAAGAGCTGAATGGGACAAGGGCTGTTTTTCTGCCCCCCTGGCCTACATACAAAGGAAGGGGGAATTCAAGCAGGGATGCAGCTACCCCCACATCTCCCATGCATTTCCCCTTGTTAAAATGTTGGCACTTTCCTCCCTGACCTCTCTCAATGGCCCAGACTCTGCAATATCCCATTTAAATGTGTGACCATTCATTTGATTAACAGTCCTTCTTCAAAACATGAAGAATTGTGTTTTGTTTGAATTGTGCCTTATGTGATAAACACGGGGGACACTGAGATGACCAGGATACTCTAGGGATTCAGTCTTGTGCATAAGAAAGGCACATATCATCTTTTTAAAGGTGACACTGAGCTCCCTAAAAGAGTCATCTCAGCTCCTTCACATGACCTTTCATGGGGTTGGGGAGGAATAAGAGTTGACTGGCCCCTTCTGCTGCAGTAGGGCTCCCAGAGAGAAGCTCAGCATGACTTTAAGAAGACAGGGAACACTGGCAGGTTTGGCTCAGCGGATAGAGTGTCAGCCTGCGGACGGAAGGGTCGCCGATTCAGGTTCAGTTCCTGTCAAGGGCATGTACCTTGGTTGCAGGCTCAATCTCTGGTCCTGGTTGGGGTGCTTGCAGGAGGCAACCAATCAATGTGTGTCTCTCACATCGATGTTTCTCTCGCCGTGTCTCTTCTCCTTGCTTCCACTCTCTCTGAAAATCAATGAAAAAATATCCTCAGGTGAGGATTAACAACAACAGGATAGAAGAAGAAGCCAGGGAGATTGGTGGGCACATGGAACTGTGACCACTTGGTGGTGGGGAGAGAGTCAGATGCAACATTTTTCTCTTTTAATGATAAAGAGAAAAGTTAAGAATGAAAAGTAGTGTCTGGGCTGGGTTGCCTGCAGGAGAGGGATGGGTGAAGACAGGAGACAGAAGGGGAATGGGAGGTCTGGGAGAATTAATTTGAACATAATATCAGGGGAATGCTCACCATAGTCTATTATAGATTCTAGAGAACTTCTAGGAAAAGACACAAATTGGTATAGCTGTGTTAAAAGATGACTAATTACAGTCATTTCTGGGAATGGCTGCTTAGCATTTCTAGCTAATCACTGTGCAGGCTGCAAGTATTTGCCATGTCTGAATATCTGTCAGAGCATCTTTTGTTGTAATTGTTATTTGATTGCAACACCTGCTCGTGAAAATTCCCTCTATCCTCCTGCAGCCAAGCTGTCTCCTCCGGACTAAAACAAATTGGCCCAGAGGAATGTTTTTTAAGAATAAAGGGGGAGGGGAAATAAATGCCTATTGATATACTATATGATTCTTCTTTGTTATTTTTGGTGAAGGTTGGTAGAGGAGGGCCAACAAAGCATGAAGAACTGTGTTTTGTTTTCTTTTTGCAGCTTCTGACCCTCATTTCCTACACACACACACACACACACACACACACACACACACACACACAGCATTCTTTAAACATGGGGGCCATGACGGTTTCAGAAACTGTGGCATCCAATCTGCAAATCCTCTCTATCCTGGTGCTTTGTAGATGAACAGAGGTTGTTCTTCCCATTTTACAAAAACAGGACACAAAGGACTAAGTGTCCATTGCTAATGGTGCCGGGTCACTCAGGAAATCTGTGTCCTACCAAGCCTTGTGGGGTTTGGATTCGAACAAAAGAAGATGAGGTTAAATTCAAGCAAAAACTTCCTGACATTTAGCTTAGAAATACGGGTGTTGTTCCCTGCATTTGATCTAGTTTTGCAAAGTAACTTTCCAAAACACACTGTGTGGGTGTGGGTCCACGTGTGACCCCTTGAGGAAGGTGGAAAGAAGCAGTCCAAATGGCCCCCACTCTCAGCTCCAACACCTGCCTCCACACCTCTGCATGGAGGTGATCACCTGGGCCGCTGACCAGGGCTTCCTGGACAAGGTCGGAATGCAGACAGGGAACTGCACACACAGAGAAGGAAAACAGATCAGAATCTCTTAGTTCCTCTATGAATTTATCAGCTTCTACAGCCCACATTCGGCATTGACACTGGGCGCTCAACCTCTGCCCAGGCCTGTTGTTCAAATGAAAACACTACAGAACACAAGAGGCACGTCAAGCCCTCCCAGCAGCAGGCTGAGATAAAATCTAGACATTGGAGTCAGAGTGGAAACAAGCTCTGCTTGTTTTTAAAATATTACTTAACTACTGTTAAAAACATTCAGGGACTCGGGAACCAGAAAATAAAATATAGAAGCAAGATTTCTAAAAAATCAAGCATGCTCTCCTTAAAACTATTTCTATGTAAACATCTAAATTGGCCCTTTGTATTCTCCCCTCCCTATTTGCTTCCCCCCTGCCCCCCCAATAACTGGGTTATTAAGTAAGAATAAAATGATGAAAGCTTAAAAGCCATCTAGGGCAATTTGCATCTGGTATTTGAATCCCTTCTTTGTGCCCCAACATCTTGTCATCCTGCTTCTGTCTCAAACTTTAAGTGGCAGCAAACCCATGGCCTGTTGGGGCAACCCATCTGTCTTTGAAGCATGCTAACAGGCTGAACACTCTGCCACTATATCACACTGTAGCCCTGGCGTTATCTCTTGGAGACACACAAATCCCATCTCTCTTCCATGTGCAAGCCTTTCCCTCACCACTGTGAAACCTCAGTCATGTGCCTTTAAGACTGTCTATGTCCCCAAATCTATGAACAGTCTTGATTCATGGTGTCAGGCTCCCTCACCATGCTGTTGTCCTGATCCCAATACACAAATGCTCCTCTTAGCAGGGCACTGGCAACTGAACCCATACCATAACTTGAGGGTTAACTAGGCTTAGCAGATAGCTGTCAACTTTTGAATATTCTCTCTTAGGATCCTGCTTGTCCCTGAGGAAGAAGCCAGAACCTACTTTCCAAGCTTCCCTGGCAGCTAAGTTTTGACCACGTGACCCAGGTTCCTCTGATTACATACAATCAGGTGAGACTGTGGCTTGGAAGGATGAATATGAAGACCAGTGCTGAAGCCATTCTGGTAAGGGTGGATATGGTGACATCCAGTATATCACAGACGGGGTGGTAAGGCCCTTTGGGTAGAGACGTAAGCCCAGAATTTGAGGGGAAGCTACTGTGGTAGGCAGAACAGTGGCCTTCCAAAAGTGTCCATGTCCCAATCTTTAGAAACAGAACAGGAATATATGACCTCATGTGGCAGACATGGGGAGATCATCCTGGATTATCTGGGCACCTGATGTAATAGGTTGAATCCCTTGTGAGAAGGAGGAAGAAGGATCAGAGTCAAAGAAGGCAACGAAAGCTGGAGGAGGAAAGGAGATATGAAAAAGAAAGCAGAAGTCAGTGAGTTTTGAAGGTGTCACTGTTGGCTTTCAAGATAGAGAAAGGGGCCACGAGAAGCATGGAACAGAGTGCAGAATCTCAGAGCGAAGGCGGGGGAGGGTGGGTGGGTGGGAGGTACTCAACCAAAGACTTTGAATGCATGACCCATGGACACAGAAAATAGGGTGCTGGAGGCCTGGGGCGGGGAGGAGAGAAAGGGGTGAACTGGAGGGGGTAAAAAAAGAAAGGGGCCATGAGCCAAGGAATGCAGGCAGCCCAGAGAGGCTAAAAAAGGCAAAGAACACAACACTCCCAAGAGCTCCTAGAAAGGAGCACAGCCCTGCTGACACCTAGATTTTAGCCCAGTGAGACCCATTTTGGACTTCTGACTTTCAGAACCAGACAAGAGTAGATCTGTGTGTTGCTAGGGCTTGGGGAACAGTTCAGAGAGGACTGGTAATTTTTATTTTTGTAATAGCAGCAACTGGAAACTGATACTGAGGTGCCCGAGTGTGTAAGCCCCGTGATGGTGGCAGCAGAGTCTCTGAGAAGCACAGTCTCCCTCATTCAGAAGTTCAGAGACAACATGAAACTTGGGGTGCGGGGAGGGTTGCTCAGGCCATGAGACTTCTAAGAACAAAAAACCCAAAAGGTTATGACCTTGGTCGCATCTAAAAGTAAAGACTTTCCTGTTTTAGATTATGAACTGGTTTGGATGAAAACCAGCGGATATGTGGACAATCTGATGGGCTCAATAAGCCTTTCAACCCTTGTAATTATCTCTCTGCTAAAGTAAATGTTAGCCTAACCATTGACATTTGATAAGTCACTCTGCTCCCCAAGAGAGAGAGACGTGAATCATTCTTTGAGTAGTTAATAGTCATTTCTTGTTATAGGAGACTATTTTATTTTGTTATGGTATATATGTGTACGTTCAAATAATTGTGTGTGTATGCACACTTTTCTGTTTTTCAGTATGTGCATAGGATTCAAAAATCTGAAGATGAGGCAGTGATAATGGAGAGGCCAGGAGGAGGAGCTACTGGTGAGACAAACCAAATTAAAGATGGAGTGGTTCTGGAGGGAGCACAGGCCTCTTCGGCTGTGCTTCTGCTGAGACTAATTACATGTTGCCCTACTCCAGCAAAGTGCATAGTACCACTTCTCAGGTTAATGAAAACAATCGTTCTCAAAAGATAAGGAGCTTGCCATTTCTCCATAAGAAGACAACCTGCCAAATTACGCATCAATAAAACCATAACAAGAGCCCCCCAGTCATTGTCGGCCATTAATTTCTTCCATCCTCTTTGAAAAAGCCCAGAGAAAGAGGCAAGAGACAAGCAGCTCATACACAAAGACATGGGCGGACTAGGGCCTCCTGCCAACTCTACAGGATCCAAAATAGTCCTTTGGCAACTAAGCGGGGAATGGATTCCAGGCCCAGAGGCAACTGTGCACATCAGAGGAATGGGCTCCCTCCCTGCAGCGGGGGCCCCCGCTAATCTGTGGTCTTCCCGAGCAGCCAGCTCTGCTCTCGGGGCAGCCAAGGCACGACTGACAAAAGCCAGCTGCAGAAGCAGCCCAGCCCAAGCCCATATCCGCTCGTCGCTACTGAAAACGTTTGAAAGCTCCTATAACACATTCACTCTCCTTAGCAAGAGAGACCATCGGTGTCTTCCCTTTGTTGGTTCTTCAAAGACCAATAAATAGGAGTCCCCGTTCTGGGCATGAGCCGTTAGTGGGTGAGTTGAGCGAGACTGGTTTATTTCACATTCAGCAAACATTTCTGGAGCACTCGCTATACGCAGGGCCCTGTTTCTAGGGCTTGGGGAACGGTTCAGAGAGGACTGGTAATTATTATTTTTTAACATGGCTCAGAGAGGAGCAATAAAAATAAGATCAGCTCCACTGTATTGCGCCCCTGTTGTCTGTCAGGCCCCACGGTATACATTTTACGTAATTGTTTCATTTGCTCCTCTGTCTACACTATCCTGCATGGTGAGTCTTTTCGTTCCCTCTTTACAGATTAAGAAGTGGAGGCTCAGAGAAATGAAGGGACTTGGTGAAACATACACAGGTTGTGAAGGAAATTGATTCCGTGGTGACTGAGGAGTCCCTGAGAGTTGTTGAGCAGTGGCACGACTTGATCAGAGACGAAGGACGTATATGGGACGGTGACAGAATAAGTCAAGAGGTACGTAGTTGTATCAGCCAGGAGACTAGTTAGCATTTGGTGGGAGATGTGAAGGTTGACATGCAAATCTAAACAATATGCATGTATGTTTTACAAACATAATCATCTACAATAAAATTGTCAATGCAACTCAATTAGACCAGGACGGGCTGGAGAGGTTGAAGGAAACTTTAGGGAGTGGAGCCCTGATAAGAAGTTTGATTTGAAGAATCACAAAAGGGAAAGCTTTCTAAGGATGAGGCAGATGGAGGTGGCCATTGGGACCAATGAACAGAGGCCCGGGTTTGCTGGGGAGATACACTGAGCACCTCCAGGTGGCTGGTGCTTTGAGCAATGTGGGGGGAAGAGAGGGTTGGACAGGTGGGCTGGAACCTGAAGGACATCAGCTGTCAGACTGGGGATCTAAACTCTGCTCCCATGGCAATGAAAAGGGTCAGAGATTCCTGAACAGAGACAGCGCATGGAGAGAGCGGTGTGTTCGGAAAACCCAAGCCCTGAGCCTGGTGGTGGTGCGGGGAATCAGTCAGAGGCAGGGAGAAACTGGAGACAGATGACCGATGAGGAGGCTGTTGCAATAATCCAGGCTTGATCTGGTGAAGACTTGAACTGGAATAGGGGTGGGGGAGGCCAAGAAAACAAAGGACATGAAGGAAATTAGGAAGGATTATCCCATTGGATTAGGCTGATTGGAGAGGAGGGTTCTGGGAGATGGATGAGATTCAAACAAGGTGATTTGTTGGAAGTACTTCTAAAATGTCACCCTTTGACTTTTCCACAGATATTTATGACTCATTTACAACCTGGAGACTCACATCCACTTTATCCATCATGTGAGAATTCTGTCCCTATGTGTCTTCACAGATAGATTGGCCTGACCTTGTAAAGAGGTCTTTATATCATGATAACATGTAATTAATTTTTGTTTTTAAACCAAGGCTTACAGAATCCCAGAACTCCCCAATTCAGCCTTGCCCAAGAATTCCTAGAGAAGCTCAGAACTGGGAGCTAAGCATTAACTCAGTTTGTCTGACCAGAAGACGGATTGCACTGCCCTGCGGGTGAACTCCGGCCATGTGACGGCTCAAAGCCTTGTTCAGGAATCACTGCAGGGCTGTCCACATTGTCCTTGTATCATGGAGGAGGGTCATGTCTGCCAGAAATGAAGGCCATAGGGTCAGTAAAGAAAGGGTTACTCTGTGCATAATTTGGTGGTAAACAGAGCCCTCGCTAGAATTCTCTTTTGAAGTTCAATCCAGGTGTTTAGATGTGGGCATGAAATAGACCATACCGTGTATATACATGGGAGGCTGTTTTGGAAAATAGACAAAATAAGTGATAACGAAAAAGAATCATAGTTTGATTCCATCTGAGCAAAGAAAAGGAAATTCTGTTGCCTTTGATGAGAGACTTTCTTCTGTGCAATGTGTCAGTACTAATGCGATGGTCACATGGTTACTGCTACTTTTGCCCATAGAATAATTTCCCCACTAGCGACTATGACTATACTTTCAAAAGCAGAAGTCCTACTTTAAGAATAGTAAGCGGCTTGAGAGCGATGAGCAGCAGTTACTATTCAGCCTGGCGAGTCTCCCATAAGCCTCCACACATATCTCCTACAATGGATGCTGGGCGCCAACTCTGTAAAACCCCTGGCAGACGCTGCTCCCAGACCCAGTTCTCAACTACCCGCCTCGGCCCATTATCTTCTCCTCTCTGCCCTGCTTCTGAGTGTTCTGGTGGTCCATTTTATTCTCACATTCCTGTCTTCCTCCCAGAGGTCTCAGTGCATAATGTTCCCTTCCAACTTTGACCTTGGTGCCTCTGGGTGACATTCGGATGCTCTCTGCTGGCCACACTTCCTAATTTCATGAGGACTTTTAGTTATTCAAGGTTAAAATAGGAATACGTTGCCCTCCTTCTGGCTTAAATGTGTGCTTCTGGCAAGGGCCTGGTGTTGAAGTCATTTGTTTGTTCATTCAACAAGTGTTTAGTGAGCACCTACTAATTATCAGGCCCTGGGCTAAACACTGAGATATCGAAGTGAAAGTCGTGTCCCTCAAAGAGCTCTCAGGCTGCAAGAGGCAGAAAATTACAGTACACAAGTGCACACCGGCCACAAGAATCCCTGGCGATTTGGATAGGAATTTGCTGCCCTCAGTCCAATCCCAAAATAAAACACTTAAAAATAAAGCCAATCCGAAGGACGAGAAGAGTAAAATCAGTCATTTTAGGGCACTGGGAGTGATTTATATTCTGATTCAAAATTTTCTTTAGGAATCAAACAATATTTCTAAATAAACACAAAAATAAACCTTGAACCATGTCCACTGTGACCAGCGACTTCACTGTCCATCTGCCATGTCCAGTGAAAATGCCTGACTCAGACCCCCAGAGCTAGAGCCAGAAATGTCATCTGTCAGCCCTCTGTGGACACCCACCTGTCTGGACTCCATTGGGAGAGACCCCAGAAAGAGCTCCAAACTAATGAGCTACAAAGGTTTTTTCTTCCACTCTCCCCCACGTCCCTCTGTCTTTGCACAATCCCTGCTTGTCTGCCTTTGATGAACCCAGGAGTGGGGGGTGTCAGGGCAGATGAAAAGGAAATCAAGTCCTGCCTTCCAGGGCTGCCCTGAAGTGAGAGTCCAGGCACAGAGAGGGTGTGGAGGGGGAAAGAGGGAGCAGAGGCCACAGACAGCCAACGTGATCATGGGGGTCAGGGGTGGGGGGCGACTGGGCCCACAGCCTCATCTCTCGCTCAGCTTAGGAGCCTGGCGAGGCATTTGGAGGGGTTAACTGAGGTGCCTTTTATGTAACCAAGGCCACTGCCTCTCGAGGAGTTCACAGCAAGATGCCTGGGTGCTGTCAGGTTCTGCTCTGTGGCGACTTCCAAATTAGGAAGCCTGGAAACCAGGAATGCAGGAGGAGAGAAAGGCGAGTCCCCAAGGGGGGGCTGGGCTCATCCAGTCCCGCAGCCAGGACAGGCAGGGCCCCAGTTCCTCTCTCTGCCCCACACTCTGATCGCCCGCTTCTCCGGGGCCAGGGAGACTCTTATCCCCTAAAACTCATTGGGTTTCCCTTCGGACCACGAGTACACGTACCTTTCTTAAAAGTATCAGGAAAGGACATTAACAGCCTCATGAATTCTAACTCCATTCGGAGTCTATGATAGGAGATGATTCTCTTTGAAGTCATCAGTGCCAATAAGCAAATTATAATTGGTTTGAATTGCATTCAGTGTCAGAGACCCAGGCTCAGGTAATATGTACAGTAGTCACCTCCTTATTCATGGGGGTTATGTTTTAAGAGCCCCAGTGGATGCCTGAAACCTTGGAGAGTCCCAAACAAACCTTATATATACTCCTTTTTCCCATGCATACATACCTATGGTGAAGTTTAATTGATCAATTATGCATCGTGAGAGGTTAACAACAATAACGAATAATAAAGTAGATCATAACCATACAGTGTAATTAAAGCTATGTGACTGTGGTCTCTCTCTCTCTCTCTCTCTCTCTCTCTCTCTCTCTCTCTCTCTCTCTCGTCAACTAGCAAGAATTTATTTTTTCCTTTTTCACAGTTTCACAGAAAGAAGGTTCATTCTTGTTGTAGATTTTAATAACTTCAGCATATGATACTTTTCTTTGTAAGAACTTTCACCTTTTCACTTAAAGGAAGCACTTTACAGCTGCTCTTTGTCATATCTGAATGGCCAGCATCACGACTCACGTGCTTTGGGCCATTATTAAGTAAAATAAGGTTCCTCGAACACAAGCACTGTGATTCCCCACAGTTGATCTGATAACCCAGATGGCTACCAAGTGACTAAGGAGCAGGTGGCTTATGAGTGTGGTGACAACTGGGCAAAGGAATGACCTAAGATCTGGGCAGGATGCAGTGAGACGGCGTGAGGCATACAATATGCTACGAAGGATGGGATTGAAAACTTATGAATTGTTTATTTCTGGAAATTTTCATGTAACATTTTCAGACCCCAGTTGACCGTAAGTAACTGAAACCACAGAAAGCGAAACTGTGAATAAGGGAGGACTACTGTACTGGCCAGGGATGATCATTTGCGGTAGAATTTAACATGGAATTTGGGTTCATGAATCACTTATTGGGTGGATCCACCAGGGTGGATCTTTTTATAACCTGTTGTCAGCAAGCTTTTTTTTTGGCATCTCTTCCACATGGAAGGCTCAGAAGCCATGTTCTTCCAGTTACCACTTGCCACTCACTACTGTGTCACTCAACACAGGACCATCAGGAGACCTACACTTGAGTTCTGGCTCTGCCTCTTCCACTCTAGAACAAGTTCTGTGCCTTGGTTTCACCTAATGGAGATAAAACATAATAACCAAAAACCCCAACAGCAAAAATAAGCACATACACCCACAGCAAGGAACTAGTTACCTATATTTTTCGGCGTATAAGACGACTTTTTAACCCAGGAAAATCTTCTCAAAAGTCGGGGTCGTCTTATATGCCAGGTGTCATCTTTATAGGGCGAGTATATCCCAAACTCTATATTTTAACTGGAAAAGTTGGGGGTTGTCTTATACGCCCAGTCATTTTATATCCCCGAAAATGAGGTATTCTAGCATAGCAATATGGGAGAATCTATATACACTTACCACAATGCTACCGGATAACCAAATTATAGTACACCATTCCCAGCCATGGCACAGCTTCCTGAGAATATTCATTTCTGATGTTTCCCACCCCAGCAGCTGCTCATTAAATTCACACAAAGCCACCTGACGTGCTTAGATGATGACTAGACTTCCTCTAATAGTTGTCGTGGCTTGGGAAGTAGATCCTGAGATGGAAGTTAGCGGGCCAAATGTTTATCTGGGAGTTTGTTTTGGGAATAAACACCTGCTGAAGGGAGAGGAAGGAAGAGGGAGTGGCCAGAAAAGAAGTTTCTCAGCAATGCTGGCTCATGATCACCTCAGTCAACCACTCGGTTCTCAAGTGGGAATGCCCCTTCAGATTATCACATGTTGTGCCAACATGGCCCAGTCTTCACAGCCCTGCACAGATCGGTTGTACTTTATTTTCATTGTATTTTACTTCCAATTGGAAAAACTGAGACACAGAGGGGTGGCAACCTGCCCAATATTGGCAGAGATAGGGCTAAAACTCAAGCCTAAACCCTGTATCCTGTGTTGTGTGATGAGTTGAGCAGGAAGTTGGGGCAAGTGAATGAAGGGAACTCTGTGTGGCACAGAGTAGTGCCCACCACAAAGTGCCTTAGTCTTTCATTTTATCCACTCATTCACTCAGGAAATATGTCACATGCTTACTTTCCTACAGGCACCGGTGGTTAAAAAATGAGTAAGATACCATCCCTGTCCTCTATGAGCTCACATTTTCCTTCCTCCATTACTGTTACAGACTTCATTTTTTTTTTTTACAAAGTTTATTCAGAGGATCTATGAGTGATCCTTATTTTTTAGACGTTGTGTGTATTCCTCTCCCAGGATCTACACGTCCACATGCAGACTCTGAGTCAGTAGGTCTATAGTGGACCTGAGGTTCCATGTCAAGAATGTGATGCAGTTGGTCCTGGATCACGTTAAGGAGCAAAGATCTGCTCTTTGGAAGAAGTTTCTACTTTGGTCTCTTTAAGTTAATCTCGACACCTACTCTCCTCCTAGCTGAAACTTTAGTCTAGTTGTAGCAGGTCAGAGAGAGTCCATCTACTGGGAGTGTGGCATCATGGCTAAGAGTTTTTTGGGTGATAAGCTGAATTAGCCTTGAGTCCTTGTACATGAAATTTGGGCAATTTACGTAAGCTGGCAAAACTTCAGGTTTTTCATCTGAGATGGGAATGATAATGCTAGCGCCCACTTTAGAGATTGTGGTGGACATTAGATGTGCAAATGGATGTAAGTGTTTAACACAGTTCCCTGCACATATTAATCACCCTGTAGATTATTAAAAACTAGAGGCCCGATGCACAAATATCGTGCAAGAGTAGACCCTCGAGGCCCTGGCTGCCTTGTGGCCCTGCAGTCCCTCTCTCTCCCCACCCCCCGCCCAACACTGGTCATTCAGAAAGGTCCACCATCTGGTCTAATTATCATATTAGCTCTTTACTATATAGGATAATAAATACTAGTCTTTTTTTGGCCGCTTATAAGATGTGGATCCTAGACGAATGGATCTATCCACAGCTGAAGAGTGATTTGGATTCATTGGAGGAGTTGGACAGCCATCTTCGAAGCCATAGGGTATTGTCATAGAGAAAAGGTGTTTGATAATCTTGAACCTGGCTCTTGCAAAGGGCCAGAATAGCTGCTGGTACCGGGATGTGTCTAGTGGATGCTCCTGAAGGAACCAATGCCATTGAAAATGACATTGTTTAATGAGTGATCTTCTGTTGTCAGTACTTCTGAGAAACTATCTACAGATGGGGCCTCCTAGAAGCCCAGCCTGGCATGAACAGGCCCACCTAAGTCCTTTCTGTAGTTTCTAGGAGGATGCTAGATGTCTCCATTCAGACTGTCAGAAGTGGCTAAGGTTTTCTGTCTGTGAAAAGTATTAGTTCTGGAAAACCACCCTTACTCTTGTAGATTCTGACTAATAATAAGAACTAAGACCATGAGCTGACCACTGAATTTGTCTCAAAATGGTGAGATTGAGAGAAGAGAGCACCATAGTGGAATCCATTCATTTCACTGGGCCTAGGTCAATGGGAAAATGAGGAAAGTTTCCCAAATTAGTGTGCAGCTGATTCCCAATGCTGTTTCCCAAATTAGTGTACAGCTGATCCTCCAATATGTTTAAATGCACTTTCTTTATTTTTTGGTTGTTCTTTTTAAAATAATTCTTTATTGTTGAAAATATTACATATGTTCCCCTACCCCCTCATTGACCTCCGCTAATCTGCGCCGGACAACTGTTATTTTCTTTGGTACAGCAGTTGCTGCTGATGCTGCTAAATTACGGTTTGTGTAAGTGCACTCCCCTGCTCCCACACATGTGTAGGTGTCAAGTCTAACATTGGTGTCTCTTCAAGCACATTGAGGCTAATCTTGGGGAGAATCCATGATGCAAGGAGCTGGTTGATGTTAATTCATAGGTTGCTTCTATTTTTGTCTCAGGAAGGAAATAAGCTGCCATGCAACACATTTTTGGGGTTTTATTTCTTGGGGAAAGTAGAAAATTGCCTGTGAGGCTAGCTCCACCCAGTAATTATTCTCAGAGTTTCAGGTATTACAATTCACTATTTCTGTGAGTTTTTATTAATGGCTTCTGTAAGCTAAAAAAAATTTTTTTTAAATATATTTTGCTTTCCCTCTGTAAGCAAGCAAACAACAGCAGGAAGGGTCAAACTAAGAAGATAATTTATTTCAGAGTCTTTAAATGGCCCATAACCTTAAGAAATAAGATTTAACACATTTAAGGACACTGGACCCACAGAAGAGAAAAAAAAAAACACAAAAAACAGAGAGGCTCTGACCTCGGGAGAGAAAGAGAGAGAAAGAGAGAGAGTTAAGGGAGGGGAGGGCATAGGTAAGGGAGGTTTTTCTTTTCTTTTCTTTTCTTTTAATATATATTTTATTGATTTTTCACAGAGAGGAAGGGAAAGGGATATAAAGCCAGGAACATCCATGAGAGAGAGACATCCATCAGCCGCCTCTTGCACACCCCCTACTGAGGATGTGCCCGCAACCAATGTACATGCCCTTGACCGGAATTGAACCTGGGACCTTTCAGTCCCCAGGCTGACGCTCTATCCACTGAGCCAAACTGGCCTCGGCAATAAGGGAGGTTTTGACAAATAAGTTCATTAAAGCATTTTGTGTTCTGGTTAGGCAATAGGAGGACATATGCTCAAGAATAAGCCGGTCTGCCACCTACTTTGGAAGAGGGGCTAAGACAGACCTTCCTGAGAAAGCGACACTGTCGCCTAGACCTGAGGATGAGAAGGAACCAGGGAGTGTTCTCTGTCTCTGGAAATGTAGTTAACGCTAACGAAAAGGGTGGAATAGATAATTTACTGCTTCCCTAGCCAAGGCAATTTTCCATCTTTCTCAGTGCCAGGGAACTAACATTTAAAGGTTTGTGCAGGAGCTTTTAGGATTACCTAAGCCCTGGGAGAGGGGGTGACCCCATCTTCAGAAGAATAAAATCATTGCAGAGGGTAAGAAACTTGGCCAGGGTTACACAGAGAGTATAACAGCCTTGGTTGAGGAGTTCTGTGTCAGAAAAATACAAGCACTGATTGTTTTTATTTTTATTTTTTTTTCAAATAATCAACACTATTTTGTATTTGTTATGTGAAGGGCACTATGATAAGGATTTTACATGAGCGGTAGGATTTAAACATGTCAGGTGGGGCAATGGCATTCTAGGAAGAATGTACGAGCAAAGACTTGGAGAAGGGAAGGCTGAGGGCATATGCACAAACAGCCGCGTTAATAGAATGCAGCATACATGAAGGGGAGGAAGGGGTAATTGGGAAGAAAACGTAGCTAGAGGCATGTTGTGGGAAATCTGGCTGTAAGTGATGAGGAGCCATGGATTTTGAGTTGATTTCTGTGGTTGCTCCTCTATTTGCTGGTAGAATATGCACTTTCTCTCCTGTCCCCCTGGTACTCTGTATAGTTTTGTAGAAGCATCTATAGCCTTTATATGTTTTCTGGTATGCTTCTTTGCTTGATCATAAGACTTCCTGAGAGCAGTGCCTGGTGCAGAATAGGTTCTTATATGTTGGTTCAAGGAATCAACATGCGGTTAACACATATCTGGCTGCAGTGGATAGAATGAACAGAGGGGAGGCTTCCAAAGGCAAAGAAACCAGCAATGAGACAAAACATATGGACTGGATGGTGGTGGCATGAATTGAGAGAGGGAAGCCTATAGCCTGTGAAAGATTATTTGGACGTTAATGTTGATAAAACACCAGCAACTGTAATTTGATGAGTGAGGTGGAAAGGAATGGGGTCAAGTGATTATCAAAGCCTCCCCAAGATGTGTTGCCAAAATAGGCAGAAAGGATTCTACTCAAGAAAAAGGGGACAATAACCAGGAAAATGTGTCTTGCTCTGCTGCTTCTCCCAGCTAGAAATCTGTCACTCCCAGCTAGAAATCTGTCACTCCCACCTTAAATCCTCAAATCATTACTACCCTTAGGAGCATCTCAAAAGCCTGTACCCTCTACATGCCCATAAGATTCTCTAAGTATGATCACTCCATTCAATGCATACAGCATTCTGCATCTCTCATTTGGCACATTATTATACCTATTATTTTTCTGACCTCTTCCTAACATACACTCTCTGTTCTCTATACTCAAGCAACTTTATTCATTTGAGTGGAACAAGACCTTCAGATCCAAACAGAAGAGGAAGAAGTCAAGAGTGATGCAAAGGATTTTGCCTGAACAATCACAGAGTGGACCTGCTATGAACTGAAATAGGAAAGATTGAGATTAGAGCATGGCTGGTAAGAAAGATCATGAGGTCAGTTTTGGACAAGATATGTTGGACATATCTATCAGGCAATTCATTGGAGATACTGAGTAGGAAATTTGACATATGAATGAAATTCAGGAGAGAGATATAAGCTGCAGAAATACATTTGGAAATTGTCATCCTGTAAAGAGCATTTAAAGTCTTGAGACTGGAGGAGATCATCAATGATCTGTGTGAAACAAGGGGGAAAAATAACCATCCAAGAATTTGGGAATACACTCCTAGAGAATTGCTCTGGTCAAAGTTTGTGATTCCCAAAACTTTAGAAAGATATGATTCCAATGGCATCCTCTGGCTGAAAACCAAAGACCATTACCGAAAAACAATCAAAATTCTTCACAAGAAGGTGAGTCCATTTAGAAGGCAGCCGAAGACTCAGGAGACCTTGCTAATGTAGACGAATGAGTTTAAAAGAATGTTAAGTTTTTGGTTCACATAGTTTATTTCTCTGACTAGATACTTCTCTGAGGGTACGGGAAAGTGCCTTTATGGGGTAATAAAAGTTTGTAAACATTTGAAATTAATGAGACATTCCTAAGGGAAATGTAACAAAAAAAAAGTTTTTCTGTGGAAAATAGAAAGAGGGGCTATAAAAATGATGAATGCTGGGAAACATGTTTAGAAACCTATAAGGGATATAAAGGTACCAATAAAGAGAACAGTACTATACTGAGAGATGAAATGTGGCAATAAAAATTTCTATTTGGGAAAGGAGAGAGTCTGTAATTCTATCATTTGGCAAAGGTTGGAGCCCTCTTTTGAGCTGTCAGAAAAAATGCTTAAATTACAATTTTTATAGTTTCCTTCAATGGAACTTTAGGACAATGGCCAAATATGCATGATTGAATATGGATCAAATCTGATGGGCTTAGTTGTATTCTATATAGGGACTCCAATCCTCAATTTGGCTCGGTCCTTAGGTTCTTGGGCCATCTTTCTTCCAGGGAAGATTTATTGAGTCTGACTCTAGGCCAGGTCGTGTGCAAGGTATCCAGCAGTCCTACATCATTTCTCTAGGTCATTATTCTCCATGGCAATACTTTATCCATCCTCCTCGATCACAGCTAGAGACCTTTCTCCTCATCTCATTGAGAAAACAGGAATTAGCAAAAGAGAACTTTCACAGTTTGTACCAATGATAGCTACACCACTATACTCACTCTGCCCTCCAGTTACACTGAATTAATTGCCTGGACTCCTACCTGGGGCCAAACCATTCATAAGAACACTGGATACCTTCTCTTGTCAACTCAAGGACACAGCTCTAGCTATACTCCTCTATCTCCTCTACTCTCTTTATTGGGATTTCCAACGTCATCCAAATACTTCCCTTGATTTTGTGTGCACCTCCAGTTTCAATTTCTCTGAACTTCTTTGAATAATAATAATAAGAAGAAGAAATCTTCTGTAACAAATTGTCTATATTTATAATTGCCACTTCCTCTTCTCTCATTCTTCCTTGGAACCTTCCAATCAGGCTTTCATTTCCACAACTCTGCCAAAACAGTTCTTGCCAAATTCAGTGACAATCTCCATACAGCCTTGTCCATTGGTCATATCTCTGTTCTCATTATTTGATACAGTTGATCACTTCTGTCTTTTTGAAAAGGTTTCTTCACTTAGCCCCAGTTCACCACTTCTCTTGGTCCCCCTTCTTATCTCAGTGAGTGTATTTTCTCAGTGTCCTTTGTTTAATAAGGTTTTTCTTCATAATCCTGATCTCTGGGTACTGGAATGCACCAGGACTCAGTCCTGGGAATTCTTCTTTAAGTACAATCCTTCCTAAGGTTATCTTATATAGTCCATGACTATAAATACTTCCTATCATAGTGCATACGGAAGAGAAGACCTTGTATATTCCAAATTAAAATCAATATATACTTAAAAATAATGTAGCATAGTTTTATACGCTATCCTCATCTTTATTTTTACTTTATGAAAAATCATTTTTATTGGTTTCAGAGAGGAAGGAAGAGAGAGAGAGATAGAAACATCAATGATGAGAGAGACCTGATTGGCTGCCTCCTGCAAGCCCCACACTGGGGATTGAACCCGCAACCCAGGCAAATGTCCTAACTAGGAATCAAACTGTGACCACCTGGTTCATGGGTCTACCCTCAACCACTGAGCCACACTGTCCAGGCCCTTACCCTCAACTTTATATAAGCAGACTGCACTGATGTTCAGAGAAGTAAAGTGACTTATTCAAGAACACACATTAAAAAAACTAGTAGAGTTGGAACTTTACTCAAACAGGTCAACAAGTTTGATAACTATAAAGACGGAATTCAGTTGACTTCCTCAACATTAGCCACTTAAAAAAAAATCAGAGTATAGATTCAGAGTTGAATGCTTCTTTTCTATTTTGATAACCTTTTCGAAGCAGTGTGAGAGGTCCTTATACGGAGATGATCCTTATATTTTTGCAGCTTGTTAGCTTATCTATATCAATATGCAAAAGCAGGCAGGATTTAAATGCCTAAAGATGAATAGTCTGTCCACCTGTGTACACAGTCCAGTATTTGGACAGGATGAGCTGTGATTAATTTAAATCAATAACTGAAAACCAAAGCCCACCACCACTCCACCCACCCCATGAAGGAAGATGATGAAATTCACAAAGGACACCTAAAATGGTCCATAAGAAATAGTCAAAGTTGATGCCTGGGTCAACGCTATCCACCTTTGTTTTAATTTACAAAAACTATGCGGGAGAAAGCCACGGGAGTCTTGACACACCCATCCTAACTATGAACTAATTTCTCCCAGACAATCAGGGAATCCTTTTCTAAGGAATTCAGTTCTTTGAACTTGACCTTGCTTAGTGACTCTAGAGTGAAGAAGAAAATGATTGCCAGATTGAAAGAGAATGCTTTTATTTTTGGCCAGACTCTGATCAACGGAGAAATAAGATAACGACGCCTATTGAGTGGAGCACCTCTGAGGAGTCTTCCCTCAACCTATAGCTGCAGAAACAGGGAGTAGTAGCCAGGTGGAGCAGCGGGACTGCTGGAGGTTTTGCAAGGCTGGTTTCCTGTAAATAATGTCACCACATTGTAAAAGTCCACTATGTCTTAGCTAAAAGTGACCTGTGTTCTCACACGTAAAACCCTTCACTCCATAAATATGCCCTCAAGCTTAAAAAGTACTGGCCCTAGCACAGTGGTTCTCAACCTGTGGGTCTCGATCCCTTTGAGGGTGGAACGACCCTTTCACAGGGGTCGCCTAAGACCATTGGAAAAATGCAGATATTTACATCACGATGCATAACAGTAGCACAATTTCATGGTTGGGGGTCACCACCACATGAAGAACTGTATGCAAGGGTCTCGGCCTTAGGAAGGTTTGAGAACCACTGCCCTAGCATTATCACATTGATCCGTAAGGTAGGGTAGGATCGGATCAGTATTTCCATTTTAAATGAGAAAATGAGCTCAGAAGATGCTCAATGACTCACCCAAGGTCTGTCTGTGAGAAGAAGCCTGAACCACAGTTGTATCCTCTGAGTTGGGTAACTAACTGGCCATTACCAATCTTACAAAGCAGGACCTGAAGCTCATTGAGGTCAGTTAACTTCCCACAATCACCTAGGGAATGAGCACATGGGCCTCTGGTTGGTTAGCAATGCCGAGGGGAGCAGTCACTGCTCAACGCCTGGACATGTCTCCCGGCAGCACTTGGTTCCTTCCTTCCTGTCCCTAAATATCTCAGGGTCTTGCCCACTTGCCCTTTTCTACCACCATCACCTCGATCTTCCCACTTGGATTCCACTGAAGGAAATGCCACAGAATCCTGGCATGCACACACTCCATTCTTCCTTTGATTCTCAGAACCAGAAAACCCTGTCAGTTTTGTGGAATTGTTTTTAAAAATGTATATTTTTATTGATTTCAGAGAGGAAGAGAGAGGGAGAAAGAGATAGAAATATCAATGATGAGAGAGTATCATTGATCGGCTGCCTCCTGCATGCCCCACACTGGGGATGGAGCCTGCAATCTGGGCATGTGCCCTGACCAGGAATCGAACTCTGACCTCTTAGTTCATAGGTCGATACTTAACCACGGAGCACACTGGCTGGGCTGTGGACTTTTGTTTTTCAATTTAATAACCACGGGGGAAAATAAGTTAATGATGTACCAAAGCTTCTAGGTACTAAAAATTTTTAAATAGTAATAATCATTGTCCTAAAATAATAAATATAAGTGTTTAACTTAGGGCCTGGCCGACTAGGTGCTCAATCAATGGTAGATGGCCTCGGCATTGTTATAATTACTCGTGGCCATTCAGCTAATTAGAAGCAGAACCAATCTTTAGTTCCTTGCATAGTGCTCTGACTATTGAATTGTTTTCATGGGGTCATGAGGCTTAAATCGCCCAGGTAACAGAGGTTGTGAACTTGGGGGAGAGGGGTGTGAAGCGAAAAAGACAGGGCAAATTACAGTTCTTCAGGAAGGGTCATCTAGGGAGGGGTCCTGCCTGGGTGCTGGGGAATGCAGGGCTCTGCTGGAATGTGTATTTTGCTTGGCTTCTTGACGGGAATAAAGAAGCTAATGGATTTATTTGGCTGAAGAAGCAAAGATTGATGAGAGAGAGGGGCAGGAACTCTCCCCTGCACTGCCTGTTCTGCCAGTGGAGTACCAACTTTTTATCCTTTGGGTCCAGAGTGAAAGGAAGCTGATGGGGAGAGAGGAAGATTCGGGAAATCCGGAAGGGGATGGAGGCCTGGAGAGAAAGGTATCTTCCTTAGCTTGGGACTGCTTCTAGACTAATTGCAGACTGGCCAAGAAATCGCCCGACTCCCCCCACCAAGCTCTCCTCCCTGCTCACCCTGCCCCCTGCCCTCACGCCCACACATTTATTTCTCTCTCTGTCCCAGGCGCCCAGAGCACCGTGAGTCCATGTGGCCCTCAGCTCCTCCCAACAAGCCTTTTCCAAGACTCCCCCTCTCGAGGGAGGACACCCCGCCCTCCCCCGGCTGGCCATGTGGAGTCTGTCTTTTTCCTCCCATCTCTTTACACTTGTGTATTTGGTATTTGACGCAGGGGCTGACCCCACATGTAAGACCAGTGACTTACAGTGCGTGCTTCATCTCCTGGTCTTTCTAGGAGAGGGCTTGATTTAGAAGATGAATGTTTATAGTGTGACTCAAGGAATTCCACCCTCCTCTGGAAACTTGTGGGGGAGAGAATCCTCATGGACAAAAAAGTGCTGTCTTCTGGGCTCCGGCCAAATGTTTGGACTTGTTTTCAAACGCCTCTGCTCTCACCTTTTACTGCGTATTATAAACTCACTATTTTGCCATAGTCCCTAGCTGGTTCTGAAGGGAGTGGTGACAAAGAAGTAAATACCTCATTTGTTTTGATGGACAAACAAATTGCAGTGATGATGTGTTAGTTTCATACTACATGACTTCTGGATCAAGCACCTTAGAAGGCCTAGCAGCTCTCCTCTTATACATCACATTGAGACTGGGGTTGTGGAGAGAATCTGAAAGACAAATCTGATGGAAGGGCTGGGGGAACCCAGTAGAACAACAACTTTTGTCAGTGGAAACAGCTCAGCCCTGTCTGCCTCCTGGGGTCCTTGGGAGGTGGTTTGGCGGGATAGGATGGCACAGGATTTGTTGTCCGTTCTGGTCCAATCACTTAGGGAAGGGACTGACATAACCACTCTGAACCTCTGTGTCCTTATCTGCAAGTGGGGATGATGATGATGATGATGATGATGATGATGATGATGACGATGACGACGATGATGGCCTAGAGCTATTGCAAGGAAACCTAGAATTGTGAAAAACTTCCTGCTGTGTTTTCCTTTGACATATTTCTTGCAATCCTGGGGAGGAGAAGGGTATTATGTAAGAGAATCTCTGTCAGAAAGGAAGGGGAATTGAAACTCCAGGAAGGAGTCTAAGAAAATAACTTAAAGGGAATCCTAGAGAGGAGAGGGTTCCTGGAAAGATGGAGAAAATGTTAAGCTCCTTTAAAGAATTCCTGCATTAAACATGACATCTTTTAAGTGATGGATTGGAAAAGGCAAAATGCTAGCATAATGTCCAAAGGTAGGGCATAGGTTTTCTCCAAAATTGAGTTGATACAGGTGAATTCATAGGTTTTCTAAGGCCTAAAGATGATTGTACCAATTCCAAGTGTCCCACTCCCTGGCTATGGACTAGACTTGATCTAGGTGTGGGGGAGAGGAAGAGGAAGTCATGTCAGGAAGGCCAAGTAGTGATGTCTAGCTAGTTGTTCAAAGACCAGTGAGCTGCTGCATGATGGAGCCAGCAGGTAGAGGCCACCAAAACCCCAAAATCAGACCATTCAAGGAGCTCAGAACTGGAACCAGCAGCAAACAGTGAATTTCATCAACCATGAAATGTAGCCACAGATATTAGATAGGTGCCCGAGAAATAGATCTAGCCAAACACGTTGGGTCAGATAGCCAGCTGGAAACCTTCTTCCCATCACTATGAGACCACTAGGCTTCCCTTTTCAGGCAGATGCCAGCCTGGTTGGCGGAGGTGGGGAGCCTAACTAATTCACCATTTCCCCAAAGATGTCTAAGTTATTCTAAAGAATGAACTTTAAAAGACTATTGAAATCCAAACACCCCCTAAGTGGAAAGTTTTCTCTCATCTGTCCATCCCTACCTGCTGGCCCAGTAGGATGGTGACTTATGAGGATTATAAATAAAAAAGCCCAACAGACTTGTATACTCTTATATTTTAACCCTAAATTTAATAGCACCACAGATAGGAGATACACAATACATGTGAGTTCTCCTCAGAATTCACCCCCACTCCCCTGCCTTCACTCTGAGGTTGGACAGTCCTGTTCAGTGTTACCCTTTCTCGGGGTCTATTTTTGTTCATCTGTCTATGTTGTTCATTATATGAGTGAGGTCATGTGATATTAATCTTTTCCAACTGGCTTATTTCGCTTAGCATAATGCTCTCCAGCTCCATCCATGCTGTTGCAAATGGTAAAACTTCTTTCTTTATAGCAGCGTAGCATTCCATTCTGTAGATGTACCACAGTGTTTTAATCCACTCATCTGCTGATGGGCACTTAAGCTATTACAAGTCTTCGCTATGGTGAATTGTGCTGCTATGAACATAGGGATGCATATGTCCTTTCAGATTGGTGTTTCTGGCTTCTTGGGATATAAGATACATTTCTTAACTAAAGTTACTTTCAACAGAACTCCTCATTCCTGGCATAGTAAACGCAACCAGTACAGATTAGGAAGAAGCTTGTACCTTTTGATTGGTCACGAGCTGATTTTATTTCTTATAACAATGAAGGAAAAGGGAAATATTTGCTTACACTTCAATTCATCTTAGGGAAGGAATTGACATAACCACTCTGAACCTCTGTGTCCAGAGGTTATCTGCAAGTGGGAATAATGATGATTATGGTCAATTCAGACTTTTCTTTCCTGCTACCCTGTACATAGAAGGGGAGTGATGACATAACAGTGTCCCCTTTCCCAGTGTGATGACATTTTCACCATGTGGTTCTCCTCTCTCCTTCCTAGTGCTCCAGACTTAGGGTCATTCACCTAGCCAAATGCCAATTAATTTTGGCTACTGTTCCTTTCCGACTTTATCCCAGATTTTCAGCTCAGTGGTCGGCAAACTGCGGCTTGCGAGCCACATGTGACTCGTGAGCCTCGGTTTGCCGCTCTGTTGACTAATAAGTTTGCCGACCACTGAGATAGGGGCTTAATCTCAAGGAACAACAACAATCTGTAATTATTGGAATCGAGAGTCTAGGTCAGTGATCAGCAAACTCATTAGTCAACAGAGCGGCAAACTGCAGCTGGTGAGCTGCATGTGGCTCGAGAGCCACAGTTTGCCGACCACTGTCCTAGCTTATTTGGCAGCCATCTTCATTGAATTGGCACAAAGATCCTCCGCGAAACGTATTTTCTCTATCTTGCAGATAAAGAAACAATGCAATAACAGAATTAGGATATTTCTAAATATATTCAGTTCATAAAAATGTTGAGAAGCTTGGTATGAGCCCCAAATCCTGGCTAAAACACAATTCTTAAAGGAGGGCTGAGAGCCACAGACCCCAATCTGGGAGCTGGAGGCAGATGTCAGAGTGGCCTGCCCTGGCCTCTCCAGTCCTGGACTTCCAGGAATCTGGCTGAGGGCGGAGAAAAGAAATATATCTGCCCACTCTGCCACTTCTCTGGAAATTTCCCCAGATCACCAGCCAGGGCCAGCAGAGGACCCATGTTTAGATGTCTGACCTTTAGCTCTGAGTGAGAAAGACACACACGGGTTCCTTTTCAGAAAACAGAATAGCTACTCTTTCTCCCGCCATCAAAACAGAAGGTGAGGATTGGGGTTTTCAAGGAACTCCCCCAAACCCAAAGTAAATCACAGACCTGCAACAACGCTTAGAAGGTGTCCGTCACCCCTCAGATTCCCCCAGGTCTGAGTTCTGTCTCCAGCTGTGTCTGAAGGGAGAGGGTTGGAGACTTGACAGTGATACTGATGGCTATAGTGGGGCTGCTTTTTCTTTAGACCTGGGTTGTAGAGAGCTTAAACCATTTCAGTGTCATATTTAGCAATTCAAAGCCAAATTTTGATTTCTTCAAATTCGCTTCACCTAGAAATTCATTAAGAGGGAACACAGAAGCGATAATATTCCATATCACTCTGAAGTGACCAGGAAGCAGCGTAATAGATGGTTTTTAAACTTGTCTCCCCCGCCTCCTGACAGGAAATATTACAGAGAGATCCAATTCATACAATAGCTCTGGGTGGACTCAAGGCTGACAGGATCCCCACCCTCTGTTCTCATTCTACCCCTCCCACACATCCCTGGTGCACCCCTTCAGAGCTCGCTGGGCCCACAGAGTATGGTTTGAACATCACTGCATGTAAACAGAATGTGAATGAGCACACCACACATGAAGAATTATTACTAAGGGCTCCCATCAGGGTCATGCTTGTACTTCAGGAAATTATGATTCATCAACCAAAGAAGAACTTACTGCCATTTCTTTAAGGGGCATTTTAGCCCAGGAATGGTATGCACACAGAATCAATTTAGCCCATGGCCATTTAAATATTTAAAAATGTCTTGATTGATTTTAGGGAGGGAGAGAAAGAGAGAGAAAGAAGAAAATCATTTTGTTGCTCCATTCATTTGTGCATTCATTGCTTGCTTCTTATATGTGCCCTGACCAGGGATTGAACCCAAAACCTGGTGTATCAGGGCACTGCTCCAACCAACTGAGATGTCCAGCCAAGGCTCACAATGGCCACTTTAAACTTTTAGTAATTACTGTCATTTTGCTTTGGTTTCACTTAAATATTCAAATTAGACACATTTTTATAGGTCCAGATATGGAAGTAGATTTAACAGGAGTTATTAAAATGTCCAAAACACAGAGGTATCTCAGGGAAATTCTAATACAGATAGTATGAAAGGACACACATATTTATAAAGTGAAATAACAATTAAAAGTAAGTAACAATTCAAGTCCTAGCTGGTTTGGCTCAGTGGCTAGAGCGCCAGCCTGCAGACTGAAGGGCCACAGGTTTGATTCCAGCCAAGGGCAATTGCCCAGGTTGCAAGCTCCATCCCCGATAGGGGAGCATGCAGGAGGCAGCCAATCAATGATTCTCATCATTGATGTCTCTATCTCCCTCTCTCCCTCTCCCTTCCTCTCTGAAATTAAAAAAGAAAAGAAAAAGTAACAATTCAAGACAAGTGAAGAGACATTGCAGGAGAATATGTGATTAAAGACCAGAGCCACATTCCAGGAACTAATTGCTAGAAAGACTCAATACTAAGATTGCCTTGTATGACAGTGGCACCCTAACTTCCAGTATCTAGAAAAACAAAGCTCAAGATTTGCTCTGTTTGGTCACGTCTCACCCAGAATGCTGACTTAGGAGTGTGGTCCAAGAGTAATGAGTGGGCTCTGATGTGAAATCACGTTCTTTTATGAAGAAGCATTGATGGAGGTGCTACTGTTTTGCCTGGAGAAGGTCGAATATTAATATTATCCTTACTTCCCTGAGGATGTTCATGTAAAAGAATATGGCCCATCTCTCTACAATCCTTCTTCCCCTCCATCCTTCCTCGTCACCTTTCCTATAGGGTTGGCACCAGGGGGTGCCATTTACACAGACTACAAAGTAAAGGGTGTCCCCTAGATCTATGCAATTCAGTGGCCTCGTCACTGTCATTACGAAAAGAGATTCAATGTTTAACATGGGGCTCTAAAAAGTAGATAAAAATAAAAAGAACAGAAGACAAGGGGAATGAAATTTTGGTCTAGGATAAAGACATTGGGAGAAAATAGATGGAAATATTTAGAAAAGGATCAGATAGAGGAAGTCCATGCTTATAAGATCAGTAGTAATAAGTTAATTGTGCCTTTGTGATGTGACTGGTTTTGTGGCTTTTCTTTTTTTCCACAAGTATTCTCCTTTTTAATCATCACTACAATCCTCTCAGGTAGGAACTACAGTTACCTTTATCTCATAGATGAAGGAACTGCAGCTTGGGGACACTGCTTTGTTTTCCTAAGGTCACACAGACAATATCAAAGAGCTGGTATTTGAGCTCAGGTCTGTGATTCCAGAACGCAGAACCTTTATGCCACATTGACTCTCAACAATGAGTTGTAACATCTCGTCTTTCTTTGTGCGTTCATCTGCTCAATTGTAGCTAAACTGGATCAACAAATAAAATTAGATCTTGACCTTGTACATCAAAGACTAACATCATTTCTGAGGAACAAGGGTAGGTGAGCTGGATTTGCCTGGCTCTCACCGCTCACCGATATGGCTATCTGGGACTCAGGGGGTGAACCCACACACCTGGGCTCCAGATGGGACAAGCTGTCTCACACACAGCATCTGCCTCCAGATTGCTTTAGGCACCCAGTGCACCAAAGATGTGCAAAGGCTTATGCTGGATATTTTACTATTGTTGTTTCTCAAATGCCCTCTCCAAAAATAACTTAGGGAGGCAAGATGTGGCCTGGTAGAATATTTCCGAGCTGCTGGTGGGAGCTGATGGGAGCTGAAGGGAGCGGAGCCCATCAGAGCACACGTGATGCCCACTGTCTTTGGAAACACACACTTTTAGCTGTGTGTGCACCCGACAGCTGCAGTCCCCCATACCTAGTGCTGTGTCTGCCCCAAAAGACCATGGGGAGGCCCTCACGGAGGCTCTGTTAGTGCTAAAACAGATGTTCCTTCAGCACGCACATCTTAGGTGGCCACTTTCATGGGGTGGAAAAGGATAATCTAAACCTTCCTGTTCTTGCCAAAATAACCATGTGTAGGTCTTTGTTCTGCAAGTCTCTGGAACACACAGATAGATTTCCAAGCAGCGGGAACCTCCTGTCCCATTCGGTCTTTGGACAAACTCTTGTTCTGCCTATTTTACCCCAGTTTCCTGAAACTCTGGCTGTAGGGCTCTCGTGGCTGGAGCCTGGGAGTCTCTTTTGTAAGGAGACTTCTCACAGCCAAAGCCATCAAGGCGGGCAGTGAGGGACACTGGGCTTCAGGCCAATGACAGCAGTGACGGGTACTGCCTTGGCTTCCCCAGCTGAGAGGTCGCCCGAGGCAGTGAACTTCTTGTCTCGTCCAGCTCCTTCCCAGGGAGGAGGGTGGTAGAATCACTGCGTGTGGGCTGCAGTTGGCATGGGCTGGCTGGGGGAGGATGGCAGAGGACTGACCTGTTGCTGACTCAAATGCTTGGGGATTCTTTTGCTCCTTGATAGAAAAACAAGCTGTGGAGCAAGGAAACTAATCCTCCAAAGCAATCCAAACATGGAAGCCAACATTTTATATTCAGATCCTCCTTTTCTCCCTCTCCCTCTCTTTCTCCCTCTCCCTCACCCTCTCCTTTTTCCTCTCCCTCTCCTTTTTCCTCTTTCATTTTCCATGAATTTGGGGCATTTTCAGCAGAGAGAGAAAATGGATTGAGATGGATTTAGGAAAGTGAGAAGTAGAGAGTTGTGTACAGAGGCAATGAGAATCTAAAAGGAAGAAAGGAGGACTTGCAGTAAGAATATGCAAAGTAAAGGGTGTCTAATTTGAATATTTAAGTGGAACCAAAACAGCACAATTGGGCTTCCTCTCTGTGTCTGTGTGGCCCTAAGCAAGTTGCCTTTCAGCTCGAAGGCCTGGGTCTCTAAAGTCCCTTTTAGCTATAAGATTAAGACCTAGGAGTTCTTCATTAGAGAAACAGAATTCTTCCAAGACCATAACTATTCCCATAATTAAGAACTATTTATTAAGTAATTCAGTGTGTGGCTTTCTGAAGATAAGAGCAAGAAGTCCTTACAGGCTCGATAGCTGTGACATGGACCAACAACTATGGAGGTGAGAGTCTAAAAACTCAACTAATTCATAAAATAAATTAATAATATAAATATTAAGAATTTAATAAGCCAAAATAAGAAAATAGGGCTGTAGGGTTCCCGTGGCTGGAGCCTATGAGAATTCCTTTGGTAAGGGGACCATGAGTGAACTGGGGTCCATGGAGCTACATTTTCTAATAGGAGAAAGCAGCTCCTGACCTTAATATGGCACCTTCTATGTCGATTGCTCAAGAGACTAAGTCATAAAGACTCTCTAGCCTGGGCACATCCCAAGGGTTCTCATAGCAGAGCTGTTTCATTGCCATTTGCAACAGACATGAAGAGGTGATGGACTGAACAGAAAGAGCCCTTCCAAGGTTAACTATCACAAATGCTCAACTACAACGCTATACAGCCACCCTCACTGGAGTGGGATGCCTTTTATAGATGCCTCGGTCACCCTGGGGAGACTAAGAATGTCTAAGTAACTCAACCATCACTCACGAGGGGAATCAGGATTTAAACGCAGGCTGCCTGCCTCCAGAGCAAACAGCTTTAACCGCCAGTCTACAGTGCGTGCTTCAGCATTCTGCCACGCTGAGCAGCAGTGGCTGTCAATCCTGACAAAGGGACATCATCAACACGTCCCTTGAGTGGTTCTCAAGACAGGTTGTGTGTTCAGGTTACCAGAGAGCTTTGTAAAAATGATTCATGCCAGGCTCACCTTCAGTTTCCAGTATTCTTTGTTTGAAACAAGTAGTCCTGAAACCTTCTCTCCAGCTGATTCTCAGTGCAGTCAGATGTCCAGGTGAAAAATGTCAGACTCCAAATAAATCAAACTCAGGTCTAGCATTGCCTTCGTTGGGTGTATCCATGGCAGATTTGAGCTAATTTTGGGGGCAGTGGCTTGTAGAAGTGGATACAAATCCTAGCATTCTCTAAGGCAGCAATTTTCAACCTTTTTCATACCATGGCACACATAAACTAATTACTAAATTTTTGCAGCACACCAAAAATAATTACATTTTTGCCAATCTGACAAAAAATATAGGTATGATTTTGATTCATTTACACCAGATGACTATTGTTGTGTTGGCTGTTGTTATTTTTTAATTTGACAACCTAAGGGAAAGTAGATCAGTGCCCCTGACTAAATAGTCAGATATTGCTTGTTTTACAAGTGCTTGTGGCACACCAGTTGAAAATCACTGCTCTAAGGGTAGATGAAGGTCTGAGCCATGAGAACTCTGGTCTTGGTGAAAATTCCCCACATGCCACAGGCCTCCACTGGCAAACTCACCCAAATAATACAATTGGGAATTCATTCTGTCTGCAAATACTTACGCAGATGTTTGTTTCGGGAAGATAAATGTAATCGTTCAACTTCTTATTAGTGGGTGAACTCTTTGTCCCTCTTCTCTGGTTTCCAAGAACAGAGATTTCCTCCTAAATCCCATGGACATGGAGTGAGTTACCTAATGGTGACTAAGGGGAGGGAAAATGCATGTGAAGCCCAGGACCTTCCTCCCTCCCTTAGCATTAGGAGCCACCCCTACTCCTCGCCCTCCCCCAGAAAACTCAAATTATGCTCTGCTCTGTCACATCCTGCAGGGCCCCTAGTTGGGGAAGCTTACGTTGATAAGACTACCCATAAGTAGGTGGTAACTATGCCATAGTTCTTAGCTGTTCTCATGAAGTAAAGTGAAATCTTAGCCACCCTTTGCCTTATTCCTTACATCTTAAATAGCCCATCTTTAAAATAGTTCTTGGATAAGGGAAGGAAAGGTGATATATATTGACTTCTTAAATAAATTCTATCAGTTCCCTTTAAAATGTTCTTTTCCCCCAGCTGATTCTGCATATAATGAAAAAAATAAAACAATGACAAAAAAAAACAACCAAGCATATACTACAAATTCCCTACTCATACCATCCCACCATTCTATATAATAAAAGCGTAATATGCTAAGTGTCCGACCGCTCAGCCAGTCCCTATGACATGCACTGACCACCAGGGGACAGACGCTCTGACCAGTAGGTTAGATTGCTGCTGGGGTCTGGCCAATTGGGACTGGGTGAGAGGGCCAGACATGACCTGGAGCCCTCCTGTGACCCCTCCCCATTCAGCTGGCCCCCATCAGTATGGACCACTGGCCAGGCCAAGGGACCCCATCTATGCATGAATTCATGCACCAGGCCTCTAGTTATAATATAACCCTCACTTTAATGCATTAGCTTTTTCTTAAAATAGTAATAACCATTTGTCATCCAAATGTCCCTGCCCACAATTGGCAACCAGAATTTTGAGATTAATTGCAAAAGCTATACAAAGATTTTGGGTATCTCTCCCAAAAGCTCCCATGAATGTCACCAAGATGAGTATAACCACAGGTTTTGGTGCGCCTGCCACCTCAGGGCTGATGCCTTCTTTTCTAACAAGAGGCCAAGAGAAAAGGCTTTCGGACCTTCCAGAGCATGTATGACATGAAAAGCTCCTTCTAGCAAAGGGGACCAGACCCCTGTCATCTGACACTACTGAGAGGCCCTTCCCTTGGTGCAAAGGGATCAGAAGGGGGGCCAGCAGATAACCTTCAGCCTACATAAGCAATATCGCTGCTCTGGAAGATCTCGGAAGCATGCCTGGTCTCCAAGTGGAATTCCACGGGGCACGTGTCCCTCTTGGGCTCCATCCAAAGAAGCAAGTTATCAGAAGGACCTCATTAAAACACGGGCCCCAGGGACAGTGTTTGTCAGTAGCCAGCCAGTGACTGCCCACTACCTGCAGTCAAGCCCCTGTTACTTACTGAGCAGCAACGCACTCTGTCACTTGCCTGTTCCCCATAGGTAGCTTCTGTCTTGTTCACAGGGCCAGCCTAGGGGGTCTGGTGTTTGCAATGCCAAATCCAGAGGGTTTTCTCGTGACCTGGTGTTTTCTACGACCAGCACCTCTGCTTCGTGCCGTGCTCCTGGCTCGTTGAAGTTGCTGAAGCCACGAGGATTCTGCTAATGGACTCAGGCCTCCCAGCGGGGTCCCAGCAGCACCAGGAAGAGCCCAGATGGCCAAGCTCAGGTGGCAAAGGGCCTTCGAACCTGCCGGGAGGCTCACACCGGCTGTAGGTGGAAAAAAAAAACCATCTTGGCCCCCTCCACCGGGGTAAGCGATTTCATGACCGTTAGCACAGCACCAGCTTCAACAGAGAGAGGCGCGCAGGGCAGGAATTTGGACCCCGGAAAGAGGGCCTGAGCACAGCTTATTTTTTCTGTGGTATGTGACCAAGAACAACCGAAGTAAGAATTTTCCTTTTGTTCCTCTGGGCTTTGGCATTGTTTACTTTCTTTTTATTATTCTGAGCAGCACTTAGGGCCTTGGCAGTGTTTCTGCCCTAAAGTCTTGTCAGCCGTTTGCTTTTCAGCTGTTTCAAATCATATCTGCGAGAGTGAGCGCTTCGCCTGGGCTCATCGCGTTACCTCCGACGAAATCAAGTTCACCCTTTAAATGACAATATTGATTGTGTACAGCTTTAGGTTTTCTGCACTTAAGCCGCGGGCTTCATTTCCAAATCTGCTTTCCCTCATCCCAAAGGAGCTTCGGGAGAACTTTCCACTCTCCCCGCGTCTGGGTAGTGGCCTAGCACCGTGGTTTGCACTAGCCCTGCGTTATGTCAGATTGTCACTGCATATAAAGTGATTCTTCGTCAAGGCTGGTGTCGTAAACTAGTTTTGAGGCAATGAGCTTTTACACCTGTGCTTACATTCCAAAAAAATTATACAAGCTTTTTAAATTTTTCAAAGTTTAGCCGGCTGAGGTAGCTCTGCAGTTAAGCATTGATCCAGGAACTAAGAGGTTGCCGGTTCGATTCCCAGTCAGCGCACATGCCCAGTAGGCAGCCAATCGATGATGTTTCTCTCTCATCCATGTTTCTATCTCTCTATCCCTCTCTCTTCCTCTTTCTTAAAGAAAAAAAAAATCAATAAAAACATATTTTAAAACATTTTTTTTGCAAAGTCTAATTGAGTCTTCTCTAAAAAGGAACCCCAAGATGTCATTATTATGCCTCCGTTCCCATGGCGGGACATGTGTGGGATAGCGTAGACTTGACATTGGGCCCTTCTGGCGTGTGGACAGAATATCATGACAGGAAAATGAGCTCTTCAACCCTGTGGGACTGGTGCACAGCTCAGCTGACCGTAGGCAGTTTCCTGACACCTGGGAAAAGTCAGCATGTGAGAGGGTGGCATAAGGCTTAGGAGGCGACAGGCTAGAGCTGGCGGCCAGCTCTAGTGGCTTCAATAGTGACCCCCAAAGATCTGCGCTCTTCCTAAGTCCAGGAACCTTTGAATGGGACCTTATTTGGGAAAAGGTTTGGGCAGATGTAAAGACATTAAGGATCTCTGAGATGAGGTCGTCCTGGATTACCAGTGGGCCCTGTATCTCAGGGCAAGTTCCTTCTAGGGGACAGGAGGGAAGAGTCAGACACAGAGGGGGAGACGGCCACGTGAAGGCAGAGGCAGAGGTGGGAGTGGTGCTGCCGCAGGCCCAGGAATACCCGGAGCCACTAGAAGCGGGAAGAGGCAGGAGGGACCTCCCTTAGAGTTTGGGAGAGAGTTGGGTCCCCCTGACATCTTGACTTTAGACGTGTGGACTGTGAGAGAAGGAATTTCTCTTGTCTCCAGCCACCCAGTTTGTGGTGATTTGTTCCAGCAGCCCCAGGAAACCAATACATCACTTACCAGCTGAGCGACCTTGGACAAGTTATTTAACCTCCATAAATCAGCTCCCTCAATGGAAAGCCCTTCCCCATGGCTGTTGTGGGGATAAAATGCCTTAGCGTAGGTTACACCAGGGCCTGTACTCAGTGCGCTCTGTACAGGAGGTGTTTTTTTTTTTTTTTCCTATCGTGGCAGCAAGCAGATGCAACGGAGCTGAGATTTCAGTCCACTGCATGCTGGTTACAACAGGGGGAGGGTGCTGAGGAGGGTGCACTTCTGGCCTCAACTCCCCCTTCCTGCTCTCAGGATCACGGTGTTTTGCTGCGAATCCCGGTATCTTAGTCCATTTGGGTGGTTCTAAGAGAATACCACAACCTCTGTAGCTTATAAACAACAGGCATTTACTTCTCAAGATAGCGGCCCTGGCAGATTGGGTACCTGGGGAAGCCCACTTCCTAGATGGCCATCTTTAGCAGAAGTGGGGAGGGAGCTCTCTGGGGTCTCTTGTTTTTTGTTCCTTTTTATTTAAATTTTTTATTATTTTATGTTAGTTTTTATTTTTTTGGGGGGGCGGTCTCTTTTATAAGAGCACTAATCTCATTCGTGAGACCTCTGCTCTTATGACCTACTATGCCCCCAAAGGTCCCACCTCCTGATACCATCACCTTAGAGGATAGGGTTTCAATATATGAATTTGGGGGAAACACAAACATTCAGACCATGACACCCAGGAAGGCACAATTCTTCCTACCGTGCCCTCTAAGAAAAAATCAGAGATGTAAAGCCCCCTGTCAGTGAAGACTCGGAAGATTTTAGACCCCAGAAGGGTTCTACAAATCATTTCAACAAACATTCCCATCTTACAGAGAAGGACATGAGGCTTAGCCAGGCACAGCAGCCGACCCTGCGCACACGGGACCTGCTGGCAGAGGCAACTCTGTCCCTGGGCCCTCACTCTAGGGGTGTCTGTTCTAGTAAGTAGACCTGGATGGGAAAGATCTGGGGGGCCAGGCAAGAGTTAGGACTTGTACATTTACTACCTCTAACCCTGGGACTTGGTCTGAGCATCACCCTAACCCAGTGGTCGGCAGACTCATTAGTCAACAGAGCCAAATATCAACTGTACAGCGATTGAAATTTCTTTTGAGAGCCAAATTTTTTAAACTTAAACGTCTTATAACGCCACTTCTTTAAAAATTGACTCGCTCAGACCATGGTATTTTGTGGAAGAACCACACTCAAGGGGCCAAAGAGCCGCAGGTGGCTCGCGAGCCGCAGTTTGCCGACCACGGCCGTAACCCAACGTTAGTTCTGTCGTGGAATGAGCCAATTCTCATCTCTTCCAGCTTCTTCCTGACTTTCTAGGGCCTGCAGAATACCAACTGGGTATGGATAAGTGAGCACGTGAAATTCAGAGCTGAGCTTTGTGTCTCTGAACCTGTTTTTTTTTTTTTCTCAAAAGAACAAGCAACAATAATTGGGGAAATTAGAGTATTTATGCATATTATAGCATCTGTTGTATAGTGGGTCTGAGATATAGACATTGGCTATTGTTATCTTTATTGGTATTATGACTTTGCTTTGGTCAAACACTCCACTACGAAATGGATCATAATAACGGTTTACTGGAATAGAAATCATGAGCATGAGCTCAGCAACCAGACTGCCAGGGTTCAAATCCCAGTTCTAGTCTAACAAACAGTGTTTGACTTTCCGGGGCCTCTGTTTTTACATTTATAAAACCAGAATGACAAATGTACGTGCCTTAGAGAGCTGTTGTAAGAATTAAGTCAGTCAATGCACATAAAGCTCCTAGAACAGTAACTTGGCATGGGGTATGGGCTCAATTAAATGTTCATCACTATATTACATGTTGTTACCCCACAGGATGGTGATGAAAACCCAATGGGATAATGTATTTAGCAGCAAACAGTGTATTTAGCTAGTAATCATCACCACCATCATCCTCAAATAACTGGGTCTTTGGTCTGCCCTTCTACTTGTTTAATAGTTAAAGCTCATTGAGCAGTGTGTTACAGGAAGCAGGCGGAAAAGGGTATATGTATCCTTAGAATAAGACCAAGCTGGAAGGCAGGTGTTCAGGAGTCTTTTTAGGGCAGCTTCTACCTTGCTGCTGGTAAGTTATTTAAGGTGAGACTATTCCCTGGAGTGAGTGACCTTTCTATGGAGGATCCTCAGAGGAAAAATTGTTTGGGCCCCAAAGATGCCCTTTTCTGGAATTGGTCCCCATGTGCAGAGCATGTTCTCCAGTGGCCATGTCTGTGTAACAGGGCACCGTCGCCTGGCCACAGCTGACCAGCTCCGTGGTGGGCCCCACCCCGGTCCCCGGGAGTTTTCAATGGGATATAAGGAAAGAGGCCCGGCCCATCTCTGTCGGTAGCTGTGCCGTGAGTGGAGGTGGGTAGGCTTTGGCAGCCATGTCACCTGCCCGCCTGCGGGAGGAGAGAATGAAACTGACGTGCAGAAAAAAACGTGGGCACATAGGAGGGCCCGAGAACACTGGAATCCATGTGTCTCCATTGCATCCCTGCCCTTCCCAAGTAATGTGACAGAGCCGTATCCTCCCAATATACACCCTGGTTTGCCTATATTATATTTGTTATTTGGAACCGAAAGAATCTTCCTCTCCTTTCTAGAAACAGACGAAGAATTTCCTGTTCTGCAAAAATTCTCCTGACCTTTTCCCCTACCAAGCCGTGTCTGTATCCTTAGTCTATGCAACCCCTGCCCCCCCTGTGTTACTTCCCAGTCCCCCCGCAATGTTAAGCATCTTGAGGACAGCGTCTGGGTCTTATTTGTCCCCAATTCCCATCACTGGACTTAGTGCCGAGGCCCCATCATTGTCCGGCTTTGTTTTAAAGTGAATATGCAAGTGACACAGAACGTAAAACAGCAGCTGACTGACAGGTCAGATTACCTCTACCATCTTTTCCAAACTAGAGATTCTGTAATGTGATCCGGGGTTATTTGCAAAGGGAGACTCTACTGGGGTTCAATGAATAATTCCCGAACCTTAAAGGTTTGTCGTCTCAGTTTCATATTCAAATTTTACTCCCATATCTATGTCTTTCCTCTCCCTTGACACGGGTGAGTCTCTAGCACCACTCACATTGTTTGGAGTCATGAGTGACTAGCATCGCTCGGGTTCAGGAGTGGGATCAGAAGAGATGAAGAGGGGAGAGAGACCTCACAAATGAGAGATGACTCTCTGAAAAGCTAAGAGGAAGCTCAGACATGACACATGCGTGAGAGAGAACTCTCCAGAAGGATAAATGACTCCGTGATCAGAGTGGAACTCAGAGGGAGAGGAGTTGTCCTGCAGGAACCGCATCAGAGGAGTCGGCGCAGTGGAACCGCTAGGTTGATAGGAGCTGTGAGATGTTAGATGGCTCCGTTCCTGGCAGCCGCAAACATTACTTTCATTTCCCCGAGGGCTTAGCTTGGCCCGCTGAGTCTCTGGCAGAAGAGAACCTGCGGCCGAGGGGCACAGGGGACTAAGTCTGCTTCCTTCAGGGAGAGGCAGGGGCTTTGGGCGATTTCTTTGGAGTCCCTCTCTAGAGGCTTTTAAAGATTGTTTAGTGGCATCTGGTCTCTAATCCTAGACATTAAACTCCTTGATTTTTGTCCTGGACCATCTGTTTCTCAAATTTCCCTGGAACCCTTCCTTCGTGACAAGTAGGGATAGAAATAGTGCAGTTTTATTCTTTTTGGTTTTGCCTTTCCATCCCAGTCTGGTATTAGAAAGGGAGAACTTACTTATCTGACGAAGCCCTGGAATACTAGACACAGAGTGGTGACCTTGGCATCTGCACCACAAAGTGGTGATGTTGGCATTTGCACCACAAAGCGGTGACCTTGCCATCTGAACCACAAAGTGGTGACCTTGGTATCTGCACCATAAAGCAGTAACCTTGGCATCTGCACCACAAAGTGGTGATCTTGGCATTTGCACCACAAAGCAGTGACCTTGGCATCTTTAGCACAAAGCAGTGACCTTGGGCATCTGCCCCACAAAGAGGTGACCTTGGCATCTGCACCACAAAGCGGTGACCTTGGCATCTGCACCACAAAGAGGTGACCTTGGCATCTACACCACAAAGTGGTGACCTTGGTATCTACACCACAAAATGGTGACCTTGGCATCTGCACCACAAAGCAGTGACCTTGGCATCTGCAGCACACCTTCAGCAGGTCAGATGCCTTAACTACCCTTCTGGGCAAAATGGTGACTCTTGCTCTCTAGTAGGAAGTGAGAGGCATGTGGCCATTCAGTGTCTGTGCCCAGCACACAGTTAATGTAGTCAGTGGGAATTAGGCTCTTCCACGGGATCAGGAAGGAAGCATTCCAAGGACCCACGCATGGGAGATGGTGATGTGGAAGATGGTTTATGTATAGTGGCCGCTCCTCCCCTTGGGCTCCCAATGCCCCATCTCCCTCTGTGCCACCATGGAAAAGTCCAGCCGTGTCTTCAGCAAGGCCCAGGCAGAGGCCAGTGCCCATGTGATTCTGCTTCATTGCCTTTTGGAGCCCACACAGTCTGCTGCAGGCCACCTAGTGAGAGAAGGAGAGAGAGCTCTTTGTCTCTTAGAATTATAACCAGGAGCTTGTTCAAAATAACCAGTTCGCTTCCCAAGTTTTCTCAGGCTTCTGATGGCTCCAATGATCCTTCTTCCAGGTTAGGCTGACAGGCTCTGGGGTCAAGCACCTCCTCCTGAGCTATTTTGATTTTATTGTGCATGTCCTCCCCCCACTCCACCAGCCTCTCCCCCCACACAATCTGGTACCCAAGAGGGGAGGGAGGGGTGTTAATCCTCTTGGAGGGACAAGGCTTTGATCCCCTGGGTATGAAGTTGTAGCTTCCTAGAGAACATGCTCCCCAGTTGTTGTTTTTTAAATATATTTTATTGATTTTTTAGAGAGAAGAAGGGAGAGAGATAGAAAGTCAGAAACATCGACAAGAGAGAGACATCGATCAGCTGCCTCCTGCACGCCCCGCAGTGGAGATGTGCTCGCAACCAAGGTACATGCCCCTGACCGAATCGAACCAGGGACCCTTCAGTCAGCAAGCCAACACTCTATCCACGGAGCCAAACCGGTCCTGGCACGCTCCCCAGTTTTATTAAGCTCAATAATGTCTGATTCTCCTTGCTCTCTTCCTATTAACAACCTAACTAACCATGGTAACATTTGTACTTACTCTGGGATCGAACTGCCTGTGTTTAAATTCTAGCTGTTCCTCGGCAAAGACCTGGAAAATAAAGGGAACCAAAGTTTTGCCACCCTGAAGCTGCCTTTTTAGAATATTGATTTTAAGTTGGTTATTGGAAAACAAAAGACTCTGAGAATTTTCACCCTTCCCCTTCCTGCCTAAGGGATTCAGCTCCAGAAAGGGAACCTCGGGATGCCAGCTTAGCCTCACAGGAAGTAAGTGTGATAAATAACAGGACTCTAATTGCCTGTGGGCTAGATACCCCGTGTCCCATTGTTTCTGGGGTGCCCAGCAAGAATTTGTCTCCTTGTGTGTTCCCCTTTTCCTGAACTACCTGGAAATTACCCATTCTCTCTTCTGAAATCTAATACCCCACTTCCCACCTTTCTCCTCTGTCCAAAATGTCTTACATTCCCAATGTGGCTTCACTTTCTTTGGAATTTTCCTGCTTGTGTGAATTCCTCATGCACCTGTATTAACATTTGGTTTTCTCCTGTTAACCTGTCCCTGATCATGTGATTTTAGCCCAGCCCAGAGAACTTTGAAGGTGGGAGGGAAAACAATATTTATTTTTATTAATTTTTTATACATATTTCCCCATTACCCCCTCTCCTTCCCAGCATACCCCAGCCCCCCAGTGTCTATGTTCATGAAAACAATATTTTTTTAGCTGCTACGCCAGTCATCTAACCTGTCAGACTCAGTTTCCTATCCTATAAAGTGGGATTATGATAACGCCTACCTCTTGGAGGCACTGTGAGGACTGAATGAGAAAACCCATGGACAGCACTTCCCCCAGTGTCTGGCATTCAGTGAACTCTCCTGGACATTAGCTATTATTATTCATGTGGTGGTAGTATTTCCAAGAATAAAGTTGGAGAACATTCTGCCCGGGCCAGGGAACTTGCAGCAGGCCTTTCCTTGAATTCGGTGTTGCCAGATAGGGCACATGAAGATCAGAAATGGCTGTTTCCAAACTGGTGAATTCCTTAGGGATTTTTTCTCCATTGTGTTTCATGGTCATGTCCTCAGTTTGCAGTGCCCATGGTCATTCCAAACCAGCCATGAGCTGAAGGAACGTGGCGCTGTGGTGAGCCTAGCACCACCCTGATCTAAGCTTCTCTAATCCTGTAAAGCCCCGTGGTAGGTGAGGCGATTGATGTAGTTTCCCTATCAAACACTAGCTGGGTACGGTACACACCCTCAGTCCCAGGAGCTGCAGAGACCATTCTGGTCATCAGAGTGATGGTTATAGCCCAGCAGGCCTGGCTCAGTGGTGAGCATTAACCTATGAACCAGGAGGTCAGAGTTCGATTCCCAGTTAGGGTGCATGCCTGGTTGTGGGCTCAGTCCCCAGTAGGGGACATGCAGGAGGCAGCCAATCAATGAGTCTCTCTCAACATTGATGTTTCTATCTCTTCCTTTCTCTTCCTCTCTGAAATCAATAAAAACATTTTTTTTAAAAAAAGAATGATGGTTGTAATAACTACCCTTCTGCACAAAATGGCAGCTCTGTCATTGAAAGAGGGGAGTGGATGGACTTTCTTTTCCTCTCTGAGACCACTGTTTATTGCAGGAGAATTCAGAATATGATGACAAAGAGCAAGTTTATAGAGGCACCATGAGTTTGTATTAATAGAATGAAGTCATATCTGGGAAAGGTACACTAGAGAAAATTGAACTTCAAATGTCTAACTTTACAGTCCATACTCAGCCAAAAGTCCCATTGAATTAAAGCACAGACTGCATCGCTATGTACACAAAATGCCTTTCAAGTTCTTCCATAAATTTAGAGAAGGAGGAATAGTCTGCTTAGAGCTACTATGGCAAACATTCCTTACTGTGGATTTATAGGCACTGGTACAAGCGGTCCCCAAGCACCCTTTTTAATTTTTTTAAAAATTATAAATAAAAAAGAACAGACCCTACCTTCACAGCGTCTACTCCAGAACTTGCAGTCTCCAAGCACTGGGGACAGAGTTCTGGGAAGAAAGGAAGGCTGAATTCCAGGCCTCTGATAGCCAAGTTCTAGTCTGGCTGCACACGCACTCCATTTTAAGTCCACATATTTCTGCTTTGAAACTTATATATGATTTAACATCTTGGATACTTTATGTTTTTGTTTTGAATGTTTTTATTGATTTTAAAGAGAGAGAGAAAGGGAGATGCAGAGAAAGAGAGAGAGGGGGAGAGAGAGAGAGAGAGAAGAGGGAGAGAGAGGGAGAGAAACAAGTATGAGGGGGGGGGGCGAGAGAGAGAGAGAGGGAGAAACATGTATCAGCTCCCCCCTCCTACATGACCCCTAGTGGGGATTGAACCCGAAATTCTGGCACGTACTCTGACCAGGAATTGAACTGGTGACTTGGGAGCATGGGACAACATCCAACCAACTGAGCCACCCAGCCAGAGCTTGGATGCTTTATGTTAAATTTGTTAAAAATTCCTCACAGTACTTTCAGGTTTTTATCAAAATGGTTTTTATTTCTTAATTTTCTTTTTCAAATCAGTGAGAGAATCAGGTTGAATAAGCAATAAAATGTCACCCATTTAATAGAAAACAATCTGGACTGTAACTTTCTCTTGGTACTGGCCATCGTTATGTGTATTGAAATTAACCACTTCCTACATAGAAACCATAGAAACCAGTTACAATACAACTACACATTGTACCATGGAGCCCCTCGAAGTGATAGTTTTGAAAACCTACTCATGAGATAATGTTCTGGATATGATGTTAATTGAAAATGCAGGGACAGTGCCCTCGGTGGTCCCCGGATCTGTCTCTTGCTTCAACAGTGTTTGGACGGAACAGACCCCAGGGACACCCCTTCTTCCAGCCTCGGACCACCCTCCTGTGTCTTATCCAGTCACCACCTTTGGTACCACCTCTGGGGCCAACCAACACACTGTATTTTTTTTTTCCCCTTCATTCCTTATTACCCAATAACCATGAGCTCCCCAATTCATCAGAATTATTCCAGTGAGGTGGAGGCTGCAGTCAACTGAGTGGCAAACCTGTACCTGCTGGCCTCCCGCACCTACCTCTCTCAGGGCACTGAGTGTCGCTTAAAGTTGCAAAACCAGCACAGTGGCCACCTTCTCTCCAGGATGTGCTGAAGCCTCCCCAAGAGGAGTGGGCAAAACTCAGGGCGCATGGAAGCTGCCCTGGCCTTGGAGAGGAACCTGCACCAGGCCTTCCTGGAGCTGCAGGCCCTGGTTCTACCCACAGACCCTCACTCTGTGACTTCCTGCAGAACCACTTCCTGGGTGAGGAGGTGAAACTCATCAGGAAATGGGCTACACCTGATTCACCTCTGCAGGCTGCTGGCCCCAGGCTGTGCTGGGTGAGTATCTCTTTGAAAAGTTCATCCTCAAGCAAGCCTTTGGAGCCCAGAGGCCCTTGAGAGGCCCTTTAACATTCCCCTGGTGTCTGGCTTTTCCCTGAGCCTCTTTCTCCTTGAAACCACTAGCCATCCTTTTAATCACCCTGAGCCCTCTCCCATGCATTGGACCAAATGAAACAATAAAGCTTTTTGCAGAAAAGGAGGAGGGGGAGGAGGAGGAGAAGGAGGAGGAGGAGGGGGAGAAAGGAGGGGGAAGGAAGAAGAGGGGAGAGGAGGAGGAGGGGGGAGGAGGAGGAGAAAAAGCAAAAGGAGGAGAAGAAGAGAGAAAAGAAAATGCAAGATAAAAGGTATACAAATAGGACGATCATAGTTATATAAAAACTTACATAAATCCATTTAAACTAAACTGGAGGAAATAAAACTGTAGTTATCAGAGGCTTCTGAGTTATACATAATTTTGTATTTAAACAATGCTTTTCTATGCGTTCCATAGTTTTAGGAGGATGTATTATTTTTATATTCATTTTTTTTTAAAAAACCACAACAAAGTTCCTAAAAATAAATCACAATGTAAAAGAAGACTGTTCCGAGAGATTAACTTGCCCAAGGTCACACAGCTGCCACGCAGGGGAACCAGCACCAAAACCCCGTTCTTTCAACTCTAATCCCAACGTCTCCTTCCCCATACCACAGGGTCTCTGAAAACAGTTAACTTGTGATCAACACATCATAGAAGTTTGAGTGGTTAGAAAACAAACCATTTGTGAAATGATGCTAGAGTTCATTACTACTTTGATCAGACTCAAGAATACTACTTAGCTTTGGGGTATTGGTCAATTTTCCGAGTCCTACAAATTGCTGACACCCTCATTTAGAGTCCTGAAGTATGCTACATTCCCTGCAGGGTATCACCCGCACTGGACTGAAACTCCCTCAACACAGAGATCCATGGGGAGCCAGTACAGAACGTGACCTGGAAAGGTTGTTTATTCCAATGACTTACAAATTGAACTGAACAGCAAAATTACCAGGATGATTTTCTAAAAATATAGATCCAGCCCTGGCCAGTGTGAATCAATGGTAGAGCATCGGTCCGAATACCAGAGTCTCGGGTTCAATTCCTGGTCAAAGCATATACCTCGGTTGCAGGTCAATCCAAGGCCCCAGTGGGAGATCCAGCGGGAGGCAATGATCCATCGCTATGTCTCTCTGAGATCAGTGTTTCTCTCCCCCTCTCCCTTCCTTCCACTCTCTGTAGAAATCAATGGGGAAAAAATATTCTCAGACAAGGATTAACAAAAAATAAAAATAAATAACATTACAGTTCCAGGTCCCCCTCTAGAGATCCTACTTTAGAAGCTCTGGCCTCTGTATTTTTAAAAGCATGTAGGATAGGCCCATCTTTAAACCATTGTAGCCAGTGGTAGAAATGTGTCTGGTGTGATTTCTGAATGCACAGTGAGTTGCAGGTGGTAATTACTGGAGGGTAGAAAAACTTGCAGAAAGAAAGAAAGAAAGAAAGAAAGAAAGAAAGAAAGAAAGAAAGAAAGAAAGAAAGAAAGAAAGAAAGAAAGAAAAGAACAATTCCCCCTCAAAATCAGGATTCATTTAGAACTTGAGTGTCCTAGCCACTGAGCCTATAACACTCTTAGTTCATCCACTCAATGGCTAATGCTGCCTGCATTGGTTATCTATTGCTGCTTAACAAATGAACCCCCAAACTTAGTGTCTTCAAACAACAAACATTTATTATATTACTAGAGGCTCAGTGCATGATATTCATGCATGGGTAGGGTCTCTAGTGGCTGCCAGCTGCCAGCCGGGTTGCCTCCCTTCCCCAGCCACCTGCCACTGCTGGCCCCACCCCCTGGTTGAACTTCTGGTCCAACTCCCAGTTGAACTCCCAGTCGAGGGGACAATTTGCATATTAGGCTTTTATCATATAAGATAATTTCTGTTGATCAAGAAGATAGATAGTTTCACTGAAAGTCTCTGGGTCCAGGTCTCTCTAAGGTTGCAGGCCAGCTGTAGGCCAGGACTGGGCTCTGATCAGAATGCCAGAGAGGGCACCAAAAGTGGAGGGAGTCCGCTTCCATGGTCATGTACACACTTGTTGGCAGATTCTGTTCTTCTCCACCAGCCTACCTCACAACATGGCAGCTGACTCCCACAGAAAGAATGATCAGAGATAGGAAAGAGAGAGTGGGGGAGATGAAAGAGAGAGAGAAAAGGAAAGAGAAGAGAGAGAGAAAAAAAGAGAGAGAATACACTCAAGCTGGAAGCCACATTTTTTTTTATGGTCTAATCTCTGAAGTGACATCCCATCACTTTTCTGTATTTGTTAGATGCAAGTTAATAAGTTCAGCACACAACCTTGGGGAGAGAATTCCCCAAAGATGTAAATAGCAGGATGCCATCTTAGAGGATACTTGCTGCACTGCCCTAGGCCAATGGTCGACAAACTCATCAGTCAACAGAGCCAAATATCAACAGCACAACAACTGAAATTTCTTTTGAGAGCCAAATTTTTTAAACTTAAACTTCTTCTAACGCCACTTCTTCAAAATAGACTCACCCAGGCCATGGTATTTTGTGGAAGAGCCACACTCCAGGGGCCAAAGAGTCATGATTTGCCAACCACTGCCCTAGGCAAACAGAAAGTTAAAATTCTGCACCAAACCACCTTCACCTGTATCCTCCCATTTCTACATGGTAAGTAGGCAGAGGGGTGGCTGGAGAAAACATTGCCTGTTGATGGTAATGAAATCAATAGGCTCAAAGCAGAAGGAAAAGAAGCCTTTGAGCTCAGTGAAGGTCAGTGCCTGAATTTTCACATGCACAGCAGGAGCCATGGGTGTCACCCTCAGTATCAATAAAGAGACTTCACTAGTTACTCACTGGATTTGTCCTTCAAAGGGTGTATCTTTCAAGGGGTCTTGGGAACTATGACTTTCTATTGTGGCCCTAAGTTGTGGAATGATACTCAATTCTCCCGGAAAACACTTGTACTTCCTATCCTGACCTCAAATGCAACATCCTCTTTGGGAGATAGACAAGATATTGAGAAAAAAATCCTATACAATGGTACCTCAAGATACGAGTGCCCTAACATATGAGATTTTTGAGATACGAGCTGTCGAGCGAGTGATTTTTGCTTTGAAATACGAGCAACAGTTGAGATACAAGTAATCTCGAGGATCGGCGGCTGCACACGACCCAGCAGTTTATTGCGACTCGAGTGTCTCATAGTTTCCCACAACTCAAGGTTACAGAACGAATTAAACTCATATCTCCAGGCACCACTGTATAATAGAGAGGGAATATGCAAATTGGCCATCACACCACCACAAAGATGGTGGCACCCAGTCCCCTCAGCCCTGCCAGAGTCCCCCAATACTTTCAGTCTCACTGGGGGATGAGTGGTGGCAGGTGTGCAGTGTGGCCGGACTCACCTTCAGCCCCCCAGCTGCCCAAAGTCGGCCCAAGGTACAGGCAAGCCTTGGATGTCAGCTGCTCAGCTGCCTGGGGCTGGCCTGAGGCACAGGCAAGCCTTGGATGGTGGCTTCCCAGTGGATGCCTGAGGTACAGGGAAGCCTCAGATGGCGTCTGCCCAGCCGCCTAGGGCCACCAGAGGCCCAGATAACTAGGGCCAGCTGAGGCTTGTGCTGCTGGCAGTGGCAGCAGCAGAGGTGTGATGGGGCATCGCCTTCCCCTGATCACCGGGTTGCCTCCCGCCCCTGAGGGCTCCTGGACTGTGAGAGGGGCAGGCCTGGCAGAGGGACTCCTCCCCAGTGCACAAATTTTCATGCACCAGGCCTCTAGTATCTATATAATACATATACATATTATATTTGTATACACATACATGTATCTGTATACATACCCCACATGCACTTCACTGAGACTACCTGAGGCACCTCAGCTCACCCCAACTCAGTCTTGGTAGCAGAGCCTTCTAGTCATGTGGACAAAGCCTGACATCCAGGCATAACTAGTTTACCCACTCCAGCTGCCCGGAAAGTTAATTCCAACTTGCCATCTGGTTGCCGGATGACCCCTGCTACCAGCATTTTCCAGCATCTCAACTTGCTATTGAGTCAGAGCCACAGAGAAGGAAAGCAGCGAACACAGCTGCACCGTGGCTGCTCTAGGGCTGGGGTGCTTTCTGTCTCTCTGGGGGAAATCACTGGCGAGGAGGGAGTCCCCACTGTCATTTCAGCTGCCAAGACATTCCGTGCTGACAAACTGTGAAAGGGAAGTGGTGAATGATATAAGATTCCTTTTTATGGCGAGAGCTAGGCCCAGGCCACCAGGCGAGCCAGCCATGTTTTTCCTATGCTGCCCGACCACCAGCAGAAGTTCTGACCGGCCATGGCTGACTCCTGGGAGATGGGAGAAGGCCCAAAGATGCTGGGAACATGGGTATGATTCCATAATCCAGGACCCCCTCCCCACCAAATGCCTCAAAACCTTAGAAGGGAGTGTAGGTTCACCAGATTCGGGGGAAACTCGAAGGGGAAATACGTTTTGTAGATCACCTAGGAAAAGTAATTCCCCAGGGACCTATTTGAGGTGTGGAAAGTCCCATAAACATGGCTATCCCACTGGAGCCTGTCTCCACCCCTAATTCAAGCCAGCTGATGGCCTGGGGACTTACACAAAGGACTCACCCGGGAGGCATTTGTGGTGCAACGGAGAGACCCCTGCTTTGGGCCAGAGAACCTGCAAACAAGTTTCACTTCGGTTATGTCCTGGCTGTATGACCATGTGTAAAACCCCCGAGCTTTCCAGATTTCATATCCTTATCTCTTTATTATTAACTATACCACGATTGTTGTGAAATTAACTGAATGTTCAAATAATGTCCCTAGGCATAGAAATATTAAAATGATGTCACTATTAAAAAATATTTTTGTTTCCATTTTGTCCCTTTGACAGAAACTCCACCATCAGAGGTGTGACTCTTTGGGATAAGGCTCTGTTCTCTAGGACCCTGTTGTTGTTTTTTTAAATTAACTTATTATTTATTTAAGTGTAGTTGGTATATGATACTATTTTGCACATACTAGTTTCAGGTGTACAATAGAGTGATTTGACATTTTTACACCTTACAATGTGATCACCCCACTAATTCTAGCAATCACCTGTCACTGTGCAAATGTATCACCATATTATGGGCTATATTTTCCTTCACCATTTTTCTCCTCCCTTCATCGCCCCTTCCCTCTGGCAACCATCCCTTTGGTCTCTGTTCTGATGAGTCTGTTCTTGTTTTATTTGTTCCTTCGTTTTGCTCTCTTTTTAAAGCAAATGCCATTGCAAAAAGGTAACACGGAGTCTGTGAGTGATGAGTCAATAGATTTCGTTTTCCCAGCAAACAGGTATCTGAAGGTACTGAAGGAATGGGGGTGCGAGGGGCAGGGACTTGGGGGAGCTTGGAGGCTGTCTTATAAGAACAGGAATTCGGTTATGTGTCTTGCCTAAGGTGAAACCAGAGGCTGGGGGGTGCAGGGGCATTGCCAGGAGAGAGAAGGGGACCCTCGAGGGGGGGCAGCCACTTGATTAGAGTCTGATATTTGATTCAGCCCCGCCTCAGGCCACACTGAATGGTAAGTTCTGGCTTATTACAGTGCATGCCATGCAATAGTTGCTCATCAATGTCATAGAATCAAACTGTGTTTTTGCAGATTTCACCCTTTTGCCCGGGGTCACCTAGTTCACCTGAGCTTTGGGAGCACCTCTCCTTTGACACACGTCCCTCCCTGACTCCCTGGCCGCTGGCCTTTTTCTCTGACAGTCCCTCACTCTGAGGCCTCCTGCCCTGCCAGCAGCTTCCTGAATTCACCAGAAGCCCTGGGCGGAGGTCGCATAGTGTGGCCCCTCCCACCGACAGGTCAATCTCTGACCCTTTAGGACTCAGAATCTGAACAGGCACTGGTTCCAGGCCTGACACCCAGAGGTCGGGGACGTTCCTGAGGCAGGTGCCTGGCCCAGGGACAAGCAACACTGTCATCAGGGCCCACGGAGCCAGCAGGCCCCTGGACCCGGGGCTGGCATGACCCAATGAGTCCACACATAGGCCTCCTGGTACCTTTGGGTTCCAGCTCCTCTCTGAGCAGTTTTACGAGTCTTCTGTGCAAAACGAAATCAACAGTACAGCTCTTGGGTCATTAGAGGGCAGCTATAGATTCTGAGAAAAAAATAAAATAAAAGATTTGTTTGTTTGTTTGTTTCTCCAGTAACCATGAAGCAGAATTCAGGGGCCAAGAAAATCAGAAAATGTCCAATAATGAAGTGTCCAATGGGCTTCCACCCGATTAAAATAGTAGCTCACCTTCCCCTTGTTGTCCTGAGCAGTCAGCATAGATGTTTAAAGTGCTCGACGCCTGAACCTCAGAGGACCCCCACTCTATTTCGCCGACACAAATGCAAAGGTCTTTGAAGGGAGTGGAAGGCAATGAGCCCACTGGTAAGACTAGTGAGATTCCGCTCTGAGAAAACTTTCTCCTCGCCAGGGTTTCCCCCTCAGATTCGGTATTAGCATCCCGTCCCTCCTTCCTCTCTAGGAAAATGTGAATGAAAAACTGGTCAGGCCCTGGCTGGGTAGCTCAGTTGGTGAGAACATTGTCTTTATACAACACCAGGGTTGCAAGTTCACATCAGGGCACATACAAGAGTCACCCAATAAGTGCATAATAAGTGAGCAACAAATAGATAGTTTTCTCTCTCCCCACTTCCCTCTCTCTCTCTCTCTCTCTCTCTCTCTCTCTCTCTCTCTTTCTCTCTCTCTCTCTCTCAATTAAAAATAAACTATTCACTACTTACCCCTCCAGGGCATGTTTTGTTTTTAAAAATTAATAAAAAACGGTGCAGTGGGAAATTTTGTTACATCAAGAAAGTCTCCCTGGAGTCTCTCAGACTCAGCACAGAAGCAGCCCACATGCACACACACACACATACCATCTAAACCTGCTACACAGCATCCTACATAATAAAAGGCTAATGTGCACATAGACCAAATGGTGGAATGACCGATCACTATGATGCTCACTGACCACTAGGGGACAGGTGCTCAATGCAGGAGCTGCCCCCGGGATGTCAGTGCACTCCCACAGGGGGAGCGCCATCCAGCCAGAAGCCAGGCTCACAGCTAGTGAGCACAGCAGTGGTGGTGGGAGCCTCTCCCACCTCTGCGGCAGCGCTAAGGACCCCTTTGGGGGTGTCCTAAGCTGGCAGTTGGACATCCCCCTAGGGGTCCTGGACTGTGAGAGAGCACAGGCCAGGCTGAGGGACCACTCCCCACAACTCTCCCAATGCATGAATGTTGTACACTGGGCCTCTAGTTTGAGATATTCTCCAGAGAAAGGACCCAGGTCTGAGACTTTAGAATAGAAATTTTCCCATCACTTATTACATATTAAATGTTACTGCTCTCTCTTTACCCTGCCCCCAAAGTGCTAGAAGATTCAGCTATGCCTATAGTTTTCAATGACTAACCAAATCACTCACATCTCAGCCAGGGAGGGAAATTACTGCCCTCGGGGATACCACTGTCAGATCTCATTCACGCTGATTTTGTTGGTCTTTCTTCACCATCGTTTCTTTTTGAAGAGGGGTGTGGAACATCATCTTTATTATGTTCACGACAGCTAATCACATTCCCTGCTCCGTGCCAGCTTGGTTTACAAACGGCTTCCTCTGGCAGCCCATGTGGAAATGAATTCAATCGCCTGTAAGTGGGTGAGCGTGTCTACGTGTACTCTATTTCCTTTTATTAACTGAGGGACCATTTCTCACCTTGTTCTCTAGCTTTGCAGCCAAACGAAGTACAGGGCTCCTATTGATGCTTGTGGCCTGGAACTGGGTCGCTGTCAATGAAAATGAAACATACTCAGATCTGTCCCACAGAGCACGGAGCAGGCAGAGAAATGAGCCATAAATTCAGGTGGACCCAAGTAGGGGCTGCGGTTGGCTTCAGTTCTTTCTTTGAGTGAAAGCCAAATGCTGCACTTGGGCTTAAGCAGGGCAGATTTTTGGAGCGTTTACGTGGAACATAACTTCCATCATTCATCGCACTCACATGCATCCTA
>JAAGEH010000041.1:52359499-52387878 GCA_011751065.1 Lasiurus cinereus
GAGGGAGGGAGGGAGGGAGGGAGGGAAGGAGGGAGGGAGGGAGGAGAGAGAAAGGGAAAGGAAAAAAGAGAAAAAGAAAGCAGTTTCCTACTCTACCCCTGTTAGTTTAGGAAACTACATATCTACAGTTGGGTAGATATGTAGATATATAGATATGTAGATTTGTAGATATGTAGATATATAGACATATAGATATATAGGTACATAGATTTATGGATATATAGAAATATAGAAATATAGATATATAGATATATAGATATATAGATAGATATATAGATATATAAAAGAAGAAATGTTCTTATACTGCGTTCAACTCTTCAAATGGTGTTTTTGTTATGTAATTCAATATGGTTTTATGTTTCAAAATCAAGCTAAATTAACAACTTTTGAGAGGTGTTTGAAATGTATTTCTGCTGTTTCTGTTGGGCAACAAAATGACTTCTTAACCCTGCTGTTGGAGCTCTGGACTTGGTACCCTTACTAAAGCCCACTGTTTGGTATCATTATGTTTTGGGGACGGGGGTCTCACCTAATGGGATACCCACACTGATGCAGAGTAAGTGTATTTCTTACCTAGAATCAGCCATGTCAATCCATGAGGCTGTGAACATTCAGACTTTATGAATAATTTCTGAAGAGAATAACTTCCACAAAACATTTTAACCTCAGAATTTCTCTTTTTATATATAATTCAATAAAATATTTATTGCACTGTGTTATGTGTGGCAAAATATAAAGAAGTATCACTGACACAAAGCAAAATAAAACCATCACTGAATAGGTGCAGACAATCTGAACCAAAATAAAGGAGACGTCCCTGCAGGCCAAAAGGACAGTCTTCTGGATGGATGCCAGACTGATCAAAGGGAAAAATGGGTGAAGACGAAAGAGAAAGCCAAAGACCATGTCCCATTTGTAATTATGAAATTATTTTTATGTTAATCCACACCCAAGGATATATTTTTCCATTGATTTTTAGCAACAGAGGTACATGTCCTTGACCAGAATTGAATCCACAACCATTCAGTCCATAGGCCTACACTAACCACTGAGCAACCCGGCTAAGGCTAAAATGATTTTTTTTTTAAAGCCTGCTTACTCAGGTTGGTGTGGTTCAGTTGGTTAAGTGTCATGCCATGCACCAGGAGTTCCCCAGTTCAATCCCAAATCAGGGCACATGCCCTGGTTATTGGCTGGATTCCCAGTAGGCAGTTGATTGATGTTTCTAAGTACCTCTTCCTTCCCCCCTCTCTTTTTTCTTCTTCCTCTTAAAAATTATCTTTTAGCATTTCATATAATACTGGTTTTGTGGTGATGAATTCCTTTAACATTTTCTTATCTGTGAAGCTCTTTATTTGACCTTCAATTCTGAATGATAGCTTTGCTGAGTAGAGTAATCTTGGTTGTAGGTTCTCGCTATTCATCACTTTGAATATTTCTTGCCACTCCCTTCTGGCCTGCATAGTTTCTGTTGAGAAATCAGCTGAGAGTCGTATGGGTGCTCCCTTGTAGGTAACTAACTGTTTTTCTCTTGCTGCTTTTAATATTCTCTCTTTGTCTTTTGCTTTTGGCATTTTAATTATGATGTGTCTTGGTGTGGTCCTTTTTGGATTCCTTTTTTCTGGGGTTCTGTATGCTTCTTGGACTTGTAAGTCTATTTCTTTCATCAGGTGTGGGAAGTTTGGGGTCATTATTTCTTCAAATAGATTTTCAGTATCTTGCTCTCTCTCTTCTTCTGGCACTCTCATAATTTGGATGTTGGTATGCTTGAAGTTGTCCCAGAGGCTCCTTACACTGTCTTCATATTTTTGGATTCTTTTTTCTTTTTGCTTTTCCAGTTGAATGTTTTTTGCTTCTTTGTATTTCAAATCTTTGACTTGATTCTTGCGTTCCTGTAGTCTGCTGTTAGATCTCTGTATAATATTTTTTATTTCAGTCAGTCTATGCTTAAGTTCTATTTGGTCCTTTTTTATATCCTTGAGGGTCTTGCTAAATTTTTTGGCCTTTTCTAGAAAATTCTTGAAAAACCTTATAACCTGTGGTTTTGAACTCTATATCCAGTCATTTGTTTTCCTCCATTTTGTTCCTTTGTAATCTGGTTTTTTTTTTTTGTTTGTTTGTTTTTTTTTTGTCTCCATATTTTGGCTGCTTCCCTGAGTTGATAGAGTGGCTTTGTGTGCTAGGTGTCCTATAGGGCCCAGTGGCTCAGCCTCCCCAGTTACCTGAAGTGGACACTCTTGGTGCACCCCTTTGTGGGCTGTGTGTACAGTCTTGTTGTAGTTAAGCCTTGATTGTTGTAGGTATCACTGGGAGGAATTAACCTCCAGGCCAATTGGCTCTGAAGATCAGTTGTGTCTATGCTGGGAGCACTTCTGTGATGGAGACAACCTTATGAGACAAGACTTGCAAAATCCTCTGTGCTCAGCCTGGATGAGGCAAAATCTCAGGGTGGAGCAGACAGCTTTGGTTTCCTGTCAGCCCTGCCCTAATAGGCCCCCATGTCTCAGTGTCCTGTGGTAATCGCTGCAAGCACTTCTGAGAGAAAGCCGCCCTTGAGTTCCACCTGCTGCCAGACAGTCCAGTTTCTCCCCAAATGAGTCCGGGTCCCCAGAGTCTCGCCCAGAAAGGGAGTTCAGTGCAGTCAGGAGCTTTTGTCTCCCTCCCGCTTGAGAAAGTCAGCCAAGTACTCAGTTGCCTGCTCTTTCCATGTACACGACTCAGTACCTCTGCCTTCCACAGTTCCTCTGAGCCTCAATATGCTTTTCTCTTTCCTGACAATCCAGTTTCACCCCATATGAGTCTGGGTCCCCTGAGTCTCACCCGGAAATGGAGTTCAGCGCAGTGGAGAGCTTTTGTCTCTCTCCCACTTGAAAAAGCCCCTGAGCACTCAGTTGCCAGTCCTCTCCAGGTGTGTGTCTCAGTATCTCTGTCTCCTGAAGCTCCTCTGAGTCTCAGTGTGCTTTTCTTTTTCCTTCTAGTTGTAGAATTTCCATTCATCCAGCCTTCCTGTGGTTCTGGGTGATGTCCTTTTTATCTTTTAGTTGTAGTTTTGAAAACGTTGTGCAAGGCAGCAGTTTAGGTGTTTACCTATGCCACCATCTTGGTTTCTCTCGAGGAACGTCAGAATTTCTTAAGTTGAAAAGAGCAGAAGCTGTAGAGGTCGTTCACTTAAAATACTTCCCTCCTAATTATTTTCTCAAGGATATATAAAGACTGTTGGCCAATTGTTTTTTAATGAAACTTCTGTGAGGAGAGTTAAGGTAGAATTTCCTCTCTGTATTTTGTTTGCTTCCTTTCTTCCCACTTCTCTTTGCTCCTTTTGCCAAAACTAACGTTTCTCTATGGCTTTGGTATGCTTTATCCTCTAACAGGACTTTTGATCTTTAGAGATTTAAAGTTTGAATAAGCTTTGGTGGCCTCGGGTTTGCAAAAGAACCTTCTTCGTTTCCCCGAATGTCTTGCTTTTTTGAACTTACCATCACCCAGTAAGTGGCTTCTCTTATGTAAGATCCAATTAATCAATTCAAAGCAGTGCTGGGCAATTATCTGGTGAACTTGGGAAACTATAGATGAGGCTGATATAGGCCTTTGAAAAGTCATAAATTCAGCATATATGCCTGTCAGGACTGTGCTTCACATGATTCATGGGGACCTGGTTTAGGAACGTAGGTGAGGCCCTGAAACAGGGAAAGACTCTCCCCCTACTTCTAGTTGGTGTTGGTCTAGCAGCTTCTTAGGGAGCCACTGTGATCTGTCCCTTCTCCCAAAGTGTTGCTCATTCTTCTGAGGAAAGGGAGGACTCCTCTGCTGATTAATGTGCAACATCTTAAGCCTAAAACCAGTCAGACCAGAAACCTTTTATAGTTAAAAAAGTTTTTATTAATGATTGTAAAAAAACAAACAAACAAACAAACAAAACCCCACAACTAATATAATAAGGTCATTAGGCAGAAAGGTTCTTAAGTGATAATGAGAAACTTAACCCTTCTGTGAAGCTACAGGTCCCCATCACTGAGGGCTAGTTGCCAGCGAGGTCCCTCACACCCAGCGGTCCCAGACTCTCATCTGACACTCACTATAGCTAAGTACTCGGTGTCCTGCACCCTTGAGTAGCTTGCAACAGTGTGCTCCCTTAATTGTTATCATGCTATCAAAAGATTGCCAAAAATTATTCATTTTGATTCATACCGAAGTCAGCTAATTTAGAACATGGAACCCTTTTGTGGAGCAGTGTCATGGAATTGTCCTACATGAGCATGCACAGGAGTCTCCAGACAATCTTACAATTAATGCAGAAAAGCAGCAAAAGGGAAGCCTGATGCTCAGTTATTGTGTGAAAGGGAAGGGAAAGCCACCTTCCGTCACCTGAAGTATAAGTCACAGGTAGCCCTGCCACAATAAGGTTCAGAAGAAAACAAAATACAACCAGCAAAGGTAAACCAGAAGTGGCTGAAAATGCCTCTTGCAAAATTTTTAATGATACTCGCCCAATCCTAGTGAATCCACTCTTTCCTCTCTTTGGATTCAGAGTCAGAGATCTTGGAGCTGAAGACTCCAGTCATGGCAGGTCATCCATGCTTCCATCCATCCATCCATCCATCCATCCATCCATCCATCCATGCATTCATCCAGCCAGGCAGCCAGCCAGCTTTGAATTCCTGCATACTACATTACATAGTCCCAGCTTCTGACTTTTGGTTGAGAACACACAATCACTCACACACACACACACACACACACACACACACACACACGCTTTTATATTGCAGTGACTGAGTGAATACCCAGAAATAAAAATCAACCTTCTCTATAAGTGCCAAGAGAGTATTTTTAAAATATATTTTTATTGATTTCAGAGAGGAAGGGAGAGGGAGAAATAAATAGAAACATCAATGATGAGAGAGAATCACTGATCGGCTGCCTCCTCTATGCTCCTTTCTCCCTCCTCCCTCCCCCTCACTGGGGATTGAGCCTGCAACCTGGGCATGTGCCCTTGACTAGAATTGAACCTGAGACACTTCAGTCTGTAGGCCAACACTCTATCCACTGAGCCAAAGCAGCTAGGGGATAAGAGAGTATTTTGATATCAGGAAAACAAGGACAATATCCCTACTTCTGTTAAGCATCCTACTTATAAACACCCTACTTCTTAATCAACCTCCCCGTTTTCAGTAAATAACACCGCCCTTCCAAACAGAACCACCCACATCATATTTTCTGTGTCTGGAATAATGTTTAATAACCATATATTCTACTCAAAACCCTGCCCTAAATGTAAGTGGTAAATGCCATAAAATGTTCCTCTGACACACCTCTGCACCAGCTCACATCAGCTTCCTTTGGTCACAGTCAGGAACCTCCCACCTCGGGGTCTGCTGAAGAAACACTGCCTTGAGTCTCTGCCCATCCCAACCGTCCTCTCTGAGCAAAGCAATTTTCCTCCATTTAGAGCCCCGAGCGCATGCCATTGCACTCCCTCATTTGGGGAAAATGGGATAGTGAGGCCGTTTCCAAATCCTAGTTGGGGGGACGGACAAGCTTGATGACTTTGACCAGGATGGGATGGGGAGCAGGGCAACAGCACGTGGCGAGGTGGCGTCCTCACACTTTACAGGCACAGAAAGGGTGAGTGAATTTCTCCAAGTTCTACAACCAAAAAGTAGTAGAGGTGGGGATTCAAACCCCAAGTGCTCTGAATCCAAAGCTCATACGTGCCATCTGTCAGGGTGGCAGAGGGCTTGTTTTGGCCCTGGAAGGATGAGTGAAAAATGGATATATTCCACCCAAGGGTGGGACAGAGCCGTCAGAACACAGATGGAGAGTAGGGAACACTTACCTGCTTGGAACTCAGGTTCATATTGGGAGCAAGCAAGAGCTGGGGAGGAAAAGCCATCTGAGGCCAGAGGGTGAAGACCCAGACATGCAGACTGAGAAGTTCCACGTGACTCATTACAGGAAAGGGAGTTCTCAGGTGTTCCAGTCCTAGTCTGAGTGATGCAACCAGTTCCTCTCATTTAACAACCCTTCAGGCCGTGATTAAAGTGATTATTTTTGGCAACAATGATGTTGGCACAAAATTAGGAGGCATGGGTGTGGAGGGAGAGAGGAGAGAGAAGAGGTAGTTGAGAGGGCATTATGTTGGCTCCAGGAAAATATTTTGACGAACTTCTTCACTCATGTAAACTGATTCATGCTGCCATCAAGCTGGTTTTTGTACCCTAATCTTGGACCCATTGCAGCTGACTTCTGCTCACAAATTAGCTCTCCCAGCTTTGAGGATGGGAGTTTCTTGAGTGGACCTGCTAAGTGTGAGTCCTGTTTCAGAAGAGCACATAGTCAGGGGAGTGGAGACTGGTAGATCTCATCAAGGGGCCTCTATGCCAGACACTTTTGTATATGTTATGTCCTTCAGTTCCCCCAATAACCCTGCGAAGTTATAATTCCTCAATTACAGCCGCGGAAGCATGCTGAGAGAGGGCACTGAAGATCATGCAGCTAGAAAGCAGAGAAGGGGGACCTCCAGTCTGGTTCTTTCTAACTCCAAGCCCCGTGCTCTGCAAACAAATGACGCAGAGGAGGAAGGAAGGAAGGAAGTGCCACGATGGGTTTGTAAGGGGAGTAGGAGAGAAAAAAAAATCTAAGACCTTTGCTTTATTGTTTGGAGGCAAAAAAAAAAAAAAAAAAAAAAAGGCTTGGGCCTGCAATTCAGGATCCCGGTGGGACTAAGTGGGCATTGAACATGCTGATCTCCTCCAGAATGTGAGTTTTCTAGAATAGGAGGCATCTCTCTCTCCATCTCTTTGCCAGAAAGTGAACCTGAAGGAGGGCCTACGATGAGCTGAGCCCGCCGGATCACTCCCGGGAGATTTATGTGTGTGAGCTCACTATGAAAACAGAATGATTTCTCTGGACCTGTCAGGAGACAACAATTAGAAGAAGAATGTGAGGTTTACTTTTGATGAAGTGTGTTGTGCTGAAGAGATCCTCTCTTACCAACGGGGTGACTTGAAGCTCAAATATAAAGGCCTTGGAGGAGGGGAGAGAGGGGAAGAATAAAGAAAACAACGGAATTCCTATTATTCCACTCCAGAACGGGCAAACAAAGGGTAACTTCAGGAATAAAATATGATACATTTTGTACATTTTTCTTCTGCATCCGGATGCAAGTCATTGGCAAGTTAGTGAAGTTAGGTCTGTATCCACTCACGGAGGGTGGATCTCTTTTTTCCCGGTTGTTGTACAGACATCTCCAGACATGCATGACAGGCCTCAGAGAATGCCGTCCATTCCCGCGCCCCTCTGGAACACTGCAATTAATACAAATGGACAAGGATGAGTTTTGAGGCCAGTGTATGCCTGTCAGGATAATGCAGGGTCCAGCCAGTGTGGACCTTGCATTATCCTGCATGTAATGGCTTCAGGAGGTGTAAGGCCCTACAGTGTGAAGCCACTGGGATCACAGCAGTAGCAAAGCTATTGACGGAATACCCTGTTTCCCCGAAAGTAAGACATCCCCCGAAAATAAGACCTACTTCCAGTTTTGCCTCTTGCAGTAATATAAGGCATCCCCCTGAAAATAAGACCTCCCCGATAATAAGGCCTCCCTGGAATATAAGGCCCCCGAAGCTACCATAAGGCGTCTGACTCCTGATTTAAAGAGACCTCGCACTGCCTAAACAGCTCTGGCTGCACTGCAGCCAATCAGTGAGCTGGTTTGGGATGACAACTACTACCATACTGTATACAGGTAATAAATTTTCTTTCTATTTTTTTTTTGTTGTTGTTCAACAATAAATGTGTACCGTAGTCTTCTTCATGGAAAAATAAGACATCTCTGAAAATAAGACCTAGCGCATCTTTGGGAGCAAAAATTAATATAAGACACTGTCTTATTTTCAGGGAAACAGGGTAGTTAGGCAGCCTGGAGATGTAGGAGGAGGGTCATAAGTAACCAAGGCCCGGGCACAAGGCAGTTTCAAGCATTCTGAGAGTGTAAGAGTTCCAAGCAAGCCCCCTCAAGATGTGCCTCTGCGGTATGCAGATTACTATGAGGTAATGACAATTTTAGCTTCAGGCTCAAGAGAAAGTTTTGGCCCCTCCCTTTAGCTACTAATTACGGAGCAGGGCAAACTTCTGTTTACTAAACGTCTGTTTTTCTTAGGATCCTGCAAGGATCTTTGAGGCTCCCAAGGTGCATTACCTCATCCCTAACTCAGGATGTCTTCTGCACCTGATCCCCCTTTCTATCTCTGAGCCTCTCCTGCAAGTGGGGTCTCTGACTCTCTCGTGTGTGCGGGATTCCCATACATACATATGCACTAAATTTGGTTGTTTTCTCTTGCTAATTTGTCTCAGGTCTATTTGACTATTAGACCAGACAGAAGAACCTTGCGAGTAGAGGGAAGTTTGCTCCTCTCCCACCCACCCTTGGCACTGTGAGCAGGATAAACTCACGGTGCTGCTAATGAGAAGATTCTGGCGTCTGACACAGGGCAGCTGAAGGTAAGGGTTCTTACCCTGTCAGCACAGCCCCCACACCTCCACTCCAGATCTCTGTCTTCAGGGTCTGCTGGAAGCAAAAGTGATGAGAGTCTTTTTCTCTCTTCTAACTTAAGATTGCCAAGAGAAAATATCCATGAAACTAACTTCTTGGGCTAGTGATTCTTGGTTACTTGATATTAGTATTCACGGCGTTATTGGTGGTGTTGGTGGAGAAACAGCACCAGTTGTTACCAGCGGTGTTGGATCTTGGTTCTTGAGTTCGGCAAAAGAAAAACTCAGAACCAGAAACTCAAATTATAAGAGAAAGTTTAGTGAGAAATTACAGAGGTAGAGAAGAGAGCCAGCTGGGCCGCATGGGCTCAGGAAACAAGTTACAGAGGCAGAAGGGCCCTTGGAGCTTGGGAGGGAGAAGAGCAATGGTGAAGTGAGGGGGAGGGTCGGGGGGAACGCACAGGCTTGCACTCAGGAGGGAGAACTTAGGTGTGAGGAATCATGCTAATATTTTTTAGCTCCCACAAGGGGTTCAAGCCCTCTCTTGCCCTGGTGCTGGTGGTTGTGCCTTGAGGGGTCTAGAAAAGAGGATTATTCTGATACTTCAAAGCTATGTTATCTTAGATGCAAAAGGACAGTACACAGGCTCAGTGAAGGTAAACAATGACTTTTGTCAAGGGAGATGCAGGTCTAGACCACCCTTCATGACCGCTTTTAGTTGAGAATTTTTATGTCCAGAACATCCTGGGGTTACTTTTGGTCTCTGAGTGTGTAAGGATCACCCTGAACTTGTCAGGTTAGTATGTGGCCACTGTTTCATCCACAGAAGTACAATTGTCCTGCACTTAAGTAGAAAAATGATGGAAAAGAAGGGCAAACATCTAATTAAATTTTATGTCCTAAGAATTCGGCTTTAGGTTGGAAGCTTCAAAATATGACCAAACAGAAATGTGAGCTAAACTCCACTTACAGTTGGGGTCCTACCAAATGGTTGGCAGTCTCGAGGAAATTATAATGTAATATTACCATGGCTATTATGAGAAATGTGCCAATTAAGAAAAAAAAAAATCAGGCCCTAGCCAGTTTGGCTCAATGGATAGGGTGTTAGCCTACCGACTGTAGGGTCCTGGGTTTGATTCTGGTTAAGAGCACATGCCTGGATTGGTCCCTGGTAGGGGGCTTGCAGGAGGCAGCCAATCAGTGATTCTCCCTCATCATTGGTGTTTCTATCTCCCCTTCTCCCTTCCTCTCTGAAATCAATGAAAAAGAAAAGGAAAAAATCAGCTAAGTTAAAACATTGATGGAGTTAAAACAAAGGGTTTAGCACAACCCTAACAAAGGCTGAGTGGGCCAAGTTGAAAGGCAATTTTAGTTTCAAGCTCAAGAGAAACTCCCATCTTAACTACGAGGGCAGGGCAAATGTCTGTTTAATAAATGTCTGTTCTTATCGTCCTGCAAGGACCTTTTGAGGCTCCCAAGCTGCACTACCTCATCCCTAGCCCAGGATGTCTTATACACCTCAACCCCCTTTCTATCTCTGAGCCTCTCCTGCATGTGGGGTCTCTGACTCTGTCATGTACGCCATGTTCCCATGATACTGGGTGTTAAATTTGGTTATTTTCTGTTATTAGACCAACCAGAAGAACCTTGAGAAGAGAGGAAAGTTTGTTCCTTCCCCAAAAGGGCGTGATCAGATCAGAGGGACACAGAGAGTGTGCTAGAAAAAGGAGAGCTTCCTGGGAACTAGTGGAGTTTTCAAGATCTGTTATTATCTGCCCCTTTAAGAGCAGGAGGCATGTTTTATACAGCATCCCATTTCTCCAAAACCTGCCACAGATCCTTGCCCTAGAACAATGCATGCACATCAAGAGTTGGTTGAGCATGTGAACTCTGAGTCACCATATACCTCCCTGAGCATCAGGTCTGTGGGACCCAAAGGAAAAGGAATTCCGGGGAGGAAAAGTGGTCCCTTTGACTTCTCAGGTGGCCAATACTGTCTCGGAGCCCCTGGCTACAATCTGCATGGCTCTCTCCACATGAGGTCCAGTTTGGTTGGGATGGAATCAGTGTTCCGTTTTCTGAAAATGGACTGATGTGAATCCCACTTCGGCCTAAATTTAGTCACTGGGACCGTGGCCTCTTTTTCAACAGCCAACTGTCTGCTCTAGAGATGTTTACTAATAATCAGTTATCTCACTTTTCCAACCCATTTTGGAAGCACATCTGAGCAACACACATGTTAGAGTTAGTGTAGTATAAAGTAGCCTGGCAGCGCCCTATACAAGGGTAAAGCAAATGCCTAAATCCTTGCACGCTTTGCCCCTCACTTCTGCAATAGTTCACATGCATTTCCATTCAGCCACATCACACATTGTTTTGATTATTTGACTCGATACTGCGATCTCTTCATGGGTCAAGGCCAAGCATAGTGCCTGGTACATAGTAGAACATAATAAATAGCTGCTGCTGATAAAATTACAAATGATAAATTAATGCGTTTATAATGGGAAACTGATAGGAAGCTAAACAATTCACATTTCAGTTAGCACAGTATATTCTTTTCTAGATAGACATTGTTTTCCAATACTCTGTTCATATCCATTAAATCTTGGCTTAATGCGTGAATTTAGACCATGTTGGCATTTGATTATTTTGTGGCCATCCCTACTGTGACAGGCATGCTGCTAACAAATTTCCTTTAAAAAAAGAATTTGAGCCTGGCCGGTGTTGCTCAATGTTTGAGTGTTGACCCACAAACCAGGAGGTCATGGTTCGATTCCCAGTCTGGGCCTGTGTACTATCTTTTTGCATCTAAGATAACATAGCTTTGAAGTATCAGAATAATCCTCATCATTGACGTTTCTCTCTCTCTCTCCCTCTCCCTTTCTAAAATTATATATATGCTCAGCTGTGCAAAGTGCAGTTAGCCATCTGCAGTGCCTTCGGGGTCTAGTTACAGAATTTAAGCCGGTTGATTAATGCTCGCTGCCACCCCTAGACAGTGACTGAGCCGTTAAGAGGAGGGCCACCGGGGCATGGCCATGTCTGTCCCCTGCGGGGGTCCTCTAATGGGCAATTTTTTGGTCTGGAGTTTCCCATTGGGTCGGCCTAAAGTTTTCCTAGACCAATTTTGCTTTTCACTCCCCTTATTTTTAGAGATTAGAATTGTATCAGATTTCTCTGCTGAATGCGGCCCTTGGTTTTTATCTCCCCTTTATCTTCCGCAGGTTTCACCTCCCAATAAATCTCTTCTACTCCTCCTCTCTCCCGTCCCAGGGTCTGCTTCCCAGAGGGTCTAAACTGAGACACCTACACAGTGTCCCATCAGATTTCTTTTCTTCCCCAAAGCGTGCTAGGGAGATGTTATTAGCTCGAATGCACAGTGTCTCCCCCCTGCCACAATTGCAGCCTTGTTGAAATGCCATCATCAAAGGAAACCATTTATCATGACAACAAAGCCTTTTCCAGATCATGTTTTGGATCATCATGTTGTTCGTGAAAAAATGCGTCTTGTGGGGGTGCCGTGACACGTCAGCACCCCACACGAGAGAATAGGGCATTCTAAGTCGGCACCCCACACATGAACTCCTTGGCAAGTCTGTTCAAGCGGGAATCACAGCCAGGCGTGGAACCTGAGCACTCCTCTGGGAGAGGGGAGGGGCCCTGAGCGTGTCGGGAGGTGATAATGAGCGCAAGCGTGTTTGAATGGCATTTAGAAGGGCTCTCAGATGGGGCCTTTGAGTAGCCCGGTGCTTTCCTGCTACTTGGCATTCTGCATTTTTGGCACAAGATATGTTAAAGCTTGGAATGAGGTTATCACAAGCTATTTGTTTTGCCAAAGTACCAACTACTGCTTCAAGTTTTACGTTCCCTCGTCTCTCGTGTGCTTCTGCCTTGCCAGGGAGACTGCTCTCCATGTGACTCCTGCTGGCCCCGCCGGCAGCTGAGGGTGAGACTGGTAGGTAAAAGATGTAGCCAAGAAAATCAAACAACCTGAGCCCCGTTGTTTATCCACTTGCTGCTGGCAACTTGGCATCCTTACCGACCCTATGCGGACCCCTCTCCCTAGGAGGCTTATCAGCTAGACAGTAGACACATACTTCTCTTATTATATAATGCCTCAGTATCGGGCACGGAACACATTAATTCCTGCAGCTGTGACTTGGTGTGCTCAGCGACATGAAAAAAAGAAAACAGTAAAAAGCACGAATTCAGGCGTGCTTTAATATCACGCAGCAGTGAAATGGCTAGTGCCCTGGTTCAAGGGGCAGAACGTAAAGTGGGCAGTTTCCTTAGGGATGCTGCCGTGCTTCGAACATGTCGCTGTCATTGTTCTTCTCCCATTCTCCCCACCATTGTTGGTCTATGCCTTTTGATTAAAAATAAAATAAATTAAAAAATCAGGACCTGGGGAGGGAATGAAAATAGATGTTTATATTCAACCCACCATCTTACCAGAATCCACTATTTGTCTTCCCTCTTCAGTTTGGCTTCCACGCATAAATATGGATTTACCTAAATTAGATGCTCATATGCTTTGTCCTTCTAAGGATTATAGTAATTTTTGCTGAGTATCCTATAGTTTACAGTTATTTTCTCACTCTGGATCTTATTTGGGGTTTACTCTTGACCTAGCGGTCCTCGGTGATATGAGACAGGGTGTAAGCGACCTGCTAAATTTCTCAAAGAATGATGACAGTCACTTATGGGAGATTGGCAGGTGACGGCAACAAGGCAGGAAAGAAAGGACATGGATATTTGAGTTGATTAAAGTTTAAAGGAGGAGGAAGAGACTCTGCCTATGAGTGGATGGCAGGCGGGCAATGAGAAGGCTGCCCACACTTCCTGGCCTAAAAAAAAATCTAGATAATCAGTAAGACAGAGCTAGAAGAAGCCATGGGCACCTGGAGGTTGAAGGTGTGGAAGTGTTCATCACAGGGGATGAGGTGTACATCAGGTAAAATGGGAAGAATTGCAATGAGAGTTACTGAAAGGCAGAGTTGGGGAACAGTAAGCTCAGAACAATTCAAGGATGTGTATGTGACCTTGAGTCAATTAAAAAATACGCAATTCCTCCAGCCCTGACCTGCATCTGAGACCGTTGAGGGTAATACCAAGACAGCCTGGGCCTCGCTTCTGTCTCTCCCCTCTTCCGATGGAAGCGAGCCTGTGGGGAGAGTGTGTCCTCACCTGTGGCATGCCCTGGCTTGCCACCTGGCCCACAGGGTTCTTTCTTGTCCATCATTGTCAAGAATGGGTGAAGGATTTGGTCTGGAGCCAAAGCAAACAGCAGCTGAGAGACACACAACAGTTGGCGTCTGGCTCAGATGCCTCTGGCGCCTTCCTAGACAAACCCTTTTCCCCCCAAGAAGCCTGCCTGACTCGATGAAAACTGCAACTAACATTTGCACATTGCCTTGGGGTTTAACTGGCATTTCCACAGACAGTATCACATCTCATCCTCCTAACTCTGCTGGTAGTTCAGTTTTGATTCCCATTTTACAGATAAAGACACTTCCGGCTCCATTTCTGATAATCAGGTGACACTAAGTCATTAACTCTCCATGAGCATCAGCTTTCTTAGCAATAAAATGGGAATGAGACTTATGACGAAGTTGTGTTGAGAATTAAACAGGATTTTGTGTGTATAATATGTGTGTGCACACAGTTGGCTTCCCATGAATATTCATTCTATATTTCTGCTTAAATGATTTACCCCAGTTTATTCAGCCAGAGAAAGCCAGATTTCGAGTTGCCATCTGCACTTGTCACTGAGGAGGAGGCCATTCCTAAAGGGAGAGAGGGATCGTTCATAACTATGTAGCTTCGGTCCCAGCAATTTCTTCCCTCTCTAGGCGCATGGTTCTTTGCAATGTGAAATGGCCATCCTTCTGATAAAAGGAGGAGTCTCTTTTCTCTCCCCCTTGAGTCCGGGCTGGCATTGGGACTTGCTTTGCTTGGTAGAAAGTGGTAGATGTGACATTGGGCCTTGAGTGTCTACTCTCACTTTCTGGATGCTGTATGACTCCCACATAAGAAAAGCCAGGCTAGTCTCTGAGGAGGAGAGTTTACCTGGAGAGAGAGTTCCAATCGTCCCAGTAGTTGGAGCCATCCTCCCTGAGGCACCAGACTGAGGCCAAGTGGACTAGCCAACCTCCCCGTCCCCCAGTTGGAATTTCCTCCACCCCCTCATCTGCCAACTAATAGCAGCATAATTGACCCCAGGTGAGACCAGCAGAAGAATTGCCCAGTTGAGCCTGACCCAAATTTTAAAATCATTATTAAATACATAATAAGCCACTAAATTTTGGGGGTGGTGTTTTGCAGAAATAGGTAACTAATACATGACCAAAATAAGATACTAGGACACCATCAGTAAGATTGGGTAAATACTGAAATCAGGTACAAAAGACACTCATAATATCATCTTTCTCCTGTAAAGTATGTGTGACTCTGCCCCATCTAGTGATCCTTTGAACTAAACATAGAACTTGAAACTTACACATTTTCAAAGACCTACTCCTCTGATACATATAATTCTTTGGATAAATAGGTATGGTCTTCCATCAGGGCCTTCAAACTCAGAGTCTCATGGATCCCCACCTCATGGTTATCACCAATAAAGGACCAGGTCACACATATGTCTAATATTCCCAACATCATGCTAGAGGTCTTGGGAATATCCCAATATCATGCTAGGAGTCTGCAGTCAAGTGTGGGCCCAAATCTTTCAATCCTTGACTCTCAGCAGTCCCTTTAGTGTGTGGTAGGAGCATGCTCACCTCATCATCACCCAATCACCATCTCAGAGATTTCTAAATTGTTTTGGAGCCAATAATACTTAGAAAAAGGGATACAGAAGCAGAGAGGGTGTAAACAAGGTATTTCAGGATAGGCTGAGCTGATGACTCCAGTCCTGACTCTGTCTGGGTCAACCTGCATATTTCAGAGGAACGTTGGTCTGAAAGGGCTGAGAAGATCCCTGAAGAACCTCACAGCCAAAGTGAAACATCCAAAGTAGACTGTCCTTCTCTGAGCAGGAGAAGCGAGGGATAATTTATAATTATGTAACTTCGGTCCTATTCCTGGTTTGCCTGTGGACAAGGGACAAGACTGAAGTGACAGTGACTTTGTGCAGTGGAGAATGAAAAAAGGGCCTATGGTCAGAGGAAAACACCCATTTGCTCATCTGCTTGATTTTGAGTCAAGTGAGATGAGTGATGTGGGTGACAGGTCACCTGTGAAGCATGTGTTGCAATCGGAGGTGCAGGTTGCTGTGAAGATTCTAAGGGTCCTCTCTCCCCTTCTTAGTCCTGGTGACACTATCTTGCATGCAGGAGGATCTGTTTTAATTGTCTCTCTCCCTCTCCTTCTTATTCTCATTGCTAGCAGCAGAGATCAGACAAAGGAATCCGTGGAGCAGAAATGGCTGCGTGGGTTCTGAGCTCTGCTTCCTTTGCACAGACCCATTGCCCATGCTGGGGGGCAGGGAAGAGGGAGGGGCACAGGCTGGGGACCATCACTGCTCACTGCTGGGTTCTCAGAGCTGTGGCTTGCAGCCCACTCTCCAGCCCACAGGCTATCAGCAGCATCAATGAGGCTTCCGAGGAGACTCAGAACAGCCTGCTGGATAAGATACCAGGAATAAGGAATTCTGGCTCCAACACTGACTTGCTGCATGGATGTAGGCAGGTTAATTACATTAACATTCTGAGGCACGTCACAGTCTACAATATGTTTTTCTAAAGTGCTTTTGAATTAATCCTTCCCAACCTGCCATGACATGTGATATATGATGTGATTATTCCTATTTAAGAGATGAAGCAGCTGAGGCTCAGGGAGCCAAGCGATTTGTCTAAAGGCACGTGGCCAAAGAGAACCGGAACCTGGTGCTCCAGCTCCTTCGATTTCCCACCACCCTTCGCCACCACTGGTACACTCAGCTCTCTGAGCCGGCGTGCCGTCATCACTGACATAATGGCAATTTAGCTGGGCACTTTCTCTGTGTGCGGTAAACATGTCACCGTGTTATCTCATTTAATCATGTAATCCTTAAAATAACCTGTGGGCAGAAACTCTTTTTATCTCTGTTTTACAGATGAGGGGCTGGGGGCTTAGCGGGATCAGAAACCGGCCCAGCCGAAAGCCCACACTCTTAGCCACTTTGCCGTGCATGTTCCCACCGGTAATTGGAATGAATCTCCAACCCACCTACCTCATCAAGTAATAGGTAAGGTAGCTTTTAAAGATAAAATTAGATGGTAGATGTGAAAACACTTTTTGATAGTTAAACATATGTGATACACAAGGGACAACAAAAGTCGCTACTCCTGCAGGTCTACTATAACAAAGCCCAAACTTCCAACCGATGGACTCAAACACACATCTTCACTGATAAAGGAGCAGAGGCAGACAAATAAAGGAGCAGCAAACGAAGTGCTGGAGTCCAGAACCACCAGTCCTGGAGGACTTCCCGAAAGAGGCCAATTTTGCTTAACTTCCTGGCAAAAATGCAGGCAGAGAATATAAAGGAAGAGTTATCCCAAGCAGAAACACTGACATATCAAGGGGGAGGTAGGCAGGGATGGAGGTGAGTGTAAGTGGGCAATGCTCTTGAGGCCATAACAATGAGTGTGTGTGTGTGTGTGTATACATGCACATGTACACATGTGTGCATGTGAGTGCGCATTGTGTGTATGAGCGACAGGCCGGGCCACTCGCCCCCACCCTCTGCGGGGTCACACACGATAACTTCCACATTATCTTAAACACAGGCCAAAACGCATCTTCTGCTGAGCACTTTGCTGCCACAATCTTCTATTCCCACAGAATCAAAATACACTCTCTGGTCTTGGCAGGGACTCTTGCTCTCACTTGTGGGCCTTTTCCATGGACTTTTATGTCTCTGTTTATTTTGCGTGTTTCATGAGTGGCTCATGCCTTTAAAGGAAATGCACCAGCCGCAACCCAGTCTGTCATTATGGCCCTTTGCTGACCGCCGGCTGCCCTCACCCTGCTCCAGGGATGGGTGAGCCTGGGCTTTTAATTTGCTGTGACAGGAGATAATTGTTGCTTGAGTTTCCACCTCTGAAAATAAATCAGGGTGGTGCTTCCCGGCTGGGGTTCCACAGAGGCAAATTCACCCCTTGGGCTGGTGCCAAGGGAGGCTTAGCCAGGCTGGAGCGGCCGGTCTCCATGTCTCTCACCTCCTTTCTGTTTCTGGATTTCAAAACACACAATTAGTGTTTTCTTTAAGAGCTCAAGATGGAAAAGTTAAGAAAGTTCAGGGAGACTTTTCTGATAATGTATGCGAGAATTCTAGAGGTGGGGTTCTGTGGCATTTTAGACTCGGGAGATCCTAAGCTTACCACTCTGGCCTACTCGCCACTTACAGCTGCATTCAAATTCAAGCACATCATAGTGTGCCCAGCAAGACTATCCTCATGGCTTTTCTTCTTTTTTAAAATATGACATCATGCACAGAAATATCTGGGCAAGGTCTCACCAATCAAAGCACTCTGAATGGCAAGTCAGGTCATGGGTTTTTGGACCCTTCTCGTCGACAAATTGAGATAGCCGGAGACAACCTTTGAAGGTTCCTTCTAGCACAAAAGCCTATTTATCTTGGACTGCATTCACGAGCTCATCTCACCACAGGATATTATGAAGCCCGAGTGTGTCCTACAAGTTCAAATTGTAGAAAGATGTCTGGGAATTGTACATTTCAGTTCTGGCTTAGGACTAAGATAATACATATAGAGACCCCCCAAAGGCAGGGAAGCTAAGAGAGTTAGAGGAGAATGAATCCACAAGGACACTGCCCCGTAGGCTCTGGGGCCCTCCAGAAGGTCCCTGCTATACTCCAGGTCTCTCTATTCAAGTCCTATCGCTCTATTCATTAGCTGTCTGGCCTTGGGAAGGTTACTTAACCCCTTAGTTTTCCCACCTGTAACATGGGGAAGACAAAAGACACGCTTCAGTGAGTTGTCATGAGGTTTAAGATAGATAGTATGTCACTTATGTAGCTCACTTAGAATTCTCATTCTCCTCTTTTTGGGAACCTGTTAAGATTGCTTTTCTCTAGTCCCTTGATGTTGAACTTAGCCATGTGACTTGCTTGGCCCATGAAATGAGAGCAGAAGTATTCTCTTTTGCTCTATGCAGGAGCATTTAACGACAGTGTAAGACACTCTACTGCTTCCTTCTTCTTGCAGTGGCTACTGGCAATGCCATAATGCGCATACTTCAATTCAGCATTTGAAGAAATGTGGAGTGAAATCCCCCAGCCAACTGCACTGGACTTTTAATGAGCCTAAAAAGTAAATTATTATTAGCTACAAAGATTTGGGGTTGTTTTTTGTTGTTGTTGTTGTTGTTGTTTTTGTTTTTTGTTACCACAGCATAAAGTAGCCTACTTTGACTATAACAATATATATGAAGCAGCTAGTATAGACTCTAGAACATAGTAATCTCATAGTAAATGATAGTTCCTATCCTGACTCTTAGGAAAAAGGCCAGGACCATTGTCTTTTGAAGCAACCTCACAGAATCTAGCACAGTTCTGAGCAAACACTTGTACACTCTTTCATAGTGACAGAAGATGAATTCAAAGTCATTGGAGGCTATCAGAATCAAGGGAAATATTGTGCCCATGAAAAACTAAACTCTTTCCAACATCTGGAGAGAGGGTATCACTGTTTGCCCAAGGGGTACAGTCAAGTCATTATGTGCTTCAGTTTTCACAATCAGAACAACTTGTTCCTTTCCCCATATCAGTTATTTCTCAGCCACAAGCCTAGTGCATCTTCTGCTTAGAGTAACAGGTAACGAATACTGGGTACTGATTCCAATATTTGGCATTGGTTACTTAGCACAGACACCAACATCTTTGTTCATGTCAATACATGTCATAGGAATATTTTTTTCCATTAAACTCAGTAAGTTAGAAAGCTATAGTAATCTCAGTTACATTAGAGTAAAGAGATCCATAATTAAAGAACCTGATCATTCTTTTATGGGGAGTCTCTAGTGACAAAGCAGTGTATTACAGGTAGAGACGAGTCAAGGCAAGTAATAGTTAAGAACATGACTTTGGGGCTCACAAGAGATAAATTTGCATCCCAGTTTCTTCACTTGACAATAAGACGGTAGTTTTTCAAGAACTTAGAACTGTCCCTGACACTCAAGATGACTGCCGGTAAGTATGTCTCTTGATATACAACGGGTTGATTGATAAATTTTCACATTTCTATTATTATTATTTTAAAGACTTTTAATTGATTTTGAGAGAGAGCGGGAGAGAGAAGGAAAGAGAAACTCAATGTGAGAGCATTGATCTTCTGCCTCCTGCACTCCCCCTACTGCGGATTAAGCCCATAACTCATGTGTCCTGACCAGGAATCCAACCGGCAACCTTTCAGTGCAGTGAACAACGCCCAACCAATCAAGCAACACTGACCAGGGCCACATTTTTTATTGCTTTAGTCATTTATTCATTCAAAAAATATTTGCTTCAGATTTTCTCAGTGCCCCGACCTCATTTAACCTTCCCAACAACTTTATGAGATTGATAATATTGTTCTCATTTTTTGTGATTGAATTGAGGCTCAGAGACAATAAGAATCTCAAGACTACCTAGCTAGTTAAGTGAGTTGGGCTTTAAACCTGGATCTAAAATAGGAAGCTCCACAAAGTTGTAGTCTGTAGAAAAGTGAATCAGTTCCAAAATCTACACAGCTCCTAGCACAGAAGAGTTTCTTTAATTCTGCTCAGCCCCCTCTTGAAGCCCAGTGAGTCTGAACTTGATAGGGATGTTTAATATAGAAAGGTATGCTGACCAGGAGTGTGAGTCATCTCCTGAGCACAAACACCATCTGTGCAGGGAATGTGCAGTGAAGTAGGGGAAACACAAGTCATTAAAGAGTGTCCACTTCCCTAGAGACCATGCCAAAGACCAGCACCCACTCCCTGGCCCATGAGATCTCCAGGAGGAGGATGCTGATTTACCACCAATCCTTCAACACAAGTCTGAAGCTTTCCGAGGAAGTTAAACACTCTCTCAGGCATCTTACCTTCTCCTACCTTCATTCCATGATAAGGTGATTCTATCTCAGAAGAAACACCACTACCATGGTTATAAGGGGATTTTCTTTTTTAGAGTCTACTTAACAGGAAACATAAAAAGCACAGAAAGATCACCAGTATGTCCTGGACAAAAGGGGGCTGGGGGAAAAGGGATGAAGGGCTAGGGTGCTTTATTCATTTCCTTGATAAATGTAGTTTCTAAGGTTTGCTAGCTGCTGCCAAACTGAGAGTTGGGGGCACTTACTTTGTTACCTTTCATTTATTAACTCAACCAGCCTGCTTGAGCACGTCCTAAGCAAAGTGTGGTTGGGTTCTGTGAGGGAGGCAAAGATGAATTCCCTGCCCTAGGGGAGCTTGCAGTCTGGTAGGGGAGAGAAGTACCCCAAAGGAAGGTTCCAGAAAGGGAGGACCTATAACAGTGCTAGCTGTCCAGGAGAGAGGTAGATTCTGGGCTGGAGTTGACCTCAGCATTTGAGCCAGGTCTTACTGAAGTACTTGTATTATTTGTAAGCCAATGGTCTCATAGCCTCCCCGGTTTTATAAATGAAGCATGTTAACATGAACACCTATCCTTCAGTGCCTCTTGGTCCTTGCCTGCATGACTGCAGGACTGGGAATCGCAGTTAGAGACCCCCCGGGAACCGCTAAGAGCCCTGAGTGTGCTCAGGAACCATCCTTCGGCCCACAGCCTGTGAGTGCAGAAACTGGAGTCCCATGGCAGAGCCTGCTTCCCAGCCCCTGACTACTGCCTCCCGTGTTCAGCACAAAAATGCAAAGACTGCCCTTCTCCCCCAAATCTGACAGGATCCTTCAGCAGTGGTGCTTCTTCAGCCTCTGACTCCTCTGGAGCTCAGTCTGTGGTGCCTGTGGGGACAGAAGACCCCAGTCTGGGCCCCTCTCCTCTGCCTGTCTCTGGATTCAACCCCACCTGCCTAAGCACATCTTCAACAAACACAAAACGGCCTTCAAACAATGCCTGGGCCCGGGGAAGTGAAGCCCCTTAGAGTGGCTCCACGATTCATCAACCAGATGGGGAAAGGCTGGAGAGCGGCGTCACATGGGATGGGACTCGAGAACAGTAGGCCCAAACCAGGACCCTGCTGGGAAAACTGGGACTGTCGCTGGACCTGTGGCCACTGGAACCCTTGTTCCCTATCACACCGGGCATGGGCCCTGCTAGCCTTGCTACAAAGTCTGTGGATTCAATGCTTTCCTGGTGCTGCATTGAGATTTATCGGCCAAACGGTGCCAAATAGAACCATGGCCAATGTCAGCTGCCTGCCTAGGAACGTAAGACAGGTGCTCAGGGATTTGAATGAAGGAGTTGGTAGAGAGGTGTGAACTTCCACCTAATGGACTTAGGCTGGCACAGAAATCTTCCCCTTATGCAATTGGGCCTTCTCTAAAAGGCAGCTGTTTAAAGCTCAGCCCAATACTTACTGATTTTATTGAGCTTGAATCTGCAGGGAAATCACAGTGTGAATGGACTAATCAAGACCTATGAACTGCTGTCTGCACGAATAGCCACTTTCCCAGAGATCAAAGCATGTGGCTGTGCAGACTTTCAGCTGCTTCCCTTGCATCCTTTTCTGATCAGAGTGATTTATCACTTGCATGTCATGTTCAACTCAGTGTCTTTTTACTTCAGCTGTCTGGTAGCAGCCTGTTGAGTAGATGATTTAACTGTTTGGGCCCATGCTTAATCTGCCTTATAACCAGCCCTGTGGGGTCCTTTTTTTTTTGGGGGGGGGTGTGGTTTAAGCCTTTATAGGACGATCCCAGTCATGACTCTAACCCACCCAGGCAGGTGTCCTCTCCACTTCAAATATCCATGGTCCAGGTTGACATAAGCTCTGAATGGCCACCTAACTGTGTTTTGCTGTTTAAAAGAGCCTGGACATTAACTCAGAAGCTTTTTCTTTCCCTGTGAATAAGTGTCTTCCTCGTCTGTCTTCCCTGTCCAGTGGATCTATAGCCAAATGCTTCTAGGGGAATATTGTAAAAACCCCAGAATGGTCAGCAATGCCTCCTGCCTCTCTCAGGGGTTCATTCCAACCCTAAGGGATGGCTCTGGACCTGTTTGTTGCACACTGGGCAGCTCCAGGAGCCTTGGGCAGCGTGTACACACACACACCTGGCAGAAGCTATTCCGACAAGTGACATGGGTCTGAAGGGAGAGCAAGGGCAGGTGAATTTATGGGAAATAACCTTCTTGCCCCAGCCCAACTGCTCAATTTGGCCCACAGGGCATCCCCAGGAAATCTTGCCCATGTTGGTATTTTTCACACAGTGGCATGTTCTACCCTCCTCTTCCTGCTGACACATTTGATACATTTATGAGGGTTGCTGGTTGCACACTGACCAAGCTGCCCAGGATAGCACATCAGCGAGCTGCGATCCTCAAGAAGATGGTGCTTGGCTCTGACTTGGGAGCTTCCTAGACTCAGCCTCCCCTTTCCAGAAACCAAGAATTGTCTCACTAATAGAAAGTGGACAAGAAACCCAGAAGGCTGGTCAGCCTTGAAGCTCTGAAAGGTCAGAGCCAGCCACCCCCATCTAATTGAGACAATGAACTTGCCCATCAAATAATCATGTCAATCCTTATAGATAAGATAATCTACTTGTTACTGGAATTTCCTGCTTCAGGGCAAAGGGTGTATCCCAAACCTGAATAAAAGGGATGGCAAGGCCAAAGGAAGGTGGTAGTTTTTCCACTAAAGGAAGGCTCCTGCCTGGCCCCCCAATATCGCCAATTTAATCCTTTTCTAGTCTTCTTTTCATTTGCGTGTGGCCTCCTCCAGAACCCGAACCCTGAGCCACACGGGATGTGAAAGAGATTCCCACATCCCTTCTCCCCTGCCATCCCAAACCCCAACACCACCTTTCCCAAGAAACAAAGAGCTTTCCCCCAACATCCCCGTCTTCCCTTCTTCCAATGTCCCTACCGCCCTGAGTGACAGCATTCACCATTCCTTCATGGCTAGTGGCACTGGGCTGACTGCATAAAGATCACTTCGGAAATTCATTAGAAAATCAGATTCCTGGACTCTGCTCAAGGCTTCCTGACTGTATTCAGATATGTTCTGGGTATTCCTAAGGCCCTGCTAGGACAGAGAATCACCAGCAATTAGAAGGCGCATTAAAACACCCCTTCCTTTGGAAAGACCTGTGGAAAAGTAAAGTTGATCCCCAGAGATCATTCCGCTTTCTGACAGGTTTAGAAGAAGCACTTCCCTCTTTTCCTAAAACCAGCGTGCTCTCGGGTTCTTTGCACATCCTAAACCAGCAAGAATCGGCCAGTGGCTCTCAGGCCATGTGGGCTGCAAACTGCCTTCCTAAGCATTCCACACTCACACGGACACAGCTCCCGGCACGTTCCCCAGCTGCTGGAGATGCATGAGGCTGTGGGCTTTCCTGCAGAGCTTACCAGATCCCCAAAGCTCCTAGAAAGGCTTTTCCTGGGCTAGCGGGCACTTCCAGCTCAGGAGGAGGCACACTGGGTGCATACAGCAGAATAAGCCCCTGGAAAATGGCTAAATTCTCCACAGCCTCCAAAGGGCAAAATGTATCTTTAAAAAAATAAAAAATCAGAGAGCAGCCAGAGCACACGTTGCTAACAACAAGACCGAATTAAGCAACGAGGACTGCGCTGGTGCCAGGGCTGAGGCAGGAAATCATTCATTTTCCTTTAACTAATCTCCTTGTTTACATTATTTCCTTTGCTCCACAGGACTGGCTCGGAGAAGGCCGGGTTTTTTTTTGTTTTGTGTTATTTCAGTCCTTGGTCAGTAGCATTTGGTCCCACTGAGCCTCGGCCCAGGGACCCCATGGCCAAAGCCATTGTCAACAGTCACAACACTCACCGTGGAATGAAGGATGAAGATAGCAAAGGCCAGCAACAGATCTGCTGTCCCAGCTGTCCTGTCTACCAACACTGTCCCTGACCAGGGCTGGCTGGGCCCGGGGGCGGGGGGGGGGGGGAAGGGGGGCGGCCTGGGTGTCTTGTGGAGGAGGGGACCATGCCTGTCTCTCTCTCACTTGGATGCTCTGTTCTTGGCGAGTGCTTAATGGCTACTGAATACAAGGACAGGACGAGGACACAGCCGTTGACTTCCAAAGTGGGCTAGACACATCTTCTATCTCAACCTCTTTATACACTTACACATATAGGTGCAGTTGGGAGGAGTGGAGGTCGGAGAAAGAGAGAGAAAAAAGGAAGAGGAGGAGGAGGAGGAGGAGAGGGAGGAGGGCCCATCTGCCTGTCACCATGGCTCAGAGATTCCATGCCTATCAACTAACTGCCTGCTTCTTCCATTCCTAACACACAGCATTGAGAGATCAGAGCAGGCCATGCAAATGGTTCTAGACTGGGAAGGCTCCTCTCCCGTGGCCTCTACCCCAGCGAGCTCTGGGAAGCATGTGAAGTCCTGCTCGGTCCAGGGGTCCTATTTCTCTTTCACTCCAAGAACCCCCTGGTTTGATCTCTGGTTTGTCCACATGGTGACATTTGGGGACACGAGGGGGCTTTCCCTCTCTCAGCATTGATACTCAAGAGTGGGGAGAGAAGGCCCAGGAGCCAGGGACCACAGGAAACCAGGGTGGTGCCCAACACATTTAACTCCTTCCTTCCCCAAGGGCTCTCTTCCTGGCAAAGGCATCCCAGGACATCAAAGCTGAGTCCATCTGCGCATTCACGGCTCTGCGGCAAGACAGATGCCCTTGATGAAGAAAACAGCCCTTCTGGTGTGTAAACGGAAAGATCCGACTTCGTGTGCATTTTTCCACCTTAAAATAACAGAAGACGATTTCTGTTCTCTTGACTCAAGCAAAAAAAAAAAAAAAAAGAAACTTTTTTTGAAAGTCCTATGTAAAGGGTTCATTATCTCACAGGCTGCTAACTATATACTCTGCGCCACACTCAATAAAAGCTTCATATAACTGTCTTTGAAATTAACAGCCACCTCTTGTGCTTTTCAAGTTATTAAGGACGTTGCCATGGTGGAGAGACTGTAAACTTTCTATACCGGTGATTAGTCAGCGGGACCACATCCCACCGAATCCCCCAGAGCGCGCCCAACAAAAAGTTCCTTGTGACCCAAGCACCAATTTTTCTTTCTTGTCTGTTCATTCTAATTCCACTCAATTACTCCTGAGCAAGCTGTTTTATTCCTGTCAACTCATGTTATTTACTGGAGCCTTTCAGGAGGACTGAAGTGGAGGCTGATATTATGTAGGATGTTTTGAGACTCATTAAAACACTTTAAAACAATCACCCATTGTGATATTCACAGCCCTATAGGAGCTGGACCGTGTGGAGCCTGGATCACTTTATTTATTTGCTATTAAAAGTTTCAGGTTAAAATGGCTTTTTTTTTTTTTTTTTTTTTTTTGAAAAAAAAATTTGGGGCCGAGGAACCCAGGACTTGGTCTGGGCTCCAGGAGGTCTCTGGGCAAAGGAGCTAAAGGATTAGTGTGTGCATGTTGGGGTGGGGGAGGGAACAGCTCTGGGTCTGACTGATGGGGTGGGGAGAAATGGAAGTCAGCAGGCAGCCCCCAGAAGCCAGAGAGGTTTGCCTTCTAGAAGAGTGGGAGATTTCTCTGGGAGACCCTGTGTGAGGGCAGTTTTCTTCTGAAAATGGAAAGGTCCCCTATGGTGTCACTTCTAGTCCAGCACTGTATCCTCATTCTTGAGACAATACCCGGACAATTGGCATGAATGAGGCCGCAGGCGGATTCCCTGAGGGTGTGGAAGATGTCACTCTGTGGTCTGGGCAGCATCAGATGAAGGGTCCATTTCATTAATAGCACGCCGAGTGTCAGGGGCAGGTAAGCACACACACCAGAGCTCTGGGCACAGAGTGACCCCAACAGCCTCACCCTGTCCTCTTGCTTCTGCTCTTCTGTGCCCCAGCTGCCCACCCTGCCCTCTGCTGTGGGCATCTACCCTTGAATGAGCAGCTCAGCCTAGACCAGCGGTTCTCAACCTGTGGGTCGTGACCTTGTTTTCTGATGGTCTTAGGCTCTACAGCAGTGACCCACAGGTTGAGAACCACTAGCAGGGTCACCTAAGACAATCAGAAAACACAGATATTTACATTACGATTCACCACAACACGAGGAACTGTATTAAATGGTCGTGGCATTAGAAAGGTTGAGAACCATTGGCCTAGACAGCCCGCCTGGGTTTGACTGACGCTTAGCTCTTATGCTCAAAGACACCTCGAGTCCAACAAGGGTAGTAGTAGACCATTTTTGGTCTCTGCATCCCCCAATCTGGAATTTCTCACAGGGGAACACTGATTCTAAGATGCTCTGTGATGTCAGTGGTAGCCATTTCTCAAAGCCATGCTCAGAAGACGTTCAGGTCAGCCCAGCCCCTGCATCCATCACCTCACACACTTGGAGAACATGCTTCTTCCACGAATGTCTCATCTGTTCGCACATGCCCTCCATCCTCACCCCAAGCCAAGGGAAGATCGGGCTCATCCAGAAACAGCAGGGCAAGGAAGAGGCTGCCGATCCAGAGCCTCGGTGACGGGGCAGATCTCTTCTCTTTGTTCAAAGGAAGTTGAACTGAAGAAGAAGGAAGTGTTCCTCGAGCAATGAGATGCTAATCTGTGCTCCCAGAGAAGCTGGTTCCCAGTCTCACAGGCTGAGGGCACACTGCCCCCACGTCCCCAGCTCCTAGACCGGCTTCGTGCCACCACGAGTGTAGAAGGTGCTGCACTAGCTGATCTCTAAGATGCCTCCTAACTCTGGAAATTCCAGGATGCAGCAGACAGGGACTGTGGATGCAAACAGTTGTAAGATATTACCGGAGGCCATGGTTTTCCACCCTGGCTGTGTATCACAGAGCACCGTCCAATATACCAAGGTCATGGGTTTAATCTCCAGTCAGGGCACATACTAGAAGCAACCAATGAATGCATAAATAAGTGGAACAAAAATCTCTCTCTCTCTCTCTCTCTCTCTCTCTCTCTCTCTCTCTCTTTCTCTCTCTCTCTCTCTCTGTCTCCCTCCCTATCTCTTTTTCTCTCTCTCATCAATAAGTAAAAAATTTTTAATTAAAATAAAACCCATAGGCCTATTTCAGAGCCTGGGAATTATCATTCTCCAGGATAGTGGTGAGCCTCAGCATCTGCATTTCTAACAGCTCAGTTTGTTTGTTTCTTATCCTCCAATCAGATTTGAAGCGCAGCAGGCGTCACAGGTGATAAACCGGTCCCGGTGGAGAACCAGATGCTTTCAGGAGGCAAGGAAGTGATGGAAGAGCTAAAGCGGGTGTTTAAATTGCCCACTCTGTTCACAGAACTGGGCTGATGGGTGATTATGCCTGGAGTGGTTTTAAAAGGCACTTCACCAGCAAACAATTATTTAAGGTGCAATGAGGCAGAATTTGTTTTGTTTTGTTTTTGTTTTAAACCTCAGAGTGTCACTCAAAGCATATCCCAAGGGCAAACATCTCACAGCTTAATTGCTAGGTAGCCATAGCCTGGAACCGGATGGAAAGTGATGCTGGCTGCCCACTCCGGGAGCAGGGGACCTGCGCTGCTGCTGCGGAGGGCCCTTGGGAGAGGTGGCCTCCCAGTGTCCTCTGGCTGCAGCAGAGTGGCCCGGCCTTCTGCCCTGGGGTCAGAGCTTCCGGATAGAGACAGCGGGAGGTCAGAAGAGGGCCGGACCAGTTTCCGAGGGCAGCGAGGCTAGTTCTCAGAAACCAGGCCCTTTCTTTTTTCTTCTTTCTTCCTTCCTTCCTTCCTTCCTTCCTTCCTTCCTTCCTTCCTTCCTTCCTTCCTTCCTTCCTT
>JAAGEH010000041.1:52387888-52424144 GCA_011751065.1 Lasiurus cinereus
CTTCCTTCCTTCCTTCCTTCCTTCCTTCCTTCCTTCCTTCCTTCCTTTTCTTCCTTTCTTGTTTTTCTTGCTCTCTCTCTCTCTCTTTTTCTTTCTTTCCTTCCTCCCCCACCCCTCTCTTTTTCTTTTCTTTCTTTTTAATCCTCACCCAAGGGGATATTTTCCGCTGATTTTTAGAGAGGGTGGAAGGGACAGGGAAAGACAGGGAGAAGTATTGATGTGAGAGAAACACATCGATTGGTTGCCTCCTACACACGCCTGAACCAGGGCCTGGGCCAGGGAGGAGCCTGCAATCGAGGCACGTGCCCTTGACCAGAATTAAACCCAGGACCCTTCGGTCTGCAGGCCAACACTCTATCCCTCTGCTCTATCCAGTGAGCCACACCGGCCAGGACAACCAGGCCATTTCTGATTGAGGAAATCCCTCGCCCCCTGCATCACTGGTCCTCACGTGCACACATATGGGAGAGCAGCTCAAGTGCCTGACTGCCGAGCCAGTGCTGCTGCCGACTGGGGGAGTCTGACTCTGCTCACAAGGACAAGGCAGTGATGATGAATCTTTCATCGACTGAAGTTCAAGCCCAGAAAATAAGTCTTATTCCTGCTACTCCCGCTCCTCTCTCCTCCAATCCAGACAAGCTGAACAACTCACTGTTATGTAGACAGAAAATGTTCTCCTTTGAGCACTCGCTCCTGCTCTTCCCTCCCCACCCTTGTCTGTTGGACTCCTACACATACTTCAAGGCCTATGTCAAATTCCTCCTCCGCTGACGTCTCCATTTGATGCAGTGGTATCATTCCCCTCTGGAGCTGCCAGAGTGTAATGTTTCTATCCATCTGGCACTCTCCCTGTGAAGTTGTGGGTCTTCTCTCCTTCCATCCCCTGGAGACTGGAGAGCGCGCCTTATGTCTCCCTCGAGCCCCAGCAGGTTTCCACATGGTGCTTTGTGGGTAGCAGGTACCCAGTGAAGGTTTAAGGAATGGAAGATATTGGACAGTACGTACTCACAACGCATTATGGCCCCTGCTACCTGCCAGTGGGCAACCCTGGCACTCCCCCCATCTCTGTAGCCTTGTGCCATCATCAAGCACAACGTTGACAGATGGTCGGGCCTCCTGAGCAGAGCCAGGGTCTTCACTGAAGGGTCTGAACTGCTTTGAGTTCCAGCCCCTACATCAGATTGACAGACACCCCGGTCCCCATTGTATTTTGGATTCTCCTCAAAAAAAAAAAAAATGATGGAGAAAGGAAATTTTCTCCCCTGGAAATAAAGCTTGAGGTGGAGCAGATGAGGAAATTATCATATTAGTAGACAGGAGGGATCGTTTGTCATAAGGTTTCACATTATTTCCCATCTTTATTATATAGAATTTTCCTGGATACAAATCTTACCTCCATAAGAGTGATTAAGCTGTCTTGAGATCAGACTCGAGAACATACAATGAAGGAATGCCCTGGGGTTTGGCGTCAAGACAGACCTGGTTTGGAAGCCTGGTTTCATCATTTCACCACCAGGCACAGGAGAGCAAATTGCTATGCTTCTTGGAGTTTGTTTCCTCAGTTATAAATTAGAGCAATAATGCTTTCCACTGTTACACTGAGCGTGCAAACTCCTGGCATGTTACCTGCCACAAGGTAGGACCATTGCCCCTCTCTTTTTTCCTATTCCTTTGCTCTTCCTGTTATATACACAGATGCTCCAAGATTTCTGCAGCCATGTTTACTGGACCAAGAAATTGAAGGTACGTGGTTCTGGTGTGCTTCTAGGGTCGACTGAACAAAATATGAGAAATTAGGCCTCTCAGAAAATCCATCTGGCCACTCCAGCAAGACTACTTGTTCACGTGAGTGCAGACAAAATTTTCCAACTCAACTTCTGCCACAGAGCAAACTCTTGACATGAATACCAAATGGCCACTTCATTTTGGGTCGTGGAGACAGAGACTGGACAAGAAGACAGGAAGGCCAGCCATCCTGCACCTGAGACCTGCTCATCTGAGTGGCTCCTAGGAGATTTACATGCTGTGGAAACACCTGCTGACCCCAGGTCATGGTGTCCCCATTTTCCATGCATACCTTCATTCATATCCTGTCCTGTCTCAGATGCTTGCCTCAGAAGCACTTAAAGGGATCAGGTATCCAGCATCAAATAGGCTCTACGATTTGGTCTATAACCTGAGACTCAAACGAAGAAAAACAAACGAGCTTTCCCGGGCCTTGTCAGTAGCTGGAAATTCCTGCTTCTGAGAACCTAGTGAAGTGGTCTCAATACAGCATCTTATAGATCCCGTGGCAGGAGCTGAATTACCCCAAAAGGACCTGAGGCACACAGAACGCAAACCTGTTGATGACTGAATCTCTTTTAAACTGATGGGTTGTTTTTGTCCTGGTGGATGTGTGGTTATTTTGTTGTTGATGACAAGGTGAGTTCCCTCCCCACCTCCAGTTTCAGAATGAGAAGAGGCACATCTTCAATTCCCCACCCAAGGAACAGCCAGCATGGCTCCACTTCCAAAATTCCAGTCTAAAAAGCTGACATCAGCCTGGCCAGGGTGGCTCAGTGGTTGAGCATCGACCTATGAACCAGGAGGTCAGAGTTCGATTTCTGGTCAGGGCACATTCCCAGGTTGTGGGCTTGATCCCCAGTGTGAGGTATGTAGAGGCAGCCAATCAATGATTCTGTCTCATCATTGATGTTTCTCTCTCTTTCTCCTGCTCCCTTCTTCTCTGAAATCAATAAAAATATATACATATATAAAAAAGCTCACATCAAAGTTCTGAAAACTTTCCTGTAGGAGCACCATAAAGAATCGGACTTTGCTTTGACCAGGGCCTGTGGAAGTGGGCTTTTAGTGCTCCATCCCTTAAACGCATAATGCTCTGAATATGGCTTCATGGTTGTTAGCCAAAGTGGATTTAAAGACACAGCCTTGAAACCAGCAGCTGTCTTCGCCACAGACACTGACCTTGCCCTGCACATAGACAGGCATCGGGTGTAATTACCCTGAGCACTGGCCACACTGCGGAGTAAACTCGGGGTCTTCCCACTGGGGACATTTCTGTGACACAGTGGGCTGGATTCAGCCCGAAAGAGAATAGTTGTGGTGTACACCCCAACCCAACTGCTCGCTCCCTCTCCTTGACCTACCCTTTGTGGGAAGCCAGGAATGCCAAATATTTCTTGCTGCTCTGCCCAGGCCTTTACTTTATTTACACTCCCCCCTTCACCCGGCCTCAGCCCTGTCTCTTTTCCTGTGGCTGCTCAGGCGTTCTCTCTCTCTTTCTCTCTCTCTCCCTCCTTCCTTGTGAGGTGATTGTGTTTGCATTTGAGATGGCACATCAAAGGTACCTCAGATAAAGACAAAAGCATAAAATGCTGTCTCCTGGACAGCAAGCCACGCTCTGGCAGGGATAATGTACGATCCCCACATAAGAGGCTTCCTTGTTGTTAACCAACTATATCAAAGTTTCGAGGCTGTAGATAAAATAACATGTTTTCACCAAGGGAAATAAGATCGAGTCCGTCAAAAGCAAACCAAATGAACAGGGGGTGGGAGATGGATGAGGAACATTTTTAAAGAACCCACTGGCCGTCTGCTTCCTGAAGGGCAGAATTCAGCCCTTAGATTAGGTCTTTTTTGTTTTGTTTATTTTTAATTCTAGCATCTCTTCTAACCACACTGAGCAGACAAAGTGGGAATGTGACCTCTTCTGTAGTTATTGCTACACATGTATAAGGACATTTTCTTCAACAAATCTGTTTTGCCTCAAAATACAAGCTCAAAATCACTTCCAGTCAGTATAACCCTGGAGGTGGGGCTTCAGGGAAACTAACTGTTTCCAGTGCAAACCTACTAAAGAGAAAGCGCAGACATACCGCACAGGTCTCCCCTGGCTAGCATGGCCACGTGTCCATTTGCCTGGGCAGTCTGCATTCGTATGGGTTGACCTGGTGTGATTATTAACAGTCCCTTCCTTCAAAGGCATCTAGTTTGGATGATAAATCCCACGGGCATCCTGCCACTCTCCAAATGTACCACTTTCAATGTCCATTTCAAACACTGTGTGCAAATCACTGGGTCTGCAGAAAGCCCAGCAGCTGGCCTGGCTCCGTGGAGGGGAGGAGTGACAGCTGAATACCCAGGTGGCACGGTGGTCTCAGAGGGCACAGGGCTCCTCACCCCTCAGGGCAGGTCCCGAGCTTTGTACTCAGCTGCTGGCTACACACAGCGAATGAGATCTTTAAAAACCATGAGCTTGAAAATAAAACACTTGGCTTTAAACTATAAAGCGAAGCAGACCTCTGGGTCTTCTTTGTCTCAAGTCTTCGTTGTTGTCAAGATTCCTCCACTCCACCAACATCTGGGGGATCTGCTTGCCGAGGCGGGCCCCCTCGGTCCAGTGTCCTTCCTGGTCAGGATGGGTGGAACATTCCTAGGTAGAAACAAAAACAACACCGCCCAACACATCCTTATCAGCAACTGTCAAACATACATCAGGGAGTCTGGCCTGGGCATTGCTCGCTTGCCTCGTGGAGCTATTGAAACCATTCGAATTCTCTGTGAGTATCTAAGTGTTGGGAGACATTTTGGAGACTGGGGGAGAGGAGCAGAGAAAAGATTGATGGATGGTTGTAGTCTAGATTCTGGGCTCAAGACATAAATATGTGTCTAATGAACATGTGAATCAGAGGAGGGAGTTTCTGGCCACTCTTAGTTATTTTGTTAATACCGTAGAGAGGGTTGTTTATCTTCAACAGAATTCATAGTAGCATATGTACCGTGTTTTCTGGCATATAAGATGACTTTTTAACCCAGGAAAATCTTCTCAGAAGTCGGGGGTCATCTTATATGCCAGGTGTCATCTTATAGGGTGAGTATATCCCAAACTCTATATTTTAACCAGAAAAGTTAGGGGTCGTCTTATATGCCCAGTCGTTTTATACGCCGGAAAATACGGTAGTCATTTTTGGATATTTTTCAGATTTTACATGCAAATTAATATGCAAAAAATGTTCAGTTTAAAAAATGTTTAACTGGGATTAATTTTAAATGTACTAAAAAGTTGCAAAATATCTGTTCACTGCCAGACTAACCACGACATTAATGGACATGGGTCAGTTGCAGGGTCTATTACCAAGACTTGCCTGCCAGATCCCACTCGATTCAATTTGGAGTGACATTGCACAGAAGAAGAAATGGTTTTGGTGAAACTCTAGAACTAAAAGAAAAAACAAGAATTGTCAAATCAACCCACATACGTTTTGCATGTACCATATCGGAGGGTAAGACATAGAACTATTGAGAAAAGAAAACATGTTGGTTTTAATGTGGGAATATCTTTCTTCCCTCTTTCATTCCTGGGCTGATGGGCTGATGGGCCGATGGTTCAACAGAAGAATGTTTAGGATTAGGAAATTATCAATGGGATTTACAGATATCTCTGAATTCTGGAAATCTACTTTGGAGAAACCTTCCAACAGAGGGCATCCACTAATCCAAATAAGTGGAACATAATGAAAAAAGCTGAAATAAAACCCAAGTAGTAAATACCCACACATTGGTAAGCTAAAAAGTCTGAAACAGTTTTCGGCTCTTTACAATAAGAGTATATTTGTTTGATGAAGCTTTCTGAACAGCAACTTTCCATATCTTCTGTGCTAGATGGTCTGTCACATATCATCTCCTGTGTTCAAACAATGGCTCCATATAGTTGCTGTGGAGTTCAAGACACACAGCTCTGTTTACAGTGAGCTGGTGCTGACGAACTACCTTGAGTCAAACCCTTCCCTTCCTTTCACTGATTAACATTCTTGACATTTAACTTGATAGTATTTTCAAAGTCTAACACGCAACTTTGGTAAACAAGTATAATATTCTTGGTGTGAATTGCTGCTCTTTATAAGTACTGTTTCCAAACTAAGAAAAATGTAGTTTATTTTGTTAAGTTAGAAGTTTCTAAGTTCTGTTGTTGTTTGTTTTCTATTTATTTCGGAATCCACCAGGGAATTTCCCAACTATGAACCTGGTATGGGATTATCCTGGTCTTTTAAAAAATGCTCTATGAAACAATTGGAATGTATTGGAATTGTTTATTTATACATTTGAAGAGTGTTTGGGCATGTGGTGTGTGGAGTGGATGGTATTTAGTGGTGACACAAAAATGGATGTAAAGAATAAGATAACTGATTTTTAAAAAATTGCCTAGCTAGTGTGGTTCAGTGGTTGAGCATCAACCCATGAACCAAGAAGTCATTGGTTCAATTCTTGGTCAGGACACATGCCTGGGCTGCACATCTGATACCCAGCAAGGGGCATGCAGGAGGCAGTCAATTGATGATATTTCTCTCTCATCAATGTTTCTATCTCTCTATCCCTCTCCCTTCCTCTCAATAAAAACATACTTTAAAAATAAATAAATAAAATTTAAAATAGAGTGTTCCTCTTCTAAGAAAACTGTTATTTCAATCTAGAACAAATAGTCTTTTCCTTGATGTAACACAAATACCAGCTTTTCATCTCTTTCCAATACATATTTTTGTCACATTTTGCTAACTTAGTGATGTAACTCAGTGTCCTAATTCCTTAGTTATCCTTCTGACTAAATTAAATGAAATCTAAAACATTAAGCTGGAACTACATTAGCAATTACTTTAAAAATGTAAGAAATATATAAACTTCTGCTTGTACAGAATGTAGAATTAATATGGTCCCTGACAGACCAAACATAATCACAATATTAATACATCTATGATAAAGTATGGCAAACATTAAATATTTATATCAAAAAATGTAAATAAAATATTTCTTTCTCAGAATATCCCAGGATGCTAAAACTATGTTTTAGAATCAGCATACAACCAATAGCAATTATCACTTACTATATACATTAGTTCTTGGTCATTTTTAAAACTGTTTCCCCATTTACTTAGAATAATATTTTACATTTTACAAATAAGATAGATCAAAATTCAACTTTTTATTGACATAATTTAATTCAATTTTATGTTCTTTCTAACTTTGTTTTGAGATAATTTTAGATTTAAAAATTGCAAAAGTAGTATCCAAAGTTTCCTTTACCCTTCACTCAACTTCTTACATAACCACAGGACGCTGACCAAACCTATGTGTTAACATTGATACAATACTAATAACAAATTGATAGGCCCATTCAAATTTCAGCAGTTTTCTCACTATTGTCCATTTTCTGGTGCAGGAGCCAATCCAGGATTCCTTATTGCTCTTCCATCTTTTCAATATGTCCCATCATTTTTCAAAAACTTCCTAACTACCTATCATGCTCTTTTTTTAATGACTTATGACTGATTTTCATAAATTTAATATTTAGCCATCACAACAAATTCAAGCAATACAGAAAGCTACTTAGTACAATGTAAAAACTACACAAATTTCGCCATGGAAGAACAACTATTAATATTGGTAAACATTGTTCCTGGCATCTCATGTATAGATATAACTAAAAGGATAGATAAGTTGATTTGTAGAATTTTGATGAAATTAAATCATTCTTAAGAAAAGTATTACTAAGAAGTATTAAAGCTTTTTTTAAATAAAAAAATATACGTACTCCAACAGATGGGGAAAAAAACTAAAATATAATTAGCTGTGCTGGATTTCAGGTAAACATTTCTTTACAAAAGAAATGTCCAAAATGATCTCTCTAAAGGCAAGAAAAAGGTTATGGAAAACATTTAGATATTTATCAGTTAGCTGTCGTTGCCCAACAAACCACTCCAAAACTTTGTGGCTGAAAACCAACACCATTTGTCTTTGGTCTGCAGGTCTGTGGGGAAGTTCTGCTGATCTGGCTGGCTTGGTCTTGGGTGAACTGCCTCCGTGTCTATGGTCAGGACATGGGGTCAGCTGGAGCCTGGCTGGCCTAGAATCACCTCACTCATGTGTATGACAGTTGGTTATCCTTGGCAGGCAATGGGGTGAACTGGCCATGTGACCTCTTATCCTCCAACAGGATGGCTCGGCCTTGTTCACACACTAGTCGCTAAGTTGTAAGGGTCTCCATGAGGTTTACTCAAAGCTGCTATAACATGCTGCTGGCCAAGGCAAGCCACAAGACCAGCCCAAAGTCAGGGCTGGCTATCCACATTACTCTTATGGACTGATGTCAATCACTTAGATAGCAAGTTTTCATTGTAACCTTATTGGTTCAATTGCAGATGTGAGCACTTATTTTGAGATTTTTTTTCTCCCTGTTACATTTTTTGAACATATTTCGTTTCATTTGTTCATTTCTTTTATACAAACACCAAGTGTGTATTTGTTGGCTATTGTTTAACTGTTACTCATGTCTATCTTCTTCCTCACACTCTTTCTCACTATTATTACATACTAGAGGTCTGGTGCACAAATTCATGCCCAGTGGGGTCCCTTGGCCTAGCCTGTGGGATAGGGCTGAAAGCAGCTCTCTGACATCCCCCAAGGGGTTCTGGATTGTGAGAGGATGCAAGCCATGTGGAGAGACCCCACCAGTGCACTGCTGGGGCTGGGGAGGGACATAGGAGGTTGGCCAGCCTGGGAGGGACCATGGGAGGGCTCTAGGGCATGTCTGGCCCATCTGGCTCAGTCCTGATCAACCAGACCCCAGCAGCAAGCTAACCTACCAGTTGGAGCATCTGCCCCCTGGTGGTTAGTGCTCATCATAGCAAGCAGTTGAGAAGCCTTAGCATATCATTAGCATATTACACTTTGGTTGGTTGAATGGACAACCAGATGACTGGACACTTAGCATATTAGGCTTTTATTATATAGGATGCCTAGACTGTCTCCCCAGATGTTTGCAAACCTGAGTCATTCATGCCATTCACATTTCAGATAAGATGTCACATGGTTAGAGAGACCTTTACTGGTCATCCAGGCCAAAAAAAGGCCCTACCTTTTCATCTGCCATTTATAGTCCTATTTTATTTTTTCAAAATAAGACTACATCAACTTATTCCATGTATATTATTTTCTTAACATCATCTTAGATTGTAAGCTTCATGCAGGCAGAGATGCTGCCAACCTTAAAGACCACTAACCACAGCATCTAGCGGTACTCCTGGCATGTATGAGTATTCAGAAATTATCTGTTAAATGAATGAGTGAAAGTCCTATTTAGTTTAAGTTAGGCTTGTTCTATTTTTACATGCTTCAAATATAGTTTTCTCCTCTGTAGTATTTTTCATTTACATTTACCTCCTATAATTTCATTGAGAGTCTAGAGCAAGCATGTCAAACTTAAAGGCTAATACAGGCCAAATAAATAAGGTTTAAGTTTATGTGGGCTGCAAAAAACAAACAAAAAAACACACAAGCTTCAATTTTCATAGAAATGTATGTTTATTTCAAAAACTATAATATAAAATAGAACAAAAGCAATGATAAAATTAATGTCTTCTTACATACCATTATATTGCTGGGCTTCAAATATATTCACTGTGGGCCAAATGCGGCCCGTGGGCCACGAGTTTGGCATGCTTTGTCTAGAGAACTTTTTGAACTCTTCTCTGTTTTCTGGAAAAATTTTCTCTTGCTCTCTCTCTCACTCACACACACTCACACACACACACATACACACACTTTCTGTGTATGACACTCCTTTCTTCTTTATTTTCTTTCCCATTTCAAAGCAGACCTATACGGTGATTCTTTCTTATCATTATTCATCTCAGATTCCTGCCAAAAGACAGTCTGAGGAGGAAGGGAAGTAGAGGAAGATGTTAGTAAGCTCAAGTAGGGTATATTGCCTCCTGTAGCCTCTCACCAAATCTATTATTTTCTTATTCTTGTGAATATATATTATCACTCAATTTTTTAAGAAATTGGTAATTTGGAAAATGCTATTTCCTTTATTCTCTTTATCTCACCTCACCTCTGGTGATGAGATAGATAAAAATTGTGTCTTGCCCTGGTTTCTCCTTCATTTTCTACCTGCCATGTTTTCTGGTATCAACTTGGGTCTCTGTGAGGACAATCCTCTTCTGCCATGGTCCTCTGTGCCCTGGATCTTCAGCAGGTACCAAATCCTTGGATGGGCATTTCAGGGCAGCCCCGCTGCCGTGCATGGCAGTGAGGGGCCAAGTCTATCTTGCCCAAGGTCTGAGGATCTGTTGTTAGTACTCAGTGTTCTTCCTCATTTTGCTCCAGATTTCACAGCTTTTGGCAGCTTTGCTGCATAGTTTGTGGTTTAAGATTGTAGTCATATCCTTATTTTATTGGCAACTAAAATATCTGTTTCCATTTTTTTGTTGTTCTTTTTGAGTTTTTTTGAGGAAGCATGGGGGAGATTAATGTCTATACACCATGATCTTTAACCAAAATTTATTTTGTTCCCTTTCAGTGGCAATCAGCAAACTCGAGTTGCACAGTGCAGAAAAGGTCACGAGTGTCGTTCACCCACTGGGTTAAGGACTTAGATCTGAATTCTCATGAAGCATAGCTAAATTTTTATTGTGTAACTTTGTGTCCATCACATCTCTTCTCCATTCTCTTTGCTCAGTTTTTCTCTATCTAAACATCCTAGAGGGTTTTGTTTGTTTGTTCATATTCTCTTATTCTTCTTTGATGATGATTTTCTTGGTCATTTTTGAGGCAGGAGTTTTCTTAGTCCTTTATCTCCCTAGCTTTTCTAAGTTAAGCCCCAGAGTTGCCTGGCCTCAAACAAGTACTAAGTTGATAGCAACCACCACCACCATGATAACTTCATTAATCACTGGCTCTGATAAATGAACCCTTACTTTATGCCAGCAATACTGTTAAAGCTGTGCATCTATTATTCCAGGCAGCCCTTCCAATGACCCAACAAAGTTCATGTGATTACCTGCAATTTTATTATAGGGATGTGAACAATAACTTTTTCTGAAACTGGATTCAGAACTATTTTTAGAGATGCCACTGTGCTTGTTCAAGAAAATACTTTCAAAGATTTTCTTGGGGTAGTTGAACTGCCTTCCAATGGTTCACACACCAGCAGTAAGGAGGAGGAAAAGAACAAGGTCTTTAAAACCAGAGGAAACCAAATCCCAGTTCTGTGAGGTAGATAATACCAATTCTTTCCTTATGGAGCAGTTGTGAGAAACATGTGTCAAAGTGCACAGAGCCACACAAGGGCAGAGGATCTGTGTAGAAAACCTGGTGAGTGGGCCAGCAAAATTTAAATCAGTGAGCACTTCCTGGAAGAGGTGACTCTTGGCCAGTTTTTTAAAGGAAAACTAAAGGAGGAATGGAAGGAGGAGATGGCAATCTTTTCTTAAAAACAAAGATTTGTATTGAACCCTAGTCAGTTTGGCTCAGTGGATAGAGCGTCAGCCTGTGGACTGAAGGGTCTCCGGTTCAGTTTCAGTCAAGGACCCATGCCAGGATTGTGGACTCAATCCCCAGTAGGTGGCATGAAGGAAGCAGCCCATCAATGATTCTCTCTCATCATTGATGTTTCTCTCTCTCTCTCCCTCTCCCTTCCTCTCTGAAAAATGTATTGAGGGAACACTGGTTAATGGCATTATATAAACTTCAGGTGTATAACATAATTCAATCTTGACCCCCAATGAAAGCAATTCAGACCGGAAACCGAAAGCCATCGTGGATTTCAGAAAGGAACCATTCCTTGGGCAGAGTGACATGCAGTCGTTGAAAACAGTGCAAATCTGCCACTGAAACTGGCCAATTTGGGTGAGTTCTTTGTGAAATAAGACAATATTACCAGAAGAACTCATATTTTCCAGGGAATTTGATCATGCAGATGCTTTTTACCTGTTCTTTTAAACATGGAGTTGACTCTGCTAGAGAATAAATCATAGATGCCACTTCTAGAAAGAAAGGAAGTTGAATTAGCCATGAAAATTAAAACACCTGTTTCAATGTCTGACCTCTCCTCCCCTATGTGTAACATCCCTGAAGACACCACAGGGGTCTTTGTATCAGTGAGAAATGTCTTCAAGCTCACAAAGGACTAGGTGATGGGCTGGAGTGGAAACCTTATTGTGCAAGGCGGCCTCTGACTGCCTCAGTCGAAACGGTGAGCAATTACAGGCCAAGTAGAGGTGCTCATTCATCCACTGTTGCATTCTTCCATCTCCATGTGAGGCCATAAGTCCCAGGGCAGGAGAAACTCTAGTCCCAGGGCTTCAACATTATGTAACTTCCTCTGGAGGAGTCATATGCCTGTTTCTAAATTCTTTTTGCTTGCCTTCTGGGCCACAGGTCAGACAGACACCAATGGGTAAAAGGTATCAGCCAGTCCTTGCAAAAGCTTCTCCATCCTTTGGCCAGGATAGAAGGATTTGTAAAGGAAAAGAGACTTCATTTCATCCCAAGTTTTCCCTCTTAGATATTTCTCGCATGCATAAAATAGTAGTAGTAACGCTGGATACACAAATAAATTGTGTATTTTTGTCCACAAGCTCCATCCACACGACCTATGAAGAGCTGCAATAATAACACCCGCGTCTTTGCTAACTTGGAGACAACGCAGAATTCTGTAAACTTTTTATTTCATTGTCTTATCGAGATCATCTATCTGCTGGTGGGGGTTGTTGAACTGGTAAAATTTTGGAATGCCAGATGCCCAGAAAATTCCTAGGAGGAATATGGTCATAAAAATAAAATCACACTACTGGAAAAAAAAAAGCAACGAAGACAGAGACAAAAACATAAATTCAAGCAATAAAACACATCTATTGGGAATGACTGGGGCAAGGTGGAGGGCCTTTGCTACATGCCAAACTGAAATGTTCTATTACGCTTTAAGAAATCATGTTTACAGCAGATATAAATTAAATTAACTGTGAGGCCATAAAACACAGCAGCTGTTCTCCATCTCCACTGTCACAGCACAAGAAGAAAAGGCTGGTCAGAGGTAGGGAAACTCTCTTCTTGGTGGTGAGACACACAGCATCACTGAGGTGATAATGAGGACAGGCAGGGGGCCGTGCAGCTGTCTCTAAGACACAGAGAAAGGACACAGATTGCACACATTTTACATGCGCCTAGAAGTCATTTGCCTTTGACCAAGATTTCATAACACCCCTCCCTATCTCTGTACATTTAGCAATTCCACTCTAACTAGATGGAAGTCTTTATAAAGTACCTACAAGAGTGTAAACACACACATCTAAGATGATTGAAAACAAATCAGCAACTGTTACCCACAGTGACAAGGATTTAGTCCTGTGCTGCAGTTGCTTGGTGTTTCAAGGCTGAGGAACTGAGTGTTTGGGGAGATCTCTGATCCCATGTGCTGAAAATCCATGACCAGCAGCTGAGTTAACATAATGCCTGGGTCACTCCTGTCTCTACTTACTGCTCTCGCCTTTCCTAAAACGCCGCTTTTGTGCGGGTGATCCAGAGTGTCTGCCTTGCTCACCAACCCAGCCCTATCACCTAGCACCCCCAAGCACTTGAGCTCTGGAACAGCAAAAAAGAAGTGCAGATAATGAAAAACGAAAGGATGTGATATTTGAGAAATGAGGCAGGAATCCAAAGGTGTCCCATGAGCCATATTGAATTCTGCTCATCTAAAGAGGTTTGATTCATATGAATGAACAAATCATTTTTGGATTTAGTCAATTCTAATGTATTGTATAAGACAACATTTCAGAAGTAATAATTCCTTAAAGATACAAAAGCATCTTAAACTTACAAAGTTGTCTGGAGGGATTTTATTTTTGTTTGGTTATTTATTTTGTTTTGTTTTATCATGAAATGCTTTAAAATATACATATATCCAGAGAGGCAGGGAGAAGGAAAGAGAGACAGAAACGATATTGAGAGAAAATTAGTGATGGGCTGCCTGGTGCACGTCCCCTATGGGAATTAACCTGCAACCCAGACATGTGCCTAATCAGAAATTGAACTCTGACCTCCTGGTTCATAGGCTGACATTCAACCACTGAACCACACCAGCTGGGCACAAAATGCTTTTAATACAATGGTTTTGAGATTGAGTGTGTGGGTGGGTATGAGTATGTGTACAATATAGGCATACCTTGAAGATATCACAATTTCAGTTTCAGACTATTGCAATAAAGCAAGTGTTACAATAAAGGGAGTCATAATCTTTTTGTTGGTGGAGAGTCTTAACTTCAGTTTGCAAAAAAATGCAAAACTTGTGAAGTGCTGTAAAGCAAAATGCAATAAAATAAGGTATGCCTGGATATAAAAAGGATTATACAATGACCAAGTGGGATTTATCCCGGGAATGCGAGGGTGATTCAACATAACAAAAATAAATCTGTTATATGCTATATCAATAAAATAAAGGGGGGAAAGCATGTGATTATTTCAATAAATGCAGAAAAAGCATTTGACAAAATCCGATACCTTTTCATGATAGAAACACTTGACAAAATTGGAATAGAATAAAAATTCCTCAGCCTAATAAAAAGAATCTAAAAAAACAAACAAACAACAGCAAAAAAAAACCACTCCACAGCTAAGTAACATCATAGTAATAGTAAAAGACTGAAAGCTTTCCCCCTAAGATCAGAAAAAGGACAAGGTTCTACTCTTGCCACTTTTAGTCAACCTTGTACTGCAAATTCTAGTCAAAGCAATTAGGAAAGAAAAAAATAAAATAAAAGACATCTAAACTGGAAAGGAGGAATTAAAACTATATGCACAGATGATAAGATCTTATAAATGGACAATGCTAAGGAATGCACACACATGTAAATACACACCTACACTTTTAGAAGTAATAAATGAATTCAGCAAAGCTTCAGGATGCAAAATCAATGAACAAAAATCAGCTGTTTCTCCACCCTAGCAATGAGCAATCCATAAATATAAGTAAGAAAAAAAATATTGTTTAAAATAGCATAAAGTGAGTAAAATATTTAGGAATACATTTCATAAAAGCAATATAATATATGTACACTGAAAACTTGTTGAAAGAAATTAATGAATACCTAAGAAGTTGGAAACACAGACAAGGTTTTGTGTGACAGACCTGAGACAGAATCCCTTCTCTCCCAGGAAGCCACGTGCTTGCTCTGGAGGCCATTGCTGATTGAGTGAGGTTCACCCACATTATCAAAGGAAACATCTTGTCAACTTAAAGTCAAGTGACAGTGTATGGTAATCACATCTACAAAATACTTTCATAGCAACATTTAGACTAGTCTTTAAACAAATGACCAGACATCATAGCTGAGCAACCTTGACACAAAAATGTAAACATTACAAAAAGGGTTCCAATAATTCTTTTTAGCAAATGGTGCTGGGACAACTGGACATCCATATGTGAAAGTGTGAAGTTTATACCTTTCCTTATACCATATACAAAAGCTTAACTCAAAATGAATCACAGTCCTACATGTGAGAGCTAAAACTATAAAATTCTCAGATGAAAACATGGGAGTAAATTGTGGCCTTAGATTAGGGAATGGTTTGTTAGGTATGACACCAAAAGTACTAGTAACAAAATAAAATAAATAAATAAATAAACAAATAAATAAATAGGACTTCATTTAGACAAAAACTTTATGCTCCAAAAGACACCATTAAGAAAATGAAAAAGAAAACCTATAGAAAGGGAGAAAATACTTGCAAATGTAAATAAATGTCCCACCCATATAAATGATAAGAGACTTATGTCCAGAATATATAAAGTACTCTTATAAAGCAAAAACAAGTAAGCAAATTTTAAAATGGGTAAAGAATTTGAATAGATATTTCTCAAAATAAGATATCCATATGGTCTACAACAATGCCTCTCAGTCTAGGTGTCCTGATTTGTATCTACTTGCCCATTTACAATCCCCAAAACTTTTTTTTTATTTTTTGTATCTCTGAAAGTCAAGAGAAACATAGTGAGGGTTTTATAATGGTCTAATGAGCTAATCACTCACCCATTTGTTAATCATTAATCCATTTTCTCAAAAGATAACTCTTTTCTTTATATTTTTATTGATTTTCAGAGAAGAAGGGAGAGGGAGAAATAGAAACATCAATGATGCAAGAGAATCAACTGATCAGTTGCTCCTTGCATGCCCCACACTGGGGATTGAGCCTACAAGCTAGGCATGTGCCCTGACCCAGAATTGAACCATGACCGCCTGGTTCATAGGTCAACACTCAACCACTGACCCACACTGGCCTGGCTCCACAGATAATTCTTGAGTACATACTATGTGCCAATAATTCTACTGCATGTCAAGGTCCTCAGGGAACCCATGTACACAGTTTAAAAGCACAGGTAGAAAAAAACCAAAGCATAGTCTTCACCTTCAAATAATTCACAGTTACATGTCAGAAAAATAAGAAACTACAGAAAATGTAATAAAATTGCTACTTCCGGAAAACAACACCATAGTTATATTCTGTCTCTGAAAGGTTTTCTGATCTCTGTGAACTATGACATTTCTGATATTTATTTCCTTGGGCAGACTGTCCTATCTTTTTGTTCTTTTTCCTTTCCCAAACTAGATTCTTCTTGAGCTCTGGATTCTCAAATGGATTGCAGATGTCTGTTTAGATGTCACTGATTTGGCTATAGAAACATTTGTGTTGCTTTATGCCATTTCTAGTCATTTTGTTTTCAATATGAATGAAACAATTCCACTCTGCTTCTTTCACAAGAGGGGTATGAAGATTTTCAAAGGGCCCCCACTAATATTGGACAGAAATTGTCCACTGCTGACCATGGGTCCACAATTCTTTTTGCAAGGCTGGCCCCAGAGTCCCTAAAGACATTCACTTGACTTTATGTCTCAAAGGTCAAATGAGCAGAAAGAGTTCATTCAGCTGATGCTAGCAGAGCCAGACACTAAGCACTGAGAATTGCAGTGGAGAGAGGCAGGCTATTTTAATATGAGTAGCATCATCCAGGAGAACTGGGAGCTGATATTCAAAAGCCTGAAATTCCTGACCCAGGAGATGCAGAGTTTGGGGCAGATTCTTTTAAGGGTAGATAATGAAAGATATGCAGAAACTCTGGTAGGCATCATTTAATTGAAAGACCTTGGAACTTGGATATTTGTGGTAAGGGGCACCAACACTGGATCTTCCTGGATAATGGGCCCTTTTCTTCTGTGGGTTGGCATGAGGTGGGGGGAGTCTTCAGTTCCAGGTGCAGATGGAGGTCAAAGTTCTCTCTTCTGTGCATGCCTTGACTGCGTGACTTGGCTGCATGACTGTGGTTTTGGTCTGAAAAGCAACTCAGCATCTCCTAAGAAAGGATAGCTCCTTTCTGAGCTAGTTCTGTGGTTTACACTTGCAATTCATTTAAAGTTCATCTTCCGCTGGTAGAGAATAAATTATCTGAATGTTTCTGGAGGACCCTGTTACTGAATATTTTTAGACTGGTGTCATTTAAATCAATTACATATCAACTTAGGTCTGGAACTGCTCTCCTGTGTGTTAATCTGTTTGTGCTTCTGTAGTGAATCCAGACTGCATCATACTCTGTGCTGGCTTTAGAGAAACCAACATATAATCAAAACACAATCTCTCTCATTGGAAGGAGGAAAAGGAGAAGAGGATGTTCTATGGACTTTGTATGAATTGACTCAATTCATCCTCAGCCACCCTATGGTGTGGGTGAATTCCCATCCCCACTTTACAGATGGCATAACCAAGATCAAGGTATTTGCTCCAGGTCACATCACTGGTAAATACTACATGGTTCTAGAGCTCATGCACTATGTCACTTTACAATGTTTCCTCTATTAAAACACAGTGTCTGTATTACAAGTTCTAAAAAGCATAGGAAATGAGCTATGGGATCCAGCAGGAGACAATGAGAGATGAGGGGTGAGAAGCACTCCACAGAGGAGAAGATATTTGAACATATCCTTTATCTAGTTCCCAAGTCCTATTCTCATTTCTCTGCATAGACTCCACAAGAGACCTCTCTGCTTCATACATAAAGAAGGCGGCACAGCCCTGACTGATTTGGCTCAGTGGATAGAGCATCGGCCTGTGGACAGAAGGGTCCCAGGTTCAAAACTGGTCAAGGACGTGTACCTTGGTTGCGGGCACATTCCTAATTGGGGGTTTGCAGGAGGCAACTGATTGGTGTTTCTCTCTCATCAATGTTTCTAACTCTCTATCCCTCTCCCTTCCTCTCTGTAAAAAATCAATAAAAGTATATCTTAAATAAAAAATTAATTTAAAAAAAAGAAGGCACAACATAATCCTTAGTACACAGTGCTGGCAATCCACTGGGCAAGAACAGCCCTGAGAACTTGGTCTGATCTCTGTGTCTATCCCTTGGGCATACTGCGTATGGAGGCTCCTGGGACCTCCAAGGAGAATGGCGCAAGCTCTGCCTCTCACCGTGTCTCCATAATCTCTACAAAAGGACCTCAGAATCAGTGGGTAATAGTGCTAGAGACACAGATTTCAATTTAATAAATGGAGTTATTCCATTCAGTGCCTGCTGCACTCGAGGTTAGATTCAGAGGAGGGGAATCCAGAGGAGCAGTCATGGACTGTTTTTGTGTAGCTCATTCCCTCCCCAGCAATGTCCTCATGTGTGCAGGAAACCTTCAAGCCAGGCGCATACTCAACATCCCTCATGGTAAAGGGGACTATTTATCCTATTTGCCTCATTCAAGTCCTAGCTGATGTCTGTTGTGCCAGACAGCCATCAATATCTCTGTTTTCATTCTCAGAAGTGTCCCGGTTTAGATGATACATTATCCAGTCACAAGAGTTACAGGGGTGGGACAGTATGGTGCCCTGGAAAGCCGGAGTTAAAACCCTACCTCTGCAACTCATTAGCTCTATGACCTGGGCAAGTTACCCAACTGTCCCTTCTCCAGATTCCTCATCTGTAAACTGGAATGCTAACAACAGTCCCTACCTTGAAGGATTTTTGTAATATAAAATTCTGAGAATGGTACCTAGCAGAGTGAGGACCATATGCCTGATTACTATCAGTATTGATTTGTATTGATTGCTGTGTTGATTTGTTGGTTGGCTAGAGCTATTTAAGTGCCTTTTTATACCCCTTAATCCTCATAAGGGTTCTGTGAGCTAGCAGAGAAATATATTTTGTTTTTCTCATTTTACAGCACAGGAAACAGAATTAGAGCGAGTAAATGATGTGCTTAGCATTAAACAGCTAATAAATGACAGGATAGGATTTAAGACCAGAAATTCCAATATATATAGTTCATGCTCAACTTTCAAGCACGTATTACAACGAATTCTCCTGTTGCTAGGGGAAGTTTTAGTCTAGATCAGCATTTCTCAGTGGGTGGGTACTGAAACCTCAGAGGTGGTATTTCATTAAAGGTAAAGCTGGAGATGTGTTTCCATTTTTTAAAAATCAGTAAGATAACTTTTAAAATGCACTCCCTTTTATTGGAATGAGACTGATGGTCCACATAGATGCTGAGAGGCCCTAGTGGGTGGCTGGCTGGGTGGCTGGTGAGGATCAGGAGAAGGTGTTTATGACTTAGCTCAGTCCTGTGGAGTGCTTCTCATCCTTCATCTCTCATTGTCTCTTGTTACTCTGTTTGTGCTTCTGTAGTGAATCCAGCCTAGAGAAACCAACATATAATCAAAACACAACCTCTGTCTCACTGGAAGGAAGAAAAGGAGAAGAGGGTGTTCTATGGACTTTGTATGATCAAAACCACCCACACTTCCAGGGTAGTTTTAATCATCATACTTCATCTTATATCATGTCAGTATGTCATAATTAATTGCTTAATAAAGACAGGAAGTATAAGGAGCACTCATGTTAAAGACCAGTTGATGTAGGGCACAAAAATAATGCTCATTCAGCAAATTTGCCTTACAATGCTATTGGCTAGATTTGATCGTTGTATTTATCGCTGCAAAATTCTCATTAAGAAGTCTGTAATACTTCAAAACCAATGTTGAAGAGAGAAACTATAGATATTGTATCTAATTTGGCTTATCTGGGAGAGCAATATTAATAGTGTTACAGGCTTAATTGTGTGTGTGTATGTGTGTGTGTCCCATTCTTAGGTTGAAGTCCTAATCCCCAGTATCTCAGAAGGTGACTGTATTTAGACAGAGCATTCAAAGAGGTAATTCAAGTAAAATGAAGTTATCTGGGTAAGTTTAATCCAATGGGACTGGTGTCCTTACAAGGACACTTGGACACAGATGGATACAGAGGGAAGGAAGGCCATGTGAAGACACAGGGAAAAGACAGACATCTACAAGCCAACAAGAAAGTGCCTGCCAGCACTTTGACCGTGGACTTCTAGCCTAGAAATGTCTGTTGTTTAAGCCCCCACCCGCACCCCCAGGGGTACTTTGATATGGTAGCCCTAGCACACTAACGCAAATAGCTAAAATTACACAATGTTTACTATTCCAGGCCCTTGGGCACATGTTTACAATGCATTTTCACCATGAACTTCACAATAACTCCCTGAGAGATGTTACTGCTCCCCCCTGATTGTACAACTGAGAAAACGAAGGCACAAGCAAGGTACACCCTTGCTCAACATCACACAGCTAGTAAACAATAGCTGGATTTGAACCCAGGTTATCCAATTTCAGAGACCATGCTCCTAAGCAGGAATAACTATTTCCAACAATCACATGTCATTTGCAAAGAAGGATTTACCAATGCCAGCCTGAACATGTCTCTCTGGTCTCTCCATTTGGAGACAAAATACAAAAATGATTCAGAAAAAAATAATTTTTGTAAGAAAAGCATAAAAAAATAATATTCCAAACAGGGTCATGTTTTGTAACGAACTAAAATAAAATAAAATTTCAGTTTACATGTTAATATGTGTTTGTAGCTCAAACCATGTTTTCTTATATACTAGCAATCAAGCTTGGATTGATGAATGAGAAAATATAATCAAATAAGAGTAAAAAAGTATATGTGATTATCAAACTGGCTTAAAATATACATTGTCATAGAACTTTATATATTTTTACCAAAAAATCATATGCATTACATATTTATCATATTCATTCACTTATTCCACAGCTTTAACTAAATCTCAGGCAGGAGACTGGATGATGATGATAAAAGAACCAGGAAGACTGGGGTCCTATCCTTGTGAAGCTTACAATGTCAAAACAAATAAATACAGGTAAACAAACCTGCATAATTCAATCATTATAAATCGTGGGTGTGCTAAACAGGGATAGAGAGCAACAGCAGGGGAATTTTCTCTAGACTTGAACTATCTTTCTGACACACGAGCTAAGACTTGAAGGAAGATATGGAGCTGAATTAAAAGGCAAGAACACTGCATGTTGGCAAGGAGAGAGGGGAGAGAAGGAGTGGTTTTGAGCAAGTGAAGAAAGAGGGAGAGACAGTGAGAGATGACGTTGGAGAGGTGGTGGTGTCTGCGTTGTATGGGGCTTCAGCGGCTATTGTGAGTAGTTCTGATTTCATGCTCAATGCCATGGAACACAGTGGAAAGTTTTAAGGGGGGAAGGCAGGCGGGGGGAAACGTAAGAGTGGTGTAATCTGTTTTAAGAAAGCACTTCTGCTGCTGAGTGGAGATGGATTGCAGGAAACAAACACTTGTGGAGAGACCCAGTAAGAGACTCTTGTAATATTTCAGGTGGTAATGAGTTCACTATAGAGTAGCAGCATAGATGAAAAGTAGATGAATTTGAGATGAGGTGTCTGGTAGAAGTGACAGACTTGATAATAGATTGAATATGGTAGAGGGGAGGTAAGGGATATGGAAGAGCCAAGGATGACTCCTAAAGCTTTCGGGAAGAGGGTGGTTCAATTTCCTGAGATGAGAAATATGTATGTTGGGGGGTGAGGGGGAGGGTGCAATCCAGGACTGGAGCTGCAGATCCATGATGTCATCAATTCTCAGCTTCCCCCATCTTCCTACTTCCCATCTTAGTCCATGGCTTTTCTTCTCAAGGTCCTAAGATGGCTGCTATACCTCCAGCCCCATGTCTGCATTTAAAACAGAAAGATGAAGAAGAAAGCAACATGGAAGAAAGAAGTAACGATCCGTATCTGAACAATGAAAACTTTCCCAGGAATCTCCATGGACTCCTTCCTATTCCTCCTTGGCCAAAATTCTTTGTCAAGGCTAGTCCTTGTTGCAAGGGATGCTGGGAAATGTAGCATTACAGTTGACCCAATTAAACCCCTAACAAAATCAGGGTTCTTTGATTAGGATGACAATGAGAATAGGTATTGCACAGATAGACAGCAATGTCTGAGAGACCATCCTCTGCTAGAGTTAGCTTCTGAGTCTGAGTAAGGCGAAGGACAATATATCTTTCAATTTCCTTGGATTTCAATTCTTCATGCAATGCATAATGAGCAAAATGCATAATGAGTGCTGGCAAATCCCAGGCTGTTCTATTTATGATTATAAAGAATCTTTCATTTGTGAAAAGGAAAGACCAATCTTCTGTCACTGACCTCCCCGCCTCCCACCCTCCAACAGTATCCCTCAGTGCCAGAATTGTTCTCTTTTTATATCAATTGTGTCACATGGAAGCATTGCCATCAGGCTTGGTGTTCTGCCACCAGTAGGCTTCTACCAAGTGTCCTGAGAGGATGGCTTAGCCAAATTGAATGTTGGCTCTTTTCTTTTACATAATGCCTTATGATTCTTGGAAGGTAGTACCAGATTTAGCTATAAAACAGTCTCCTCGTCATAGTCTCCACGGCAGTCTAGAGGATCCAGCCAGTTCTCCCCAGCACGTGTCTCTGGGATGCTGAGCCTTTCTTTTCTGTGCATTACAGGGCCCCTTGTACCTGAACCGAGACGAGAATTCTCTGGCAGAAAGCGGAGTGCTGTCTAGAAGTTGTAGCCCATTACCACTGCACAAAGATAGACTGTATTCTGCTGGAATCTAATCTGGAAACATTTAATATATTTGCAACATGAGTGCCAGCTACTTTACTTAAAAGAATGGTCTTTTTTTTTTCTCTCTTAAAGAGAAACTTCAAACTGAATATAAATCAACCTCCTCGATATGTCCATCATACCTGATAATGAAAACAGTCTTTAGTGAGGGGCTTTTGGCAAACAATGAAGAGAAAAAAAAAAGAGACCAAAGAAAGGAAGGTAAAGGCTCTTATTGTGTTGAATCAGAAACCACTATTTCTCTGGAAGAAGTTAGCAAATGAGTGTCTTGTCAAGTTACTCTAGTGAAAACAGGGACAATTAAAACAGCCCAAACCATCCCCAAATGCTCGAGTTTGGGATTTGCTGGACATCTCAAGCTTTTTTCCAAATGTTTTGGGTTTGGCACAGCCCGGACTCATGGTTGAGAAGTTTTCCTGAAGGCCTGTCTAAATGCTCCTATTTTTATTCAATTTCCTTGCAGTTAATATCTGGCTAATTCATTCGCTCCAGATTCTGCATTTGATATGTAAGTTATCTTCAGGCTCTGCATGTGTCCATTCCTTTCTCCTTGTCCACGAAGTGGGGGGTTGGGAGACTGTGAGAGGATGGGGTAGGCACAATGTCAAGAGTGGTGTTGCATAAGGATTTGGGAATGTTGGCTTTGAGAAGATGAGATAACTAATTTCACAGTTCTGAGAGGGTGGCATATGGAGAGGGATTAAACTCACACTCTTTGGCCTCAGACGGATGGGACTGGCACCAGAGACATGTGTGGGCTCAATACAAGGAAGACTTTGTCATTTCAGAGCAGCCAGGTAGAGAGAGGGCTGTCTTGTCTTCACCAGAAGAGACGGGTCTTCTTCAGAGGTTTGTAATGGCTCTCTGTTAATTTTTGGAGACTGAAAAATGGATTAATGAAGCCATTCAAATATGGAATGAACAGTTGGATTGAAAAACCTTACAGTGCCTTTAAGTATTCGGCACTATATACACAACCTTGCTCATTTATTCAATAACCATCTTTGAAGGCCTACTAATTGCCAGCTCTATGCACACTGGGAAAGGGAGGAAATGGCATAGGTCTGGAGGGGGCACTGTCTTTTAGGGGAAGGCAAGACTGCAGGTCCCCACAGGGAAGATAGCCGAAACATAATGGGTCTCAACAGTCCAGGGGTAACAACTACATACTCAGCTTTTGGAACTCAAACATCATGGTTTATTATAAAATTTGAGACAAATAGAGAAATTCAAGAGCCAGAAGGGAAATGTGCATTGATAAAGCATCCATCTTATCAATATTATATAGCATTAAACTATCATTTGTTATCATAATTCATAGAGTAGGGATTTATAGACCCATTTAACAGATGAGGAAACTGAGTATTGGCAGAGCAACTGATTGCCCAAGATCACACTGCAGATACTAGCAGAAACAGAATGCAAACTATGTCTGTCTACCTGGAACAGGTTCTATACTCATCATTGCCAAGAGACCTCAACATACTTTTATTTTTCAACTAGAGGCTCAGTGCATGAAATTCATGCATGGGGGGAGGGGATCCCCTCAGCCCAGCCTGGACCCTTTCCAATCTGGGACCCCTCTCGGAATGTCCAACTGCCAGTTTAGGCTCGATCCTGCCTAAACTGGCAGTCAGACATCCCTCTCACAATCCTGGACCACTGGCTCCTAATTTCTAATAGGCTCATCTGCCTGCCTGCCTGCCCACCCCTCACTGCCTCTGTGTGCTGGCCTGATGGCCCCCTAACTGCACCCCCCACCAGCCGGGGCACGCCGAATTGTCCCCCCCCCCTGCCGGCCAGCGTGGTCACCCCTCATGGCCCTCCCACTGGCCTGGTAATCCCATGAAGCCTGCTTGTTCAGTCATTTGGTCATCCCTCACTAACCCCCTTGCAAGCCTGGTTGTATGCAGCCATCTTGTGAGGGAATGAGGGTCAATTTGCATATTACCTCTTTATTATATAGAATGTTACTTATCATTATTGTTTGCCTGGCAAACAGTCTCATCCAGCCTTTGACCTGAGCATTTTTTGTTCCCTAAGATTGTCACACACAGGTAAGAAAAATAAAGGAATGAGGCTAAGTCAGTCATTTCCCATTAATGCCAATAGGAGGAGAGGAAACGTTTTCAGAAGCAGTGGACTTGTTTGTGAACAATGACTTATTTTAAGAGATCAGAGCCCATATCCACCCATTTCAGAAGGTGGGTTCCCACTGCTTTGTTTGGATTTCTGGGACTTGACTAATTTTATGTGTTGGTGAAGCAAGTCCAACATTACTGCAAATATGACTTCATGACTTAGAGTAATTTTTTCTGGTCAAAAGATGCGTTCTAGCCCAGACCCACCACTTAACAGCCACGTGATCTGGGGCAGTGTACTTTCCTGAAGGTAAGTTTCCTGGGGTATCAAATGAGGATGGAAGCTACTTCAAAGTTCTAGCACAAGACTAGATGAGAAAAAATACACAAGGAAATTTTGTCACCTATAAAAAGCTAATCATATGAATACAGTGAGTCATTGTTATTTTAGTTCTTTTTTATGGGAATTAAAATACCCATGGTTTGAAATGAGAAAAAAAAAAGGAAGAAAGGAAGAAAGAAAAAGAAAGAAAGCTTTATGTCGAATAGATTTAACAACCTTGCATGACAATATTTTTAATATTATGTGAAAATGGAAATTTCAAACTGGGTCTTATGATTTCTAATCAAGCTTGAAAGCAGTTTCCTAAAATAAGAACTGGCCCCATCATCAATTGGCTCCCATTAGATTATGCATCTCGAAGTGACCAGCCCTAGTTTCAGAAAGTAGAAAAAAATATATAACTATAGCAGCCTCCAGTTTTTCTTGGATTATTAGTTGGTGCTCTGCGGATTTCAGTATTTTTCCTATGAATGTAGCTTCAGAATCCCACAAAGCTTAATGCTATCAGAGCTGCCACCACCCAGAAGGCAGGAAGCAGAGCGGGGAAGAGGTGGTCAATCCCCTGCTCTTCTTTTATTTCCAGTGAAGATGCAGTATAACAGTGAGGGCACAGTGAGATGAACTGGAACTTGCTGAAACTGCCTGGAAATGTTGAAGACAGGGCAGGGTGGGGCAGTGCCTCCACCTCATGAGCACATCTGGAGAAAAGATAGATAGCCTGTGAGCACCATGGGCAGCTTTGGAGGCTCTACAAGGGATGACAAAGAAATGATATTTTCTATTTCTTTTTTTAAATTAACTTTTAATGTCATTTTTATTTTTAAATATATTTTTAATGATCTCAGAGCAAAAGGGAGAGGAAGAGAGATATCAATGGTGAGAGAGAGTCATTGATCTGCTGCTTCCTGCACTCCGCCTACTGGGGAATCGAACTTGCAACCCAGGCATGTGCCCTTGACTGGAATTGAACCCAGGACCCTTCATTTTGCAGGATGACGCTCTATGCACCGAGACAAACCAGCTAGGGCTAAATTTCATATTTCAATTACAGTTTGTGTTCAATACTAGAATTCATGCACTGGAGCGGGGTTCCCTCAGCCCAGCCTACCCCTCTCACAGATTGGGAGCCCTCAGGAGCAGGAAGTGACCTGGTGATCAGGGGAAGGTGACGCCCTGTCACACCTCTGCTGCTGTCACTGCTGGAAGCCCAAGCCTTGGCAGGCCCTGGTTACCTGAGCCTTGGGCACCTGCCATCTGAGGCTTGCCTGCACCTCCGGCCAGCCCGGGTAGCTGGGGGGCTGAGGGAACTGGGGGACTCCAGAGACAGGCGCGTGGAGCATCCAGGCTCACCTGGGGGCAGGCCCAGCCTTGCTGTGTGCCTGCTGCCCCGACAGGACTTAGGAGCCTGGGCACTGCCATCTGTGGGCGCCACCATCTTTGAGGGCATGGCAATCAATTAGCATATTTCCTCTTTATTAGATAGGATTATTCTGTATTAGTTTCAGATGTACAGCATGGTGGTTAGACAATCATATACTTTACAAAGGGTTCCCCCTGCTCTTTCCAGTCATCTATACATAATTATTGCACTATTATTGATTATATTCATACAGATGGGAGCGGAGAAGTTAGTCATTTCAACTCCTGTTTGACAATAATTATCTAAAACAAACTCAAGATGTTCCACCTATTGATAAAGCAAACAGTAAGTATGATAAATAGCATCTGTCTAATATGTTTATACTCGATAATTTGTTTAGAAACTAAACCAGCTGGCATGCAAAATCTAAATCAGTAATCAAAATAAATTTGGGTCATTAGACTCAAAATGTATCTATTTGTCCTACAGTCATTAAACTACCATTTATATTTAATTCATTAGGGTGCATTTGCAAGTGTTTCTCAGCATCTTTTGCTTCAAGACCCCAAAGTACTTTTGACAATATTTTATTTTTATAACTAGTAGCCCTGCACACGAATCTGCGTGCCAATAACTCACTGTCGCACTCCTGTAGCTCTCCACCACCCACCTGTAGCTCACTACCCCACCCCACTGCTGATCCATGATCCAGTCATTACACAGTCAGTCATTACCCTTTACAGCATAACGACCACGTGCATATTACATCTTTATTATATAGGATTATAAATTAATATAGTGATATACTTCAGGATTATTTAAAGAGGCTCATCACTTCTAACTTAATGAGATATTGTTGGTGGAATGACTAGCTGTGTTAATGAACCTGTCATGATTATCTTTTACTAGAGGCCCGTTGCATGCTATTCGTGCAAGAATAGGCCTTCCTTCCCCTGGCTTTGCTTCTGGTGACCGGGAGTCTACAAGTCCTCGCTCCTGGCCAGAGCACCGCTCCTGTAGCTCCCTCCGCCATTCCCCTCCCCTTCATAGCAGATATCCCACCCCTCCCAGCCGCTCAGTGCCTGCATATGCAAATTAACCTGCCATCAGTGGGTTAATTTGCATACTCACTCTTGACTGGCTGAGGGCGTAACGGAGGTAAGGTCCATTTACATGTGTGTCTATTATTAGGTAAGCTATCCACTGGGCTTTGACATAATGGGGACTCAAGGAGGGTGTCCACTGATTTGAGTATCTATTTCCTGTTTCTGAGATCTGAGAGCAGGGATCTTCAGAGGTGTTGCTAAGTGTAGAACTGGGATCAGGGTACGGAAATCTCATTGCTGCTCTTCACCAAGGGTTTCCAGAGAGATGGAGACATTTAGCAGCTTTGTAGGCCTCTGGAGAAGCAGCCAAACCAGGCCCTTGGAGCCTGGGTGGCTAGACCACCTGACAAAGTAGGCTTGCTTCTGGAAGTCTAGAAAGAAGTTCTTTAGTTGTGCAACTGGTGATCTGAAGATCTTTGGCACCCTCCTCCCCCGAGTCCTTATATTTACAGTCCTTATATTTACTCCAGCCTGGCAGTCCTCCTCAAACTTCTCCTCGCTCACACTAAACCTCATAACAGTCTTCCCTGCTAATTCTGAACGAAGAACCACAAAGGACCATGCCTACTCAGGCTCCTGGAAACCCACAACAGTAACCACAGAGAAGGGTGAGGGTCAGGAAGAGTCAGGCTCAACAACAGCTTCTTCCGAGTCCCTCATTGTGCTCTATATGACATGGCCATACTGGGGATGGAAGGGAGTGAGGAGGAGGAGGAGGAGACACTGTCCACTTTTCAGTGTTTATTATCAATTATCATCAATGATGGTGGTGAGGAGCACAAAATGGGGCCCCTTCGATGTTTTACTTTCTGCAGAGAACACAAATGCCAACATCATCGCCACTACCATCACCACCCCCATCACCATCACAGTTCACATTTAATGAGTCATTTTTATATGCTGTACAGTATTTTAGGCACTTGTACATTTAAGTGATTATAATAAGTCAATGTGAGAGTTGCTGTCATTCCTGTTTTACAGAGAAGAGAGATACACTGAGCTCAGGTCATTAGCCCAGCCATTAGGCAGGAGAGCCCAGACCCCGAATCCCAGGTAGTGTGACTGCGGAGCTCACGGTTCCACTGCTACATATTATTGCCTCTCACACAATACAAATTGACTTTGAATACCTGATTCTGTATCTGCATTCTTTTAAAAACTTTCTTCTTACTTAATTTAATACCCAGTAGTGTTGAGACCTGGTTTATTATCATCATCATCATCATCAACATTATTTTAGCAATTTAGATAATGATGTCAATCTGCCTTTGAAGCAGACTTTCCATATTTGGAGAGAAACATCAGAAAGGGCTCTTTGGGTACACAAATATAAAACACGTGCTCTCATTTTTCTTGGAGAAAAGTGAGGTTATCATAAACCCAGATATAGATGCTGCAGTCCATCCTATTAAGTTCTGTTTTGTAATATAAATAGAATGGAATGTATTTCTAGGATGACTGTATCCTTCCAGAATTAGAGAATTTTTCCTTTAATAAGGACAGGACCTGCGTGGTTGGAAGAGCCCACACAGTGTTGTTAGAGACTGGATAACCCAGAATTTGGAGGGCAGAGCTCACTCTCTGGATAGCAGCGAGTTTCCCCTGAAGGAAATGGAGGTTTTCCCTGTCACTTCGTTTTCAGGGCTAGCAAGGGAGCCGGAGATCAGGGGGTGAGCAGTGGTCCAGGGAGAGGCCTGGAGATGCTTAGTGAGGTCTGGATTTGTGGGGACAAGACAGAGAGCTGGAGACAGGAGTTCAGAGCTTGGGGATTGGCCTGTGAGCCCTAACTGCAACCCCCTGTGGCATTAACTATGCTGGTCTCTGTTACTCTTGGACTCCCTGGGCTTTCAGTTGAACTCCAGGGCCTGGTCTTTACTGTGCTTTGGGCATCTGGCATTTGGAAAGCAGGCCAGCGCTCATAATATGAGCCAGATTTGGTGGCCAAGGAACCGCAAAAACGTGGCTGTGCAGGCAGGGCTGTGGGCAGTGCAGGGACGTGCCCGTGCCTCCCGGAGCACCAGGACCTACCAGAAAAGAAAGAATAACCCTGCGGAGAGGAGCAGAGGCTTGGACTTGGGGAGTTTGTATATTAAAGGACTTTCAGTCAGTTTAAAGAGGTCTGGGAATGAAAGTAGCTTATGTTGAAATAATGTTTGCTCTGAATAGTAGCAAAGAAACCAGCTCGGTACACAGTAGACACGCTGCTTCATTTGACTAATCAAGTATTTTTCAAACATGAGAAACAGACCTTCATAAAGCAATTGAAATCATATTATTCTGTGTTGTTTCTGTTATATTGCTTAAGGATATAAATATATAAAACTAGTTAAAAAGTCTTGACCCTTAGTCAACTATGAAACCAAGCCAAATTTTAAAGTCAGTACAAAAGCACACACTTATTAAATTGTTTATTAATGATAGCAAATTACATGATGATGTCGTTTTGGTGAAACTCAGTGGCCAAGATGGTTTAAGAGTGAAGGTGAACAGGCTTAGCCCCAGTTCTAGGTTTTGACCTTGACAAGCTAGAGAGCGCTTATTGGGGTAAGTCAGCTATAAAAATAATAGCAAAATTCCCAAGCTTGTCTGCTTCAGAATGGGCAGGTCTCATATTTAAGAACAACAACAATAATAAATTCTGCCAGTGACAATCCTCAAAGGCCGGGTTGATGATAGATAACCATATAAAGCTGTCCTATGTGCTCAAAGATGAGGTTACATCTGTGGCATTTTTGAAAATCTGCATTCAACGGGAATCTAATACAACTCTGGTGTGAGTCAGAAGCAAAACAGCTTCCTATGCACTTCCTATCTGCACACTGGTATACACAAAGGTATTTGTTCAGTGCCTACAGGAATACATACACCTCTAGGCTCAGTGAGCCATGCCTACGTCATCACGAACATGTGTTAGCTCAGTTACCCCACCCACCCCACCCCTTTGTTTTTTCCCTTGCAAGACCTCCATTCACATACTGTGGCATGCCGTTGCCATCCGTTTGATGCAAATGTGAACAGAAAACAACACTGCAATGCAAGCACCAAATGATCTGGGATGTAGGTCTCTACTGACCAGGGAGAGACTGCCCCTTCCGAAGTAGCTGAGTCCTAGAAATAGTAAATGACTTGCCTGAGAGTGAGCCCTTGATATGCAAACCAACCAATCCTGAGTCCACTCTGCCCCCTGGACTAGCTCTTGCACTGCAGGAGGCAGTATTTCTCTACCTCAATCAACCCGGAACCAGGTACCGACCACTCCTAGAGCCTAGAACCCACCAAAATTGTTCAAACCACCCAATCCTAAACCTGCTCACTGCTTACCTTGCCTCATGCATTACTTCCTATAAAAACCACAAGGAAAGCTTTTGCTCATGCTTTCCTCTTATTCCTTCTGACTCCTGACCAACCCTGGTGCTTCTCCACATGTCCCTGCAGCGTTTAGCATGCCGCTTCCTTTTAGGCATTCTAAGTAACCAAATATCTGTTCAGTGGCAATCATCTGTTGCCTCACCAGACCTGGATAAACCATAATCTCAGGTACTTGTGAAAACAATTGGTAACCTGCTCCTGCTGTAGTTGGAGGGAAAGATGGTGAGCTCCAGAGAAAAGGGGCCTGGTTTCAGTTGTCTTTAAATCCCCAAGGCCTAGCATACTATTGGGGATCTCTGTAAGCCTCGAGACTGTGACAGGGTCAATGAGGTGTGTCCTAACATACCTTGACTGTTACAACCATTGAACAAAATAAAACAAAATAAAAACCTGCTGGATCCACAAATCTAACATGGCAATGAACATTCCCCCTCATCAGAACAGAGAGATAAGATGCATCTCTATAACCCATTGGGGGGGGGGGGAGAGGGAGAGAGAATAAATAACTGTATAATGAATCCCATATCATATCAAGTTCTATCTTCCTAACAGGGTCATCATTGACAGAGGTATGGTGGTTTTAAAACATATCTAAGAATTCTTTGACACTCCTCCCCTCAAGAGGTGGTTTTATTTTCCTGCTTCTTTGCATGACTGGTAAACTTTGATTGGATGCCAGGCATTCTGACTCTATCTCATTGGGTGCTGGATATTTTTTTTAAAATATATTTTATTGATTTTTCACAGAGAGGAAGAGAAAGGGATAAGAAAGCCAGAAATATCGATGAGAGAGAGACATCGATCAGCTGCCTCCTGCACGTGCCCTACTGGGGATGTGCCCGCCACCAATGTACATGCCCTTGACCGGAATCAAACCTGGGACCTTTCAGTCCCCAGGCCGACGCTCTATCCACTGAGCCACACCGGTTTCGGCTGGTGCTGGATATTTTTGAATCCCTATACATATTGTGGGACACAGTTAAGTTGTCTGGAAACAGTTTGATCCTTTCAGGTCTTGCTGTGAAAATTTGTTGGGTGGGACCAGGGCAGCATTGAGTCTAGAGATCACTTCCCCCACTGTAAAGGTAAGACTTTTCTGAGTGTTCTACCCAATACCCTGTGAGTTATGAAATGTTCCAGTCTGGCTGGTAGAAACAGGTCCTCTTCCTGGATCTGGGCCAAAGTGAATACTGTTCCTTCTAATCCTTCCAGATAGGTCTTGTCCCAGCATTGGGTGGTCTGTTCACAACGTGCATGGGTCAATGTGCTGCTTTAAAAGGGACCTTCTGCAGATCTCTCTAAGCAGCTCCTTCTTTCCTAGCACCCTGCCCCATGGACTTGAGTCTTCCCAGACTTTCAACTCTGTCTCCTCAACTGGGCTCCTCTGGGTTCCCCTCCCTGTGCTATGATCTGGAGACTATCCAGGTAGTTGCTGGGACCATGTAAGACTCACCTTATTGGTGTCCCATTTCTTAGGGGTCACTATCTAATTTCAGTTTCTTGAAAAACATTATTTAACTTGTGTTTTTTTTAGTATTTTTGTTGTTGTTGTTTAGTTGTTGTTGGTGGTGGTGGCGGCGGCAAGCAGGTAATTTGAATTATGTTACTCCATCTTGGCCAGAAGTAGACATTCCCAAAGTGTATCAGAAAGTACTTTGAGCATCCACACTCCCAACCACGTTGTACAGGAGTTGCTGCTGCTTTACATCTTTATGCCGTTGGTATTTTCAGACTTTCTAATTGTTTTAAGGATTAAACTAGTTCTCATAAGGGACTTGAAGTGATGTTCCTCACAATACAATCTAAAATTGAAATAAGAGAGGAAATATTTAACCTAAAGGGATAATCTCTCCTCATGAAATTTCAGGCAGAAGGGGACTATGCCAATACTTGGGGAATTCAGTCTACTACTCTTTACCACCAGAGTATTTCCATCTGTTTATTTAAGGAAAGCAAAGTTGTTAACACATTAAAACCAACAGTTCTGTGAAATGGAGGTAACGTTAATGCCTACTGCAAATCTTACAAGCATTTAATTCCATGAGCAGAGAGAACCCTGGAGACTCTTGGCAAAAATATCCTACGTAAAGTCCAGGGGAAGACACAAAGATGGATGCGCATGTACACACAGGATGTCCTGGACCAGAGGAGCAGCATCAGCTGGCCGCTTTGGTCCTTTTGTCACGCCCTTCTGTCTCTGGGGACTACTGCATTGCCACCACTAAAAGCACTTATAATTGTTTCTTTGAAAATGGCCATATTCTCCAGAGAAGCTCTCAAGGAAGAAATCTAATTATCTTGGAATTATTGAATTCCCTGGGTACCGTCTTCTAGGTAAATAGACAAGAGTCTTCATTTCATTTTTAGAAAGGTTATTTGCTATTACACACAATGGACTGTTTGTCCTCTCCCTCCCACCGTGGTTTGGAGAGAGAAGCAGTGGAATTCACCAATCCCTCCTCTACACCTGACCTTCATCAAACACTGCAAACAACCAACACTGTGAAGAAGCATTTGGTTTAAAAAAAAAAAAAGGGGCAAAGCTTTGGTAGCAAGCATACTTATTAAACTAGAAAAATGACTCGGCAATCTTCATTTTATTTTGTTTTTAGCATTTGTACATCCACAGTCCTCATTCTGCAATAACATTTGTTTTGTGGTTGCTGACGGATGTGATAAAACAGTCCAAGATCTGCTTTCCACAGTTCTTTACAACAGACCAAAATAGCATTCTTGTTCACGCTAGGATAGCCCAGCGTTGGCGTGCTTTCTGGCCAACTAGCTGAGGGTGAACAGAACGTCCGTGGTCAATTTCTCAGTGGTAGAATATCCTCTTTTCAGTTACAAAATTGCTTCCTCCAAGGACAAAGCAGCTTTATGCTACTTTTTCACTGCGTCTAACTCAGAAGGTGCGAGTCACAAGAAATGCGAGAGACAAGGGTAATCATGGCATTTGTTTCTGGAAATAAAATGGTCTTACTTCCTTGTCAATGGGAGTGCCAGGACTTCACTGATGAAAATTAAGTACTTTGATGAAAATCAAAGAACTTTCTTTTGGAGGCTTTAAAATTCAAACTGCCATCAAGTCTTCCCCATAATATAGAATGTTTTAAAGTTTCTCGGATTTTTTTAAATGGGCATTTATATCTTTTACGTACTCAAGTAATATTTGAGGCAGAGAGAGGCCAACCAACCTTACTGACACTAATTAGAGTTGTGTCTTCCATTTGCTCTGATTAGACATGAGGAATGAGAGAGGACCAGTCGGGATAGTTTCAGTCATCATTAGTTCCTATTTGGTGTCAAGCCTGACTCTGAAAAACCTTCCGTATCCAAAACCAAGACAGATCTTAAAAATGAGTCCTCGCCCTAGCAGGTTTGGCTCAGTGGATAGAACGTCAGCCTTCAGGTTTGAATCCGGTCAAGGGCACATGGCCAGGTTGTCGGCTCGATTCCCAGTGTGGGGCATGCAGGAGGCAGCTGATCAATGATTCTCATCAATGATGTTTCTCTCTCTCTCCATCTCCCTTCCTCTCTGAAATCAATAAAAATATATTTTTTTTAAAAAAAAGAACCTTCTCATCATGCCATTTCCCTTCTTCATGAAACTCTGGTGGGTTTCAAACTTGACTGCAGGGTCCTGAATTAGAATGAAACTATTCATTCTGAAGTCGAAAAGAAACATTCTTGCCAAATGGATCTGGAAGCTCCCAGAGTACTGTTCGCCTCACAGCCTCTGGAAAGAAACTTCAGAATCACCCTCAATGTACCCTTCCTGTCCTCCCACGTTCAACAACCAACGGGCTACCTTCCCGGGTCCAGAGAGAGCTGCCCTCTTCATGCCCTACCATCACCTGTGTGCATATAGGCCCCAATGGGTCTCCCTACTGCCTGTCTCTCTTCAGTCCCAACAGAGTTGCCACATCGGCATTTCAGACACGTGACCAACACTGGATCACTTCTGTGCCTAGGTGTCTCCCCTTTTGTCTTGCAGCTTGGTTTTTAGATGATCTTCTGTGGGAAGCCCTAAGAGCTGAGCCAACTGCACCCCAAAGCTCCGTCCCTCTTCTTCAAAGGAGCTCCTCCTCCTCTATGACTTGTATTTTGGGTCTTGCATGAAATATTTCATTGAAAAGGAAGCATGTTCGTTAAACAAACAAACAAACCTACAAAGCACTGGCCACAAGACAAAACCTGACTTCCTTATCATAAAAATGGAAGATCTTCTACAGAACGTCCCATCCTATCCAGGAGCCTCATCTCCTCCCATTTCTCCCAGTAACCTCTGTTCCAAGCCTTCATCAATGGCATGACCTCTGATATGTCAGGATCCCCCCACTCCTTGTTGGGTATACCTTTTTGCACTTACCTCCCTAAAGAACTCCTAGCAACCTTGAAGACACAGCCCTGTGTTACTTCTTCATTAAACCTTCCTCAGCTTTCCCAGTTAATTACTCCCATCTTCATGCTCCCATCATTTTATAAACCTTTATCATTGCAGTCTTCTATAATGCATTGTCGTTTTATATGTCTTCCTTCCTGGGACCTATCGTGTCTCATTGATCTTCAAATTTCTGCCATTGAGCACAGCTTTCTTGGCACGTAGGAGGCACTCTTGATTTAATGAATGCTCTCGTGTTGTATTAAAACCAAACCTTTTCCCCATCACTTTCAGTAATGTCTCTGTATGAGACTTTCTAAATTCAAATGATTAAATAAACAACAAAAAAATCCATTTATAATATGCTAGAAAAAGAAAAGGACCTTTGAAGAGGGGAAGAATGTGGGCTGATTGAAGGAAACTAAGAATCACAACTGACCAAAGGTCTGAGATTTGCAAAGGTCAGCTATTGGTACACACTTGGAAACTCTCAGGAATCTGTAAGCACCAGAGTGAGCTGGCTTTGGAGGAAGAAACTAACATTTGCCCCTTTATTTTAGGTACAGCTGAGTCTCACTAATTCAGACTAAAATGTGGGACAACTGTTTGAATTAATGAAATTCAATATTATAGGATGTCTTAAACATAGTTGCTGTTTTAACACTTTAGACTTGGTTTAATGAAAGTATAGGATCATCCTATGCAAAATAAATTGTTCATCATTTATTTTTTTAAAATATATTTTATTGATTTCTTACAGAGAGGAAAGGAGAGGGACAGAGAGCCAGAAACATCGATGAGAGAGAGA
>JAAGEH010000041.1:52432873-52504839 GCA_011751065.1 Lasiurus cinereus
AAAAATTATGAACAACAAATACACATCTGTCAACAAGTGAATCTAAAAATTAAGTGAATTAAAAATCTGATCAACAGAATAAACTGGTGAATATAATAGAATCAGGAGCACAGAAAGGGAGTAGACTGATTGATAATTCTCAGGAGGACAAAAATCATAAAGCATCAAACAGACTGTGAAATTATAGCAGAAAGATTAAAGGTGAGGTAAATAAGTGATCAATCAAAGGACTTGTATGCATGCTTATAAACATAACCAATGATCACAGACACTGGGGGGTCGGGGTACGCCTGGGAGGGAGGGGGGGAAATGGGGAGATATGTATAAAAAATTAATAAAAATTAATTTAAAAAAATAAAAATAAAAAAATAAGAGAATAAAGAAAGTGGAAAGAATAACAGATGGACCCTTCACTTTACTCTATTTCCAGACTAATCATGCATTGACAAAAAAGGTAGCGGGAGAGGGAGAGGAAGATGCAGAAAAGCTAGAGAGAAAACCAAATAGACCAGAAATAGTCACTCTCAGGGGAAACACAGTTCTTTCTCGGTGACTTGGAACTGGTTTGCCTTCCTCAAGAAAAGCTGCCTGAGAACTGAGGTCAGCCTTTACACTCAGGTGACTGTCATTTGCCCTTTTGACAATGACCCTATGACAAGGGATCGCCATTCCAGAAGAGGATTAGCTTTTCCAGGTTTTAGTACTTGTCACTATGGGCAAGACTCTGGCTCTTGGTTTAAAGGACATGATCCAATCAAGCTCTGCCACCCCTCTGGTAGCCGCCAATGCTCTGCCCCCCTACAGCATGGTATCAGGGTATAGTCCATGAGCTCCTCTTACTCAGAAATGGGTTCTCAAGCTTTTGGGGGCTCCACCCACAGCTTCAAAGTAACACATGCCTCCCTGCGAACTGTGGTCTGGAGCATGTAGTAATTGCCTCTCTGTTGAAGGCAACTCTATTAAGTTCTACAGGGGATGTTACATTGCTTCGTAACAGGAAATGAGACTTTTGGGCAGGACGTGCAAAAGTCTAATGGGCACCACACCCTGACAGAGACAAGCCTTGTTAAAGCAGCTTCTTGTAAGGGCTCTCCTGTTCACATGCTTTCCCATCTCTGGGCAATGCACTGTTGGCTGCAAGAATCATGCCAGGCACACTAAGCTCAAACACCTGTGTGCATTGTGACATGGAAGATCTGGGAGTTGAAATTTATGAAAGCAATAGAAAGGGATAGTAAAAAGTGCTTTGCCCTCCACTGTAGAATGAGAACTATATGCTATTTAGTTAAAGCAAGGCATAATTTTATCTATCTATCTATTTTTGCAAAAATTTGTTTAGAAAGTCACAGAGGGAGAAGTGAGCCATGGAAGAAGTGAGCCAGATGGGCTGCATGGGCTCAGGCAACAAGTTATAGAGGCGAAAGATGGGCCCTTGGAGCTTAGGACAACAAAAGACAAAGAAAACAAGCCTGGGGAAGAAAAAGGGAGCAGTGCTCCAGACAGAGAATGTTCTGGAAGAAAAGTGCCAGTGTGCTCAAGAGAGATAAAAAGCCACTGAGGCATCATTTTTTAAAGCAAACTGTAAATCATTACTGGCTTCCCGTTATATATTTCCTATTTCCCATCACTGAGAATTGGTAAAATTCAAAGAACTTTCTCCATTTTGGCATCTTCTTGGGGTGTTCCAAGTCCCAGTGTTACTTTTCTGAGTCCTCCACAAATTTCTTTTCTCACATCAGTCTTACTATCCCTTCGCATCAGGGCCTTTGGTCCTATTTGTCAAACATCCCAATCTCAGCTTTTGAATGTTGGTGGATCACAGTGGTGAGGAATTTTGCAGCCTTTCTATGTGCCTGCAAAATGCTTCTCTGAATTAAGGGGTACAGAGGGCAGGCTTCCCTATTAGTGTGTGTGGTCTGTCCTACTGCTTTCTCTCCTGCTCTGAGCACTCCCCATTCAGCCTGCTGCGTCTGGGTTCTGCTCAATTTGATGAGAAGGGTATCTTCTAGAACAGTGGTTCTCTACCTTCCTAAGGCTGTGACCCTTGCATACAATTCATGTGGTGTTGACCCCCAACCATGAATTTTTGCTACTGTTATGCATCGTGATGTAAATATCTGCATTTTCCGATGGTCTTAGGCGACCCCTGTGAAAGGGTCGTTTGACCCCCAAAGGGGTTGCGACCCACAGGTTGAGAACCACTGTTCTAGAATCTAGAAGATCATCTAGAATCTAGATGATCAGGACTGAGAGGGAGTCCCCCACAGAACAGAAACAAGAAGGTAGATGCTGCCTAGGTCACATGAGTGAACATCTTTTTTGGTCGCAGATGTTCAGAGCATTGCTGGGAACTATTTTCTGTCTCCTAACATATGGGCTATAAGTACTATATACAAACGTAAAGGAAACATAGGAGTAAAGCAGGTGGATAGATTGAAACAGTACAGCCCCTCGGAGGGACTGAGCATGGGACTGGAGCATTAGGAAATATAGAGAAGCTGCTGAAAATGGCCTCCACTGATTATAAAATAGTATATTCTGGAAGACAGATTATGATAATTTAAAGATATATATTATAATATCTAAAACAACTCCAACAAATTACACAGTGGTATTACAAAGAGGAAGAAGTTAAAGGCAATACAATAGAGTAAACGAAATATTAAAAAATATCTGATTCACCCAAAAGAAGAGAGAAAAGGCAAAGTAAAGGAATAGAAAGGGATGAGAGAAAGGGAAAAAAAAAGCTTCAAAAATATAATGCAAAATCATACAGAAAATTGGAGAAAAAGACAAATCTCGAATCATAATTAAATATTTTAACATCACTTTCTGAGTAACTGATAGAAAAAAAAAAGTAGAAAAAAGACAGCAAAATTGTGAAAGGTTGGAACACACTATCCATCAACTTACCCTAATTGACATTTAGAACACTACTCCCAACCACAGCAGAATATATAGTCTTCTTAATTGCACATAAACCGTTAGCCTGATAGATGAAGTATGCTGAACTATAAAACAAGCCTCATTAAAAGTAAAAGCATTAAAACCACAGAGTACATTTTATGATCATAACGGTATTAAATAGAAATCAATAACAATGAGATATCTGAAAGAACAGCAACAAATATTTGAAAGTTAATATGAATCTTAAATTTTCAGCATCAGTAGTCATCACAGATATGCAAATTAAAACCATAATGAAATATCATTTTATACCCATTAAAATTTAAAGTATGATAAAGCCAGAAGTTGATAAAAATACAGAGAAGCTGGAACTCTCAAATATTGCTAGTAGGAATGGAGAATGGCACAAAAATGTAAAAAAAGTTTTTCAGTTTCTTATGAAATTTACTTTTACATCAATTCAATGACTTGGGAATTTTCTACTCAGTATTTCCCCCAAAAAATGAAAACATATGACCACAAAGAGACTTATGCAAGAACATTCAGAGAAGCTCTATTCTTAATAGCCCCAAACTGGAACTAGTTCAAATGTTCAACAGGAAAATGGATAAACGTATTGTGGTATATTCATAAACTGGAATACCAGTCAGAAATAAAAAGAAAAATATTCTGATGCTGCAAAAACATGGATGACTCTTAAGACTTCCACTTAAGGTGAGTAAAAGAAGCTAGACAAAAAATATATATACTGTATTATTTCATTTGTATGTCATCCAAAAATAGGCAAAATTAATACATGGTGAAAAAAACACATGAATAGTAAGTGCCTTTTGTTTGCTGTATTCAATTGGCATGTTTTATTTGATTGTCAAAATCACTGAATACTGAATCCTTTTTGATTGGTTGTATGTAAATTGTGCTTCAGGTGTTTTTTTTAAAAAAGCAACCACATCTGATAGGTATCAATGACATAAGGTAAAGTTTGATCATTCAAAAAATTATCAGTAATTTATTATGTGCCAAGCACCGTGTTCATCTCTGGGAATACCAAGCTCTATTAGACATGGTTCTAGCACAGAAAAATTAATGGGTTGGAGAAAGGGAGGGACAAATGAATCCAAAATATTGGAACAAGTGCTTTAATACAGCTATGGACTAGAGCTGTGTGTAGGAGCATAGAGGAGCAAGCGAGATGTTACAGAATGCCATAATGGTCTCTTTTCTGACTCTAGTGGCTAAATCGTTGCTTAAGGAGAGAGTGAGGTGTTGCCTCTTTCGGTTTTGGGAATTTGGGGTGATATTTTAGCAGGTGTAAGGGCTCTAAATAACAGTTTGCCAAAACTTAAGGACAATCTCTTTTACACAGTGGAAGATTGGAGAGATGTTTTTCATCTCAAGGATAAATAGAAAAGGGCCAAAGACCTCCTGAGTGATAGGTTGAGAGAGAAGCAGGTCTCTCAAGCCAGGGTCCATATGCCACGCTGCAGAACAGCCCACAAAGCACCCCAAAGGATGTGGGTTGCTGGCCACACCCTTTGGGTCATGAGAGCCCTGCCAAAGAATGTAGGGCCCCAACAAAGAATGTTCTGAAAGCCATTTTAGAGCCTTTCAGGAAAACCACAGCAGCAATCCACCACTTGCCATGTATGTGGGTGGGCTCCTGCTTCTCCCTCTCTTCCTTGGCTCCTCTGCGCTCCCACTACATTCTCAGCTCTGCTCAAAAGGAGGTGCGAGGCCAGGTACAAGTGGCTTGCTGGTGATGTCGAAGACAAGGCGCCTGCCTACAAGTCTCCAAGTACAGCTCTGAGAGCCTTCCTCAGAGTGCCTTCAGGTTTCCAGTGAAAGCTCCAGCTCCTGTTGGATTGGGGCTATGAGTTTTCCCAGATGGACCACCCAGGAACAGGTGGTTGTGGGGGGGAACCCCAACACATCCTTTTTAACCACCAATGTATTGGTTTCCAATTGCTGCTATAACAAATTACCACAAATTGAAAGGCTTAAAACAACACAACTTTATTAACTCAGAGTTCTGAAAGTCATCATCTAAACTGAGCCCCTAGGGCAGCAATCCTCCTGGAGGCTCCAGGAGAGAATCTGTTCCCATGCCCTTTCCAGCTTCCAAAGGCAGCCTACACCCAGTGGCTCATGGCCTCTTTCCTCCGTCTTCAAATCTAGCACCTTCAACTCTTTTCTCTCTGTCTCTCTATGTTCTCACATAGCTTGCTATTTAACCCTGACGCCTTCTGCATCCCTTTTGTAAGACCCTTGTGTTTTCATAGAGCCTGCTTGGTAATCCAGAATATTTTCTTCATCTCCAACGCTTCATCTCAATCACATTTGCAAAGCCCCTTTTACCATATCAGGTAACAACCACAAGGTCCAAGAATAAGGAAATGGACACCTTTGGAGACAGTTATTCAGCCTACCATAGCAACTCTACTACGCTAATCTTTCCTCGAGAACCACAATAACAAAAGGCATCTAACCATTGAGTGTCATATAAATATAGAGATGGAGATAAATAGAGATAAAGGTAATTTTATATAGGTATGTATTAATGCATGAAGATTGATAGTTCATTATGTACATACCTATTAATCTATTAATCCAATAGCCAAAACCAATGTTCTTTACCCCACCATCTCCCATCTTTGTTCCATGTTTCAATGAAAAACTCAGATGCTGAATTCTTGTGTGTAATAGCTTCAAACTAGGTTGTTGTTTTTTCCCCTCTAGTTAGGACTTGTCACATCCGTGGTTGGGAAAATTAGGAATGGGTTAATTCCTAGTTGCTCACATCTACAGAAAGCACATAAAATTATCCATGTCTCTCTGTAAATGAAATTGTTTGCTATTCATCCATAATGTCTTGTTTCTGGTTCTTGCCTCACTGTTTTTACTTTTTCTTATCACTCTCCTACCTCAAATGAGGATATGTTTCCAAGCAGACCCCTTCACCAACCTAAAATCTTCTGGTCCATTTTGAAATCTGCTTCTTATTCAAGCATCCCGGAAGGTGATGTTCAGAAATACCACCCAAAGGAAACAAAAACGAGGGCTGAGAAATATAAATATATCAAACTGTAGTTTAAAAATAAGATCGAAATCAGTAACACATTAAACGAAGGTAAATGAAGATTTATTTTAACAGTGTCACCTGACAGCACTCAGTCTCACTATTATTCAGTGGGATTTATTTTTAAGTGTTGTAAAGTGCAGATTAAATCAGCATCAGTAAATTTTAGGACACAGAATCCTCTTCTCAGAGACGATCCTTAAATGGCAATAGCTGATGTGTGTTTGTGAGAGTCTGCTTGTCTCCATGATAGTTAACATCTCTCTGTAGAGCCTTTTGTTGGAGGCAAGAATGAAATATGTTCCTGATTTTTATACTCCTTTGACATTGTCAAGTCATATGCCTTAGGGATTCTGGCTCATACTGCATAGATAGTTGTTTATCACTGCCTCCCAACAAATGGTTCCTGAGCATTTATTGATAAATATGACTGTTTTAAAAATATGGATCATGAATAAATGACTTTGAATGAAATTGGGAAACACTAGAGCAGTAGAAGCAGGAAGGCAGTGAATCAAGTTTTAGGGCTTAAAGACAGAGACTGTATCCTGCCTGTTTTGCCTTGCCTGGCTCAGCCCCTTCACATCCATGGCAAGGACCATCATAGGTTTATACCAAAAATAGTAAAAAAATGTTCTGGTTGTAATATGAATCACTATAATTAAGAAATACGTTTTTTGGATTTTTATCTTAAAAAATACTTGATGCTTGAAATGGATTTAACTCTTAGAGGATGGTTGATAAATGAACATTTATGAATTTAAAGAGGATGTCTGTGTCATTTCAAGATTATCAGAGTCTGTTCATACTCATAAATTACTATTAATTCTTACTTGAATCCTTTGAAACTAGTCTCTGGGATGGACCTGGAGCAGGTCTGCCTTCGGTGAGCTGGGGACCATGGGAAACAAGGAAGGGCTTAGGATAGAAGAAGCAACAGGAGAGAGCCTAGGCAGGGCTACTGTGGCTCACTGAAAACTCAGAGAGAAGGGGCCTTGGAGACAGGTGCCAGGTATCAGTGTGGGATGAGCTGCCACTGCTCATTGCTCCCCTGGTTGCAAGTCTTCTGGGGACCTTTAGAGTTTTAAGAGAGGAAACTAAAGATTCAGGCCTCAGAGGGAAGACAGGCATGGGAGTGCTCCCAGGGAGGGAGAGTGTGCTGGGGGGGTCCCTCAGTTTGTGGGTTTTAAAGGCTAGAAGTTTAGAGGAGGTCTTAAAGGAGGATCACAATAGCATATTTAGCAGCTTTATGCTAATGTGCCAAAATGAAATTTATTCTCCTAACTTCATTTGTCCCTGGGTGTGGATGGCACAAATGACACTAATTGAATTTCTACTCTCTATCTTCCTGGGTAGGCTGATTTAAGGTGTTTATCCTCTGGTTGGGGAGGAGAACTGTAAACCATTTGCTCCTAAGTGTCCTTGGTTAGGGAAGATAAGATTTTGTGATTTACTAGATGGCTGTAAACTGCTTAGCTGCTTAACTACCTGTCTCAGTTTTCCTCTTCCACCTGTCCTGGTTTACTAGCCTGTTTCAGCTGTAACATGTTTGCACCCCTCTAATTTATGTTTGTTTTTAACCTAAAAATTAAAAGTATTGTCTCAAAGCACAAATCTTTTGGATCTCCCCTCCTACCCATCACATGTACGCATTAAGCATGTAGTTAACTCTTCCTCCTTCTCTCTCAGACCTCAGGTTGACACTTCCTCAGAGAAGCCTTCCATGGTCCCTGAACTGGGTCAGGCCCCTGACACATGCTTCCATTGATACAGAATTACCACCAGCAAGTCAGACAGGGGCCCATATTTTTTAGCCAAGTGAGTGAATTTGGCAGGAACCAAAGAGTGAACATTTCCCTGAGGTAACTATGAAAGAATGTTAGAGGAATTCAAAGGTAGATTTAGATTTGGGTATAAGAAAGGCATTGTCTGAAGTAAAAGTCATTCTTTGACCTTAGAAAGACTCAGAGAAATACTGAAGACAAGGGGAGGGGAAAGTCACTGCATCAGCTGGAGAGTTTGTTTAGAAAAAGGAAGCAATCAAGGGAAGGGGAAGCAGAAGTAACCAATGTTTGATAAGTTTTTTAATGTATCTCAAATCTTGTTTTCAAAGATTTTCAAGAATTCTTACAAAGGCGCATACAACCTATACAATAAAAGCCTAATATGCAAATTGTCCAACTAATAGAACGACCAATCGCTATGATGCACGTTGACCACCGGGGGCAGATGCTCAGTGCAGAAGCTGTCCCCAGCCACAGGCCCCAGGCCAGCCAAGGTGGGTGCAAGCGAGGGGGCCCCAGATCACCCCACTGGTCACCCAGCAGATGGGCCCTGATCACCAGCCAGGCCTAGGGACCCTACCCATACACGAATTTCATGCATCAGGCCTCTAGTACAATAAATAAAATATATTCTTACTGAAGACCTAATTGGCTTTATTAAATGATCCATGAATCAGGCAGCATCTCATCTAGCAGGGCCTCAGAGAAATTTGTAAAATGGAAGGTTTTCCATGCAGAAGCGTGGGGCAAGAGAACTGTTAACAACAACAAAAAAGAAAGGTTTATTTGGAGGCCTGAACATTCTGCTTTTGATGGAGGGCAAGAGAACAAGGAAGAGAGAGTTTTTATCATGAAGATTGTTTCTTCTATTTATGCGGGGGCAGTGTGGAAGGGAAACAGGGGGATAGAAAAGGGCCCACAGGACAGATTACCTCATTGGTGTTGACCAGAAAATTCCAGACTAGTTGATTAAGATTATGTTTCTGAGAGAAGTTGAAACTGCAATTGGATCCAGTATTACATCTAGGTTTTGTACCAAGGGCTTTTTAGCATGAATGATGCCATTTTGGGCCTCTGGTTTTCTTTTTAATGATTCAAATAAGTAATGAAAGTGAGAAAAACAATTTATATTAATGAGATTTGCAAAAAGTATCTCAGTAAGGTTTTAAAGCCTTTAGCCAATACTTTAATTTGGAAATATAAAAAATCTGTCGTTGATTTCTGAAGAAGCTATCTACATATCGTATGGAAATCCACATTAATTGAGACCATTTTGGTAACAACTGTAGGTATCTATGTTTGTGAGTACTTTAAAAGTATGGGAGTAATCTGGAAGGACACACACAAATATAAATGTGGTTGTCTATGAGGAGAGAGAGAGAGAGAGAGAGAGAGAGAGAGAGAGAGAGAGAGAAGAGAGAGCGCGCGCGAGCGACATGGGGTGAAAATTGGGATGTAAGAACAGTTTCATTATTTTTTACCTTATTTATGTCTGAACTTTTTACAATCAGCTTACATTCATATGTGACTTTGGGAATTAAAAAAATTAATAATACCTCTATAAAGAAACCAATAATATTCAACATCGATATTTTATTATGTAAATACCTCCCTATTCATTCTCAGTGTTCAGAAGGCCAGGTAGTGCGGCCCCATTTTATTCCCCAACTTGAAAAAAGCAGAAGCAGAGGCAGGGAGCAGTCGGGTGACCAGGCCTGGCCGGGAGCTAGTGAATGGAAGAGTTTGCGAAGACACCCAGAAGGTTCCACTCTTTGCCCTGTGTGTGCCCTTCCTTTTTGTCCTTGGCTCCCAGTGTGGCTGGCAGTATTAGCATTTTAAAAGCTGAAAAGGGGGGAAATCTTTTGACTGCTACATTTGATTGCTCATAAAAATGCTTCATTCCTACAACTTCTGAATTATGCTACATAAATGGTCTGAGGGTTTCTCGGGACTGCAAAAGAGGAAAATTTACTGCTTTCATTTAAAGCCCCAGTACTCTCTGAAGAAAAGTTGCAGTAGCTGAATATCTTTATTATACCCTGAGAGCTAATGTCTTGAAAAACTTTATTGGCTGCAGACAATAGTGTTCAGGATAAGGCATTTCTTAATTCAGAGACTTGTGGTGATAAAGCAAGCATAGCAGCCTTATGGGTAACTTGAAAAAAATCACATTTCAGTTTATTTGCCTCCTTCATAACCGTGGATAACTGCATTTGCCTTCGAGATAGACACTTGCCTAGGTGTCTACATTGCATGGAGCTACCGGTACCTCAGTCAGTCAAGGCCCTAAGTATAGATAGCCTTTCTTCTTTCCTGTCATAGTTTATTATAGCTGCAACAACTCCTCACACTCCTATACTCACAGGCCATCCCTTCCTAGAGGTAGAATCTAATTTTCCTCTCCCTTTGAGTGAGGCAGGCATTGTGACTTGCTTTGATCAACAGAATGTGATAGAAGTGACACCTCGCCAATTCCTGGCTTGCATCCCAAAGCAGGCAGTTCCACCTTTCAGCCTCTGCTTACAGAAACTCAGACTAAAAGCATTGGTTGATATGAGGTCCCACCGAAAGAGGCGCTGGAGGATGAGCCATCCTGCAAGGAGCTCCCCACGGAGTGCAGCCTTGTACTCACAGGACCACCAAGCTGAGCCCAATCACCCTTGGGAGAATTAGAAATAATAAATTCCTGCTGTTCTAAACAACTTAAGGTTTAAGGTAGTTTACTACACAGCACTAGCGAGTCAAACCATGAAACATCCTCTTCCTTCGCTCTGCGGCCGCCCCACTGTACCAGTCCAGTATGTTGGGACCATCTCTTCTGCTTGTTCTCCACACCATCATTTCTGTTTGTGAAAAGGGAGCACTCAACCATTCTTCTTTGCCCACCACACACCTCCCAAGGCTTCAGCCTGCGCTGGCACTGGGGAGCCTTTGAAAACCTGGATGACTGGAACACAGCCCCTGCTTTCCATGACCTTCAGGTCAATGGAGGAGACGGTGCAAAAAAAGTACAACTTCTCACTTGTAGCCGATAACTTCATAGTTCTATGATTAACTCTAAAGTTCATTCCCAGAGCTCCTGAGAATCACACAAGTAGGCAGGAGAGAGAGTAGCCAAACCAGCTATATTTGCTTAAGCTCATTAAAAAATGTTATACTTGCCCTAACCGGTTTGGCTCAGTGGATAGTGTGGGCCTGCAGATTCAAGGGTCCCAGGTTTGATTCCGGTCAAGGGCATGTACCTTGGTTGCAGGCACATCCCAGTGCGGGGTGTCCAGGAGGCAGCTGATTGATGTTTCTTTCTCATCAATGTTTCTAACTCTTTCTCCCTCTCCCTTCCTCTCTGTAAAAAAAAAAAATCAACAAAATATATTTTTTAAAAATGTTACATTTATCTCTGTCAGATATGGGGTTGTCTTGACATTAGGAAACTAATATATGAAAATTAAATCTTATAAATCAGACAAATGACAGAACAATTATTCAGTTCAGAAAACCTAATTTTTCATTTCTTTTAAATTACCTGTTGCCTAATTCATAAGACACAGAGTTGTATAAGGAAAGTGTTTTGAACTGGAAATCAGGAAGCCTGAATACAAATATTAACTCTATTTCTATGGAATTGTCAATTAACTTTTATGTTTCTTCTTTTAAAAACATGTTTTTATTGATTTCAGAAAGGAAGGGAGAGGGAGAGAGGGATAGAAACATCAACAAAGAGAGAGAATCATTGATCAGCTGCCTCCTGCACGCCCCACACTTTGGAATCAATCCCGCAGTCTGGGCATGTGCCCTGACCGGGAATTGAACCATGACCTCCAGGTTCATAGGTCAATGCTCAACCACTGAGCCATGCTGGCCATACTTCTGTTACTTTAGTTTAAAATACCAGGAAGTTTGGCTGAACAATCTCTAAGGTACTTTCCAGTTCTGGGAGTCTATGATTACATGTGGGTTTAAAGAAATGAGCATGAGAGAGGCAGAAAGTATTGCCATGAAGTGTTCAGCTCCATGGCCAAATTGGAGCTAAATTGTAAAGCAAAGCATCCCTGGAATGAAACTGGATCCAAGGGAAAGCAGGACTCTATCTTTTGAGGCCATCCCCCTATGATTTATTCTGAGAAGAGGTAGAGCTGGAAAATGAGGATTTGAATAGTAGGTCAAAAATTGAGAGAAGAGAGAGCTTTGCCCAGAAGGATGGAGAACTGAGAGCAAGCAGAACCTCTTGTCCTTAAGCATGTCATCATCATTGATCATTAAATAAAATGTGAGTCTCCCAGCTAGTGAGGCCTGAACACAATGGTCACACCAGATTAAAGACTTTGGACTTTCTCCATAGACAGTAGAAGCCAATGAAGGTTTTTTGGAGTAGGAGAGAGTCACCCTCCAACCAGGCTTCTGCCCCATCCCTGGCCCTGGTACTGAGGCTAGCAGCACACCCAAGTACCATGCAGATGTGTAGAAGCAGCTGGCCAAACATGCCTGTTCCAGGTGGTGGTCCACTCTCTATTCTTCATCCTGATCTACCAGGCCTCCCAATTCAGTCCTCACACTCCAGCTTTCATTATCTGTCCTATCTCTCTTTTATCTTAAAGGTTTACCTGGACAACTTTCTCTGGTCCCTGCTTCCACCTAGACTTTTACTCTTGCATAGAACTCGATGACAGCATTCCAGCAGTTTCAGGTGAGATGGTTTTTCACTGAGACTCGGGTCCCTAGTATCATCAGAAGAAGCAAGGCTGTTTCACAGGAGAGAATGGTTCAGACACACAACTTGTGTGGAAGTCGAATAAGCCGGGCCAGAAAAGGCCAACAAAGATTATTGTTTTTCTTTTCTTAAAGAGACTGTGGATTTGCTATTCTAAGCCCAGAAAAATAGAAGAGGAGGTTGAAGATGGGTCTGAGGTAGATAAGCCAGTTTATAAAGGCAAGGATATGCGGGTTTTTAAGAACCATGTTTTGAGGTCTAGGATGGAAGGGGAATATTCAAATAGAGGTGGTGCTGGTCATCAGTGGAGGTTAAGTAGGCAGTTGGGATTACCAAGTATTAGGGAGCCTGGGGTTAATTTAGGAAAAGGAAGTCCTGGCACTAAAGAAAGGAGGATAAAGCAAAAGCATAGCCATAAAGGAAATACTGTTTAAATTTATACAGCATTTACATCTCTCGATTCACTTTCACATGGAAATAATACTTATCTTGACTAATTTCTTATCTTGATTAAAAAAATTGTAGGATAAATAGGGTAACTATTATTCTTATTTGATAGGTGAAGATGAAACCAGATTATTAAAGGCTCTGAAAGACAGGAAGAAATGCTGAGCCTTTGATGTAAGGGCTATCAGAGTTCATGATAAGAGGTTAAACATGGGAGGAAGTTATAGTGAACATTTAAGAAGATTCACTTCTTATGCCCTGTGCCTTGGATCTTCCAAACACATTACTCATGTGCTAAGATGGCTTTCTATTTTGGAGCATTTATCTGTTGTTGATATTTTTAATCATTGAATGCCCAGCTGCAAGATCCATATCAGAAGAGCAACTCAGAAAAAGTCAGAAGGCTTGTGAAGTTATGAGAAGTTGGAGTGTATGAGAAAATCAGAACTTTTAGAAACTCATTTTTTTCTACTGCAAATGACTTCAAAAATCATTTCTTTTATTTTTTGTGTGTGACCAAAACTCATGTCTGAGTAACAAAGCAGGAGCTGATTCCATTTAATTTGTGTGCTTCTTAGCATTTATTTGTCCTCTTTGTTACTCTTATAACTAGATAATTATTAATATAATAATAAGAAGAAAGCAAAGGGGAGGCCAGACATTATAAGCATGGTCATCTGGGCAGCTTCACCAGGAAGCTGCAATTTTACACTCTCCAGGGGACCCCCAGTTTATTCCCTGCAGAGATCCAACAAAGGGGAGGGGAGGGGAGGTATACGTACAGTGAAGTCTGGGTGACACAGGGAAGGTGCCTGCTTATCCTTTCTAACCTGGGAAAAAGATAATTCCCCAAAGAGGGTGGAGCCACTGCAAGCATGCAAAATCCTGAAGTATTCATTGGCACATGTCCCGGTTGCGGGATCGATCCCGAAGTGTGGGGTGTGTAGGAGGCAGCCGATCAATGATTTTCTCTCATCATTGACGTTCCCCCGCCCCCTTTCTCTCTCTCCCCCTTCCTCTCTGAAATCAAGAAAAACATATTTTTTAAAGGAGAAATATAAAAGTTAATTGACAATTCCATAGGAATAGAGTTAGTATTTGTATTTAGGTTTTCTGATTTCTAGTTCAAAACACTTCCCTTATATAACTCTGTGTCTTATGAATTAGACAACAGGTAATTTAAAAGAAATGAAAAGTCAGGTTTTCCGAACTGAATAACTGTTCCTTCATTTGTCTAATTTGTAAGATTTAATTTTCATATATTAGGTTCCTAATGTCAACACACCCCCATATCTGACAGAGATAGAGCGTAACATTTTTGAATGAGCTTAAGCCAGTGGTTGGCAAACTCATTAGTCAACAGAGCCAAATATCAACAGTACAATGATCAAAATTACTTCTGAGAGCTGAAAACCGACTTCTGCCCGTGGGCAATGAAGTTTCAATCACACTGTACGCGTTATTTTGTGGAAGAGCCACATTCAAGGGCCAATGAGCTGCATGTGTCTTGCGAGCCACAGTTTGCTGACCACTGGCTTAAGCAAACATAGCTGGTTTGGCTACTCTCTCTCCTGCCTACTTGTGTGATTCTCAGAAACTCTGAGAATGAACTTTAGAGTTAATCATAGTAGAACTGTGGAGTTATAGACTAGGAATGTACGTGTGTGTGTGTGTGTGTGTGTGTATGTGTGTGTGTGTGTGTGTGTCCTCTTCTGGAACTCCATTTCCATGAAACTCAATCATCCTATGTCTTCAACCTCTTCAGAGATGCTCCCTCCACTTCCTGATCTGAACTGAAACTGGGCTCTCCCTTGAGGACATGGCTCTTCTCCCAAGCATCCTTCTCTAACTGAAGGAACTCTGTATCCACTTGAATCCGAATGGGTACCTCAAACTCAACAAGAACAAAACTGAAAGTGTCGTTGTCCCTGTATCATTCATTTCCTTTCCCCTGCCTCCATGAGGCAATGACACGGAAATTACCCAGTCACCCAAACTAGGAATCTGAGAGTCAACCGAAAGTCACTTTTCTATCTTTCCCTTTCTATCACTCACCAAACTGTGCCCATTTGTCCTGCTAATTACGTTTCTAACTCATTTCTCCTCCTATGCTTCTAAGTGTAGCTCAAGGACTCCGTTATCTCCTATCCAGATGGTCATATCCTTATTTTGCTTTAACTCCCTCAGGAAGTCCATCTTCTACCTGGCTGTCAGAGGGACCTCACTAACACAGAGCTGACCATGTTATTCTTCTGCCTATACTGGTTCAGTGACTCTCCCAAGCCTGGCTAAGCTCCCTTTCAGGGAAAATTATTCCTTTTGTCATTCTTACCTCCCCCAAATTGCTGCCTCCCATTTTATGCTGTAAACAACCTGTCCCTCACTGCACTCACCATGCTAACTACCCTTGTGCTTTTCTTCATGTAGCTCCCCTTGCCTGAAATGACCTTTCTAACTTTATCCCATTCTTTGTCTGGCTGTCTCTCACACATTCAGCTTTGATTGGTTGCCTTCTTATCTAGAAACTATTTCCTAAGGGATTATGCCAAGCTCAGCAACCCTCCTTGTGCTCTCCCAGTATGCTCTGCTTGGTTTGTATTAATCATATGAGTATGTGTGTATCTTTCTCTATACCTACTTTTTTAGAAGTCAGAGACTCTGAATTTTTTACTTTCTGCCCCACTCCCGCTGCCACACACACACACATTTCTATCTGTGGGTCTAACAAAGTGACAGGAACATATTAGGTGCTTAATAAATATTTAATGCAGCAGAATAATTTCCACTGAAAATGGATTTAGTCCTAGTGGCCTTCAGGCGTGCAGGCATTCATTTACTCATTCGATAATAGAACACCTACTAAATATTTATATCCTATTTATCTAGCATTCTTGACCTCTCTGCTGTTTAGATATATTGTAACTTCTTGAAATGCCTCAAATTCAGTTTCACTCAGCACTGTCTTCTGAACTACAGAATCTGGCTTGTGCAAAATAACTGGGAAGAGGCAAAGCTAGGGTAGCTCATGTCCCCATGAATTTACAGTCTGACCTGACTATATACATCTGCAATATTTGGCAATGCTATTCAGCATTTTTAAAAACCTTTCAGCAAATGCCAATTAATAACACATAAAACTGAATACCTAAATGTCTAGAGAACTCAAAGAGGAAAAAGGTCAGAACTGGGTGAATTTAATAAAAGAACTGGCTACAGACGTTAAGGTCTTTAATGTAGAGACTCGGTGAACATAAATGGCTTAAAGAGGAGGAAAATAGTATTTCTGGTTAAAGAAATAACATGAGCAAAGGAAAGAGGATAAGAGCTCTATTGAGAAAACAGTAAGTCATTTGCTTGACTGAATTACAAAATCTGAGCTAGGATATAAGAACAGGAAATTATGTTAAAAGGAATTAAGGATAAAGTTTGGATGATGAATGTCAGAAAGATGCTATGTTTTTATTCAGGGAACTGGAAAAAGCCAAGTAGTTCTCTCAACAGAAATAAATAGATAAATGATCAATAGATAGATAAATGATAGATAGATAGATAGATAGATAGATAATGGATAGATAGGTAGATAGATATGACTATTAGGAGAGAACTATTTGAGTTTATTTAATAAATTAAATACGATATATATAAACACATTCAAATAACATTGTCCTACAGGCAAATAGAGATGTAGGATTAGGAAGAGGGTATGAAATAAAAGTCACTTAAACGGTGGTGTGAGTGGATGTTACAAGCAAGGACAAGCTGCCCAAAGCAATACTCACCATTCCAGATATGGGGTCTGTGAGACTGGATTAGGGTCCTGCCCACGCTCCCTATCCAATAAGAAGAGGAGGTTTTGATGGAGCTGGACTCACGTGTGAAGTTAAATGACTCCATTCTCAAAGACTAGAGGTGTAGATGGAGCAAACCCAACAGAAATTTAAATCAACATTTCAAATGGAATAAAATTAAGGCCAAATTATCAGCTGTTCCCTAATTATATGGCAGGATTAAAAGCATTGCCAAAACCTTCTAACTTTGCAACGAAAGCACTGTCTCAGGCTCCATTTCCTCTCCCTACACCCCAAATTGTTAATTCCTACTTCTTCAGATATTCCATCTCAAAAGTAAATCCTCTGAGACCTTTCACAGCCACTGAAAATTCCTCATCTACATGTAACACCCACCACAGTAAATCCTTCCACAAGTTCTCCAGATAATTAGTTTTATAACATACTACTTTGGCTGGGATATTCTGCCAACAGCCCCAACTTGCCTAGTAATGAAATAAAGAAAAGATGTCTTTCTTGCCAACTCTCTCACCGCAAGGTTATTTTAATGCAAGTTTAATTAATAGGAAGCAACACACAATAAATAATATCCATAAATGGCGAATGGAAATGGCAATACCTGGTCCTGCTGAAATTCTAGATCTTCATAGGTGCGTTTTTCCCCACCTTCTTATAGTGACTGAGGAGGAGAAAATATTTCCTGACTTGGCTTCCCCCCTGACTTCTGTGAGGGTACCCCTGGTGGATCCCTCCTGGCTCCCACCTTCTCCATTCCTTTCAACCTTTCTAGAATACATGCATAGCATTTCCGAGAAAGCCTCAGCCACACATGTGCTCAACACTCTAGGATCCTGAGAAATCTATTCTTCAATATGTTAATGGAAAGGCAGATGGAAAAGCCTCCATTGATTGGCTGCCGCCTGCACTCCCCCTCCCGGATCTCTGCCCTCCACCCCCCCCCCAACTGGGGACCAACACCACAACCTGGACATGTGCCCTGACCAGGAATCAAATCATAACCTCCTGGTTCATAGGTCGTTGCTCAACCACTGAGCCACAGTACAGGGCAATTACTTTAATTTTTAATATCAACCATGACCCTAAACATCACTGTACCAGGTTCTATGAAAGAAATTAAAGAGCAGATTAAATCCTTTGCATAGATCCTGTCATTGGGTCCCCTGGTTCCTAGCCTTGCTGCCCTGTCCCTTCTCTGAAATAAAGAAAAAACATTCTTCAATTCCTTGTGTTGCAAATTTCCACCTTCCTCTAGGAGGCTTTATCCCTCCATTTAAGCGGGTTGCTCCAATTAGAGAAATCCATGAGACAGCTCACAGCGGTATTTTCCTCCCCAGACTGAGTTGTTCAATGTGAAACAACACTTTGGACTTTCATCTAAACAACAGGCACACTCAACCCTAGCAAAACAAATATACTCAAAATCCCTTTTAAAGGAGAGAAACATTTCCCTAGAGGCATGATGGATCTGCAGAGCTTGCTCCAGGTCACAAAGGAAATGGCAGTTTTACATTATTGACAGAGAGATATCAATCTCCCTTTCCTATTCTTTTATTTCCAGACCCTGTCCAGGTTTTTGCAAACAAACAAACCAACAAAGGAGTCCATTATGACATCTTTGAGAATAAGCTGTGCCATCAACTTAATTGCTACTCTTTAACTTGCTTTTCTTTATCTTGGACCAAATCCTATCCTAGTCAAACTTTCCTCCCATTCTAGTGTTGGAAATAGGGCACAGGCTAAGAGAGGCATATTCCACCAAAGCCATTCTCTGCAAAATTTCTTTTTCCCTACTTTCTTGGGGTTAGCTTCCCCTCAGGCCCTTTCCTCAGATCATATACCCCTCCTGGATTGTACCCTGGCCCCCATTTGTGAGAATCCATGGCTGACCTGGCAGGCCTTTGGTCATACCTAGTTATGTCACCTAGGCTTTATTATATAGCTTTTCCTTTAATACTTTTCTCTAAAGCTGAGCTTACTCTATCCAAAGCCATTCAAAACCCTTCTGCCAAATCGTCTTCTGTCTCTCACATTATAAATCCTTAACCTTCTAAATCCACATTCTCTAAGTCCCTTTATTAGTTCCCATTTCCTTGTCAGATTTTATTTCCCACCATTGGGTAACTCGGACTTTTGCCAACTCTTCGGCTCACACCTTTTTGTTGTTTCTGGAATTTCTCTTTTCTTGCCCGTTTTCTACTCCACATCTCCACGTTTTTGTGTGTTTTTTTCAAGCCACCTGACCTCTATTTAGAATACTTTTTCACTTCTTATCTAACAAACCAGCTCTCAGTTATTAAAATTTGAGATATTTCCCAACCACTCCTACTCACCCTAGAGTCAATGATGACAGCATCACTGTTGTCGGGAGACAGTTCCGTGGGCTTCATTGATCAGGGCCTCGATGGCTAGGTTGCAATGGCAAAATCTATGCATTGCTTCTGCTACCTCATGAGCTAGAAATGTGTGCTCCAGCTGCCTCATTCATCAAACAACCTTTGTGGGGTAACCCAAGAGGCTAACCACCATTTATATCATTCTCTGTTGGGGAATATGAAGTCTCCATTCTAAATAACCACAACAAACCTTTGAAAGGTAATTGGTTCATACCTGGCATCTGCAGACCTTGTCATGATTTCCCGCCCGTCTGCAAGCTGCATCTAATGCAGGAAGCAGCAGCTTGTTTGCTTCAAACACCTGGGAAGATGCAGAAGAAACACACTGCTGCAAACTGGAAGCCCACTTGCTGATCAGAGTGACAGTAAATGATTTATTTCTGTATATTTTCACTTTATTTTTATTTTTTATCACATCTAAGTTTCAAAACCTCCCTTAAGATTTTTAGAGTAAATAGCATGGATTTGGGCAAGGAGCAAACTATGCAGAGACAGGCTGGGTGAAGGCTTGGTTCTCCTGTGTCTTAGACATCTGGTTGGCCAGGTCACTTCATCTTTCTGGACCTCAGTTTCCCTGACAGTAAGGCAAGAACAGTAACGATGACAATATCCTCCCTATCAAATTTCCTGATTCCTCAGTGAGGCGAGAGCAAGGTGGAGCTGTTGAGACAGGTTGAGGTTAGGGTGATAAGAGAAATTCCAACAAGCAGGTGGGGCAGGGTAACCAAGGGAATTAAGTAGTGTCCAGTCATAAAGCAGGCAAACATCAGGTTAAAAGGCAGAAGTAGCAGGATACTGATCAGAGCCCAATCATGGTCAGAGCCTGGTGAACAGAATGGAGTGGGTGGTATCCACTATCCCAATATCTCATGAGGATCTTGGCCAAGGCCATTTTCCAGCCCTCAGGAACAGAACAAAGAATTAAACTTGATCAGAAGATAGACCATATGCCTGGGAGTCCAGGGAAGCCCTGATCCATGAAATGAGGACAGAGGACACTTGGAAACAGGTGGCCAACTATCATGATACTCTAGGGTGACTTAACTATGACCCCAGACAAATCAATAATTCTAGTGATCATTCTGAGACCCCCATGCCCAGCAGCAAAAGAACCTTGGAGCATGTCATTGAAGCTCACACAGCATCAAGGCAGGTTATAGGTTACAGGTTACAGGTTGTAGGTTATAGGTTATAGGTTATAGGAATGTATACTGAGTTGGCAGAGTGTGGTTTGACCAAAAACAAAACCTTTTCCAACAAGCAGGAATTAAGGTTAGCTCAGTCTGTTGGGGGCTCCGTGCACTCAACCAAGTGCTCACCCCCAGAGCAGCTGAATCCTTCTCACTGCTTCAGGGACACAGCCTTCTTTGCTCCGGCCAGTTACCATGTAAATGCCAGGGCACCATAGGGGTGAGGCATGTCAGCACACAGCAGGTACAGATGTCAGATGAGGATTGGATAATGAATGCAACAAGTTAAAAGCCATGTGTGAAAAGTAGGGATTCAAACGCAGTAGCATGTTGTGCCAAAGGAACCATAAGAATGTCTCGTTGGTATAGTTGGGCCTGCAGACATCCTTACTTAGTCCTCTGTTCTCCACCCTTCGGAAGGTAGAATGCAGCCCGAAAGTGCATTTTAAGAGCCGTGTAGGAAAAGACACATTTACAAGTCAATAAATATGAGGAGCCAATTGTCAACAGATCCAGAATTCCTATTTGAGGCCACTCAAAACTAGTAAACAAGAAAGATGTGTTAGGCTGAGCGTTCATCACGTAGTTAATACCTTAAATGACTGACTTATCAGTCCTGATATATCTCCTTTGCAATGCCTTGCGGAGGAGGCTAATAGAGGATGGAATCCAAGGTGTCTGATCGTGGCTTCCTGGTGATTATGGAAGGAATGTGAACGAGACCGGTGAGGGCCGCCCTGGGGCCCTGCAGGAGCCCAGCCTGAGTGTGAACCTCACCAAGCCTCCATCTCGGGGAAAGACACGTGGACCTGTGCTTCCCAGCACTCATCCCTCCACATTTCCTAATTAGGTTATAGTCGATGTGCACAGGCTGGTGATGGATGAGATACTGAAGTGTAATCACAACTGATATTATTCACGTCCCAGGAATGTGTGGCCCAGGCTGCTCGGCTAGCTCCAGCAGAAAACAATGGTACCGCTGACAAGTAGCCTTTTTACCTTTCAGATTCTGGTTCGGATTTGTTCTTCCTGTTGGCCCATGATTGCAGAACAGGTATCTAGAGAGGAGAAATAAACATGCCGTGTGTTACACTTCCTGGTTGTGTGAGGCTCATTAAGTCACATAAACACTGGCACGACCTGCCTGCTAGAAGGTCCAGAAATGGGGCCAACTGGGCCGTCTCTGCATCTGCCTGGAGATGTTTGGTTGCCTAGAGGCCCAAATAACCACGGGAAGGGTAATTAACAACCAGCAGGTGTTGTGCCCAGGCCTTGCGCTCAAACAAAAGATGAAGATTAACTGCCTGTTCTGAAAGAGTTAACCATCAGGCCAAAAGCCAGCCAAAACATGCCAGCAACTAACACAAGTCAGATGCAACTCCGAACTCTAACAGAGGTACATAAGAGGAAAGATTCACTTTCTGACTACAGGGAAGAGAGTTATCAAAGGGGAGTCTTGGATGATGAGTAAGAGTATACGAAGGAGGGGAGGGGGCTACATTTCAGAAAATAAAAAATGGGATGGAGCCATAGTCAAGAAGCTATAATAGCAGAGAAGAGAGACAGTAACCCAACCAACAGGACCTCACTTCCTCACGGGAAAGGTGAGCCTTGCAGGATACGGAGGTGGCAGTCAGATGGAAGGCAGGGAGGAGAACATTCTGGACAAAGGAGGCAGCACTGCCCATACAAAGAGGTGAAAGAACATGTTTAAATACCACAAGTAACTCAGTAGGTTTGGAACCTAAGGATCTGTTAGAAGATGAGGTTGGAGAAGTAAGCAAGGGCCAAGGCATGAAAGTTTTTGGGTTTTGTTTGTTCATTTGATTTTGTAACCAGCTGTTTTATCCTGATGGCTGTGAGAAGCTGCATAAAGTCCAATCTATTTGACTTGGTGAATCATTGGAGCTGGGGAGAGGTTGTAGATGAAAGATCCAGGTGAGACAGGATGAGAACTTAAAACAAAAGTATGAATGACAGACAAATGAACTCAGGTTTTAAGAGGCAGGAGGGGGAAAATGGAGTTATTCTCCTATCTACTCAGTAAAACCACTTTCCAACGATCACGTTCTACCTTGTTACATTATTTAGGTACAAATGTTAACTTCTCTATTGGGTTGTCAGTTCCTTGAGAGAAGAGCAGAGAGATGTATGTCTAATTCAACTTCCTAATATAGGTCTTACACATATTAACCATTCCCCAAATATATGTATTGAATGAGCAGAAAACACAGACTTGTGTGGGGGAAGGAAAGAGGGAGGTGGAGCCAGGGTCAGTATTTAAACCAAGAGAAAGTCCTTCAATGACTTGGTGTGCAGAGAAGTTACTTTCTCTTCATGCTGCATATCCTTCAGACAATTGTGCCCTTCTTGGAAGACTGTGTACAGCATTCCCTGAGGCTGGCAGTGCTCATCCATTGTGGCAGTGCCTGGGGGGAGATGGGGTGCATCTGGGGCCTATTGCTGAAGAAATAAATGCTAGAATCCCCCATATGTGCTGCTTCTGGCAGAGGACAAATGTCCAGAGTTGCTGGAGTTCTGAGATGACAACTAGACAGCAGAAAGTTCCTTATAGTGGGACAGAGAGGAAGAGGAGGAGGAGTGAGGAAGGACAGAGGAGGCCAGAAGTAAACCTCAGATCCTTCAGCACCGGGAATCTCACAAGTCAAGTGTTGACTCTCTATGGAGGCCCTTTCCCAGTTATGAAGATCTGTGCCTGGTATAGGTGGACTCAGACCACATGCCCCAGTCCTATGAAATAAAAAGTCCAAGATCACCCTGCATTGAAACCTTCTTCAAATGCTGCTTCCTCCACCAGGCCATCTTGATCCCCCTAACCAGAAGCAAATTCTCCACTTATTGATCATCTCACCATGATGATGTGTTTCTTTGAGCTCATGAGAGTTAAAAAGGAGTTTCAAGAAACTCCTTGGTGAAAGGGTAGAGGGTAAGAGGAGAAAGGATCCCCATTACAGCTCGGCCAGAACAGCTGTGCCTTCACCCCAAACATACATACATCAGGAACCTTCCTATAATTCCATTTTAAAAGGGAAAAACTTCAAAACCACTAATGTATAGTGCAATATCACTATTACTGGACCATCTAGTGCAGATAATCCAGATGGTCTCAATTTAGATACATGTTTCATTGTCAGAGAACATATCAAAATATGTGTCCCTACTTGACATTTGGAAAATATCATGGACTTGATGACATTTACCATATACTGTCTTATAATAATATTTGTGTGCTCTTTTAATGGTCTCTAAAAATCTTTAGCTGCTTCAGGGTAGGAAGCATTTTCTTTTTTGCATGTTTTGATTATCTGTCACAGTGCTTTATACTCTGCTGTTCAACAAACCTAAGCTGAGTGACAATAAGAATGTTAGGACCTATTCACTAGGGAGCAGATTTGTGCAGCACGTCCTAAGATTTGCAACACAATGGAATGAATATGCAAAATTCTTTGCTTTCTAGGCAGACCCATAATGAGGAACAACTTAAAGATAGGACTTTACAAACCAAAAAGGAAGTCTTAGATCACCCTGGAAACAGGGATTTTAATATAGGGCCACAAAGAAGACAACTGTCTTTGAGCAAGCTCAGCATTCAGTATTAGGTTGTGTAAATCTCACAGCATTTCTGGGTGATGGTGCAAAGCTTGGGGTTACCAAGTGTTGACTCCTGTGTGCATGCCTCATTTGCAGAACATTTGCAGAACAAAGAAGGGAATCCTCCAGTTACAAGGACATTTTCCTATATATATGAAGGGAGAGGGATAGAGAGTTAGAAACATGGATGAGAGAGAGACATCGACATCGATCAGCTGCCTCCCGAACGCCCCCTACTGGGGATGTGCCCTGCAACCAAGGTACATGCCCTTAACTGGAATCGAACCTGGGACCTTTCAGTCCACACAGGCAGACGCTCTATCCACTGAGCCAAACCGGTTTGGGCCAGAACACGTTCTTCTGCTCAGACAAGTGAGCAGACCTCGATGTCCTGCCTGGAGGGTTAAGACGAAGGCCTTTTGGAACACGGTTTCCACATCCAGTCAAGCAGGTTTGGAAAGATAAGGGAAATATAGGCTAGCCCAAGGAGAGTGCCAATGTGATCGACCCAATTTCTTGGCACAGAATGGGCATTCAATAGATATGTACTGAATTTGTGACATGGCTCCTCCCCGCTCCGGCTCCAACCTGTTCAGTCAGTACTGAGGCAGCTCAAAGCACTCTCCAGGCCACACACCTACCCACCTCTTCTTCTTGGTGAGGAAAAGACCATAGCCATTGTTTCTAGAGAGTGGACAACACAGGCAAAGAAAGGGGCTTGGAAGAATCTACTACCCCTGCTGGGAGAGGCCAACTTGAGAGTGCGGTGCCTCAGCAGGGTGAGGGGCAGCCGAAGGTCTATTATCTGACCTTGGGCAGACTATTATCAACGGTGGCTTTCAAACATCCCCTATGGAACGTTCTCAGGGAAGTAAAACGCAAGTACAGTTCTAGGTGTCCTTCTTTGTTTTTTGTGTTTTTTTTTCTTTTCTGGTTTTCTTTGTGGGAGTCCAAATTAAGTGACCTGTAATAAACTTCTGAGGACATGGCCTGTCCTTTGTGCACAGGGACTTCTGTCACTGGTTTCCAGTCAACTATCAGAACCCGGCATGCTTCATATTTGAAGGCCGCCTCCACAAATAAAATTGGTGCAGCCTGAGTCCAAAGGCTAATTCAAATGCCAAGAGTCCTAGGATTCGGTGGCTACTGTGAGCTCCTGGCTAACCTGCTCAGCACTGGATGCTGGGCCTGCGCTCCGCCTGCTCACCGAGTCTCATATAGATCAACCGCTGCGTTTGACCAGGCAAAACTCCTCTCCGAACCAAGGTGTGAACTGAAGCCCTTTATTTATAGGGAAGTCACTGCTTAGAAATTCCTTAGTTTTTTGGCAATTGTTCAACCAAATCCATTATTTTCAGGACTGGTGAAATTCTTATTGGGTGGCAAAGAAGGGAATCCTCCAGTTACAAGGACATTCTCCTTCGAAATGCAACTTCCAGCTTTCTCGAACATTTTTCCTTAAAGCTAACTTCAGGGGGTAATCGAGAACACGCACACACAAATTCAGTCTGAATGTGGCATTTTGGAGGAAAACCCCAGCTGAGTACACACGAGTGTGCTTCGGGCTTTGCCAGAAGAGAAATAGTTATGCATTATACATGGACTATAAAGACATTTTTTGTAAGCCTTCCTTAAAAATGTTTGAATTTTATAACTTAAAATGTTCCATGTGTTCAGTATTTCTTGTTCAGCAAGGCTAAAGAAACGTGGTTGAAAATTCAGTCTCAGCATACATGTGGTATATTTCAGGAATGTTTAATATATGATTACTTCTGGAGCAATGGCGTTTGTGAACACAGCTTTTATACTCATTGCAAGTGGTAGTCAAGGGGTCCATTTATCCAATAAATACTTATTGAGTACCTACTATGTGCTGGGCCCCATTTTAGTAATGGAAAATACATCAGTATCCCAAATCCACATTTTATAGAACACAGGCCATAAATGAATTCATTAATAAATATAATGTCAGGTACCTTACATTGTATTCTTCCTGCATTAGGCTGGGAAAGAGAACGTGGGAAGGGCTGCTATTTGAGGAACAGCCTCTAGCCAGACACCTCATTTGAGCAAAGACAGCGGATTATTCTGGTTACCTGGGGAAGAAGGGGCCAGGCAGACGGAATGCCCCGGCACTGTTTGAGTGTCTGGAAAGGCCTGAAGGCCTCCTGGCTGGGACAGAATGAGAGAGAGAAAACAATCAGAAAGGAGGACCTACTTAAACCTCTGTCAAAGGGTCCTTACCCCTGAAGTGGAAAGACCACCGAGTCCACAGTTCAGCTTCATTTTTTTGGAGGTTCAAACAGTGGTAACAAATTGCAAGGAAAGCCTGCTATTAAGCTACCGTCACCTGACTCCAGAAAAAAAAAGCGCACAGTGGTACCTCAAGATACGAGTTTAATTCGTTCCGTAACCTTGAGGCGTGGGAAACTGAGATGCTCGAGTCGCGGTAAACTGGTGGGTCGTGTGCAGCCGGCCGATCCACGCGATTACTCCTATCTCAAATGTTGCTCGTATTTCAAAGCAAAAATCGCTCTCTTGACAGCTCATATCTCAAAAATCTTGTATGTTAGGGCACTCGTATCTCGAGGTACCACTGTATTTGTTGTCCACCGATGCATTTCTCCTGCCCTTCTGGACCTCTCTCCCCTTTCCATTTCTCCCATATTTCAAAGCTTAATTTAAGCGCTGCCTCCTATCAGAACCCTCCCCTAAATCCAGTCTAAGTGACACTGAGTGGCTCTGTGACCTGAGGACTTTTCTCGCCGTCCATAGATGGGCGTTCAGGAGAACCCTGGAACGAAATGCGAAAGAGTTTACGTGTAATTTTCTGTGTGTGCTTCCCTGTGATCACCGTCCCATGAGATTTTAAAACGAGTCTGTGATTTCAAAAGATTGAGAAGCACTACTCTCACTCAGGCAGGGCTTCCCAGACATCAACCGTGCACCGGAACCATTTACATACATTTCATTAAAACGAAGGTTCCTGCCGAAACCGGTTGGGCTCAGTGGATAGAGCATCGGCCTGTTGACTGAAAGATCCCAGTTTCTATTCCAGTCAAGGGCATGTACCTTGGTTGTGGGCATATCCCCAGTGGGGGGTGTGCAGGAGGTGGCTGATGGATGTCTCTTTCATTGATGTTTCTAGCTCTCTATCCCTCTCCCTTCCTCTCTGTAAAAAAATCAATAAAATATATTTTAAAACAAACAAACAACAACAAAAAAAAAAAACAACAAAAAACAAAGGTTCCAATTCAGTGGCTGTGGAGGGAGTTTTGGTGTTGCTTGCCCCAGGACCACATTTGGTGGCAAGAGGCTAGAATATTTCTAGTCAGCACTTGCTTGCGCTGGCATGTTCTGCCCCTTAAGTAGATTGCAGGTTTCTGGACAGCGAGGGTGCTTAATGCTGACGCTCTGGCACTGCTCCCACAGTTGGAACTAATAGAAAAACAGCCCGCCTTTGGGCCTGACAGATGCTTGCTCTACAGGCATTAGCGCATTGATTGAACCTGATTAAAATATCTTCTTAAGTCCACTGTCTTAGTCTCACTTGGGCTTCTAAGGCTACCACCGATTTTTCAAGGCTACACCTTCAGAGCATAATTCAGAGCAGCATCTCAGAACCCTGAAAATTTCCCCCAAAGCCACACTCTTCTCTCTCTTCTGTATGGAGATAAAAATCCGTTAAACCTAAAAGCCATCATAGCACAGGAAAGGCATTCCTCGGAAAGGATAATTCACTATATAAGGGCATTCTCCCGCACTGGCCATGCTCGGTACCAAGAAAGATGTTCAGTACAAATAAATAATGTAGAGCATCAAAGAAGCCCGGATAAATCAAGTCAGCATCAGCAGGCCCTGGAAGGGGCAGGTTCTGGATAAACTGTTTGGAGCCCAGATGTGAAACCTCATAAACTAGGGTAGGCAGACGGGGAAAGTCTCCAGAAAGTGAGGAACAGTACAGACAAGTGAAAATAAGGTTTTGGAATTAAATCGCCGCCTCAAAGAACCTGCCACTTGATGCTTGCAGGAGCTGTAAAAGTTACTATTTAGTCATGTGGAAATAAAGTGTTGTTAACAGCAGTTAACAATAGAGCAAATGAAAACAATTCCACACACAAAACATGTGCAAAAGAAATTTTTCATGTGGTATTATATATATATATATATATATATATATATATATATATGATTTGTACTTATGAAAATGCCATACGCAATGAAAGCTATGCATATTTATAAAAATGCCTTTAAGTGGGCCAGTAACATTCAATATTTTCCAATAAATTCATACATAAAATATATACGTGAGTGCCAAGTGGAACATATATTTTGAAATATGAACCCCGAGTAAAACTCTCAGGAATCCGGAGCAAAAACCCAGGTATCTGCCAAAGGAAACTTGGGAGCAACTGCCATTCGCCGAGGGGAAACCATGCCTGGCTTCTTATCTTCGCGGGCTGTTTTGCTTGTCAGATCTCTAACATCACTTCAGCTGAGTTTTGCATTTGACTTCCCACCTCCTGGCCGTTTGACCTGCCAACTCTTATTTTCTTTGAGGCTTTTTTTTCACGCTCCACCCTGGTATTTTGTTTTCCAGAACAGTTGTGTCCGTTTCCTTTTCACTTCACCTAACGTCAGCGGTGCCTTACAGCCCTGGGCCGCACCGGCATCCTCTAGGTTTCAGACGGACCCCAGGGCGTGGCGGCGATGCCCCACGGCTGATCCGGCTCTGCAACGTCAAGGTCCCCGGAGGGTCTCTGCTTCGTGCCAGGATTTCCAGCCAACCGCGGAGCCCCTGGCCCGCAGCGCCCTCCTCTCCCAGGTTCCAGCCCCCCGGCCCCGGCCCCAGCCCCGGCCCCGGCCCACGGGGCGGCGGCGGGGACCTCGCCGCCGGAAAACACCGCCCTTTCCTGTCGCCTACACGAGCCCCAGGCCGACGACTCGAGGAGGAAGAGACCGGGGCGGATTAAGAACATTAATGAACCAGGTCCCGGCTCGGCCTCCGGGCGGAGCGGGAAGGGAGGGGCGGGGCGGCAGCGGCGGGCGCCCGGGTGACCGGCGGGCGCAGGTGTCGCGAAGGGCGAACATTTCACGCTCCCAGCCGGCAGCTGCGCCCCTTGCGCTTGGTCGTGCGTCGCGAGCAACCGCCACCCGCTCGCCCCAGCTTTTCGGCAAGTCTCTTAGGACCCGCGGGAGGAAAAAAAAAAAGAAAAGAAAAAACAAAACAAAAAAAAAAACCACCTCCTGGAGGACGGGAAAAACCTGCAGTGCAGGCGGCTCGCGCGCCCGCTTCCTCCGCCTGCAGCTTCGGCGCCTGCAGCGTCCGCAATCCACTCTCCGGGTTTTGGCTTCAGCTCCAAGGGGAGCGATCTGCAAACTGACAGCGCGCGACCCTCCCCCGAGCCCGGCGTCCCGGGGGTGCGGGGACCCGCGGCCGGGCTGGGGCGGCGGGGCGGTCCCGGGGAGCGGGGGGCGCTCCTGCGCTGCTAGTCACCCGCCCGCCGTGCCGGAGCGAGCGTCGCGGGGCTAGATCGGCTCGTTGGGACGGGGAGAGGTGTGGGCGCAGGAGGCTTCGTGCAGGTGTCTGGGTGGCAGGCGGAGTCCCTTTGTCCTCGGGTACCGAGGCGGAGGCACCCCGGGGGGGTCCCTTTTCGAACCGGGCGTCCCGCGACCTCCCTTTGTGCGGAGGGAGCTGAACGCACCTTCTCCGAGGGAAGCCACCTCCCTAGAGGTAGCGATGGGGAGGTAAAAAACAAAAAATTTAAAAAAAGAGGGTGCCCATTGTCCTCCGGGGGCTCGCAGGCCCTGACGCCGGGGACCCCTCGCCCGTCCCCCCCCCCCCCCCCCCCCACCAGGCGCGGAGCAGGTACCACCTCGGGGTGGGTCAGCTCGGCCGCCCGCGCCCTCCGCCCGCCCCGCCCCCCCGAGCCGCGGCCCCGCCCCGCCCCGCCCTTCGCCGGCTCCGTCCCCGAGTCCGGCCGCCGCGCGCTCAGTCTCCCGCACCTTCGCTCTCCGGTGTGGCAGCAGCGGGGGCGGCCGTGGCGTGCCGGGTCCGAGCCGCAGGCGACCCCGGAGAGACCAGCGGCCTGGGGCGCGCCCGCTCGCTGTCGGGGAGCGGATAATGCAGTGAGCAGGCCCCGCGCCAGCCCACCCGCCGGGTCTGCGCGTCGCCGGCCAGCGGGCTGCGTGCGCCTCCGGAGGCGTCGGGTCTCGGGCCGTGGCTGCCATCCTCGGGGGCTGCTGGTGAGTTGCTTGCTGCGTGCCCACGGGCTCCACCCTCTCTGTCTGTCTGTCTGTCCGTGAGTCTGTCCGGCCGGCGGCCCCGGGGTATATACTAGGCTGGGGACACCCCTCGGGAACGAGGATCCCGGGGCATTACCTGCCAGCTGGCGTCCAGAGGACAAAAGGGGACGTGAAGTTCGCCGCGAGAGGGGCGCCCGTGCCGGGACGCAGACATCCCCGGTCCGTGCGCACCGCTTTGCAGGGCGGGGCCGCGCGCTTCCTGCGCCCTCGGAGCTCCTGGCAGCCACGCGGGGCGCGCTCTGCGCTTTTCCATCTGGGAGCTCGCCGCACGCGGCTACCGCTCGCCGCCCGTCCGGGACTGGCACCGGCGCCGCGCACGGGGGCGCCTTGCAGCCCTGCAGCGGCGGTACCTTCCCGGAGCCCTTTCCGCACTTTTTACGGTGGGGGGGGGGGGGGGGGGGGGAGGGGTGGGCAGCGGGGGGCGGGCATTGTGAGCCGAGCTCCAACCTGTAGGTCTGGCAGTTGGTTTGGGGCTTTTTTTTTTTTTTTTTGGTCCGTGGTTTTTGAACAGCTGACGCTTTTCCAAGATGTTTCAAGTGTCTTGACGCAGACAAGCATCAGATATGTGCGGACGAATGGATCTGGTCAGTCCGTTGATTGTTTTTTTTTTTTTAATGAATTTATTATACTCCATTCCCCTCCCCTCGACTTTTGGAAGGCATGTGTTTCATCTTATAAATAGAAAGTAGCATATTTTTTTGGCAGGACCTCCTTTAATACTGCACCGTCTAGGAGAGGTCAGTTTAAAAATAAATATGCACTTGAATGTTACACTACCGAGAAGCCAGGCTGTGGCTGGGACAAGCTGCGTGGACAGCAGCATCAAAGCCGGCAGCGCAGCTGTGTTGAAAGGAGTAAAAAGCCCCAGAGTACAACCCAGGCTGACAGTCAAGTAATTACATTTTGTTAAAAAAAAAAAAAGTGAGTGAATTAAAATGAGGGTGGGAAATAGGAATGTCAGGACGGTATTGCAATAGGAATTGTTCCAGTCCTGGTTTATTCGGGGAAAGTGGCTCCTGGTGCGTGCTGAGGGTGTGAGGCCTTCTTAGAGGGCGGTGTTGGGTGGGGGAGGGAACTGATTACTATGTTAAGGAGACTAAGATTGGCCCCCACCCCCATCTCTTAAGCCTCTCAATAGCAAAGAGCTTCTTGGCCACGTTGCCTTTAAAAGAGGACAGAAATTAGGTGAGCAGCGGATTGTCCCGATTTGATTGGCAAAGCCAGGTTGGGGCACTTCCCTTAACCTCTTGCTGATGATGCCCCCAGGGATACGTACAGTGATTTAAAAAAGACTCCTATAATGTTCTTTCTTCTTGACAACTAGAAGACACAATTTCTTTTCTGGACAGTTCCGGAGGTCTTCTCTTTGAGCCCCTCCTGGCTTTCAGAGTTAAGCTACCCAAGTATTGTGTGACAAATCCTTTTCAGAATAGAGTTACTTTTATTTATGTTTTATTTTAGAGAGGAAAGAGAGAGAGAGAAACACCAATGATGAGAATCATGGATGGCCTGCCCCCTGCACATTTCCTGGGGATCGAGCCTGCAGCCCTGGCATGTGCCCTGACTGGGAAGCGAACTGTGACCACCTGGTTCATAGGTTCAGTGCTCACCCACTGAGCCTTGCTGGCCGGGCCGGAATAGATTGAAACACTCGGATATAAGTGGGGGCAGTTGTGCAATGTGTGGCATCGTCACATGTGAAATGGGTGGTAAAGACTGTCTAGTCATGGGAGGGTTGAAAGTTCTTCCTTAAGTCTCCCAAAGAATGTAGGTTTCCCAATAGGCCCCATGCATTGAACGCAACAGCCAGTACCAGCTCGGGGCTCACCCATCAGGACGTCAGAACCATTCCGGGATCCATGGCAGTTTCAGCTTCCCAGGGGGTATCACGTGCAAGAGGTTTATATTATGAATCCCATGATTGGAACATGGTGCTGTGGCTGTGGCAGCCGCTACAGATGAGAAATAAGTAGCTCCCCCTTCCCTCAAAATCTGAGCAGTGCAGCTCTGTTTGGTATCCCCATGGGACATGTAAGGACAGCCAGAATAGTGAGGATTGCACCGTTTTGTTTTTTGATTTTTGATTTTTGCATTATAGTGTACATTTAAATGCCAGATGAGTAAAGACAAAGCTGTAAATAACATTTATTGCAGAAGTGCTCACATGAGCTAGTGTGTTCTGTCTGCTCTTTAGCATTTCCTTTAATGTGGTGTTTTATATCCAGCATGTTCACAAAAGCTTCCCTTTTCACTTCTAAAGTCTGTGGTATTCAACCGTATTGGGAATAAAATGGTTTTAACCCATGTCCCCCAAAGATTTTTACAAGGCCAAAAAAAAATTTTTGAGCTCCTTGGCTAGGAGCCATAACATTTATCCGGTAGATGGAATACAATTCATGACCTGGAAAACCTCCAGCAGATGTCCAGACTATTCTGACTATTTTAATTACTAAAATTCTTGCTTTCGGTCTGATTTCACTTAGGCCTGGCCTAATTTCTTTCCAACCAGAATCCTGTGGACCTGTTTATTCCTTGGTTGAATCAGAACTTAAATCTATTTTTACATGCATTATGTTTGCCAGAGAACAATAGGGTCATTTGAAACTACTACTGGATTCAGCCAGCCACAAAATCTTCTTTGCCAAGCACTGATGCCCAAGGATTCTTGACTTTGGACATTAAAGGTCCTTCCTCTATGGAACTTGTCCTAAGTGCCAAGCGTTCTTCTCATCCCTTTTATTTTGATGAACTCATTTATGTCTGACAGTCCTATGTAAGAAGGACATTTTACAGATGTGGAAACTGAGGGCAGACCTGTTCTCTAACTTGTCCCAGAATACACAGTATTTAAGGAATATACTTAAACACAAATGCAGGGTTGGGCAAAAGTAGGCTTACAGTTGTTCATATGAGGGAGAACCAAGTAATTAGTGAATAATAACAAGAAGAAACTTTTTCACATACCCACAACCTACTTTTGCCCCGACTTGTATGCAATTTAACAGCTCAATAAGTGCATATATGAGTGGCTAATCCTGCATGAAAGTCAGCACTTGCTTGGGGTGAGGAGAAGGAAAAACATCCTGAGGTTAAGAAACCTCTGAGCCTGGGCTCATGTCCCAGCGCAGGTGCTTACTACTGGTGTGACTTTGGGCAAGTCACTTAGGCTGTGGACCTCAGTTTAGCAATTATAAAATGGAGACAATAGTATTACTCTGAGGATTGAGTGAGTTCAAATATAATGCACTCAGAATAGTCCCTGGCCCTGAGTAGGCAGGCACGATAAATGGTTGATGCTTTCATTGATGCTTTTGTTGTTTTCCTTGGTGCTCAATACTGGTTCTATCCTTAATATTCGTCATGACTCTTTGAGATAGATAGTATTGTTCTTATTTTCCAGATGACAGCACAGGCTCAGAAAGGTCGTGTAACTTGGCCAACGTCACCCAGCTAACTAAGTAGCGGATTAAGGTTTGAATTCAGGTCTGTTTGAGCTTGTGCAAAATGCCAAAGCTCACGAGGGGCAGGGAAGCTGTTACATCTGACTCATGTTAGGGTTTTAGCCTCCGGCAGAGAACTATTTCGTAGTACTGTGTCTCTTGCAATTCGAGGTCCAAAGGAAGATAGCAGTCATTGTCCACCTTAAGGAGGACCATTAGAATATTTTATTACTGAAGCTGGAGCAGTGCCATTGGATGTGGCAGCAGCCTTCTGCAGAGGACCCAGCATCAAACTGCTAGAGTTAACCCAGTTTAATTGGTATCAGGAGGGTTACTAGGTAAACACGTGGGACTCTGGAACACATAACAAAGCCCCGCCACAGCCAAGAACAGTGAGTGTCAGGGGCCAGGGATGAAGTGGGGCTTATCACATACTGTGTCCTTGCTTCTAAGTTCTAGAAAGTCTTGGTGGCCGGGCTCAGTCAGCAGTCGGGATGGCTACCTTCTTGAGCCTAGTGACCACACCCACAGTGCATGGCCCTTCCAACCCTTGCATTCGGTGGCATGTTACATAGGCTTCATAATGATGTTGCCTCAGAAGAGCTAAAGCAAGAGGCAGAAGCCCCAAGTAAGCGGGGCAGGAAGCTCTGTCCTTGGCAGAAGTAAGCCTCATTACAGTTCTGCACATGCCCCGGGCCATGCCAGATAAGCTTCTGGTGCGAGAGATAGAGGGGGGCTTTTGAAACCTAGAGGGATGCCCTGGATAACCTGCAGGGGACCTGCCCGGCCTCCACAGCCTTTGATACTGTGGGTTTGCAATTAGCTGTGGGAAGCTGCTCAGGAGACTGTGCTCAGACTGAAGTTGGGGTTCTGGAAAGGATGGCTTGAAGTAACCCAGGCGCCTCAAAACTAAGGGCTGTACAACTTTAGTGCTGTCCACCGTCCGTTCAGACACCTCCCTTCTGCCTTCATCCTTTAAAATAAAGGCTACAAAACGAAATGACACCCCACAAACCAGAATAAGATTAGTAGCCAAATAATTCAGCAGGAATCATATGTTTTACTTAAAAAAAAAAAAAAGGCAAAGCCTTCCTGACCTTGGTATACTTCTTCATTGCCAAGCTGTGCCAGTCTCATGATGATGGACAGTACCGCTGGTGCAAAAAGCAGTTTTTAAATGGAGCCATACAGTTTTTATAATACAAAGCATGATTTCTGGGTAGTCAAGCAAGTCGTGAATTAACTGTAGAAACCTGAAATCGCACATTTAAAAAGACCCAGATAGTCAGTGATTTGGTTTTACTTGCATATTTGAAAAAGTCGTCATTGGCCGTCTAGCCTTTGATTGTTTGTTAGACAGCACACCTGCAATTAGGTAATACAGCACCGCCCAACATGTGCCCTGAAACATCAGAAACGGATTCTTCGGGGAGCCAGTTTGATTAAGGCCCCTGTGGGCAGGGCTTTGCTGAGCATGTCACTGTGTACAGTGACTCACAGGGAGATGGTGTCCAAGTCCTTTTGCCCACAGAGCAGCTGGCAGGACTAGTCTGACAAGAAACCCTCTGGGAGCCCTCGAGCCAGAGGCAGTAGTCACACACTGCAGTCTGCCCTACAGAGCAGAAGGAACCAAGGACATTTTAGAGAACCACCAGGTGTGCAAGAATAGAGCCACAAGAACACACTAGAAGATGCCAGCAAACACCCCGTCGCTTGCTATTTGGGATACAATCAATGCAGAATTAAATGGAGATGGTCACAGAGGGACTGGCCTTAGCTCTGACCCAAGTTGTAACTGACCTCTCAGGGTCACTGTCTCTTTCCTAAGATGAGGGCATTTGACCCTAGATGATCTCAAATAATCTTTTGCTTTAGAATCCGGTGAGCCAGGATTAGTGGCGCATATTAGCATAGCAATTTTATTAATAATAAGGTAAAACCCTGGGTTGAAAATACAGAGCAGCCTGAGCCAGCATGGAAGGCAAAGGAACTTCAAAGTCAGGCCTCTATTTAGTCAGCTTACACATTGGGGAATCTGTCATGTTCTGGTGACAACTTGAAGGTCCTATTTGTAGACACATCAGGCCAATGATAGATCACTGTGTGTTTAGCTGAAAAAGACCTGTCCTGTTCAAATCCATTATAATCACTTAGGCTACACACATTTTTTAAACAAGCAAAGGCAATTTTTGGTGAAATGTGGGTTTGCTATTTTGGAACATATTTGCTTTCTTTTCCTTTTTATTTATTTTTTATAACTTTTTTCTGCCAAGGGTCAGTTCAGACATATAACAGTGATTTTTAACACAGCAGGAGATGAGGCTCTGGGGCCTTAACCTGCCAACTATGCCACCAGGCAAATCCCTCCTTGGTGAAGAAGTGGCGGGGGGGGGGGCAGGTAGGGGGTTTGAGGATGCAGAGAAAGGGATGCATTTTCTCCTGGCTCTAAAATGCTTTAATTCCATTACTGTTTCCTTGTATCCAAGGCATTTCTATAGTGTCTTATACCTTCTATTATAACTGCATTTAAATTATGGCTTATTGACACTGGTAGCTGCCTAGTTAAACTATTGGCTCCTGGAGAGGAGGCACTGACCCTAGTTAACTTGGGCATTCATCTGTTTTCCTGTAGGACAGTGGTTCTCAACCTGTGGGTCGCGGCCCCTTTGGGGGTTGAATGACGCTTTCACAGGGGTCACCTAAGACCATCGGAAAACACAGGTATTTACATTATAGTTCATAACAATAGCAAAATTACAGTTATGAAGTACGGTTGGGGGTCACCACCACATGAGGAACTGTATTAAAGGGTCACGGCATTAGAAAGGTTGAGAACCACTGCTGCAGGACCTAATGAAAAAGCAGACAAGCTAATCCTAGCCATATTATCTGATTCTGCCTGTGGCAACATCTTATTGTTGTCAGGCCAGAAATGGTTTTCACTTACCTAGCTTATTTAAGTCCTGTCATAATAAAACTACTCCTTCCCGGGCTACAGCACATTCAAGTTCAAAGGGAGGCTCCCCTCCAGTGGTTTGACGTTCCTTAGGGTCATCCAAGGTTTTTCTGAAAACCAGGCCACCACCAGAACTTCCTCAAAGTCTATGCTGCACGGTGGCAACTACCACAGCAGCTTTCTCGTGCCCAGGTCTGATGGTGGCGGCTTGGTACCACGTGTCCACTGGGAGCACAGTCTGGGCAGCCCAGTTGCTGAAGAGAATGAGGATCCTTGTGTTTCCTAGTGCTTGCCTAGAATCCTCAGCCATGAGTGTATGAGCCATGTATTGGTGTGCATTTTGATCATTTGTCTACACTGGATGTGAGTACTGTAAGTGCATCATAGCTGTAGCCTCAATTCTTAGAATACTGTCTGGCCCTAGCAGGCCCTCAATAGATGTTGAAGGTGAGTGTCTCGCCAGAGGCCAGATGAAGGCTTCTCTCCAAAGCCTGCTTCTTAAGTGAATCAGCTTAAGCCACATGTCTCATGGTGGTCATGTCTTAGCACCAAACTGGAAACTTTTCTTGCTCTCAGATGACGAGTGAAATGTTTTCCACAATAATGTTGATTTTTGGCCTTATTTAAGTTTAGTGCTAGTTTATGGTGGATTTTGTTCTGTCTTCCTCTTGAAGAAGTCCTTAAGTTATGGGCTTACCTGGGGGACCAGCTAGGTGGAGTTCCGTGGCCTGATATCTTGGAGGGGGTGGGGAGTGAAGGGGGGAGAACATGTAAAAATAAATAGTGACTTCATTCCAATTTCCGTTTTTCTCAGAATGGGAAATCATGCTTGGAACCAGAACATCTTGGGGGATATTCACACTATATTTATAACAATCAGTTCACATGTTCAGATCCCAAGGTCTGTAAGAAATAAGGTTGGAAGAAATATCCACTATGAACTTTCATATGTTCCTTATGCGGCTCTAGGTTTTTAGAGGAATTAACACATAATTGCCCCCCCACTTCTCTTGATTGTAAGTTCAGTGACCAATAGGACTTTATGTGTGGAGTATACTGCTAAGATGACACCGTTACTCATTCTGCAGATGAGGAAACGGAGGCTCCCAGAGAGTCACTGGCATTGCCCTGTGCCCTTAATTTAATACCAGGAAGGATGAGCAAGATGATTAAAAAAAAAAAAAAAAAGCTGGCAAAGGTATTTTGAGTCTAAGGATAGTCTTAATTTAAAAGTATTTTTTTTTCTTAAAATTCCCTAGAAGCTGATGTTTCTGCAAACATGTACAGTCACAGAACCCTAACATTTCATGATGGACAGGTCCTTACCTCAGCCCCAGCCTCTCATTCTGACTTGATAAAACTGAGGCCTTAAGACTTTGAGTGACAAAGAGAGAGAGAGAGAGAATTATGAGATTTCCTTCTTGGCCCAGTTCCTTTTCAAATCATTATTTTTTTTAGCCAAGGAAAAGAAAGAAAAATTTAATTCCAATATACTAACATAATTGCAGAATTTCTTTGGTTAGAGAGGAGGGAGGGGACAGATAGGGAGGTTGGCATGACTTCTCTAGGTCTTCCTGCTCTTCACCACTGTCCCAGAGGTGCCTATGTTGACCCCTTAGGATTCCAGGGAACCCTGTGGGTAACCACTGTCCTAAAACACTTTGTAATATTCAGTTAGAATAAACCTTAAGCACAAGTCTATGATTTTATCACCTCTCTGTGTGTATGTGTAGGTTACATGGACATTCCAGGGGATACTACCTTAAATTAGGAACAAGGAAGAGCAGATATTTATTGCCCTAACTCCTCTCCTAGTGCAGGGGTGCTTGCCTGCCTTTCTCCCTCATTCCCTTGCCCATGGCAATCTCACATTCAGTGGGGGAAAGCTTGTTTTTCATATCTAGCCCTACCTTTAACCATATGCCCTTAAAATTTCCTTTATCTGACCAATAATGGTTGATTATAATTTTCCCAACTCAAAAGAATCCCATTTGTTCTCAAGGCTGGAAGAATTGCACCTGGAGATAAAGGCTGCCTGGATGTGTGTAGAAGTTAGCTCTGAGTCCTGTTGATAGAAGGAATTATCCTTCTGTTAAAGCTGGAGGGTAGGAATCCCTTTTAATTGTGGAGATTGTTCACGGGGCAGACACACGCCACTTTAGCCCCATCTACAAGCATTGTACTGTTACCCCTTCTTCACCTTGTATTTCAGTAGATGTTCTGGTTTTTCATCTGGGATAAAGATAATGCTTTGTGTTTGCATCGTGCTTTATTGGTATGAAGAGTTTCACTCTCAGCTTTTACAGTCACCTGTGAGATAGGCAGGTGTGGGTAATTATCTCCATTTACCCAGGAGGAACTGGAACCTCTATGTCAGTGGTTCTCAACCTTCCTCATGCTGCGACCCTTTAAGACAGCTCCTCATGTGGTGGTGACCCCCAACCATAAAATTATTTCCGTTACTACTTCATAACTGTAATTTTGCTACTGTTATGAACTGTAATGTAAATATCTGATATGCAGGATGTATTTTCATTGTTACAAATTGAACATAATTAAAGCATAGTGATTAATCACAAAAACAATATGTAATTATATATTGTGAAATATTTATTTCTAATTACAAATAAATGAAATTTTGTCTTGAATCGTGGTGTAGCATGGGTAACAGTCTTCATATGACAACAGTAAACTACATTGCTACATTTTGCTACACTGAGGAGCGGTGTGTTGGTTCCTAAGACCATGGGAAATAGGTGTTTTCCAATAGTCTTAGGTGACACCTATGAAAGGGTCGTTCGACCCCCAAAGGGATCGAGACCCACAGGTTGAGAACCGCTGCTCTATGTGTTTGTAGTTCTACAAGGTTCCTAACAGGCTGGTCAAAGTTTTGGCCCAGGCCTCTCCTGCCTAACTCAGGCCTACCCCAGCAGTGAGAGTTCTATGGACCATTTTGTTTGCCTGTGCAGTCATTCATTTGATAGATGTTTTTCTTTAAGTACCTGATCTAGGCTGGTCAGACGTTGATTCAAAACAACCCTTTTCCATAAAATGTTCATTAAGAGTTTTCTTGAGTTTCCCTTGTACATCTTGTGCCAAATAATGCAAGTCCTCCCCTTAACTCATTTCCTTTTGAAAGGAAAGGTCGAGAGAGCAAGCTTATTGTTTCTCCAGGGCCTCATTCTTTTAGAGTGACTTTCATATCGCTATGAGTCTGCGTTCAGGGGAACGGGTTGTGAATTTTTCCTTAAGGCTTGCCTGTCTCGCTGAGACTCTGTTTACATATTGCAGTCATGGGTAGAAGTTATTTTTCTTTCAAATCAAATATTATTTGCCTTAATATGAAAGACCTGTAAGAGCCTGTAGAATTACTGTGGCTTGCATTGATAAGACTGTTACATTCTTAACACTGCATGGATAGAGAAAGGTTAAAATGTCTTATAGATGGAAACATTAGAGAAAGCCTTTGTCACAAGAAAAGAGGCTACAACTCCTTGTGAAATGACTGTATTGAGTTCATTTTTTTCTTGTAGGAGTCATAGATTCCCTCTTGCATTCCCAGGAGGGCAAGCAGGGTTGAAGAGGAAGGAAGTTAAAGGCAATCACATTCAAACTTTCTCACTTGTTCATTCATTCAACAAGCATTTATTCAGTACCAACTGTGAATTAAAAATATCGTGTCTATCCCCTGAGGAAGGCAGTCTACTCCGGGAGACCAGAAGTGATTGCAGTGTAGTGTGAGAGTTGGTAGGTTCGAGGTGTAAACAGGTTTGAAAGGCATTGGGGGGACTGGAAGGAGATAGAGCCACAGGGGTGGACAGAACCCAGATTGCTACAGTGGGCCTCATCAGTTATCTTATTTCCCAGCCTAAGGGTGGGCCCGCCATTGAAAAGCCACAAGATTACTAGAGCAATCTAGATGGCCCACTCTGATAGTGGAAGATAAAGTGGAAGGAAATGAGCCCCACCCACTGTGTAATTGTCAAGCCTTTGTCATAAGGGATGGACAAAAGGGAAAACTAAACAGGCTTATTCAGTAACGTTTGAGGGTCTCTTGTGTTCCCAGTACTGGAGGAGGCTCTGGAAGTGATTTTTATCAACAGGTCTTATGTCTAGCTCCTTGCCCACTTATTCTTTCTGTGCTCACCACCTACCTGGGGATATCAGACATACAATCACAAAAGAGAGAGAGAGGGAGGGAGAGAGAGAGAGAGAGAGAGAGAGAGAATAGGGAAATAACAGAAGATGGTCCAGTGTAAGCTCTACAGGAGCCCTAAGAAAACCTGCAAGCAGGCAGTAGGGAGCCTGGGTTGCATGAGGTGAGCTAGAGAATTCCTTCAGGAAGGAAGTGACGGAAGCAGTCTTGGAGGATGTTATGAACAGTGGTCAGTGGTAAAAAGGTGGGAGTATAGTCCATGTAAGGAACACAGGGTTCTGCGTTTCAGAAAGGTAGGAGGGAAGTGAAGTGTCAGTAGCGAGGAAAGGGAGCTATTGTCCCCCTGAAAGTCGTCCTGTGTTGTACACAGCCCGGGGCCCCGCTTCCTCTGGGAAAAGAATTAGCAGCACTAACGCTCTCTTCTAAGACCAGGATGTTTGTTCTTCTCCTTAAGGCTCAGGGGGCTTTTGTTGCGTCCAATTTTTAATCTCTTGCCTTTTCTTTTCGTAGTCAAATTCCTTTTGAGATTCTTTTTGACAAGAGTACAAATATTGAAAAGATTTCGTGAGTTAGAGTAGGAGGAGGAGCTGGTGTTTGGGACCAGTTTACTCCTTCTTGGTTTCTGACAAGGCCAATGTACCACCTCTGCGTCTCATTACTGTTGAGATTATAGTGTGTTATTTCCTCTCGGTGCTGTCAGACTTCTAGACACGTAGTCTGGAATGGGCCGCTCTGTTCTCCACCAGCTCCACGGCAGTCCTCACGGTAGCCAGGCAGTGGCAGGTAAGAGCACAGACTGGAGGCCAGTCGGTCATGGCTGAAATCCTAGCTCCTCCACGTTGGGGCCTATCGACTTAGGACTTAACCTACGACTGGTTCCTGAGGAGTGTGTTCTGATACTTGCGGCCTGGCCCACGGCAACTCCTCAGAGGTTAGCCATTCCTCCTCACAATGTAAATTCCTCAGAGAACTGGGCAGACTTTCCGTGGACTTGGACTGGGAGTTGGCACCTGGGGGCATACCAGCTCCTCCCTCATGATGGAAGGCCTAGCAGGGGTTATGGATTCGAACACTCCTTAACTTCAAGTTCACTGTGTGCCAGGTGTTGTGGGAGCCCCCCCAAAAAAATGGATAAGACCCAGTTCATGCTATAGAAGAGCTCTCAGCCTACTCTGAGAGGATATTCTTTCAGACATTGGACAAACATTTATGTACAAGTGACACAGGAGAGCCTGCCATGAGGTGGGCTGAGAGTGGATTGGCCACTGTGTTTCTGAATATACTCAGTGCTGGTTTGATGCGGAAAAGCCATGTTTCAGCCCATAGAATGAACATGGATGATGGTCAAGGTCCCTAGCAGGATGGGAGGGTAGCATCGAAGTCCCAGGTCTGTCCCTTCACCCCACTAGAAAATCAGAATGTTCAAGGAGCCTAAAGGTGAAGATACGCTATAAAGGCAAAGGACAGGGAACGTTGCTTTCTATGGTGGTACGGGCCACGTGACCGTAGCCTGAATTTCTGGACACCTGTCAAACCTGTTATTTTGGGTCATTTGCTACTACTGCCACCGGACAGGAGTTTTCAGAGAATAATTGCTGACTTAAATATTAAGGGGTATTTTGTGAGCAACTAAGCAACTTCCTAAGATACTTTTGAGCAGAGTTTAGAAGGAATATCCTGGCTGACCATTGCTCAAAACTTCAGTTCTCTTCCTGTATTGATAGAGTCCCTGGGGCTTCACAAATCAAGTGGGACCCATTGATTGTGGAAGCTGGGAGCCGTTTACAGTCGTGGCCTTACTTGATTCATATCCACCAAACTCGAGGCCTGCCGCGGTCCTTTGGACGGAGGCCCGTGTAAAACGAGTCATGATTGGTGAGCCAGGCAACTGCCAGGGATCAATGTCCATATTGAGTCCTTCCCCAATCACTCATTTTAATGGGGAGAAAGGGTCTGATGGCCTCTCTTCAAAAGTACAGGCTTGGTATTTTGTGAGGGGGACGTTCTGTCTCCCAATTTTGTGTCTGAGAAATCTTTCAAGTAGTACAGTCAGATCCTATAAATGCAAAGAGTGTACACAGACTGGCAGTTGGTCTCTCATATGGTATTTGTGGGTTTCTATATAATCAGGATTGTAAAAGGAAAGTAAATACAAGCTGTAGCTGAATCATAAGTGAGAAGTCCATTTATAAATAATTGAAGGTGAGTGAGTCTATAAAATAAAGTCTGGCCCCTCTGTCTGCAAGTTCATTTGCATGAAGTCTAGGCAGCTGGGACCGGGGCTAATGGAGTTTTATAGTTTCGGGCCTATAGCTCTGTTTTCAGTTTAGATGATATGAGGAGAGGATGAGAATCTAAAAATAGAAAAGGCATCTTATCTTCTCGAGGGGGGAGTGACAGACTGAAACTATGAAAAGCATCCTCAGGATGGTGTTCACTGGGTCTTCTCCCGTTACATGTATTTCTGTCTTAGATTTTCACTGAAGTTCAATGTTGAATTCCTAATACTCTGGTTTTTCCTCCCTTGGATTTTAAAATTCTTTGTGTGACTGCGAGAAGAGGCCTGCAAAAGGGTTGGCGTGAGTGTCCTGGTTGAAGGAATATTTTACTGTTTCTGATACTGAAGGGTGGCTGGTCATCCTTATATTAGTGAAAACACGGCTATCTGCAAGTGCAAAGTCCTCCTGGGAGAAAGTCTGAGTGTTTTTATAGGCGAATGTGACATAGGAAATAACAGTGACAGTGTTCCCTCACAGGAGACTCAGAATGAACAGGTATATGAATACCGCCCTAGGGCACCGTTGTGTGGGCCCAGAGTCTGGGCTGCTGCCCCTGTGAGACCTTCATCCTTCCTCAGGTCCCCCCTCCCCACGGCGAGGGGAGGAGCCCAGATCTGTTTCCCTGTAGCTTCTCCTTGGTAACCCCGAGGCCTTTCCCATGTCAGTGGAATGAATCCTTCAGATCCCTGAAGCGGCATGGCCCCTCCATATATGGGTTCTCTTGAGCTGCTACACTTTCAGCTGCTTCTCCTGTGTCACAACCTAGTTTATTCGCCTTCTGCTGGACCCCTCAGAGCATGTAGGAACGCAATCCAGGTAGCCTTTGTCCCTTCTAAAGTGGGGACCCTGGGGTCAAAGGCAGTTTTCAGGGACTGATCGTGGAGAAATTGTCTTCTTGTTGGCAGTGGAGAGAAAGCAATACGTCCCAGGTGCTTGGGGGTAGGGAGGTGGTGGAGGGTTCCCGCCACCTCCTTACCCTTCCCTGGGGCTGCTGGAGGAATCCTTCAGATTCTTGCTGGGCCCTGATGGTGTCGCAGTGCTCTGTCCGGGTGCCAGGAAGAAGCGCAGGCACATTGTACATGCTGAGACGGGGAAACGGGAGCGGGAGCTGGGATGTCCTTGAAGGATGTGAAAACTCAGCAAGAAAAGGGACGTCCGGTGGAGGCTCACTTCCCGCCAGGAGAAGGCGGAGGCCTGCAGCTCCCTCAGGACCGTCCTGCCCACTCCCTCCACCTGCCCCTGTTTTTATACACGTGTGTTTCAAATTAACATTGCAACCTATTTTGTAGGAGGCAAAGAATTTTTCATCCTCTCTCTCTCCACTAAGAATTGATCTAAAAACAAATAGCAGACAAACCAAACATTCCTTTCTTAAAATAAATGGAATTTTAAAGAAAACTCCAACCTCTTTGTTCCTTTCCCGAGCCCTGTGACTTGCCAGAACAGTCAGCTCTAAGGCATTGAGGAACGGATTATTTGGTGGCTCACTCTGTCACCTCCCCTGGTGTTTGCCCTCCTCCTGGCCACCGCCTTGTTTTGGTCTTTTCAGCGACACTGTTTACCAAAAGCATGACAAGGAAATGAAGCAAGGGCCACTTCCCTTTCTTCCGTCATTGAGTTAGTATTGCTGTGGTGTTTCCTCCGAGGAGCACTGTCCCTTGGGCTTAAACCTGTCACCAGTAAGAAACTAGACTTGGCTGGCCTGCTGCAGGCATGGCCACTGGGCACCTGTCTTTCTTACCAGACCTGTGGCTTTCACTTCCTCTCCGGGCCTTTTGTGCCGTGGTTTCTCACTGATTCCTGGACGTGGAAGCCTGTGCATTTGCAGCTGGACTTTCCTGCCTGCACATCTGCCAGACACTCTCTCTGGCCTTGATGGGAGGTGACGAGCAACTGACTGGGGAGTTGAACCCTTTTGTTGGCGGATCTGTTCTCTCCGGTGCCCAGGAGCTCTAGGGCCTTGGTTGTCTGTCAAAGGCCTGCAGGTGAATATCATCTTGAGTGTCCCCCAAGAGGGGGAAAGAGGAGCAGCAGTGACCCAAGAACTCGGGAAAAGCGATTATCGGTGGATTGTGGAGAGTTCACATTTCAAGGTCGTGGGGAGGGGTTTTGAGAAAGGGCTACACATTGGAAGGTTTCTTGATTTCTCTCTCTCTTCTTCCTCCTCCCTTTCTTTCTCTTTTTTCTTTTAATTTGAGGAAGGTAGTGGGAGTAGAGGACTAATGGCATGAAAGGAAAGATGGAGAACAGGAGAGGTCCGAGTGGGCAGGCTGCACCCTAGGATGGTTCGGGACCTGGTAGGTAGTGATGGGGTAGAGTCCCGACTGAAACACGAAGGCTAGACAATCTTTTCATTTGGCCTGGGAGGCACCCATGAGGGCTCGCTCAGCAGAGCTGTGAGTTCTGCTCTAACAGTGCACTGCTGGCCTGGAAGCCCTGCGAACTTAGCTCTTCTTGCCTCTTCTCCCCCCGACACCCCATAACAAGAACACCCTGCTTCCTTGGGGCAAAGAGCACAGATGCGGAGTGTCCCCCGGACTCGGGCAAGCCCACTCTGCTACTTCCCTCACTCTCCTACCACATTGGCAAGGAAAGGCAGGATTTTGTATGGTGGCATTAGGACCAGCCCACCATAAAATGTTGCCCATCGGGGTCACTGGTCACCTCCCAGACAAAAGCTGTGCACCATAGGCCCAGTGCCTCCACTACCTGTGCTCTCCTCCACAGGACACCCCGCAGTGGCCATCCCTCCAGTGTCCTGAGTGGCCTTGTGTCAGTAACTCAGAGGGTCGGTAGATTTTTCAGGTCATGTGTATAAAATCGGCTCAGCAAGAAAATGCAATCTGAGCCCTAACTAACCAACCCAGGGCTACTGCTTGGCCAGGGTGGATAAGTGGTTGGGCATCAACTCATGGACCAAGAGGTCACTGGTCAATTACCAGTCAGGGCACATGCCCGGGTTGTGGGCTTGATCCCCAGTAAGGGGGTGTACAGGAGGCAGCCGATTGGTTTCTCTCTCATCCATGTTTCTCTCTCTCTAGCCCTCTTCCTTCCCCCCTCTCTAAGAAAATCAATAAATCCATTAACAAAATACCTACTTTACAATTCACTCAAAAATCCAAGATTGCCTGGCTGGAGTGGCCCAGTTGGTTGAGCCTCGCCCTGTGCACCGGAAGGTTGCTGGTTTGATTCCCGGTCAGGGCATAGACCTGGGTTTCAGATTTGCTCCCAGGAGGCAGCCAGTCCATGTTTCTCACTTTTATCCCTTTCCATCTACTTCCTGTCACTGTGGGCAGTCACATGACTTGTGTGTGCTTCCAGACATACCAGCCAATACAAATGTATCAACACACTTTGCACCTATCTCTTTTTCCTTTGAAGATATGTATCTTTGAAGCCCTTTCCATATCAGCATATAAAGAGCTGCTTCATTGTGTTTTATACCCATTCTTTTGTATGGGTTCACTTTAATTTATATATCTGTGACAGTTAGATTCTTTCCAGCACTAGGCTGTAACAAATGGTGCTGGGTTGGTAACCTTGTACACATATCCGTAAGTTGGATAAACCTCCAGAAATGTCTGTGAGTGGAATTCCAGGGCCAAAGGCATGAGGTTTGCAGTTTTGATGGATATTGCTAAACTGACTTCCAGTGAGGGTGGACCTGTTTCAGCTGATGCTATCAGTGTCTGCAAGGCCTGCTCCCTGCCCTTCCCAGCCCCAGTGCCTTATCACACACTTGCCACAGGCTTTGCAATGCCTCCCCTGCATAATTTGGGAGCTGACTGAATTCCTAGGGAGGGTGCTTAACTAAGTGTCAAGACCTCAAATTCTCCAGCCTGGCCACTTGGCTTAGTGCCTGGTTGCCGTGCACTAAGTCTGTGCCTCAGTGCACCCGCTGTAAAATGGGGACGTTAACGGCAGCAGCCTCCTGGGTGCCTGTGAGTGAGCTGGTACTAGTACATGGCCAAGGTCAGAGCGGTGCCCGGTACATAAACACTCAGGGTTGGTGATTTCCAGGAGACACACACGTACCCTCTCCAGGACCAGCCGCCTGGTTACCTGCGAGGAACCTCCCCTTTGGGTTTCTGCGTTAGCGATGGCAGGGGAGATCCTGGAAGAGAAGTCAGCCTGGGAGGGAGGGAAGCGGGGCGTGGATGTCCCCTGGCCCAGAGCGAGGGAGCCCAGAATTCTGGGGCAAGCGTGGTTGGCCCTGAGCTGGAGGAGAAAGATAACAGATAAGATAGACAGGCTGGTGCCTGAGCTCTCAGATATCTCCCTCCTATCGCACTGAAAACATCGACTCCCCTAAACTTAGAAAAGTGGCATTTTGCCCCGATTCCTTAAAAAAAAAAGCATCCAGCTTATTTGGGAGCTCTTAGCACTGGTGCAGAGTAGAAGTTCAATACAAACTACTGAAGTCTATAAGCCTAGGTCCTTGTTATGCAGTAAACACAGTGTAAATATTTTCAGGAGCAAGAAAAATGCCTTTTAAGGTATCTTCTTTCCTCTCCCACTCGCCAGCATCTCACCGCCAGCAGCTTATCAAGCCTCCTCACCCGCCCTTCTCTGACTTTTTTCTTTAGATTTTGTCACTTCCCTGCCATCGTTGGGTCCATGCCAATGACCTAAAACCCAGCTTCTCCCAGGCTGAGCCAGCGTCTGCCGCGGGGCCTGCAGTGCCCATGCCCTTGCCCATGCTCATGCCCAGGCAGGGACCGTGGAGCGGGCATTCCTGGAGCCTTCTAAGTGCAGCCAGCCCTTTCTCTCCCCCTCCTCACCACTCCTTCTCTGTGTCCCCAGGTGTTCAAGGAAGGGGTGAATGTGCGTGAGTGCACGAGAGACAGAGAACTGCACTCTGGCTGCTGCTGCTTTGTGGCCTCTTACTAGTATTTTCCTGAATAATGTGACACGGCCTGTCACAGTTCCGGGCTGTGCACAGCCCCGGCACCACCAGCTGAGCACAGCAGCCCTGGCACGCCCTTGAGGGGCGGTGGGACACACTGTATCTTCCCATGGACGCTGTCCTCCTCGCCGGGCGTGGGCAGTCACCACTCCAGTGGGCAGCTGCCCCTCAGGGAGGTTCCCACCTTCTGCGGGAGGCGCGCCAGCTGCTCCTGCAGGCAGTCCTGGCACGGGGCCCAGTGGGCAGGAGGGCAGCGCCGGACCCCTGGGGGGCAAGGCCCTAGGCTGTGGTGCCCTGATAGGGGAAGGAACGTCTGAGGTCAGAGCAGGAAGACCCAGTGTTTAGACTTGTTGCTGCTGCAAGACCCCGTTGAGAGTGAAGACAGAGAATGTCTTCCTCTGATTGGGTTCCTCATATTCTTGCTTGAGCATCTCTCTGAATGACAGCCTCCAGGCATTACAGTGGTACCTCGAGATACGAGTTTAATTTGTTCCGTAACCTTGAGGCGTGGGAGAGTCACGGTAAACTGGTGGGTCGTGTGCAGCCGGCTGATCCGTGAGATTACTCCTATCTCAAATGTTGCTCGTATTTCAAAGCAAAAGTCACTTGCTCGATGGCTCGTATCTCAAAAATCTCGTATGTTAGGGCACTCGCATCTCGAGGTACCACTGTACTCATCCGAAGTGAGGAAGCAGACCCCCAGGGCCACAAAGTAGCACCTCAGGGAGGCTGAGTCAGGGCCTTTGCTGGGACTAAAGAGAAATAAAGAGCCAGTGCCTGCGGGGTTCTGTGGGCAGCCTCCAGGGGAGCCCCGTGTGGGTGCAAAGCCAGCGAGCTGCCTCGGCTCCTCCCCACGCCCTCAGCTGGGTGGCGATGGGTCTCTCCTGCCCATCTTTCTCTGCCTCCTCGGGCCTGGCTGCAAGTGGCTTCCCCATGGAGCCAATTGTCACCTTGCCAGTAGGGGCTGGGGCAGTGTTCTCACCACCTGCCACAGGCGTGTGAATTTCAAACTCTCGCTGAAAAGAAAAAGAGGGGGCAGATGGAAGCCAGCCTCCAGCTGCTACAAAGCAGGGGTGGCTCTGTTCACGCCACCGCTAGCCCGCTCTTCCCGATATTCATCTGTTTGCTCGCTCTGTGGCCCGGGAGAGGGGGCTGAGCGGAGCCTCTGCGGGATCCCCACAGCGGGCGGGGCTGGAGCTTTTCCTTGGGAGCTGAGGCGACTGAAGAGACTGAAGAGTTGGTTGGAGGGCGTTTTTCAAGGGCGACGATCTGTAAAATGAGAGCCCCCAAGCCTTCTGGTAGCTCCTCACCTCTAAGCCCCTCATGTAGCCTTGGGCAGGGAGGCTGTGTTCCTTTTAGTCGCCACCAATCCCTAGTGGCTTGCAAGGATACCAGGTAATGACTACCCACTTCCTGACTCTGTGTCTGCGGGTCAGGAATGTGGGCCGGGCTGAGGCTGGACCAGGTGTCAGGGCTGTAGACTCATCCGAGGCTCCCGGCTTGACTGGGGAAGATCCACTTTCTGGTTCCCCTCGGGTTGTTTTGGCAAAATTCACCTCCAGAGACCCTCTCTCAGCAAGGTTCAAGCCACTAAACGGGGGTCCCCACCTCCAGTCTGCAGAGGTGGACTCTTTTATAACGTAACCTAATTGAGGTGTGACATCCATCACCTTTGCCGTATCCTGTTGGTGAGAAGCAAGTCACGGCTTCCGCCCACCAAGCCCTTAACACCGGGGGAGGCAGATCCCGAGATTACCTTGGAATTCGGCCGGCCGGGGAGAGGATACACGCTTATCAGTAAATGTTTCCAAAGTATTTCCCAGCGGAGGCCCAGGCTGTTCTGTAGGATCACACGTTTTTTTTTCTCTGAAACGAAACAGGTTTGTTCTCCTCTCCCAGCTCAGAAAGCCTCTGACACCCCGGCCAGCCACGTCCTTTCTCCACTTTATTCCAGCTCCTGCTCTCCCCTTTCTTGGCTGTCTGTTGTTGAGAAAAGGTGCTTTTTTTGTTGTTTCGCCTTTTTTAAATTGTTGTCTTTTTTTACTTTGAATCTTAGCGTTTTCTCACCTGGAAGAATTCCATGTCATTAAGATTTGGTTGGACACTAACATATAATAGCCACAGTCACTCAGTAAATGATATTTCCAGCCCCTTTTCTTTTTTTCTTTTTTTAAATATATTTTATTGATTTTTTACAGAGATGAAGGGAGAGGGATAGAGGGTTAGAGACATTGATGAGAGAGAGACATTGATCAGCTGCCTCTTGCACATCCCCCACTTAGTTGACGTACCCTCAACCAAGGTACATGCCCCTGACCGGAATCGAACCTGGGACCCTTCAGTCCGCAGACCAACGCTCTATCCACTGAGCCAAACCGGTTTTGGCCAGTCCCTTTTCTTGTAGGGCTATTTATTTTCTCCATTAATTGTATTAACCCATACAACCCAACAACAGAATACGGTCTTGCTCTAGTGTGAGTGCCAAAGCAAAAGAGAAAAATGTATTTGAAAATGAATCCAGTTGTATGTCAGGAGCTGAGCTCACTCTGGTCACGAAAGGACTAACATCTGAGGCATGGCCAAAGAATTCCGCCCGTGGCCATGTTTCAAAAGTGCTGATGTCACAGGTCTGGGGTTTTTTTAATCTCTCTCTCTCTCCTTTTTTTGCCCCCTAAAGTAAGAGTTTGAGGTTAGTGGACCCTTGCTAAGTTTTACGTTTTTATCCTGTTTCATGGAGGGAAACCACCGAAGGGCTTCAGATGGGAACTCGCTCTGCCCTTATCCCCAGGCTCTGGTGAAAAGGTGGGGTGTGGGGGGGGTGGGGGTGGGGGGAAGGTGAGCCTGAAGGCCAGCTTCCTGTGACCTGCGCTGCTTTCTTCTCCAGGTGTCCATGCTGTGGCGGCGCTTGGAGGTTGTGACCGGCTGCTCTCCAGAGGGCCCCACGTGGCTGTAACTCCAGGAAGGTCTCCTCCACCCCCGTTGTCCCCTCTCCCGGCCCCTGGCGAAGCCCCCGGAGGAAAATGGTGTGACCCTTCCCTGCCGAAAAGGATTGCCGGGCACACGGAACCCCTGTGAAGAAAGTGGTCCCTTTCCCCCCTTTTGCAGAAGAGACATTCTCCGCGCCCACCACCATGCCAGCCAAGACCCCCATTTACCTGAAGGCTGCCAACAACAAGAAAGGCAAGAAATTTAAACTGAGGGACATCCTGTCTCCGGACATGATCAGCCCCCCGCTGGGGGACTTCCGCCACACCATTCACATCGGCAAGGAGGGCCAGCACGACGTCTTCGGCGACATCTCCTTCCTCCAAGGCAACTACGAGCTTCTCCCCGGGAACCCGGAGAAGAACCCGCTGGGCCCGTTCCCCGGGCACAGCGAGTTCTTCCGGGCCAACAGCACCTCCGACTCCATGTTCACAGACACGCCCTCGCCGGTGCTCAAGAACGCCATCTCCCTGCCCACCATCGGGGGGTCCCAGGCGCTCATGCTGCCCTTGCTGTCGCCGGTGACGTTTCACTCCAAGCAGGAGCCCTTGGGGCCGGCCAGGATGCCCAGGCTGCCCTGTGAGCCGGTGGAGGAGGAGCAGGCCCCGGACAGGAGCCGGCTGCTGCAGGACGGCCTGGGCCACCCGGGGGACGTGTCCTGGGGCTCCAGCGGCTCCGCCTCCGTCTCGCAGTCCAGCCAGGGCCGGGACAGCCACTCGTCCAGCCTCTCCGAACAGTACCCCGACTGGCCGGCCGAGGACCTGTTTGACCCCCCGGCGCCGAGCCAGCTGCTCAAGGAAAAGACCAAGTCCGAGGAATCCCTGTCGGATCTCACGGGCTCCCTCCTCTCCCTGCAGCTGGATCTGGGGCCCTCGTTTTTGGATGAGGTGCTGAACGTCATGGATAAAAACAAGTAGCGGGGACGCCTCCCAGCGATGCCTTTGATGGGATGGCAGGCATCGAAAGACAACCACCACCATCAAACCACCGTCGAGGAGAAAGAGCTTCTTCACTGGCTCTCTTTGCAGTCACATGATGGGTTTTCTAAGATAAATGTTCCTACAGAGTATTTTTTTACTTGTTCTGCCCTGTTTGCAAAAAAACAGTTATAAAAGTAAAAAAAAAAGACCTGTTTTGGCAAAAGGAGGAAGTGGGAAGTGAGTCAGTGGGAACCCGTTGCGGCAGGCATGGCTGATGTTCAGCTCGCAGGTTTCGTTTGTAGACGCATAGGAATCCGGCTCGGCCAGGATGGCACCCGCCACCAAGGGCTGCACCGTCCCAGGGAGGGACTTCACAGCACTCGGCATTTTCTGCGCGAGGAGAAGTCAACATCTTATTTAACACCTAAGCCTTCTTTTTTCTAGACTCTTTTCTATTTTCCGTTGTTTGGGCTCACTGTTTTAACAGATTCTTCAGTGTTAAAACTGTTCTGTTTTCACATTCGAACAACTTTATGGGTTTGTGGGATTTTCTTGTAGCTCTTATATATATACATACACCTATATATTATGTCCATATTGCAGAATTTTTGACTGTCGGCTACATGTTGGTAGGACAAGCAAAGTATTACTGTAACTAAGTTATTTTTAAAGTTGAAATATATTTTTATGTGCCTTTGGCTTTTTTATTGCAGAGTCTGCATTTTATAGATAACTACATCGAATGTTGTCATTTGACTTGTTTCCATTGTGATGCCATTGTAAGCTGCCTATGTGTATGTTTGGGAAAGTGTATTCATACCTTAGCTTTATTTTCTCTTTTCCTCCCCTGTTAAACTTTTCATAGCAGCCTACCATGGATTGTCAAGTGTCAAGGCACAGGTTACTCATGGCGCTTATGCAGAGACTGTGGGCTACACCACACAATGTTCTTTGGAAATATGGGTATTTTAGTACAGTACATACCTGCATTACATAGGTACTTCATACAACACAATAAAGAGTAAATGTTAAACTGACCTTGCATGCTTATAGTAATAAACAAACAAAAGAGTAATAATATTTTCTTATTATATAGTCCAGAGCTAGAAAAACTGCTTTGCTAAAGTGTAACCTGAGTCTTTAAAATAAGGTAAGAGGTGATTTCCATTCACTCTGTAATTTTAATTATTTCCCAAAGATTTCAGATCTCCCAAATGATGTCAGCCTCTCAAACCTCATTTGGTTGGTGGTTCTCTCTCACTTTAACATAGTCTTCAGCAAACCTTACAAGCTCATCTCTACAGGACAGGTGTTTCCATGGGACAAGTGCCATTTAGACAAGATTAAGGAGGCTAAAAAGAGAGCATCAGAGAGTACTTGCCCCTAAAGCAGCCAGAGATGCCCTGAGGGTGTCACTTAAGGAAATAAGAACAGGAAATGTGCACACACTAATTCCGGGCCCTTTGTTAACCACCCTTTCCTCTTAAAAGACCAACCCTTACACACAATAACTTGCATTTCTAGCCCTGAAATAACTTCCTCTCCCAAATCCTTCAGTGATTCTTAGGATTTGGGACTGTTGCAATTCTACGCATCATCTGATCATCTGAAGGAACCTTTGAACTGCTGGCCAACCACAGCAGGATGACCAAGGAGAAGAGGAAATCTGTCTGTTTAGCGCATTGAATGCCGCCTTAATTTCCCAGTTGTTTTTGTCCCATGATTGTCAGTGTGCTTTTTCTGTCAACCACGCCCCACGCACAGCTCACGGTTCCAAATAGACTTCCCAGCCATTTCTCCATTTTGTGAATGAGGAAGAGTCTGATGTATCTCATAAGTTTTAGCCAGGCTCTCAACTGTCCCCATCTTAATTATAATTGGTTATAATCATTCTCTCGTTTTACTTCTCAAATGCAGCATTACCTCAAGGAAAAGATGGAACTATTAGGTAAAATGATGAGGGATGTCTGCTCCCTCTGTGACATATGGAGAACAGTTTTGCCAGCACTGGGTTTGCTTGATAGAATTCAAGCAATAAGGCATCCTTGCAGGCACTTGGCTATTAAAAAGGGCTTCTCTGAGCCCTTTCACTACAGTCTCTTCTGTTAGGTTAGGTACAGTTGAGATGGCAACATACATGCCCCCTGGTAGAGAGGAAACAAAGCCACATCCGGTTTGTGAACGATTTCGTTGAGTCAGTTCTGTGGCAGCCTTTCAAATACCTGCTTCCTCCTAGGGGGAGCAGGTGCAGAGCTGGTGGCTTTCTCCTGCAAAAGGGCACTCTTGATGGCACCTGCAGAGAGCTGAATTGCTCTCAGCCTGTGATCAGTCCACGTTTAACCTAATTATCAAGATGCACTTTATTTGCAACTCAAAATGGCAAGCCACCTGTGACCCAGTGACCAGGAAAGAGACCATGCAATTTGTGTAAGTCGAGACCCTTCATGTTACAGCTAAAATCGTCTGCTTAAAAAGATAAACACATCAGAGTACTTCACTCTTCACAAATACAATGTCATTAATGATCACATTTCAGGGCATCAAAAAGTCACTGTTAACACACAAGACCACCTGGGTGAACTGAAAAGAGAACGGAGGGCTCTAGAATCACAGTCTATTCCTTTTTTATGTTATCGAAATGTACCATTTTTTTTCTTAAGTTTCCCCATGAAACACATGAAGTCATGGACTGGAGGAAGCCCGTGAGTCTGTGAAATAACTTGATAAATATTTTAAATCAGACAAAATAAAATTGCCTCTTAGGTGATAGTTCTGATGCTCCTAATATGGAACCTAAAGAGACAATCATTTTTGCTATAAATTATATAAACAATAGAATGGATAAACTTCATGCATGCTATTTCTCTCCAATAAGAGTTTCTCCCAAATATAATAGTTCAAATAAAATTCTTAGATTTTAGAATGAGTCCACCAGACTAATATGAATCACATTTGTTTTTCTTAGATAAGGCAATAGGCTATAAAAATAGGGTTATTGGGTGCTGCCCTGTGTCTCCTCCCATACTTTGGGGTCAGATTCAGCAAAATAAGAAATTGCCAGATGCCGAAGGATAAGCTACCTTCGACTCAGATGCATAGACTTCTGATTGTTTGGTTGTCCAGGATTCAAGAATGTCACAACATTCAAAACTAGACTCACACACTAACTTACTGGTTCTGGGTAGGCAATGTATTTCCTCAAAAAGAAGATGGTTTTCCTGACAGACTTTTTTGCACGTTTGTTTCATCTGACTGTACCTGGAAGGTCACATGCTTTATTCTGATGGCGCAGCATTTCATCCAATCAGCCTTTCATCTGAGAGTGTTTCATTTTCACCTTAATTCTTAGAACAAGTGCTTGTTAAGAAGTAGGCCTGAACATTTCTTACTTATCAGGGAGTCAAAAATGTTACAAGTTCATATGGAAGAATGAGAACTATCATTTTATGAAATGGTGCAGAACACAGTGAAATATGTTTTACAACTACACTGCATTTAATTATCTCCCATTTTTACTTAAAAAAAAATCTGATAGTGAATTCACTTCCATTGGCTTCCAAGGGAGGCCTGTGCTCTTCATCCTTTGAAGGTCAGCCAGATCTCCTCACGGGAAGCATTTGACATGGGTGATAGGTAAAAACATGTGCCCAAATCAAAGCCACTATGCAGAATAGAGTTAATATTCCAGAGACTTAATCTGCAGACAGATATCTGCCCCGCAAGGCTCAGTGAAGTGGGTCGGACCCTCACCATGAAATGGTTATTGGAGTAAGTCATGAGGTGTGATTCATTAGCAAAAATTCATCGGGGGGGAAAGCGCTTTGAGTTCTGGGGAGGGGACGATTTGGGGTGGCTTCCTGGAAGAGGAGGACTGAACAGGGAGCTCAGAGGACTGGGGAGATAAAATTCTTTTAGGAAGAGAGGCATGCTCGGCAGGAAGAAGATTCTGAGCAAACAAAAGGATACACTGCATCCTAGTAGGGCGTCCATTCAAAATAGTTTGGGAACAGGAGTTAAAGTAGAAAAGGCTGAGTTCCAGGCCTGAAAGAATTGGGCCCGTGCCTGAGAAGCTCTCCCAGTGGAGTAAGAGACTGCAATCTGAGGCTGCTGGACTGGTGGTTCCCGGGGTGAGAGATGGGTATGCAATAAGCCACCTGTTGTGAAGGCTTATACCTATTCAGTGGTGCCTGCAGTGTAGCCTGAAGACAGATGGGGACACTGCCACAGTGAGGCTGGTGGATGTGTAGGGACAGTCATTTATGATGATGAAAGAAGTGAGAGGGACAGGTATCTCCTGGAACAGCCCCAGATGAAATACACTCATTCATATTCCAGTCCGGACTGAACACCCTTGGACAGCTCTCCCACCAGTGGTTTCCTCTCACGCCCTCTCAACCCACTCCCTTACCTAACCACCGGGCTGGGTTGTAATTTCTAACTGAGCATTCCCAGGATTAAAGGAGAAAGCACCCTAGGACAGTGGTCAGCAAACCGCGGTTTGCCGCTCTGTTGACTAATGAGTTTGCCGACCACTGCACTAGGACACAGAAAAGAAAGTCAAAATGTCACAGGAGAATCTCAGCAAAACTAACTCGATGAAGTAGAAGCAAATAGCCCCTGACATTTTCTCAAACTCCTTGAAGTCCAAACTCACAAAACAGGAGGGATTTAGAAGTCCCGGGCTTCCAGAGTCCCGTTTCCTCTATGAGGATCTGCCTCTTCTCCAGAGTGACCTCTGGCCGCTCATCCTTCAGGAAAGACCACGTTCACTATTAGGATGAGCCCTTACCATAATGGTCATCTCAGCACAAAGACACCAGGTCTCCAACATGTACACTGCAAATACCCACTGCGAAGTGGGAAGATCCTTTCATTATATTTGGGTCTTGAACAAAGAGTTCCTTGAGGTACCACTTCCATAGAAAATTCTGTGGTTAATATGAGTCACAATAAATGCACTTTAAAACCCCCGAAGGATGTTCCATCTCATGAGCAGCCCTATGTACAAGTGAAGTAGGCAGTGAAAAACAAACCTGCTGAGGACAATTTCTTCTCTGGGTAGCTGCCCCAGAGCCAAAAATCCACCCTTAGAGATGGGTTCCTTTGAATACTCCTAGGAGTAGCGGCATCTTAAAGCCATCAACAACAGAATGTGAACTCACTAGATGCCTACCTTAAGAGCACAGCCTCTAGCAAGGGGACCGGGACAAGGGAGGCACAGAGAGTAAGTGAGACCAGGAAAAGCTTGAAGAGTGTGTTCACTTACGGCAAAATTTTGCAGGGGACTCAAATTAAGAGGGGGTAGAAAGAGTGGCTTTTATAGGAGATTTACTTGTCCCCAAAGGTGGCTTTCGCCAGAGGAGATAAGAAAGGGTGTAGTTGGCTGGTCTCCCTGGTGCCAGAGAAACCCATGCAACTATTGAAATCAAATCTACTTTTGAATCAACACAAATTAGAGTAGTACAGGAGAGAGTTAATATTCAACCCTCAGTGACTTACTTAATTCCACTCTCCCCTCAGGCCACAAGGTATCAAGGCATTAATTGTGGTTTCATGCCAAATGTTGATATTTTTACATCTCTGTCTAACCTTCCCTCTAACTCCCCCACCCCACCGATTAACTATGGTATCTGAGTGATACAGTTTCCTTGAAGAGATTATCATTTTATCCTCAAGACATTTTTCTAATAGTTTTTCTGCAGTCTAAGGTAAATAACCATGTCCCAGAAACACATAAAACTTTGAAAAGCCTGAGACAGCTTTAATATACATATAGAGTTTTTCAGAGTAAGCAGTAATGTTCAGGCATATCTTTGTAAAGTAAGCAGAGGCGTTGCTCGCTGTGGGGGAAGAAATTTGCTAATTATCTTTTAACCTCTACTCTCACGGCACAAAAATAAAATTGGGATGGGACTAGAAATGAGAAGCAAAACACTTTATGGTGCTCTGGCCTCACATTTTTCACCATAAATGGCAAGAAGAAAGAGCAGATGAACACAATCTTAGATATTAAATTAGGATCCAATAAAGTTCTCCCATTCTCAAAGCGGACCACGGCCCCTCTGACCTAATAAAGCACTGTTTGTGAAGATTTGCTCTACAGGAACTTCTTCAAGTGGTGGTTTCACTTGATTTAAATTGCCCATTTTTAAGGCAGTTGGCTCTCTGGACTTCATAAGCACGATAAAATTGATTCGGTGTTCTAGGTAACTGAGAAAAAAAGTTGTAAGTGTCATGATAAGAGGACACAGAGAGGGTCAGGCCTTGTTGTATAAGAGAAGAGGAAGCAAGTCTTCCTGTCCAAGACCCTACTCCTGGCTGTTGCTCCAAGGATTGCCAGTGAAATGGCTTTCAGGAGTGAGGTACCCACCCCTCTAACCAGCCACCCAATAGGAATGCATGGAGACACTCTCCTTCCTTCCTGTCCCTGAGTGCTTCCTCCTCGGGAGACTCCTTGGCTTCCCAGCCCTCACTCCTCCCTGTAGGTCCAAGGAGAAGGTCATGGGAGAGGAAGGAGCCAGCCCATCTGGAGAATTGTTTGGAGGGGGTGATCCTGCCTGCACGTGACCAGGAAAGACTCCTCTCCAACAAGGGCTCCTCTCAAAGATTGAGGTCACTATTATAACACCGCATGGTAGCATATGAACCTGCGGTAAGGCTGCATCATGGTCTCCAAAGCTATCAGGTCCTGATCCCTGGAATCTAAACATGTTATGTGACTTGGGAAAAAGTATCTTTACAGACATAATTAAGAATCTTGAGATGGGCAGTTATTCTGGATTATCTGGGTAGTCCTTAAATGCCATGGCAGTTTTCCTTATGAGAGGGGCAAAGAAGCAGCAGACACACCGAAGAGGAAACAAACTCCAGAGGCAGCGGTTGCTGTGATGTGGCCACAGGTCACGCTGGAAGAGAGAAGGGACAGATTCTCCCCTGGCGCTTGGAGCCTCCAGAGGGAGCATGACCCTGCTGACAGCTGACATCCGCCCAGTGATGTCAGCTGACTTGGGGCTTCTGGCCTTAGAACGGTGAGAGAATAAATTCCTGTGCTTTTAAGCCACCACCTTTGTAGGCATTTGTTAGAGCAGCCGTAAAAAAATAATGCAATACCTAAGCATTGGAGAAAAATCAGAAAAAAAAATGGAATATTTTAAGGATGGAAAATGCTATGGGTTGAATTATGTTCTCCTTATGTTTTATTCATCTGTTGAAGACAGCCTCCAGTGTGACTGTATCTGGAGATAGGGCCTTTAAAGATGTAATTAAGGTTAAATAAGATCAGGTCATAAGGGTAGACTCTAATCCAGTAGGATCGGTGGCCTTAAAGGAAGAGAAAGAGAATCAATCTCAATCTCTCCCTCTCTCTCTCTCTCTCTCTCTCTCTCTCTCTCCACACACACACACACACACACACACACACACACACACAGCGGAAGAGCCGTGAGTGCACAGCACAAAGATGCCAGCCGCTCTGTGGTATTTTGTTATAGCGGCTCCAGCAGGCCAATACAGAGAGCTCATACAGAACACCTCCTTGAAGAGTTGGGTTCTTTAAGGAGATAAGACCAGGATGGCCCACCTCCCTGGACCTCAGCCTTCACTGTTAGATGAGGAGCTGACACTGATTTTCAGGGGTGCTCTGGCTGGTGTTAAGGTAGGAAAGAACATTGCAGGCAGGAGATCCGCGAGAGCAACATCTAGTCCTGTAATAGCCTTTCCAGAAAGCGCCCCCTACAAGTGCAGGAGAGAGGGCGGCTTCCATGTGCCTCATGTCCAAGGCGGGCCATGCAGTGTCCAATCAGGTACAGGGGTGACACCTCGGCCCGTGGGAGCTGCGTCGGCTCCCTCCAGGCTGACCTGTCACTGTCACTCACAGCTGATGGTTGCCGGTGTAACGCAAGTCAAGGGTGTCCATGGTGGGCCACTGGGGGGAGATGGAGGGAAATAAAAATGTGAAACACATTCGGAGGCTTGTTTCCAGCCCCGGGCAGCACCTGATGTGGGCAGGGGCCGGATTAGCCCTGTCAGCCAGAGAGCAACCGGAGGAAGCCGAGAAGACTGCTGGGGCCTGGCTGTGGCGGGGATATTCTTCGGCAGCTTTTGCCTCAGAAGTGTCCCTTCCCCCACCAGTGCCCGGGATGCCGAGGGAACATCCAAGAAGAGGCCAGCGGGCTCACTGAGTCCTAGGAGCAGCCAGGGTGCGGAAGGCGGAGCCAGCCAAAGGGAGGGGAGGTATTTGGAGGACACCTGGGGAAATGAGAGGGCTCTTATGGCTGACATAACCCAACCTACCCACTGCCGGCCCAAGGTTGAATACCTCCAGGCCCTTTTTAGGCATTTGATGTCCAACCATTGCATTGTGGGAAGTCACATCCAGAATACTCACCATCTCACTGGCCCCCTAACATTTCTGGGACCATCCGGAGATCTTCATAGGAACCAGAGTCCTGCCACCCAATGCGGCACAAACAGGTGAAGGAGAAAATGATGCCTTTGGGGAAAGTGATACCCACCAGGCGAGGCCTGAGTGCCACGGGGCAGCGGTGGTGGCCGAAGCAAGACAGGGCAAACCCGTCACTTGTGACAGTGGGCAGGAAACACCCCTGGAACTGAGAGCCTGGGGCGCGTAGGAGCCATCTAACGAGTTAAGAAAGAACAAAGTAGCCGAAATCTTCCTTTGGACAGGAAGGACGGGACTGTGACTTGACCTCTGACCTCCATGGCTAAATCAGTCGGCGACTACCGGAGAACATGGGGCAGAGAACGCGCTCCAGTCTCTCCCACTGAAACCCAGGGGGCCCTGCCTCCGAGCCCGGGCCCTCGCTCCACCTTGACCGGTTTGCACCTGTCTCCAGTTCTTCCTATGTCTTTGCAGGAGCTTCTCCATTCCGAATCCCCTGCTGCCTCCTCTGGGAAGCCTGCATTCGAGTCAGTTTTATGTCCTTTTGGGCTCCAACACACTTGACACAGGGACTCCCCCACGGTGTTAGAACCACGTCCGCCCTCCCAATGCCACAGCGCAGTCCTGGGACTCGGCTCTCCGCCAGGCACAGACTTGCTGTTGAACGAAGGAAAGGATGAAAGAATGAATCAATGGCTAAAGAGTAGACACTAAAATTAATACTCACCAAAGAAGACTTGCTTTATTGGCCCACAACATATTAAGTCCGCAAGAGGTTAAGATATCTCAGGAGCCTTGAGCAGATGCAAGAGATGCCATAACTTCTGAGAAAGAATTTTTGAGGAAGAGAAACCAAGGTACAATGCACGTCTCTAATGAACTGAAAGGAGATTGAGACTAAAGAATGAATCCTTTTAAATATATACATGTATGTACTTGCAAATGTTTCCATGGGATGTGGATTGCTTTTCATGTTTACACATTTTTATTTACCTTATAAAAGAATATAGCCCCGTAGGAACATATTATTGTTTGCTAAATAAGACAGAGCCATTATAGCTTTAAAAATGCCGTTGGTTTAGTAAAGGACAAGAATGTGCTTTGGAGCCTGTAAGCACTTAGAGTCCTGAACAAGCCTAAACACACATTTTTAATCAGCGTTAGTGCTTTATGAAATTTTTAATCTGCCACTTAAGAGGCACTAATGTAGCAGTTGGCAAAAAAAAAAAAACACACACACAAAAAACCACACACAACAACATCCTAGCCTGTCACCTTTACCAGACATTATCTAAATGAGCTAAACCAAATGTGTTTCAAATGCCCTACCCCGCTGCTACATGAACATACAGGAAGGCAGTACGTTGGCAGCAACTGATTTTATGTCCTAAATGGTGGCATTGGTCATTTCTAGGATAGTCAAGTAGTATCAGAAATAAAGACATATAAATTATTCAAAATAACAAAGAGGAACAACACATAAAAATTGCCTGCATTGGCTCCTGGTTGAAGGCAAAAATTGCATCGTAGGCGATCCAAATATTTTTTAATGTGATTTTACTTTACTAGCTTTTTATGGTAAAAATATAGGCATGAGTTACACATAACACTCCATTATCTCATCCAACACGGCAGCTGTCACCAGTCTCAGGACACTTGATCCAACAGGCAACCAAAGATTTAAAGAGCCAAGTTCTAACCACAGACAGGAGCGCACACAACAGGACATCTCAAAGAATTTCCACTTGTGCCATCCTGGGCATCTTGGCATTCTCAGCATACTATGACCTGATTGTCCAGATGCCAGGTCTAAGGATGATCCTGACTCTCTTTTCTGTGTTAACATGGGGCTCTTTATAGCATGAGTTTCATAGATCCTAAAGCAAGGAACAAATTCTATGCCAACATGTTACCTATATATTAAGGAATTATGTGCATCAGTTGTGTGTATGCGTGCATCGTGGTGTCTGTGTGTGAGAGAGAGAGAGAGAGAGGGAGAGAAAGACTAAGACAGGCAGATGATCAAAGAGACAGAGAGAAAGCATAGCAATTATCTGCTTGGAAAGGAGCTGAGGAGCACACAATATTACAAAGCATACATTGAATTTTGAAAAGGAGACAACAGAGAAAGGGCAACCTACATGAGTGGAAAACATACAGGGAGATACACATCTGAAAACAGAGAGGAGAAACTACACATGAAAGTAAGAGTAACTTAAGAGGAAAGAAAACAAGATGACCACAAGTAGGACTGTCCCTGGGGTGTGTACTGGGCAAATATTTTTTGCAGGGTCCCCGACCATATAAACAATTTGATTTTTTAAATGTTTTACAAAATCCATGGCCCTCCAGGAGGCATAACGGCTTATCAATGAAGATTTAAGATAATAGGTAGGGAAGAGGTATTTTCGTATTTGTTCACCGTCCAATCAGTGTTAAGTGAAGATTCTTCATTGTGTCTAGGCACCATCATTTCCTGTGCAGGTGTCAGAGCCATCTGTGTTCTCTGCTGTTAGATGTGTCAATTTCACCTTCCCACTGGGAGCAACGGGTGACAACGCTATAATTAACCCTCACAATACTCTGGCTCTTCAGAACACTAGTGTACTGAAACAACATAGATCTTGCCTCTGTATTTCCCTGACACCATTTATTTAAAGTTGGTTATATCATCGCTCATGATGCCTCATTATCCATCCTGCCACCATGAATCCCAGCTTCCAACAATTCTCTCCGGGCTTGTTACCAGCATCATAGGTGATGGTCAGAAAGGCAAGCCTTACCCAGAGCATGAAGGGAAAAGTGAATGTTAATTCACTTGCTGATTGTGTGAAATGCACTGTTTGAAATTTTGGAAACAGCATGTTTTCCAACCATATCTTCTGTAGAACTCCTTTGGATTATCACTGAATTCATAGAATGTGATTTCTTTCAACACTGACAACACCTCTGCCTTTCACTCACACACACACACACACACACACACACACACACACACACACGGAGGGGTGCAAACAAAGAAAAACAAAGAAGAGCAGCCCCATTATGCAAGAAATATCCATTTCTCACCCACATGTCTTAAACATGGAGTTCAGTGTCAACATATAGATTGGCACCTACACAATGCATCAGTCAGAAGGTCTGCTGGCATTCACAGAGTCATGCTCAAAAGCTCTCTGAGGAGAAGGGTCTGGCCACCTCTGGAGGACTGCTTAGGTAGGGGATTTGACCATTCTGGTGCCAGTGATGGATAGTGAGCAGGATAAAGGGTGTATGATGCCACTTTTGCTGCCTTGGGGTGCTATAGACCAGGAACATGGAGGGGTGATAGCCAACACATGGACCCAACATGTGGCAGAGTGAGGGTTGGCAGTAGGCTATGGGTACCCCAGAACTCCGAACTTGTGTCTCTCACCTAAGAGTCATCAAAATCAGTGTGTCTTCACCTGTATGGTGGCTCCATCTCCTGAAATCTCAACAAGGAATGACTGGGCTATATTTGGCAGTAATCAAGGCCAGGCAAAGGGCCCCAGAATGATCCCATAGATATGAGTCCTGGAGTTTTTGGGGGACATCTTGTTGACCCCCACTGGTGGATAGGGAGTAGAGAACAAAGAATATCCCAAAGGAGAGAAATGGGAACCAGGGTCCCCAAGGATATTGGTCCTGGGACCCTACCCAGATAAGTCTGCCACTTCAATTGTCCCCAGGTACATGAGGGAACTTTGAAAATGTTTGAGGAAGGTACTCCAAAATGGAGGAGGCCTTGAAATGTAGGTCCTGGGACAGTTACCCTTGGATCCAAAGGCTGTACTGATGTCAAGGATGACCAATAACATTAATTAATAACTGAAAGAGTTGTGGAGAAATCTGAGACATGGGGCAATTAAGCAAAATGTCCCATACACAGCTTCTAAGTGGTGGAGTCTGATTTGAACTCATACAGTCTGACTCTTGACCTATGTTCCCCGGTGTGAAAATATATAAAAATATTATAGACTTTATGTTCAGACAGACTTAGGTTTGACTCACCACTCTGTCCATGCCAGTAGGTAACCTTGGGATTAAGTACGGATAGGTATGTACTTACTTCATAGGATTGTTTTGCAAGGATCAGCTAACTTTTTATATAAAGGACCAGATAATAAATTCTTTAGGCAGTCCATACAGTCTCTGTTGTAACTAGTTAATACTATGGAGTGAAAGTAGCTATAGACAATGCATAAATGAATGGGCGTTGCTGTGGTTCCAATAAAACTTCATACAAAAACAGATGGTGGGCTGGAGTTGGCCACAGGCCTGATTAGTTGGACCATGGGTTTGAGTATTACCTCAGAAAATGCCAATAAAAGTTTTATAATAGTTACTTGTACTTAGTAAATATTCCAAAAGTGTTAGCTGTTATTATATCAATGAAATGACTACATTTAAAAATTGTTGGTTTAAGGCTTTAGTGTGTCTGCAACTTTTTAAATTTTTTTGGTACCATTATTTTCCAGTTACAGTATATATACTCGAGGGAAAATAATGAGTGAATAAATGTTTCAATACTTGAATTCTTTCTAATTCACATTATTTTTCAAAACCCTTTTAGAGTTACTTTTCATCTGAAACTGTCATTATCTTTGAAATGTGTGAGTCAGAAGGAGTTGGCATTGGTTAAGTATACTTTACCATGTATTTAAAATGAAAATTTCTATTTATTCATAATTCTATTTCAGTAGTATTACAAAACGAGAAGTCCAGTGCACAAAATCATGCATGGGGGCAGAGTGAGGAGAGAGTCCCTCAGCCTGGCCTGCACCTTCTTGCAATCCTGGATCCCTCAGGGGATGTCTGACTGCTGGTTTAGGCCCAATCCCTGCAGCAATTGGACATCCCTCTTGCAATTTGGGATAGCTCGCTCCTAACCATTTGCCTGCCTGCCTGATTGCTCCTAACTGCTTGCCTGGTTACCTGCCTGATCATCCCTAACAGCCTCTGCCTCGGCCCCCACTGCCGTGGCTTCATCAGGATGGTCGTCTGGAATGATGTCCAGAAGGTCGTTTGACTGTCTCATCTAATTAGCATATTATACTTTTATTAAAATAGATAATGGGAATTTTAGATGTTACAAATCAAATTTTTCTTTGAAAATTACATTTCAAGAATATATGTAATGCATAAATAATAGGCTTTATCATCATCCATTGATTCCCATAGCCATTTATGGTATCATTTACTTGGAATCTATGCTGTCCCTTCCTGCAATTTTTTATCTTTGGGAGATGATCCCTTTCCCCACTCCATTCCTATAGTTTAAAACTGCTATCATCAATGTCAAATTGTCTTGGAGATGAGCAAAGGAGCCCAGCTGTGAGTTGCAAGAGTTGTTTCCTGGTCTTATTTCCAGCTGTTGGGGGGATGTTTGTTAGATAGAATGCAACTGAGTAGAGAACAGCAGAGGCCAGGAGTGGGGTGACAGAGGCTTATGATGATCGAGTTCTCATCAGCATTACCCCAAAAATCTCCCAAAATTCCCTCATGGTTTGGTTATGAGAGATAATGAATTCCTCCTTTGCCTAAGCACATTTCAGTTGATCTTGGACTATGACATCACCCTTGGGTGATGCAAATCATCCCACTTGGCTTATACCAAGAGAAACTTTACAGTCTGCCACTCACCAGATGTGTAGCTTTGATATCATAGAAAGTAACTTCCAAAGACTTAAGCTCATTCAAGGGCACTTCTTTCATCCGGAACACCAGATGGAACCAACTAAGTCAAAAAGAGGATGACTTAAAATGACTAGTCACGGTTTTACATTTATTTCATTTTTTTTTAATCCTCACCCGAGGATATGTTTATGTGTTTTTTAAATTGATTTGAAAGAGAGAGAGAGAGAGCAAAATTGAGAGAGAAATAGCCATGTGAGAGTGAAACACCAATTGGATGCCTAGATATGTGCCCTGATCAGGAACTGAATCCACAACCAACCGAGCCATTGGCCAGGGCCGCATTTATTTATTTTTTTAATATATTTTATTGATCTTTTACAGAGAGGAAGGGAGAGGGATAGAGAGTTAGAAACATTGGTGAGAGAGAAACATCAATCAGCTGCCTCCTGAACACCCCCTACTGGGGATGTGCTTGCAACCAAGATACATGCCCTGGACCGGAATCGAACCTGGGATCCTTGAGTCGCTGGCCAACACTCTAGCCACTGAGCCAAACTGGTCAGGGCGCATTTATTTTTTATAACAAATACAATTGGGAACATTGTGTGCCTAATTTGGGTGGGTGGGGACTGGAAGAAAACTTCAAGCTTCTATTATAGGGATGAGAGAAATTATGGACTATCGAATAGGCCTGTATTCAAGGTTTTGCAGCAAAACATAATTTTAGGAAAACCTTGTAAAAAAGGAGCAGCAGACTTCTCTAGTTCAGTTTTTGCTTTTTGGTGTTTTCCTAGTTCCTCCTGGCTTCTTGGGAGTCATCATTCGGTCATCTGGTAAGTAAACAGATATGGCTACACACTGGCACAGCTCTCTCTGTATTCTCCTATGTTAGACAGCTTGGGTTGCCATAAAAAAATACCACAGACCGCGTAGCTTAAACAATAGAAATGTGTTTTCTCATAGTTTTGTGGGCTGGAAATCTGAAATCAGGGTGACATCATTATTAGATTCTGGTGAGAACTCTTCCTGGCTTGCCTTCTCCCTGTGTCCTCACATGGCCAGGAAGGAAAAAGAGAGTAAGCTACCTGGTGTCTCTTATTATAAGGGCACTAATCCCATCGTTCGGTCCCCATCCTTGTTATCTCATCTAAAACTATCTCCCAAAGGCCCCGCCTCCAAATACCATCACATTGTTTAGGGCTTCACAGTGAATTTGATGGAGATTGAGTCCACTACATGGCCGTAAGCAGATTGTTGGTTTTTAGAGATTAACCTATCAGTTGTTCTAAACGTTGAGAACAATCAACTATCCAAATACATTTTCATCTGCTGTTCATGCAGTGGAGTGTGAGGCAATGAGCAAGGACTCTTGGAACCAGAGATCTGGATTCAAGCCCTGCCTAGACTATTTATTTAAGTAGGTTACTTAAAGTTTTTGAACCTCAATTTCCACTTCTGTAACATTGAAATAGTAAGATTATCTGCTTCACTGGGATATACAAGATAATATATGTGAAACGATAGATATAAAATATTCTTAACCACCTGGCTTTAAACAACCTTTTATACCAAATAACTGCCTTAATTTTCTAAGCCCCCAAGAGCACCAGTCATTCACATCTTAGTTGGAATTAATCAATCTGAAAAGGTGAGGGTTCAGATCATTTTGGAATGGGGAATACATACGGTAACGAAAGAAGACATAGGTGGCTTTCCAAAGGAAGATCAAATTAGATCAGTGGTCGGCAAACTGCGGCTCAAGAGTTTGCCTGCCAACCGCTGAATGAGACAGTTAGGGACTAGAACCAGAGAGGATCTGTCAGTTGTGAGGATAAGGTGGTGCTGAGGGAAGGGCCCCAAAGAGAATACGGGAGAAGAAAAGCTGGAGATCATAAAAGTGTCGCTTCCAAGTGTTCAAAAAACCAGCTCTGGAGAGTGGGCTCCTTGCTCTCCAAAAAGCCCATCATGCTCCCTCCCTTTTCCCTGACACAAAAGGCGCCAGGAATCCCTGTTACACCATCTAATACCCAGTGCCTCTGGGACAGGAGAAGGGGCGCAGGAGGAGAGGGACCTATTTTGCTGAAGCCCATCCCCAGCAGAGTCACACCTGATGCAGAAAGTTAGCAAGCCACCTCGGGGCCAGCTGTAGTCTGCCGAGCTCTGGAGCAGATGCGGCTGACCTGGGGTGTTCTGGGAGGCATGCTGTAACTCTCCGCCAGGAAGTGCCTTTGGAAGGCAAAGAAACAGAGACCAGACACCTAACTTTAGAAAAACTAACAAGTGTCTCATCTTGCCAGTGGCTTGCTTGTACAGCTGTAGCGCTTGCTTGTGACATCCTTTGCCCGGACGCTGGCCAACTGTAACACTCAAGGAGAACGCTCTTTCAGAAGGGGACAGAGGGAACCCTACACCACCAGGGAGTTTTCCCAAAAGTGACTTGAGAGTGCCTTTCCTCTCCACTTTACTTGAGCCAGCTTCATTCATCTTACTAATATTCTTCTGTCAGAAACTGTGAATTTCAGACGACAAAAACCTATTTTTTCCAGCATCTTCCACGTGGTCACTGCCTATTAATTACCTCGGCTTGTCAGCCGGCCCCCCACACAGGGTCTAAATGTTTAGTCTGCAGTTTGTATAATCATTCTCCCGCTTCATAATTACTCTCCAGAATTACTCAGCTCGGAAGGCACACCCCAGCGTCTGGGCTTTTCATTTTCTCACAATGATGCCTGATCAGGGCTGTAGTCACCAAGGCTTGCTCAGGTTGGACGTGAAACTTTATGCAACGCTTGCCCTTTGAGCAAATGCCCAGTTTTACACCTACTTCTCAGGTTCTTGGGTCGGAGGCCAGAGGAGTGGGTTCTGGGAGGAGGGAGCAGGGGAAGCTGTCTGTGTTTCCATTGTGCACAGAGATGGTGTTTCCACACCTCCAGAGGCAAGAAGACCTCTGTGCCCCATTTTCAAAACTGGCCCTGTCCACGTTGGAATAGTAACGAGCTTTAAGAAGTCTTCCCAGGGTCTTGCACACCTACCTGCCAGGCCTGGACTTGTGTCAGACCTGGATCAATGGAGCCAGGCAGGGCAGGTCTACCCATTGGGAATGGACACTTGGCTTTCAGGTGAAAGCAGAAAGGGAACGAAGGCTGAGACGGCTCTGAGGGAAAGGCAGGTTCAGGGGTGGTCATGTTGTCAGAACAAGTCTCTCATGGTGCGTGGTGATCCTCCTGTCTCCAAGAGTCAAGGCCCTCTCTAATCTAACACACCAGCTCTTTCCAGTGCTACCTCCAATTATTCAGCATACCGCAACTTCATTTCAGCCAGATGGGCTTATTCATCTCACTCCCGTGCACACGGATCTCTCACCACCTCTGTGATTCTGCTCCTGCCTTCTTCTGCCTGGAAGGCCCCCTTTCAATATTCAAATCTACCTCCTCCAGGGAGAGTTTCCGTTCCTGCCAACCGCAAAGAGTCATTTACCTCTTTGAGACAATTCCATACACTCGATTTATAAATTGATCCTCTCTGCCTCTCTCCTCTGGTTACCTTCAAGTGTCTTTCACATCTTATATGGTTACTTAACTTTGTTGATGTATTTTCTTTACAAATGTAAGTTCCTTGAAGGCAAGGATCTATCTTGTCATATCAGCCTCACATCTCTCAGGGTATAAATAACTACTCAATAAATGTCTTTATTTGATTTGGTTCTTTAGCTATTTCAAACTCAGAGTTTATCAATTCTTTACCTTCCTAGCAAAAGCCAGAGTTAACAATCGGTGGAATGGTGATTCAGCCCCTTTAGCAAGAATACTTAGTTCATTTATTAATTGGCACTATGATTTTAGGGTTTGCATATGTTTTCTTACTCGTGCATTCTAAATATATGCCTGACTATCAAAACGTGCACAGTAAATTATTTTCTGGGTGTTTTTTTTAGTGTTTCTCTGTGTGTGTGTGCGTGTGTGTGTGTGTGTGTGTGTGTGTGTTGCTAGAATGAGAGCCAATTTGCTCTCTACTCTCTGTGAAAAGGGGAATTAGTCATGGTTACTGAAAACTGGAGACCTATTCAAAGTAAATATCTGCGCATGAGATTGCTTTCACTCAATATCTGAGTACCCACATGAGACTGAATTTGTCAATATTTACTATAACATATATATATATGCACTTCCTAAGCTCTATTGCAACCAAAATATCTTTCCTGCTGCCTACCCAGTTCTTCAACGTGACCTATGGCTGGCAACAAACACTATCCTAAGTAAACCTTTACTTATGGCATCAGTAAAGCTTTAAGTGTCCAGGAATGAAAAAAAAAAAAAAGGAGAAGAGAGAGAAAAGGAAAGGGAAATATAAGAAAGTTGCAAAACCTTAAAAGGCAACATAACTAATGACAAAAGTGTGGCAAGAGGGTAAGAAGCTAGGAAAACTCCTAGGCCAAGTGGAATGGGGAAACTGAGACAAGAAAATTAAACAAGCCAAACAATTTGGACAGCTTGCAGCCAGCTGGTGAATCACAAGACCTTATCTTGCCCAACCAAGGACATTGGAGAGAATGTGGTTTATACCTCTCCTGCCTAACCACAGAACACATAGCTTATATCCCTCTCACTTGGGAAAATAAAGCACAGAGATCCAATGAATGCCATTTGTGCCAGCTAAAGCCAAGAACAGATGAAGTCTGGGGGACAAATAACAAAAACCCAAAAGCATTTGGATGGTATCACTTGAGGGGGGAATGTGGCAGGATAAATAGCTGCCAGGGCAGGAAGAGGGGGAGGGGAGGGGAGGGGTAGTTTATCTCATGCACTGAACAAAGTCAGCTATCTGGAGACCAGCCAAAATAAAATCAACAGATGTTCTCATACATTCTGGGAAAAGTAGCAATAATGTGTAAGGGGAACCTTGAAACCTATTGGGAAGGTGGGGGGAGTATAAAACCCTTGAACCCCACCAGGCAGTACACTCAGACTAGCAGAGTTGCCCACTTGTGCTTTATGCCAAGGGTATTTTTAATACATTCGCTTGTTTTGTTTCCTTAATAAATTTGCTTGCTTTGCTTCAACACTTATCTGAATTCTTTCTCTTGAATGTGACAAGAGCTGATGGGGGAAAGCCAAGCCCCCTCAGACATGGGCAGCTCTCTGGTAACAAAAGCACTATTTTTAATAATATGGGAAGTCCACTATATGAGTTAAACAAAACATCAACCTAACAGGTGCAACAATTTTATAAAGAATTTGGGCAAGGATGACCGATCCCTGAAACTGACAGGTTCACAGCTTGCACAGGCTACACTTTGCTCACAAGAATGCCTGCCATCCCCACCACAGTACAGGGCCACATACCCACATTCTCAGGACCTCACCCAAAAGATCAGGGCAGAACTGAAATCCTCACCGAGGCCACACCACCCAGAGGGCAGTTGCTCACTGTTCCTCTGGTCTTTGGTTCCTGAGCCCATATGTACAATCCTTATTTTCTTGTTGAATCAACTTGAATTTAGAACTTTGCGCTTTTTTTTTAATTCCCCAAAGAAATCTACTAACACAAAACCATACGGAGCAGCCCTGGCTGATTTGGCTCAGTAAATAGAACATCAGCCTGCAGACTGAAGGGTCCTGAGTTCGATGCCAGTCAAGGGCACATGCTCGGGTTGCGGCCTCAGTCTCCAGTAGGGGACGTGCAGGAGCTTATCAATGATTCTGATCATTGATGTTTCTATCTCTTCCTCTCCCTTCCTTTCTGAAATCAATATATATATATATATATTTAAGATATTTTATTGATAGTTTACAGAGAGGAAGAGAGAGAGATAGAAAGTTAGAAACATTGATGGGAGAGAAACATCGATCAGCTGCCTCCTGCACACTTCCTACTGGGGATGTGCCTGCAACCAAGGTACATGCCCTTGACCGCAAATGAATCTGGGACCTTTCAGTTTGCAGGCCGATGCTCTATCCACTGAGCCAAACCAGTTAGGGCAATATTTAAAGAAAGAAAGAAAGAAAGAAAGAAAGAAAGAAAGAAAGAAAGAAA
>JAAGEH010000041.1:52514731-52597822 GCA_011751065.1 Lasiurus cinereus
TGCCAGCCAGGGCCTTCCTTCCCCAAGCTGCTGGTTGCCAGCCAGGGCCTTCCTTCATTCCTTGCCACCCCCTGGTGGTCAGTAAACATCATAGTGAGCAAACTCACAGTCCATCAAACTGCCAAGGGGACAATTTGCATATTAACATTTTATTGTATGGCATTTTTTAAAATTTAAAAAGTACACTGATAAACTGCTTTATGGGTTTTCTTTATGTGTTTGCTTTTTTAAATGTTGAGGTCTTATTGAGATAGAATTGTTGCCCATCCCTGGTTTAGGAGGAAAAAGAAACCTCTACAGGTTGCTGGTTAATAATGAGCCAAGTCCATGCTACTTTGCTGATGTTAACAGAAAGGAAAAATGGGTTCTGGGGAAGACCGTTTTACTATAAACGACATGGTAATTGGGCGCAGAAACACAGAAAAGGAGTTCTTCCGTGCACAGGTGCCCGCGCAATAAGCATCTCCCAGGAATTGTGTCCCCAATGGAGGTTAAGGGAGATTCTACACCATAAACACACTCTCTTCCTTAAAAGGAAAATGTTTATAGGCAGCAAAAGCTGGCCAGGTCTGTGTAAAGAGAAATACCAACCACAGATCAAATTGAAGCACATGTTTCTAGTTGATGTAACTTAAGCTTTTTATTTTTTTTTTTCCCCAAAGCATTGCAAAAGGTGCGGGGTAGGAGAAGAGAATTACCCAAGGTCGGTTAAGCTAATCCTCAAAATCAAGTAAAAACCCCTCAAATTAAAGAGTTAAGGAAAAACACTACTTGTTAGCAGGCCGTGGTTAGTGCAAGTCTATGCAATTTCCCCCAAACCAACTCAGAGTGTCACATCTCGGTTTATAGGTTCCAATTGTGCTATAAGCTGCGTCAGACCGAAAGCTCACACATGTACTTTATATCATCCCTTCTAACCCTTCGTGTTTGGTTTTTCCATCTTCCTGGAATATGGTGTTAGTTGGGGTTTTTTACTTTTTTTTTATATTTTGTCAGAGCAATTTTAGGAGGCAGGGAGGGGAGGAGTTGGCGGGTTCCGTGGTTAGACCAGTCTATAACATTGTAAAAATGATTGTTTTTCGCAGCGCGCGGTACGGTGCCAAATGGAGCAACCAAGAGATCAGAAGTGTTTCGCAATGGGGAGCCTCTCTTCATGAATCTCTGGATTCCCAACAACTTGTTTACTACATCCTCCGAGGAGCTCAGGAATGCAGCTCGGGGTCCAGGCATCGCTGCATTCCTTCTGGAGGGAGGTACACCATGTTCCGCCGTGAAACAGGGCGTTTGAAGTGTTCCCTTTCACGTACAACCACGGCTGTGCCACGCAGACAGGGGAGACAGAACAGGAGGGACGCGGAGGCCAGGCCGTTATGGACATTCTGCAGGGAGCATTTACTTACCACAAAAATGTGCTCCGAGAACCAGGCCGATCGATGCCTGAGGCGCTCTCCTTCCGTCTCCCTGGCTCCAGCGTCCCTAGCAGGATTTCTAGCCCCCCGTCTGCTCACTGGATGCCCACTGCACCTCTTAGCTCCCCTCTCTGTCTGTCTCCTTTCCTCCCTTCACTTTCCAACCATGTACCTGACTCCACTCTCATTGTAATACCCACAAGCCCCTCGGTTTTAAATTGCTTTCTTTTTAAAAAGGAAGCCCCATGCAGAGAGAAAAAAACCTTACACATCTGAGCAAATTTCAAACTCAGACATTCATCTAAGAACACCAGAAGAAGCCCTTCCTTTTTTTTCCTTTTTTTTCTTTTTTATTGTGTTATATGTATACATATCTCCCCATTGCCCCCCCCCCATCCCAGGCATACCCCAACCCTCCAGTGTCTGTGTTCATTGGTTATGCTTATATGCATGCATACAAGTCCTTTGATTGATCTCTTATTTACCCCACCTCTCCTTAACCTTCCCGCTGTAATTTGTCAGTCTGTTTGATGCTTTACTGCCTCTGTATCTATCCCTTTGTTCATCAGTTTATAATACAGTGGTACCTTGAGATATGAGTTTAATTCGTTCTATAACCTTGAGGTGTGGGAAACTATGAGTTGCGGTAAATTGGTGGGTCGTGTGCAGCCGGCCGATACACGCGATTACTCCTATCTCAAATGTTGCTCGTATTTCAAAGCAAAAATCGCTCGCTCGTATGTTAAAAAATCTCATATGTTAGGGCACTCGTATCTCGAGGTACCACTGTATTCTTTATTATCTACAAATGAGTGAGATCGTGTGGTGTTTCTCCTTCGTTGACTGAGAAGCCCTTCCTTGAATAATAACCCGAGTAAGGAGATTGTCTTTAGGGGAACCCAGTAATTTTGTTCCTGAATTCGCCACGGTAGACAATGCCCAAGGATGAAATGTCTTTGGGGAAACGCCCCGTGGTGTTCTGCACAGAGAGGCATCTGGCCGTGTCGGGATAAATGAGAAATAACACCTTCTCTCTAGATCCATGAGGAAATATCAAATGTCTCTAAGGCTAAGACATCAAAGCAGAACCCAAGCCCAAAGCAGGGGCTGGAGCAGTGATGGACAGAAGAAGTTTTGAGTTTAGAGAAGGGGTCAGCAAACATTTTCTATTAAAGACCCAGGGTGCATATTTTAGGCTCTGTGGTGCTATAAGGCCTGGGTCACAGCTACTCAGCTCTGCGGTTGTGTCCCAAACTCAGCCCATAGTACAGAGCACATGTGCATGGCTGTATCTCAATGAAACTATTCATGGGCCCTGAAATTTCCATTTCATACAATTTCCACGTGTTATGACATATTCGTATTCTTTTGATTTTTTTTTCCTAACCACTTAAACATTTCAAAACCATCCTTAACTTGTGGGTCACCAAAAGCAGGAGGGTAGGAGTCAGTCTGTGAGTCACAACCTGCTTAGAGGACACTGTGTACCAGAGAGATGCCGTCTTCTCATTCTCTCTCTCACAGGTATTCATGCTAGCAAGGTGCTTGCTCATGCCCTGCCTCAGGTGAGCCTCATTGCAATCTGTGAGATGAATATTATTAATTTCGCATAAGGCAGTGGTTCTCAACCTGTGGGTCGCGACCCCTTTGTGGGTCAAACGACCTTTTCACAGGGGTCACCTAAGACCATCGGAAAATGCAGATATTTACATCACGATGCATACCAATAGCAAAATTTCATGGTTGGGGGTCACCACCACATGAGGATCTGTATGCAAGGGTCGAGGCCTTAGGAAGGTTGAGAACCACTGGCATAATGGATGAGGCACTGAGGTTCAGAAAAAAAATCATTAATTCATTTAACAAATATTTGTCTCTATTGTGAGACGCTGGGCTTCTGTTAGGCCCTAGGGATATGGCAGTGACTAAGGCATCGTTTCTAACTGCATACAGACTCGTGGGACAGACCAGTTCAGTGCAGGTCATTACAACACCAGGGATAGGCCAGACACACATACAGGAAGCCTTTCATTCAACCTGGGGGCCCAAGGAAAGCATTCTGGAGGAAATGACACCCACATCAGGTGAGGAAGAGATGGGTGAGTGAAAAGAAGAGGAAGGAGGAAGGATTGTACCAGATCTAAGGAGCAGCATGAGCAAAGGTACAGAGGTTCGATTTACAAAAGTAATGGATAATCACCCAAAGGTGGTGGGGATATAAAACGGAATCATAGAGAAGAAACTAAAACTGTCTTATAAGCAACCACCCAGATACTATCATCATAATTTTTTCGTTATGTATCCTTTCAAGATTTTCCCCTGAATATAATAAATATATACACAAACATTATTTCACCATCTGATTTACAGCTTGCTGTTTTGGCTGAGGTTATTCTGAACATTTTTCCATTTCTTGAGATATTACTTTAATGGCGTGATTTTTCAACGACAAAAGAGGGTTCTACCATACCAATGGTAGCTCCTGTCTTTTTGTTTTGATAATGAATGCTGCCATTTGATAATGAATGCTGCCATTTGATAATGAATGCTGCCATTTTTTTATTAAAAAATAAGATGTAAAGGTAAGAGAGTATAACACAGAAAGGAACTTCAAGTTAGTAAGTTGGCATTGTAGAGCATAAGGTATATCTGGGGGGAGAAATGTTACTAAAAAAAAAAAAAGTGAGCAGGGCTGTTTTCTCTCATGTTACAGAGGGCAGGCTTTCCCCTGGGAGACTGTGGGGCCAGGGAACAGGTGGGAGCAAAGAAGCACTATGGATCAAATTCACTTTTCACGAAGATGGCTCTGGCTCCAGAGGAGAATGCATATATAGAAACACGTATAACCCTCTTATTCCACAATGAAAAGTGCTGACCTCTCCTAAATAATCTGACTCGCCCTGCTTCACTGAGCTGGCAGGTCATGAGAGCAGTCTGTCAACGCCATTGCCCACCGTCCCCTGGATCACAGGGCCTTTCCCACACGCTCAAGAGTAAGTGGACAGCACATGTCAAAGCCATAAACACAGCCATGTGCTCATTTTGGGGGAGAATGGTATAAAAAAAACAAGACTTGGCCCTGGGTTCCATTCATTGCTTCAAGGATGCCCTTACTTTGGGGGACTTTCAGCTAACAAAGCTAGGAAAATAGCCACACCACCACGCTCCCTTCTCACTGAGCTAGTAATCTGTGAATAACGATCTGAATGTAGGTTAGGTCCTGAAAATGCCAAATCCTCTGCCAAAGGAGATAAAGAAAAGAAAAAGAATGTTGAGGAGAGAGTGAAGTCACTGGTGATGCCAGTTAAAATCTGTAAACGGGGCAGAATATAGTGGGTTTAATGACTATAACAGAGGGTAAAGCAGGTCATCATTCTATCGGAGGGATGAGCAGTAAGTTGGGGTTCTAGTAGATGACCATAATCCTAGGTAGAGGCTGCAATTCTTTTCTTTTTAGAGCTCATCACACAGCTGTCATGGAAAGAGAGTTAAAAAAAAATCTTAGTTGTCACTTAATTAATCTCTATATTTTAAAGGTTAGGACCTTACGGCTGTAAAGCTGCACACACATGGGCCTTGAAGTCCCAGCTCTGGAGTCAGACATATCGGGGTTTTGTCCCCTCTCAGCCCACTATTTGCTTTCTGGCTTTAGACAAGTGCCTTAACTAGGAAGTAATACATATTAATTTAGCTCGTTGCTTGGCACAGAGAACATGCCCTATAAATGATCTTTATAATCATTGCTCCTAATGATAATAAACCTTTCTAATGACATATAATAATAAGCATTTATAAGGCACTGTCTTACTACCATTGTTGCTATTGTTGTTCTTGCTATTTACTCCAGGTTACAAAAATGAAATAGTAACTGGTCTCAACACCACTTGAACAGTGACTTTCCAATGATGTCTCATAGAGCTCTGAGATCTAGGGAAGAGCCTACAGAAGAAGTTGGGCACAGAGAACTCTAGGTTTTCCATCCTGACTTTTGTTTTCTGTTGCTTTTGAAGAGAACGCCGTAACCAAAAATCGTTTTGAAAGCCATTACAATCCATGATTTCCACCATGTTGTGACTAAAAATGAAATCAATAGCAAGCAAAGAACCGGACTGTATACCTTGATCTTAAAGAAATGCAAGCAGCTGATGAGAAGTCAAGCAGTGGGTGTGAGATAAGTTAAGCGAATTCTGTCTCTCCTTTCTCTTGCATTGGTTTGATTTTCCCAGGAAGCTGAGCTGAGAGGGGTAGCTGGAGTCCAAACATAGACTAGATTCACCCACCCACTTCCACCACCCTCTCTCCACTGATGTTGGGCCAGCTTTCATGAATCAGCTTCATCACATACATTCCTGGGGTGCCCAAGAGGTGGACTGCAGAATATCTTTGGAATTTGCATCTGGAAAATTTGAATCTCTGGGAGAGTCCATTTGTTTTTCTTAATGACTAGTTTATTTATAGATCAAAGTGCCGAAGGTATCAAAATGGAAAAATTAGGTATTGCTATTAGCCAAATTTCCTTTCCTTTTTAAAAATTTTAAATCTTTTTTTAAAATATATTTTTATTGATTCAAGAGAGGATGAGAGGGATAGAGATATCAATGGTGAGAGAGAATCATTAATTGGCTGCCTCCTGCATGATCCAGGATTGAGCCAGCAACCTGGGCATGTGCCCTGACTAGGAATCGAACCATGACCTCCTAGTTCATAGGTTAATTCTCAATCACTGAGCCACCATGGCTGGGCTCTTTCCTTTTTATTTAAATTTTATTTTTCAACTACAATTGACATCCAATTTATTTTATATTAGTTTTAGGTGTACAGCACAGTGGTTAGATAATTATATAATTTATAAAGTGATTCCCCTAATTCAAGTACTCACCTGGTACCATATATAGTTATTATAATATTGTTGACTATATTCCCTATGCTGTACTTTACATACCTGTGACTTATGTGGTAACTACCAATTTTTACTTTTTAATTCCTTCACCTTTTTCCCACACCCCATCCCCTCCCAACTGTCACCCTCAGTTATTCTCTGCATCTGTGAGTCCGTTTCTGCTTGTTTATTTTGTTCTTTAGAATCCATCTATAAGTGGAATCATATGGTATTTGCCTTTCTCGGTCTGATATATTTCACTTAGCATAATACGCTCTAGGTCTACCCATGCTGTCACAAATAGTAAGATTTCATTCCTTTTTATGATTAGTATCTCACTATATATATATATACCACCATTTCTTTATCCAGGCGAGAGGCCATTTTTATTCTGAAGGTGAAATTTTGTGTCCCTTTGAGCCTTTAATTTGTCAGGCTCCAATTGAACTCTCACATGAAAATAACTGTAATGTCTAGGCCCCGAGATACAAAATAGGAGGAGTTGTGAATGTGTTGGCCAAAGTAAACGAGAAGATGCTTTCAGTAACAGGCTCAAGTGAAATAAGCGGCCTAATTTTGAAAAACTCTTTGTGAAGCTGAACTTACCTACAGAGCCCTGGTCAGAAACTGCCTCTGGCTTAAGGTTCACTCATGCTTCACCCTTCTTCCCCTTTTGTAAGATTTGAATCAACTGCTTCTGTATAATCAGTTATTGCACTTAACATAAAAAAAAAAACAAGAAGAGACTTTCTTCATTCTGGAAATTAATTCTGCACCTCAGAAAAGGATTTACACTTCTGAGTCACAGACAAGCCGACACCCTGTAACATTTAAAGGCATCACCACACAAAGAAAAAGGAATCAAAACCAGTGAATTAATTTCCCTTTCCACGCAGATCTGAGAGGTGAGAGAGCTCTCATTTCTGCCAAGAGGCTTCCGGCCCTGCCAAGTTGAGTCAGCACACTGCGGATTGTCTGAGAGGCCCTTCGGGTCACATATGGCAGCCGACAGACACGGAGCTGGGTCAAGGTAAATTTTGCCAGGTGCCTTAGGATTTTAGGAGATAAAGAAAACCTCTCAGCATTCTAACCCAATCCTGTGGTTCTTATAACCACCTATGGCAGTGGTTGGCAAGCTCATTAGTCAACAGAGCAGCAAACCACGGCTCGCATGCCGCATGTGGCTCACGAGCCGCAGTTTGCCGACCACTGACCTGTGGTATGGGGATGGGGGGAGGGGAATAGCTGGGTGACCAATATCTTCAATGGAATTCACCCATTTTTGCCTCTTTTGAGCTCTGATACTAATTTGACTCATGGGTGTGACAGCCAAGGAAAGGCACTGCTTGTATCTTCTTTGAGAGAGTATCCGTTGTGAGCAGGGTACTTATCTGCCAATCTGCAGCTTCTGAAGCTTTGGGATCCATGGCAACATTCACACCAAGGCTCTGCTCTTCTGGAGCAGCGTCTAGCCCATGGCCAACCATGGGGTGAGGGACTGACTAGAGAAGACATTCCTGCCCGATGGAGGAATTTCTCTAGAGCAGTGGTTCTCAACCTTCCTAATGCCGCGACCCTTTAAGACAGCTCCTCATGTGGTGGTGACCCCCAACCATAAAATTATTTCCATTGCTACTTCATAACTGTAATTTTGCTACTGTTATGAACTGTAATGTAAATATCTGATATGCAGGATGTATTTTCATTATTACAAATTGAACATAAGTAAAGCATAGTGATTAATCACAAAAACAATATGTAATTATATATTGTGAAATATTTATTTCTAATTACAAATAAATGAAATTTTATCTTGAATCGTGGTGTAGCATGGGCAACAATCTTCATATGACAACAGTAAACTACATTGCTACATTTTGCTACACCGAGGAGCGGTGTGTTGGTTCCTAAGACCATGGGAAATAGGTGTTTTCCAATGGTCTTAGGCAACCCCTGTAAAAGGGTCGTTCGACCCCCAAAGGGGTCGAGACCCACAGGTTGAGAACTGCTGCTCTAGAGGGACTTGTTGCTTTGGGGCTTCCCATCAGCCTAGCCAAGACTTTCTTCGGGTTGCCCTGTGGTCTGAAGCTCTACCTACCCAATTCTCCTTCCTTCCTGCTCGCCCTTCAGGGATGTTAGACTTAACATCGTGACTGAGGGTCTCCTCTCTGCTTCCTGCTCCTTCTCCCTTTTCTTTTTCTTGTCTCCCAACACATGTCGTGCATTTCTAATTCCGCCTTGGTGTCTGCTTCCTGGAGGACCTAAGCAGAGGCCACACGGAAGCAGCAGAGCTGTGTGTCCCTTACCGCGCTTCCCACGGCTCCGCCACACACCGCCCTGGCCCTCCACCCGGCCTGTGCTTCCCGCTTGAGCAGCAGCGGGGGCCTTCAGCAGGGTTTGCCCTGGAGTGTCACGTGCTCTTTTGCCATTTACTTTCCCCACGGAAACGCCAGGCCAGAGCAGATTGGAAACAGGGAGGCGTCTTTAGCGAGTTGGAAGTAAATATGCAAAGCCCAGGAGGGGCTGGCAAGTTCCTGCAGAGCTGACCGCAGCTGGCGATGGTGATTCATTTACCTGCCTGGAGGTAAGGAGAAAGATGAACATATCCTGCAAACTGCTTCCAACCATGTATTCTGAGGGCAGGGAATTAATTTTAAAAAATAAAACGCTCCCAAGTCCTATTTATTTACAACCACCAAGTGTACAGAATCTGTTCACTTTGGCTTGAAACATAGAAGGTGAGTTACCCCAGTCAAATCCTCTCTATCCCATAGAGACCATAGAGATTTCATGCTCAGGTAGCCATAAACACTGAATCTACTTATCTATCTATCATCTATCTATCATCTATCTATCTATCTATCTATCTATCTATCTATCATCTATCTATCTATCATCTATTTATCTATCTCTGTCCTGCCACCTTTCCAACGCCTACAAGGACACCCTAACTAGTACAGGAATTTGTTGGGTTAGGGGTCATACTATCAGCACTAAAAAATATTTTGAAGGTTTCTCAGCACCTTCGCCCTTACCATACTGCCCACCCTCTGTCACCAATAAGGCAGGAATCCCATAGAAAGCGATCTGGACTGAGGGTTGTGACAAATGTACACACCCCGCCTTCCCAGCGTCCTTCCCTCTGTGCAGGGCCTGAAGCAGCTAACAGAGACAGCCTTTCATCTTGCATCTCAGCAACTGACTTGACTTTTCCATGGGAAACAGCCAATGAAGGCCAAACCCACGTACCCACTCTCCCTACGCCCAGGCAACTCACCACATCTGACACTTCAAAAAAATCAGTGACAGTGCCCGCTCTGAGTGACGGAGGACAGCCAGCACGCCTGAAAGAGGCGAACATCACACGCAGGAGCACATTCGTGCTGGCTTTGAAAACTCTGTGGGTCCCTATAGACCCAAATGGTATTGCTGAATCCTCTCCATTTCTAGGACACATTCTATTTGCTCTTCAATTTCCCATAACTGTAACTTCGTTCTCTCCATTTTTTTATTTTTTTACTGTAACAAACTAGCATCACAAATACTTCTAATATTTGGAATGTTCCTTAACATTCTCTTTTCAATGATTGCGAGGAATTTAAAGGAGTGGTTAACTGTAATTTGCACTGTGCCAGTGGCTTTCAAGGTGGGTGGGCCAGGACCTACATATTATATCCCAGCCTGGTATACACACACACACACACACACACACACACACACACACACACACACAATGATAGTGGAAGGGACATGACACGTAAATGTAATGTGGGACCCAGGATAGCATGTGTTAGAGCAGAAAAAGGGTATCGGGTTGCCACGAAGAAAAGTGAAATACAGTATGAACTTGAGGCAATAACAATATACCCATATTGGCTTAGGAAGGTAAGAAATGTACCACAGTCATGCGAGAGGCTGACAATGAGGAAACGGGGGGAGGGGCACTGTAACTTTGTAACATTGTAACATTGCACCACCATTGTAACTTTCCTGTAGGGTACCCAGAAGTCCTCCACAATGAAAAACGCATTAAGGTAACAATAATGGCAAACAGGCATGGCTGCCTTGCCAGGGGACTGAAGTGACATCAGGCTCTTTCTTCCTAAGTCCCATATCCCCCTCACTCCCTACCCTTGTAAAACGCTGCTGATGACTCAAAGCCCCTTTCCAAAGGCACAGCTGGAGCAAAAAGCCAGGAGACAATGAAGAGAAAGCATCTGTGAGGCGCCCCAGAAGGGCAGCCCCTGAAAAGGGCGGTTACTGAGGTAAGCCTGGCATCTTCCTGTTCTGTAACTCGGGCCCAGAGGGAGGCAATAAAGCTCTGTGAAATTTAGTCTGAATCCTGAAATGGGTCCAAATCACCAACTGCCAACCAACCTGCCCAAAATCTGACAGGAAATTCAAACCAGCGTGCTTTTTCCTGTTTTAAAGAGAGGTGCTATTTTGTCCTTTTTTTTTTCTTTTTTTTTTTTCTTCTTCTTAAAAGAACAACCGTGAGTTGGTATTGAAACATCTGAATGGTATGGAAGGGATAAAATGGGATAAAATGGCCCCAAACCAAACAAATCCCTGGAGCTGAAGAAATTCCTGGCTGTGATAGGAGTCCGGGCCTTGGCAATATGGGTCTAAATGGCGCGGACCTCAGAGCCAAGAGGTCTGGGTGTGAAGCTTTGTAAAATGCAAGCGCCCACGAATGGAAGCTGATGTGTTTTCCAAAGCTCCGTGGAGGACGGTGTTTCTGAGCAGCTAAAGCTCGTGCTTTGCTGACTCAGGACTCAAAAGCAGGAAGGAGATGAGTGTTTTGGAAACTGTCTCTTTGCCTGACAGGTCTCTGATCCCCTCCCTTCTTTGCATTTGTGAAAGGATCCTTTTTTTACTTTGGATCCTGGATCTGACTGGAAAAAAGTTCTGATCCTTATGTGACTAGAGTCCAGGGAGCAGCCTCTCCAGAGTAAGTACTTCTCAAATCCTTTTTCCAGAAGGGAAATTCTCACATGAAAAAAATCTTACTTGGAAGCCCAACACATAAACAATTAAAATCAGAGCTGCGCTGGGTGAGGAGGATCCAGAGTCACCTCGCTGAATGATCCTATTCATGGATATACTCACTTGGAGTGTATAAAAATGTCATTATTTACAGAAACGTGATTTGAAAGGACCTCAACATTTTAGCGTGTTTTTTTTTTCATGATAAATTATATTAACATAAGAATTTCACTTTATATTTGTATAATTTGGTGAACGTTCTTGTCCCCAGAAATCCCAGGGACTACCGTGTTTCAAAACAGATTTAAAGATGAGAGGGAGAAAAGCCCTAAAGTGAATACGTATGAGATTTGGCGGAAATCGGCCAGATGCTCACCCATTCCGTGTCTTCCTCCTGGGAACAGAGGAATACCACCTATTCCAGCTGCCTTTGCAAATCAATTGGGAGCATGCGACTGAGTTCTGGCCAATAGATTATGGCTGAAAAGAATATGTAGTTCTTTCATCCCAGGGGAAGCTGTAGCCAAATCTTTAATTAGCTGCCACAATGAATAGGACATAAATTTATATGAGAATTGCTCCAGAATGCTACCATCAGATGCTGGTGGCTGGTGGCATGGACAAGTTCACAAATTTGGACACCACTTCTGGAGCGAAGGAATCCATGGGACTCATCATCGTGAGTTCACCAGCTGTGAGTTCCACATGGCTTACACAGACTATCAAGATATCCTGGAAATCACGGGGATGATCTCAGGGATGATGAAGAACATTCAGGGCAGTAAGGTTATCTACCATCCTCTTCAAAATAGAACTAACCTCTTCAAAAGAGAAGAAAATTCTTTTTTTTAATTTTTTTAAAATATATTTTATTGATTTTTCAGAGAGGAAGGGAGAGGGATAGAAAGTCAGAAACATCAATGAGAGAGAGACATTGATCAGCCGCCTCCTGCACGCCCCCTACTGGGGATGTGCCCGCAACCAGGATACATGCCCTTGACCGGAATCGAACCCGGGGACCTTTCAGTCCGCAGGCCGACACTCTATCCACTGAGCCAAACTGGTTTCGGCGAGAAGAAAATTCTTACCGATACATATGTGACAAAAGCTATTACATGCCTCCACGTGGGGCCACAGCCAGGTTCCTTGATAAACTTGTCGGGGACTTCCTGTCAGTGACATGCATCCATCCTACATTCAACAGTGACCACTTGCAGAGAATGAGCCCTTCGGCTCTCGAGGGTCTGACTGAGCGCTTTGAGCTGCTTGTCATGGAGAAGGAATTATGTAATGCCTGCACCCAGCAGAGTGACTGACTCCATGAGGCAGTGGCAGATTTTTGAAGAGCAGGCCAAGGCCAAGGCCAAGGCAGCTGGAGATGATGCGGTCATGTTCAGAGATGAAGACTTGTGCACTGCCATGAACGATGGACCGCCCCCCCTACAGCTGGCTGGGGTATGGGCATCCAGCAAGTCATTATGTTTCTCACAGACTCGGATAACATCAAGGAAGTACTTCTGTTTCCTGTCATAAAACCTGAAGACAAGGAAAATGTAGCAACCAACAGTGCATTGGAAAGCACAACAGCTGGCACTTCTGTCTAGAAAATAATAATTGCAAGCCGCATAGCTCAGGCATCTTAGCATTTCTGCAAAAGATCAAGAACTACAAGGGAATTCTTGTATGTTGCTACCCATTTGACTATCATAGTTCAGTCACCAGAAGAGAGAAAGGGAATTAAGAATTCCTTTTTTTAAAATTCCTTGTTACTAAATAATCTGCTTTTCTCTAAAAAATAAAAGTAACATTTTACCACTGTGTCTGTTTCAGTGGAAGTCATATCACAGTTAAATGGAGATGCTTTGTACCACATCATGATTTATGCAGAACCCATTCCAGTGAAGGAACTCCAACATTGACCTTTGGCTGTGCTTCCACTGATGGCACACCACTTGACCATATTGTGGCCACTTCCTTACATGCCCCAGATATATGAAGAGCATGAGTGGCAAACAAATTTCTCTTTCATTAAAGTTGAAATCAGATTTTAGAAACAGATTTTAGTACAAATAAAGAATATCCCATAATTATTAACATGATGCCAAGACCAAAGACTTTTCTTTGTAGCAATCACTGCTATGATTTTATATGTGGAATATAAATATACCATTTTTTCTTTCTGGTGAGCAAATGAATGAAAGCTGTTTTGTAGATGATTCTACTTTCACTTGAAGAGTGGCTTCCAATAAAACCTCAGCCTCACAAACATAAGAAGGGCAACAAAGAATGGGTGCAAGCTTGATTCACCTACTTGGCATGGTTATTTTTACACTATGAAAGAAATCATAACTATATACTCCCAAATATAGGTATACTTCCTTTATTTATTAGTGAAGGTTGAGTGTTAGTAAATATCAGGCAGTGATTATAACATACTCCAGCTCCGAGGGGCTGCATCTGAGTTCTTATTCTGGGAAGGAGTCAAGAACAAGAGTAAGAGAAACAAATGTAATAATCTGAATAATAAAGATTTAATTTTAAAAAAACCACAAGAGTAACCCTCTAGATATAAGAGATAGGAGCAATCCTATCTAATAAAGAGGGAATATGCTAATTGGCCCTCCTGCTGTTGCAAAGATGGCAGCACCCACAGCCAGTAAGGAGGGAATATGCTAATTGACTGCCCTGCCCTCAAAGATGGCAACACCCATAGCCAATAAGGAGGGAATATGCTAATTGACTGCCACATCTTCAAAGATGGCGGAGCCCGATTTCCTCAGTCTCCCAGCAGCTCAGAGCCAGCCTGAGGCACAGGCAAGCCTCAGATGGTGGCTGCCCAGCTGCCCATGGCTAGCCTGAGCCTCAGGCAAGCCTTGGATGGTGGATGCCCAGGCACCCAGGACTGCCTGAGGCTCAGGTAACCAGAGCTGGCCAAGGCTTGCACTACTGGCTTGATCCTCTCTTTTCTTCTCTATCTAAAAATCATGAAAACATATTTTAAAAGATTTTTTAAAAAATTACAGAGGTAGAAAAAGTAATTTGTAGAAGAAATGGGCTTAGGAAATAAGTTATAAAGGGCCCTAGGAGCTTGGGAGTGAGGAAGGTAAAGGTGACTCACCTGGGGTTAGGGGGAAGGGGAAGGGCGGTTAGGGTAAGGAAATGGCAAGGGCCAGTTCCCAGGAGGGAGGGCACACTGGGTCCTCCATCTTAACGGTTTTTAGGGTGGAGATTTTAAGGGAGGCCCTAGGGGAAGATCTCAATAGACTACTCAGCCGCTTTCCAAATGTGTCCTTTCAGAGTTGTGGTCTCCACTGATTGATTGGTCAGTGCCAGGGAAGGGATCATTATTCAATGCAACTGGTCCCGAGATTTTCTGGGCCTGGAGCTGAAATACAACTGAGGCCTAGATGTTATTTCTAGGGAGCAGTGGTTCTCAACCTTCCTAAGACCGAGACCCTTGCATACAGTTCCTCATGTGGTGGTGACCCCCAACCATGAAATTTTGCTACTGTTATGCATCGTGATGTAAATATCTGCATTTTCCAATGGTCTTAGGTGAGCCCTGTGAAAGGGTCGTTCGACCCCCAAAGGGGTCGCGACCCACAGGTTGAGAACTGCTGCTAGGGAGGAACCATCAGAGGGTCCAGACAACAAGACCAGCAATATCCTAGGAGAGGAAAGGTCACCCTGGGGGTGAGGTCCCACCCTATATTTGTCTTTCACTGGGGAGGGTGGGGGTGGACGTGAGGGTTGCCTGCTTTCCACTCTGGTGACCTTCTGTAGCTGGCCCATTGTCCTTCCTCTGCTCATGTCTGTCTAACTGCCTCCCACAGTCCCTGTACCTCTCTCTGACCACTGGGAATATTTACCTTTGCCATCACCTAGCCAAAATATTTTTGCCCAAGACCTGTCACCATCTCACGAGCCAAAACTCCAAATGAGATTAGTTTTGACACAGATTCAATAAGTATTGCCATCATAGTGACTAAATAATCTGGTAAGAAAATGGCACCGACGTCCTGATCTTGGCCCTGAACTCAGGGATTTGAGGGGGGAGCACTGTCTCTCAAACCTCTCCAATCCAGATTCTGCACCCTGAGTTTAAAGTTCCAACGCTTGCTTATTCACTGGGCACTGTGGTAAAAACAAAGGTTCTGTTTTCCTGGCATTCTTGCCTCACTTTATCGTTCAACTAAAGCAGTTTTGTTATTTAATGAGTGAGAAGCCAGAGGCATAAGATAGAGATTCTAAATGAAGGAGAGACCTTTACATTCAAGAGTCAAGTGTCCTCATCACTGGCTGGGAGAGATAGCCTGTGTGATAACTCGCTTTCAGACTTCCTCTAGGTCAGGAGTTGGTAACCGAGAGTCCTGGGAACTAGGAACTTCCTAAAGTTGTGTGCAATATTGTATCTAAGCAGGGATATTTTACTGAGTAATTAATGCCTCCCTTAATCAGTTTTTGTTTGTAGGAAATGAACAAAAGGGTAATTCCTCCCTTCCCCCTGCTACAGAGATAGACAAGTTTCTCTTTTCAGTGCTCCTGGACCTGGTTCTGCCCTGAAGCTCACCTCCATCCACTTCTTGGCTGAGGGCAGAGGACAGAGATCTGAGTTGCCCTGGAAGAGGGAAGGAAGACAAGAGGAAAGTGGCAGGAGGGGGCGGGTGGAGGGCAGGGATGAGGGAATGGGTTGGTGGTGGTGAGAACAGAACTGGGCGTAGGGAATGAGAGGTATTATCCATGTAGTTCTTCTGGGACTCACATGAGGTTGGTTGGGTGTGTTTCCTGCACTGAGAGCATTTGAACACTAGCCTGCAGTGAGGAGCACAGCCACATATTATCACCCGCACCTCTGAGAGAAGGACAAGAACCCCAGTGTATTGGATTGAATTCCTGAGGTTTTTCCCAACATTCCCTGGTCCAGGTTTCCTATCCCATCTCAAGTGAATAGTGAGGAAGACTGAGAACGGCCATCACACCAGTAATGGAACTTGGATTTCTCATCTATCGGGTGGGTAGAAGACTGAGTCAGATTGATTTGGGAAAAATGATGGATGAGGTATTTCTTACACTTCCAAGACCATGGAGCAGAGGCAAGCCAATTACATGTGGATGTACCTTTTCTTTTAGCAAAGGTGTCCAGAACTTTCATCAGGTTCTTAAAAGAATCTAAGCTTTTAGAAGAGGGAATATTTTTACGTTGAGCTCCCTGAGATGAGGGTTTGAGATTTGTGAGACAGTGATTTATTAAGAAAGTGATTTACTTCTAGAGGAGACTGGAAAGAGAGTGAGGGAAGCAGAGAGGAAAAGGGAGGAAGCCAAGCAAGGCTGATGTCTCTGGCTGGGGTGTAAGTTACACTTCTGTGCAGGACTAACTGAGGCAAGCACGCTGGGCCAGAAGCAGGGTTATGGAGAATAAACTCCCAGGCCCTCTGGCTGAGGGCTCTCTGCATGGCTCTGAGAGAACTAAAAGCAGATTTCCAATGAGCCCCAAATGCCATCCATCAGAATCAAATACACAACAGAGGAGTGAGGAAGCATGTACAGAAATGGTCAAGGGAAAAAAACAATGATCTTAGGAGACTTGAATGGGAGCATCGCCATTGCTCATTCCTCCTGAAAGGCAGTGTTCTTAACAAGGACAGTTCTAACCGGAGGGCCAGTTCCCAAGCACAACCATGGGAACTCGAAGGAAAGAAGGATCTAGCAGAGAGCTGGCCCAAGAAAAGGGAGACTGTCCATGTGTCCAGAGAAGAGTGCTCAGACCTAATGTGTCTGTAAGGGCAGTGGATCTGCATCCGAGTCCTTCTAGAGAATGTCTCCTCACTGGACCTCAGCTGTGTCTGACCTGAGAGTCCTCTGGCCTTTCCCATCACTCACAGCTTCTCAGGGGAGTCCCAGCCCCTTGCCATTCCGCTGGGCCCTCTCTTCAACCCCCGCCTCCTCTTTCAGCATCTCTCTCTGCCTCCGTCACCTCACTGATATCTTTTCTCTATAATGGAGAGAAACGTAACTCCTTTTGTTTCATTCCTAGTCCAGTGAAGCTGTTTCACAACTAAACAGACCCATATAAGGTGTGTTCTTAAGCGAAGGTGGTTCTTTCCCTAAGCGTGTGCATTCGGCACTTCATGGGATTTTTTTCTTCCCTATTATACACACACACACATTCTCTCTCTCTCTCTCTCAGGCCCAGAGAAATGGCAACATGCCCAAGTCACTTAACTAGTCAGTGATACAACCAGGACAAGAACTCAAATCCCTCACGCTCTCTTCAGTGCTCAACACCTCTTAACGCGCTGCCTTGCCTTATGAGTGATCAAGCACTTTACGTCAATGGTAATAAATATGCAATAGATTCTTGAGGGAAGCAATTCAAGCCAAGGTAAAGTACTTCCTCCTTTTACAAATGGGGAAAGTGAAGCTTGAAGAAGTTAAGCACCTCACTAGCTGTGTCACAGCTCAGACTCAAAGCCTCAACTCCAACCCCAAGCTCTTTTTTTTTTACCACTCTGTGCAGTTACTGTTGGTATTAGTGAAGGGAAGTTTTATTGGGTCACTGGTTTACACGTTACAGGCAAAAAGCAAACCTGGCTAAAATGTAAGTGACAGATGTGGGATCTTATCTTTACGAAACAGGAGGTCTTGGCTGGACAAGAACTGAGTCTCAAATGCGTCCAGTGCATGGGGGTTTCTCCATGCCAGCCTTTGTTCCAGGGACAGACCAGTGACCAAAAGGCAGAAAGGCCCTACCCCCTGAAATGTACATCCTACTGGGATGAGCAGACGTGAGGCAAACAATGAGCATAAGACACACAGGTGATGGTGTGTGCTATAGAGGAAGTAAAACAGAACAAGGAGCCTCTGGAACGTGTATGTGTGTGCGTGCAGGAGGGTGTGGTTCTGTTCTCTATACAATGGTACCTCGAGATACCAGTGCCCTAACATACGAGATTTTTGAGATACCAGCCGTCGAGCGAGCGATTTTTGCTTTGAAATACGAGCAACATTTGAGATAGGAGTAATTGTGCGGATCAGCCGGCTGCACACAACCCACCAGTTTACCGCGACTCAAGCGTCTCATAGTTTCCCACGCCTCAAGGTTATGAAACGAATTAAACTTGTATCTCGAGGTACCACTGTATTAGGTGCTCAGGAAAAGCCATCAGATAAGTCAAATGGTCACATTTGAGCAAAGGAAGTAAAAGTAAATTTTATGGAGATCTGGGGAAAAATTCCAGCTAGAGAAAACTGTAAGTGCAAAGGCCCTAAGGTCAGAGCTTGGGGAAGCTGAGGAAGAGGAAGGAGGCCAGTTTCACTAGGGAGAGTGTAGCAGCCCTAAACTTGTCTTTATGGAGTGGAAATTTTCATAAGAGAAGAAAGTACACATCTTTGAAACATGAAAAGTAACACAAGGTGAAACTGGGTGTGTTTTAGAGAAGCATAACACAAGTATTATGAGATTGTAGAGGAAATAAGGGAAGCTCAGAATAACAGTCAAGGCTTAATTCTCTAGTCCAAGATATTGAACTTTTTTGAACAGTAAATGACACTTTTTTCCTAATTATATCTCCCATGGATTGCCAATGTAAAAACAAACAGAATCCAAATACTCTGGTCGGGTTGATGGGGGGGAGGGTTAGCCTTTCCAACTTGGCCTCTTTCTCATCACCAGCCACAGAGGCACCTTTATGGAATCCTTGGGCTTAAGAAGCCAAATTTGCCAATGACTGATTTAGTTAAACTAGTTCATTGTACAAAAGAGGAACCTGAGGCCTTAGAGGTCATCTCCTTCTGGTGTCTACCGGAGTCTTCTGAGCTGCCCCTGCAGCCCATGACCATGGCTCCTGCTTCAGCCTCCACTCCGCCTGATCCCACCTCCTTGTGCTGACCCCAGGCCTGGCTGACCTCGCCCTCTACTGCTCTCTGGCCTTCCCCGTGTATGATGCCACAAGGGAGCAGTTGCTTCTCTCAGCTCCTGTTCAAGGCTGGGTGCGGTGCTCTGGGGAGCTTCTCCGTGAGGCTCACCATTTCCCACCTCTGGGACCAATGCATTCATTCCTTCTGGGGGGCAGTCTGACACAACTGGAACAAAGAGATCATTGTATCCCATGGGATTTTTAGTCCAAAGTGAGACAAGAGTCTTGAAATTTGTTTTTCTGAGAGACTACACCTCTTAACACACAGAGATATTGTTAATGAAGCTGTCCTACGCTTACACACTAAAAAGACCAAATACATCCCTGACTTCCACCTTCATGTCTGATGTGCTTCTTCACTTAGATCCTTCTTTTTGGTAAAGTCTATTTCTCCTTCCAGGTATCTAAATACTCCTGCACTCTGATACTTTCTCAGACTTTCCCAAGCAGAAGCAATTGACCTTCCATCGGTGTTCCTGTAGCACCTTCTCTGTACCTTCATTATAGCTCCCATCTTATTGCATTGGAAAAGTTGTTTACCCATCTCTCTCTCCCACTGACTCTGAGCTCCTCTTGTGAATAAGAAATATGTCTTATTTATATTGGATGCTTCAACAGCTACAAACTCAACACTCTAGGTGCTTGATCCACTTGTTGATTGACGTAATTCAGCCCTGACTGAGGCTGTAAGAGATAAGAGTTCTTCTCTACCATAGGCTTTGAGAAGTTGCCAGCTGGTGACAAAATAGCATCAATTATTTTCTTGGTCAGCTTGAGAACTTACTGAAAGGTAACATGACTGTGTGAACACCCTGCTACTAGTCATTGAAAGTTTCTGATGGATGGCCCCAACACTCACCTTTGATCTTTTTCAGTTCCATGCCTTCTGACACATTTTTCTGTTTGCTCATCCATACTGCGTCTGCCCGAGGCAGACATGTTGCTATGGCCAACACGGCCAGAGCAGTGACATATTCTCCCTCGTGCCTGGCCACAGCCCCTGGTAACCGACAGTCTCTCAGATATGACGGACAAGAGTGGAAAGCAAAATCTGTGGGGGGAAAAAATTAGGTCCCAGCTCTGATTCTCATTATTTCAGGATGATCTCATGTTTTGTGAGCGTTGTGTGAGGAATCTCACATGATCTTGAGACAGAGAGAGCTTTACCAGGAAAAGAATTGATTTTCCTGACAGACACATGGGCCTGGCTCGTGGTGCCTCTAGGCAGTCAGCAGTGAGAGACAAATTTCAGTTGCATTTCCCAAATTCACACTGAACATCAAGATTACAGAAAAGGTTCATTACCTTTCAACAATGGCAACATAACCAGAGCCACTTCATTATCAGGAGTTTATAAAACTAGATGACCCCAGGTCCATTTTGTTAAGCCAAGAACAAAATGATCTTAGTCACAGGAAAATTCGGCTCTCCCACATCTCTTGATCTCTGCATTGTCATTGAAGACTTTTCAAATTTTGTGTTGAAATCCATCTACCCACCTTTTTCCCCCTCCCCCTCTACCTTACACACACACACACACAGATCACCTGCCCAATCATTTCTAGAGCTCACTTTATAGTTAATAAATCAAAGCGTAATATTCTTGCTTTCATTTTTAAGCATTTGTTGAACCTCATGGGATTTGCCATGTTTATTGTCAAACAATTGATCTTTTCTTCCTGCATCCCTCTAAGATTTCCATCCAGCCAATGTGGCTTTCATGTTTCTAACAGAAACAGCAAACAAGAACACAAGAGAGAAATATTTGTATCTTGCTGAAATGTGGAGTGTCCAGGGTTATCGCTAGAAGGCACTGGAGACATGACCACAGCGGAAAGAGAATCTCGGGAACTGTTTGGAAAACAAATCACATGAAGAGTGTTTATTTGGGTTTCTAAAATTCCCCCTTCTCTGCCTTTATTTGCATTGCATTAATAACATTTTGTCCTGCATAGTTTACTGATTTGACTTTTGCAAGCAGCCAGACAGTAAAAATGATCCTAAACAAGCTCTTGGTTGATGTGAAGGTCCATACTTATTGAATTACAAAATTTTAAATAAAAATTGCCCTTTAAATGTATTATTTCGGAAACACTGAAGTCCATTTTCCGTGGAGTAGTATATAACTTATTCCTGCTTCTTAGAAGGAGGCCAGGTTTGTCCCCTATAATCTAAGAAGGTGGACCCTTTCCAAGAGCAGGAGTTGAATTAGTGTGTTTTAATTTCTCGACGAGGCCAAATTCAATAGGCTTTAGCCTTGATTCTTTCCAGTTTGTGTTAACTAAGTTCTAATGAAACGGGGTTCATTTTGATGAAGTCAGAAACCAGGTCTTGCCTTCTCTACCTAGACTTTCAACATTGCGGAATTCTTTCTTAATTGAGGTGGAGAATTCCCTTTTGCTTCCACAGCCAACGTTTTCCACTTATTCCACTTAGAATGCCAGTTGGCTTCTACTCCTTGCTACCAGGAGCCTCTGACACAGCTGGATGATTTATGAACTTATTTGGGATTAAAAAGGTGCCATATCCTGGGGAAATATTCCTAGTAACTTGGAATTCCTATTTATTCTCACCAATGGTCAATCTTTACTAAGCAATAACAAGCAAGTGAGCAGAAGAGGCAGGAAATAATGCACTTTGTTGTTTTCAGAGAGTTCTCTCTCTCTAAGCCCAGAGCCTGAACTCAACAAAGCCTGACATGGGCAGACTTGAGCCTTGAAGTCCAAGGGCAGCTTGAAGATAGAGGAGAGAGAGGCCCTTGGCTGTTCTCATGGCTGCCTCGGTTGTGTGAAGGCACAAGGGGAATGGTGTCCAGAAGAGAAGGGTAAGGCACCAGAGCTGGAAACAGAAGGTCAACTGAATAGCTCCTGCCCTTCCCACTGACCTAGTTGAGACTTTCCAAGCTCTTAGTCTTGGTTTTTCTCAGCTGTGAAGAGAAAGAGTATGACTGGCCGAGGGCTTTTCAAACGATGGTGAAGGAGCAAGATTTTCCCTTTCTTCTCCTTTCAATCTGTTGGGAACTGATCTTTTGTGAGATACAGAAATGAATTCTGTGGCTAATAAGACTGTGTTATAGATTTGAAAGTTGCTAAAAGAGTAGATTTAAAAAGTTCTCATCATAAGAAATGATGATCAAGAAAAGTTCTCACACAAAAAAATATGGTAATTGTGTGGCGGATATATGTTAACTAGACATTGTGGTGATCGTTTCACAAGATATGCATATATTGAGTCATTACTTTGCACACTTGAAACGAATATGATGTTGTTAATTGTATCTCAATTCTAAAAAATAGACGTTAGAAATTTTAAAAGGGACTTGATATATTTGAAATGGCTCTCATATTTGAGAGGCGACATTATGTAATTACGGATCGAACTATCTTTAGCAGGCTTCAGTCTCATGCAATATTAAGCATGCAGTAGGCATTTAATTAATGAGCGGGGGTAGGGAGGCCACAGGGGGAAGAATTACCAGAAAGATGCTGATGTTTGGATGTAGCTGCAATGTCAAGTTGCTATGAAAGTTTCTAAATGCTTGTCCTCTGCCATGTTCATCTTCTTGTGAACAGGGAGCAGTGTATGGACCAGTGGCAGTCCACCGCCACACTCTGAGGAGCACTGGACTGAATGACAGGCTAGGTTCCTCCCAGCTCCTGCCCCGCATCTCTGCTTAAGGTGCCCAAGAACCCAAATGCTGAGCTTGATGACAAGATCAAAACTATGCTTCTGGAGGAACAAAGACCAAAAGAACCACTTGAACAACTCATACTTTTTCTTTCTCTATGTCCCCCTCACCTTGTCTATCTCCTATCTGGAATCCTGGCTCCACCATTTAGTATCAGGTTGCTAAAAGCAAGTAGCTTAACTTCTCTGTCTCAGTTTTCTCATCTCTAAAATGAGAATAATAATATTTTCTTCAGAGAGGTGTTTTTTTTTAAGTATATTTTGTTGATTTTTTACACAGAGGAAGGGAGAGGGAGAGTTAGAAACACTGATGAGAGAGAGACATCGACCAGCTGCCTCCTGCATGCCCCCTACTGGGGATGTGCCCGCAACCAAAGTACATGCCTTTGACAGGAATCGAACCTGGGACTTTTCAGTCTGCAGACCGACACACTATCCACTGAGCCAAACTGGTTTCGGCCATAGAGGTGTTTTTTGGCAACTGTTTATTTTTGGTACAATTTCAAATCTACAGAACAGTTGCTAGAATTATACAGATTATTTATTCAGATCACTCAGATTGTTTACTCAAATGACTCCTTCATAATATTGTCCCCATTTGGTCTGCCATTCTCTCTCTTTCCAGCTCTATCATTGTCTTTCTGAAGTGTTGGAGAGTAACAAGCAGCCAGCAGGCTCCTAAGGATCGCTTGGGAGATTAAAGGCATTAATAGAATGTGAAGTACTCAAGATAGTGCCTGGCACACATCATCAGCTCTCATTAAAGATTCGCTAGTACTCGTGCTTGATTCTCAAAGGCCTTTCCCAATTTTCAACAGGGACCTCCATTTCCATTGATTGGGTGGCCACCCCAGGTGAAATCTCCACCATGCTGGGAGTCCATCACGGAGTCTGTCCTTCTTAAAGACTTATGTCAAATTCATTTATTTTCAAATGTGTTGGATTTGACTGGCCTAAAAAAAATATTTTCTATGCCATATGTAGCTGGCCTTGACTGGTATGGAGTGTATCTGCTCTAAATTACTGTGCGTTATTAAATCCAAAGAACTCTGGGTCCCCCCCCCCCTTTTTTTTTTTTTACAAAAGTCTTGTAAAACATAGTATTAAACAGTGATAACTAAAAGCCAAACCTTTGCTCTTCGTGTTCTTTAACAAAATGATAGGAAGAGTGATTTCTAGGAAACTAAAATAAGACTCTTAGAACAAAATTTCCCGAAACAGCTCAAATGCCTCCTGTTTTTGTTACCCAAAAGGTCCATGCTTCTGATTCAGAAACAACATTTTGATGAACATAATGCCTTGTCTACCCTTGGTGTTGGTTTAACTTTAAGCTGAACCAGAACTTTACTTTCTCACATGGGCTCCTTTGCTTCCTGATTTCTTGCCTCATCCAGACCCCGCTGTGCTGAATTGAATTAAATGTGGAAAAAAAATACTGATTCAGCTTCATCTCCATATACCCAGATTCCGCTGCAGAAAAGAACAGAAAGACTATTCAGTTGACAGTAATTTTAAAAATCATTCCACGTGAGTCATATACCAGAAAGAAATAAAATCACAGAGGCATCTGGTGTCCAGAAAGACCCACTCTTTTCTATGGCCAGAGTCTACAAGGTTGGGTGACTTGCCCAGGTGACTCACTGTTCTTCATAGACTATTAGAAGGAAGCCCATGTGTCTCCCAGGCCCCTTTGGCTCGAGATTGCCATGTGACCAAAACAAACCCTATTATTGCCTTAGCAGCCGTCTTATGACTGCTGTGCCAGATAATGCCTCGGGGAGGAAAAGGGAAGAAAGTAGATGCCTCTTCCATCTCCGAATGAATTACGTATGTACAACAAGAGCCAACGTAGCCTCACATCACTCTCCCTGGGGAGCCTGTGAATGTGGGGTCCCTGCATATATTCACAGCCCATGCCAAATGCTCTGTTCGCTGGAAAGCCTATAGTCTATACCACACAGTTTGGTATCTGATCAAAATTTTTTGCTTAACATGTGTGCCTTGTTCGTTGAGCTGACTGTCAAGAGTCAAGATCATATGTGCCCTTCAGAGCAACCTCCCAGTGTGCTGGGCATACAGTAGGTGTGAATTTATTTCTCTGATGACCTGATATAAAAAAGAAAATAGGGAAAGCAGATATATTGCAACTGTCAAATCATTGGCTCCATCCCTACTGGCAGTCCCGGCTAGTCACAGACAAGCTTGCTCTTCGGGCACAGACAAGCCTGCTCTTCTCTTCTAAAGAGGAGCCAGAATTTCTGTGGCTGTCAGAGACTCCCACACCTGAAGGGGCAGCTCCCACTCAAGCCACCTCACCTGCACTTTCCTCTACTGGCACCCCCCTCTGGCAAAGGATTCAGGGAGCTTTGCAAGATGAGGAGATGCACTGATGCTCACCTGCTTCACTTAACCACTAAGGAATGCTTCCTCCAGAAGTGACACACAGAGATAGCATACACACAGCAATTTCTGTCCCAGTTCCATACCCAAGAGAACTGAAAACATATGTCCACACAAAAAACTTGTACATGGATATTTATAGTAGCATTATTTATAAGTCAGCGGGTAGACACAGTCCACATGTCCATCAACCAAAGCATGTAGTATGCTCATAGAATGGAATATTATTTGGCTATAAAAAGAATGAAGTATTGGTATATGCTACAACATGGACAGACCTAAAAAATATTACACTAAGTAGTCCAGGTACAAAACAGCACATCTGATATGATTCCATCTACATGGAATGTCCAGAATAGGCAAATCCATAGTGACAAAGACTAGATTAGTAGATGCCAGAAGCTGGGCAGAAAGGGGAATAGGGAGTGAGTGTTAATAAGTACATTTTCTTTCGGGGAGATGAAAATATTCTGTAGTGATGGGTACACATATCTGTGAACATACTAGAAACCGCTGAATTGCAGTTTTTTGTTGTGTTGTTTTAAAATATTTTTTATTGATTTCAGAGAGGAAGGGAGAGGGAGAGATAGAAACATCAATCACAAGAGAGAATCTTCGATCGGCTGCCCCTTGCACACCCCCTACTGGGGATTGAGCCTGCAACCCAGGCATGGGTCCTTGACTAGAAAACCAAACTCGGGACCCTTCAGTCTGCACACTGATGCTCTATCCACTGAGCGCAACCAGCTAGGACTGAATTGTACAGTTTTTATGGATGTGGATGAAGGTTATGGTGTATAAATTATGTATCAATGGAAAGTTCTGATTAAGAAATAAACTAGGATATATATATATATATATATTAATTGTGAGTCCAAATGAATCCCAGATTCCAGACTGGCCTGTTGATTTTACTGTTGCCACAGGTGAATCTGTCTCTCTTTCTTTTTTTTTTAATCCCTCAAATTTCGGCGTTGCAAACATAGGCTTTACTAAAGTACGTTGCAGGTCCTAAGGCCCAACCCAACATCCAGATCAGGATGGGCACCCAGGCTGCTGGGCCTCATCTCAAGTGGGTTCTGATCCGCTCCCACATCGTAAGACAGTGAGAGCCTCGAGGCGCTGGCTCTCCCATTCGCACATGGCCAGGGACTGTTTCTGTCAAAAATAATCATCTGTCTTTCATTGCGGCGCAGATGATACCCAAATGTTACCCTCGTTCATCACTGTCAGGCTAATTGTTTATAAAACATCCGGAACTGGTTGTCACAGAGCATCAGCAAACCCAGTCCAAACACAACAGACCCCTGTGGCTGCCTTCAGCCTCCCGGGTGCGCGGGGAGCCCGCTGACATTCCCTTCACAGACACCTTTCTTAATCCAAGACCGGCTGAAGCCGGCAGCTGAAGGCTCTCGAGGAACTTCATTTTCCTGTGACTACAGAGGTGTTTTTTTTTTTTTTTTTTTTTTTTTTAGATCGTTTGGAAACTGCTTCCAGTCTTCAGAGACTCCAGGATGTGGACGTTAAGTTTCTGCCGTGGGTTCAACGGTAAGGCGGGTGATGCAGGGTTTTCCTGCCTTTGCTGCCACACCTGATCCTGGAAACACGGACTCGAGTGGAGCTGGGACTCTGTGAGCCCCTTCACACAGCTGGCCTTTCGGGAGGGAGACAGAGCAGGGGGTGTCTTTGCTAGTTCTCATCTGGGGACACGCACCTGGTGGCGGTGCAGTGGTGGCTGGCAGGGCGCACACCTGTGCGTTCTCACTCGGGGCTTTGCGCGGGGCAGGGCGCGTCTTCCTGAGCACCCGGACCCTCCAGCACATCTCTGCCCTCTCTGCTCAGTCTCCCTCATTTTTTCCCTTCAAACCCTTCTGCTCTTTGTCATTTCAAGCCTTCTCTTCCTCTTAGTCCCGGAGCCAACCATTCATTCATAAAAATTGGTTCGCTTCTGCTAAGTACCAAACACGGTTCTAGGTAGACACAGAGAAATATGTCTTCCGTCCCTTATTCAGATGCTCAGAGCCTCGTGCTCTCCCATCTCCATGGACTTCTGACTCTGAGCTGCATGCAGGTCCTTGCACCTCCAGGTTTTGTGGAACTTTTAGATTTGTCTTCTGCCTTTCCTTCTGACTCATCTTCTCAGGGATCTAAAGCCATTGATCCCTTCAGGTAGACCAAAAAGCTTTTATGGAGTAGCTAGAGAGATATAGCACACATAAACATACATGCCATGCATAACATGCACATGTGTCCACTACAATGGGGGGAGGGGACACGGAGCAGATGTGCCGAGCTTGGCAGGCAGGAGCAGTTAGGGGCAATTAGGAAGGCAGGTTCAATCACTTACAGAGCTACTGCTATCTAATAGGAACACAGGAGCTGGGCTGATGCTGACAGGATGCTGACAGTAACTATTGCTCTGATTAGAAAAATCCATACCCATTGGTCAGTATCTTTCCAAAGCCAGTCATTTTCAATTAAAGCTGCCCACTTTAAAGAGAGATCCCTGCACTCAGCCAGCGTAGCTCAGCTGTTGAGCATTGACCTATGAACCAGGAGGTCACAATTTAATTCTTGGTCAGGGCACATACCTGGGTTGCAGATTGAATTCCCAATGTGGGGCATGCAGGAGGCAGATTATCAATGATTTGCTCTCATCATTGATATTTCTATATCTCTCTTTCTTCCTCTCTGAAATCAATTATATATAGATAGATATATCTCCTATCATAAGAAAGTAATATGCAGAGTGACTATCACTCCAACACACAAGATGGTTGCCCCCATGTGGTCAAAGATCTTGCCCCCATGTGGACACATGATGGCCACCACAAGATGGTCAGCAGGGGAGGGCAGTTGGGAGGCCTGCAAGGAAGGGCAGTTGTGGGCAATCAGGCCAGCAGGGGAGGGCAGTTGGGAGGGACCAGACCTGTAGAGAGGGCAGTTGGGGGAGATCAAGCCTTCAGGGGAGAGCAGTTAGGGGTGATCAGACTGGCAGAAGAGGGAAATTTGGGGTATCTGGACCTGCAAGGGAGGGCAGTTAGGGGGAACCCAGGCTTGCAGGGCAGAACAGTTGGGGGGGGGACCAGGCCTGCAGGGGAGGGAAGTTAGGGCAAACAGGCTGGCAGGAGAGTGGTTAGGGGGTGATCAGGCTGGCAGGCAGAAGCAGTTAGGGGCAATTAGGAAGGAAGGCAGGTGAGCAGTTGGGAGCCAGCAGTCCAATGGGATTGGACCTACATGGGCAGTCGGACATCCTTCGAGGGGTCCCAGATTGGAAAGGGTGCAGGCTGGGCTGAGGTATAACCCTCCCCACGCCCACCACCATCATGCACAAATTTCGTGCACAGGGGCCTCAAGTTAATAAATATATATATATGGTGTCTGCTTTTATAACACAACAATGCAGGGTCCTGCCAGAAGAATAAGAGCCCAGTGTCCATGAAAAGTCTAGCATTTCATTCATGGGGCACCGTCAGAGCTCTGCCTCCCTATATAATTTTCAAAAAGGTAGAATTCATGATTTTCAGGCAAATACAAAAAACACTTGTCAGACATTTTATTTAAATCACTAATCACGGAGGTAAACAGTAAGATTTTAGAACTGGATCAAAAAACATTTGAGAAGCTATATATATAAAACTGGTTGGTATTACACAGAAGTTTAAACTCTTTGGTTTCTCTCTTCCATTAGACAGAAAATGTTTTTGGAAAATATCTACAAGTTAACCTTTGTCCCCACAAAGATTTAAAATAGGCAACCCATAGAAAGTTAAGCCCAGCACTTCATGGAAAAACACTTAGTTCTTCTTCTTGGTTACTCCTGAGTTACTAGTAACTTTCTGAGAAGTCACTGATGCTGGAACTAGGAACTGACTCAGGGGGGCTTTGGGAGCAAAGTCTGTATCAACTAGTGTTTAGAAAGTCACCAAGAATAAGCAAAACTATGGAGACAGTAATGAAATCAGTGGTTGCCAAGTATCGGCACAGACTTAGGTGGAGCTCTGAGGATATTTTGAGCAGTAAAAATACTCTATGATACAATGATGACTGATATATATCATTATACATTTCTCTAAACTCACAGAGTGCACACTACCAAGAGTGAACCATACGTTGCGTGATCATGATGTGTTGCTGCAGGCTTAGCTGTGATAAATGCACCACTTGGGTACAGGGTTTTGCAAGTCTGAAAGGCTGTGTATGTGTGGGATCAGGGGTATATGGGAAATCTCTGTGTCTTCTCGATTTTATTGTGAACTTAAAAATGTCACATACGTAGCAGCATTTCTAAGTATGCTATTGGTCATAGAGTGTGAGAGAGGTCTTGGAGAAGACCAAAGAGGAGGGGAGGGGTAGGAGAAGGAGGGAAACAAAGAGGAACAGGAAAAAAAAAAAGATGGAAGAGTTCTGAAAGAAGAAGTGGGGAAGAAGGAAAAAAGGAGGAGAGGGAAAATATTGCCTATGACAATAGGTAGCATGACTTTTCCCTAGCAACAACTCATAGAAAAAGGCACAACTCATTGGCCTCCTCTCAGTCCAAAGTCTACTTGATCCCCTCACCCCCACTCCTGAATATCTCGTTCCTCTGTTTCTATGGCATCTCCAGTCCTGACCTGCCTCCAGATTCTCTCTTCTTTGTGGTGTCCATAGACTTTATGCTTCTTCCTCCAGGTTCTTTCCCTCATTTACTCTTGGCTTCAATCAACTGTGAGAAGGTGATGATTTCAAAGCTCGTGTCTTCAGCTCAGATCTCTGCTCTATAATTCCTGTATCCTGCAGCCTTTTTAGTATCTTAACTTGCATGTCTTGGGCAGTTGGAACTCAACATACCTAGCATCAAACTCATCATTTATACCATCCCAATTCTTGTTGTTCTTGTGTAATTTATAATTAAGATTGGTATCACCAGCCACCTTATTGATCAAATCAGAATCTGGGATCCCCTCTCCCCCACCCTCTCCATATACACAATTCCCACTAATTTCTCTGCTTAGATTTCTCTTGAATCCCTCCGTCATTCCCTCCCCTGAGTTCCCGCACCCCCACCTACTTAACCGACACGCCCTCTCTTGGCCTCTCCAATCCGTTCTCCATGTGGCAGCTGTAATCTTTCCATCACACAAATCAAATTGCGTTTGTGTCTTAGAGCGTTTCAATGACTCCCCATTGCACATTGTATAATGTCTATTTTCTCTAATACAGTCTAAAAGGACCCTGTCACCTGGTTCTTGCTTATCTGCAGCTCTTTATGCTCTCTGTGTTCCAACAACTGCTTTCAGTTGCTCAAATGTACCATGTTATTGTTTTTTTTCATGTTCCAGCCCCTGCCAAGTCTGGAAAAGAGAGGTTCTGTAAAAACTGTATTGGATAAACAAATGCTTGGATATAAAAGACAGCTATAGTTGCTGGTGATTCTGATTTAAAAACAAAACAAAAAAAACAACTCTGCAGTTTACTGTTTGGCTTTTGCCCAGGATTATATAAGTCAATATTATGCAAACGAAGAGCAACAGTGTCTTCATAAATATGGTTTCTGTCGTTTCTGCAACAAGAGACTATCTTAATTTTTTTAGCACAACTTAATTTTGTCTCTTGCATTTATTAAACTGTATTTATTATACAGAAGGTTTTATGGTTCCTTAAATGTATGCTTGTTGTTCTCTCTGCAAATTGTATTTTCTCTTCTTCCTAGAACTATTTATCTATTAGAAGCCAATTATTATGTTTCCAGGAATGGCAGCATGAAGCTCCATTATTTGTTTGTAGTAGAGTGATCCTGGAGATTTTTGCATTTATTTATGTTCCCCAAGATCTCTGGTCCACAATAATGCAGCATTCTGATTTCCACCAAACTCAGACTTTTGCCTGTGGTCCAATTAATGGGTGTGCACACGTTGTTTCAATCAGTAAAATATGCTAGTGGTGTCCAACCCTGGTCTCCTGGCTGGTTGGTAAACTTCAAAGTGCCTGCAGAAGCACACGTCTATTTTATCACAGGAGTTAGTTTTCTCCTTTTTTGAAATGCATTATTTACCTCTGATACATACACCAAACTGCCAAAACTATACCTTCTTTTTTCTTATTTTAGGTTTCACTATATAATTCATCGGAGAGACAATCATATATGGTTGTATCAAGGCACTTCAAATGGAAATGGCTCCAGCTAATTGAAACAGAACAATTTTTTAAAAGATACCAGGCAGCTTAAAATTTATCAGGAAGTTTGGAGGCCTGAGTAAATTTGCACCATTTCTCCATGGGTGCAGTATTGCTTTTGATTTACAGTTTTTGTGTGGAGGAGGTGTTCTACAGGTGTTTCATTGGCCTTTCCTACCACAGCGACTCTTATCCAGAGGTTGGGGTTCTGATGGGGGAATTTTTCCAGATGTTGATACATCTATTTCAATTATACCCTGACAAACTGAAGTACACACTGCCTTCTTCCTCTGGGCCTGCTATGGAATGGACATTACTAAATATTTATTATATGGCCAAATAAATCTCTACCCCCTTGATTAGGTGGCTTTGATGCATTCTAGGTCCCTAAGAATCACCTAGAATCTTGGGGATCCTGATATCAACATTGAAACCAAGGAACATTTCAAATGCCATGTCTTTCATCTGTGTCACCAGCCTACAGAGAGCAGCCATCCAGGGGACTAAGATGGAATAGTCAGAAAGCCAAGAGTAAACTCTAGGACACTAGTCATTTCTCATTGTGTTTAGCCCCAACCAGGCCACATTAGCTACCTTTAACCCCAACCCTACCACTGCTTTCTGAGGTGCTGGGACTGCCCTCAGCACTTTGGTAAAGGGCGTGTCTTACAGGGCACCTCAAGAGTTATTGCTGGGGCCCAGGATGGGGTGGGGGTGCAGAACAAGTCGCTGTGACCTGTAATCTCCTTACTCTCTAGTCTCAGAGTCTCTTGGTCTCTTCATCTACATTCAACAAAACATTTTTTGTCTTCTCAAATACAATTAGTTTGGGTCACCAATACACCTGGGCAGGTAGAAAACCAAATTTATTCCCAGATGGACTACAGCCTATAGACAACTTTCATCTCAATGTCTGTTCCAGGCAGTGTCTACTGTTTCAAGCAATGAAACAGACTCTCATTGACTGAAGAAGATTGGGAAATTGTTAAAAGAGTATTAAGTGACTCATAGAATTTCCAAGGTAGCTGGAGAGGCAGATTCCGAGACTGCATAACCTCAGGGGCCCAAGGCTGCCAAATCGGGTCACAAAACTAACTCCATCACCACTATTCTACCCTAGGTGCTTACCCAGGACACTCCTACCCCACAATGGCCACCATGAGGATTCCATCCTACAGCAGCCAGTGTCATCACCAGACAGGATTCCTGCAGATCTCGCTGCCTTGAGACACCAGTCTCCAACGGAAAGTCTAGAACAGTGGTCAGCAAACTACAGCTCGAGAGCCACATGCGGCTCTTTGGCCCCTTGAGTGTGGCTCTTCCACAAAATACCACATTCAGGCGCTCACATACAGTGTGACTGCAACTTTGTGGCCATATGCAGAAGTTGGTTTTCAGCTCTCAAAAGAAATTTCAATCTTTGTACTGTTGATATTTGACTGTTGACTAATGAGTTTGCCGACCACTGGTCTAGAACAGTATGTCACATACCTGTGTCCCAGCTTCAAAGGAAACTGGAGAAATGAGTAACTGCCATGTACAATTGCTGTAGTGGGAAAACAGCGAAAAGATAGCATAGATAGGAAATTCCTCAAATATACTAGGTGTACTGGTTAATAATGCGGATTTTTTTCACTAGATAGAGTTATATATATGTTGATACTAGTAGCCCTGAACAGGAATCCATGCATCAGTAGCTTGTCAGTAGCTCGCTGCCACCCTCCAGTAGTTCTCTGCCCACTTCCCCATCCTCCTGTAGCTCCCCCCATCCTTCTACCCTCGCTCCCCTCTCATAGCTTGCTGCCCTGCCCCCTCATGTAGCTCTCTGCCACCCACTTATAGCTCACTGCCCCACCCTCCTGCTGATCCATGATCTGATCATTACGTGTCAGTTGTTACACTTCACAGCATAATGATCACTTGCATATTACATCTTTATTAAATAGGATATATGCGATTTGATATGTATTCTATTTTGTTGTATGGACCACAAGCTTCAAAACTTTATATGTCAAGTTTTCTGAAGGTGTTAACATCATAAATACTTTTATGCTTAAAAATGTTAAATTTTGTGCCCAAAAAAGAGCATTTGCAGGAAATTTTAATTCATTACTTTATTTTGAAGAAAAGTGTTGCTGAATACTTCAGAAGCTTATGGTGAACATGCTCCATCTCAAGATATTTGTGAACGCTGCTTTAAACACTTTAACAGTGATGATTTCGATGTGAAAGACAAGGAACGTCCAGGTCAACCAAAAAGTTTGAAGACAAACAATTACAAGCATTATTGGATGAAGATACATGTCAAACTCAAAAACAACTTGCAAAAAGATTAAATGTTGCTCAGCAAACCATTTCTGATCATTTACAAGCAATGGGAAAGATTTTAAAGGAAGGAAAATGGGTGCCACATCAACTGAATGAAAGACAAAATGGAAAACCAAAAATCATTAGTAAAATGTTGCTTCGATTGCACAAAAGAAAGTATTTTTTGCATCAAATTGTGACTGGCAATGAAAAGTGGATTTATTTTGAGAATCCCAAGTGCACAAAATCACGGGTTGAGCCAGGTCAACCATCAACATCGACTGCAAGGCCAAATCACTTCAGAAAGAAGACAATGTTCTGAGTTTGGTGAGATCAGGAAGGTGTGGTGTAATTATGAGCTTCTAAAACCAGGTGAAACCACTAATACCGGTCGCTATCAACAACAAATAATCAATCTGAACCATGCTTTGAACATGAAACGACCAGAATGTGCCAGAAGACACAGCAAAGTAATTTTGCTTCATGATGACGCACCATCACACACTTCAAAACCAATTAAAGACACGTTAAAAGATCTTGCCTGGGAATATTAACCCACCCACTGTATTCACCAGACCTTGCTCCTTCAGATTACCACTTGTTCTGATCAATGGCACACACACTTTCTGAGCAGCATTTCAAAACATATGAAGAAAAGGAAAATTGGGTCTCTGAAAGGTTTGCCTCAAAATAAGGAAAGTTCTATTGGGATGGTACCCACAAGTTACCTGAAAAATTGGGGAAATGTATAGCTAGCGATAGACATTATTTTGAATAAAGCACTTTTGATGTTTCTCTTAAAATCATCGTGTTTTCTTTGATTACAAAATCCACATTATTAACCGGTACACCTAGTAGGAATCAGGTTTCAGATGCTGGGCAGGAAGATAATAATGACTAATGCCTACTTCGAAGTGTTTCCAGATTAAAGCTTCATCAAAATATTTTGAGATGGGCATGCCCACAACACTTGTGATTTGATCTCACTAATTTCTTCTAACTGGCTCACTGACAAGATACAAGGTGATACTTCACTGATACCATAACTCATCAAATCTAACATGCCATCCATCGTGAGTCATGCCATTATCTTACGTACCACTAAAGAAATGATGCCAAGAAACTTATGCCTTGTTAAAGCAGTTTTCAAAAGCTTAAAGAACATGCTCATGCAAATTTAAAATAAACACGTTAAAGATTTTAACTCACTAATTATTGAGGAAACCAGGAAGACTTTACAACCAATCCAAAGAGAATCTGAAAGGCTAGTTATTTGGAGGCAATTAATAGTTTACTGGGTTATATTTTTTCAGGAAAAAAAAAACTAGTTAATGTTACACAGGTTATAGGCATAATCACTGGGTTCCTCTGTTCTACTGGAATTATTTGCATTTGCATTTCTACTGGACATAAATCCACAAGCTAACTTCTGCCCCTACAGAGTTGTAAAACAGCAAAGCAACAAAAAATCAAACCTAGCACAGCACTGAAAGGACACCTGGTAATCTCTTTTGTGTATTTCCAAGTTATGGATAATATTTTATACAGTCTCAATGTTTTCATATCACTTAGAGCACTTCTGGACTTATTTAGAATAGTTTTATCATATATCTGTCTTGTGCATACATTAATATATATATTAAGTGTATGTTCATTATAGAATAGTTTTAGAATGTGAAATACTAGAAACAACCTAAATGGCAAAAAATAAAGCGATGATTTAAAAAAACTGTATTATGTAAATATCAAGGAATGCTATGTAAGAAATGAAAAAGGGAGAAAGAAGGATGCACTGAATGAATGTATTTTTTAAAATATATTTTATTGATTTTTTTATAGAGAGGAAGGGAGAGAGATAGAGAGCCAGAAACATCGATGAGAGAGAAACATTGATCAGCTGCTTCCTGCACACCTCCCACTGGGGATTTGCCCACAACCAAAATACATGCCCTCGACAGGAATCGAACCTGGGACTTCTCAGTCCGCAGGCCGACACTTTACCCACTGAGCCAAACTAGTTTTGGCAGAATGAATGTATTTTTATAATATTATTGCAATAAATTGTTTAACAAAATGTATATGATTCTATTTATCTTAAGACTATATATCTGTGTGTGTGCATATACGCATAAATATATGGACAAATACAGACAGACTCCAAAATCTTAAAAGATTATGTTAAATTTCTGGCCAAAATAACTCTGTAAGCTACCAACTCCTCATAGCATTAATAAAATATTTCTAATGCACTAAAAAGACATGGCTGTGCTCAAAAACAGGATAAACATTCCTGCGGTCAGAAAAGGAACAGAAGTACACAGAGGTGAGAAAACTCAGACTTGCTGAGCTCCCCAACAGGAAATCGCAGAGGCTGCCAGGAATTCAAGTCAGGCAGGGTGAGGGGACTGTGGCAGGGAAAGGAGCCAGGGTCACTGTGTGAAATGGGAAGGAATGAAAGACTCCGCTGGTAATGCAGAGAGAGCAAAATAGACCTGCCACCCAGCTCAGAACTCCCCCAGCGCCCAACTGCTGTCCAGCTGGCCGGAGCAATATAGCTAAGGCCGGCCTAGCAGGCTAGAGAGCAAGAGACCTCACGATGTCCTTCTGGGTCACTTTTGTATAAGGTCTCCACAGAAGGAATGAGTGTGCAGCAGGCATTAAGCATGAAGCGCTCGTTTGGATGGATTGGAAATGCCAGCAGAAGACAGGCACACTCTGCCCTGCACTGTCATCCTGATTGGAAGTTGGAAGATGCTCACCTATCTTCACAGAGCTGAGTGGTTCCTTTCCTAAGTACTGGTGTGGTATTCTGCTCTTTACTTGGCCAACTCTTGGCAAAAGGGTTTCAGGGTACCATACTTCTCTAAATCACTAAAAATTATATACATTCTCTTACAGAGCTTCTCTACTCCTTCTTAAAAGGGGGGAGGGGAGGACTTGAGAAACTTCAGCATTGAGTTTTAGACATCCCCCAAAGGAAAAAGAGACAAGATATATTTGAATGCATTTACACATGAAGGGGTTGCATCAAAAATGCCTGTTAAATATATACATTTCAGTTTTTTTCCCCAAGCTGATAAACAAGAGGTCAAAGCAGGTTATAAAATTATTTAATCAGAGCTGGAAAATCTATATAGAAGCCATGCAAGTTTGAGATGGAGAGATCTACATACATATGCAGGTTTTTGAAGTTGAACTAGAAATATGCTCCACATAAAAGTTGAAGAAATTGATTTTTGGTAAATAATCAGAAAAATATCAGAACTTTCTAGCATAGAGTTCTGGTAATTGCTTTGTAGATAAGGGCTATAAGTTATATATATCTTAGTGAATAAGATTTAAATCACTTTTTCATCATTCAAATATATACCAATGAGGAAGAAAAAACAGCCTTAATCTAAACTTAGGTCCTAGAGGTAAGGTACGTTTTGAAGGAAAGCGCCTAATCATGCTACATGAGTTGAGGTCTCACCACCCAAATTCATTACATTTCAGGGAGCTGAAATAAAATACAGGTATGATGACGACAACATTTGAGAAATGATGAAAAGCAAGATCTGAAGAATAAAACTGGACATGAGCAGGTTTCCTGATTTTCAGAAACCAGGAAAAAGGACCGTATTACTGCGCGCATCCCTAGGAGGGATTACTAAGTAGAGTTTATGAGCACTTGCAAAGCCCGCAGTGATTGCCGGAAGTCAGCATGATTTTTCTAAGAAAAAGACATGACAGACTAACCTCATTGCTTCCTGTTAGAATCTGGCAAACAAGTAGCCGGTCTTGGGCATCTGTGATTCCTAATTGTGTCTCTTGATAGGATAGGAAATGGCTGGGTGCGGGGGAGGAGAGAGAAACGTGATGGGTTCTGTGGTGTGCAAACAGCATTCGTGATGGGATTCCTAGATTGGGATTTCTATACTGGGTCAGATTGCTTGGAATTTTCCTCTCACATATGCAACCCTCCAAACAGCCAAACTTGAAATGGCAGTCAGCAAAAGGAAAAGTCAAGGCTCAGTAGGTGAGGTGGATGAGTAGGGGAACAAAAGAGGATTGGTGGTGTAGTGGGCACGTGCCAGGCTGTAGGCTCCAGATCAATACAGCCCCAGAAATTGTCAGTCAACTGAAAGGGTGATATTCTGTAAAACTAGAGCTAATAGAATCAACTGAAAAATAAGGGGCAGCAGTCAGCTGCGGAAGAACTCCATTTAAATGGCTGCAAATGTGTTTCTCAAAAATCAAAGGAGATTCCCAAACCTGATTAAGAGGCCAAATCATCTCAGGCACAATCAAGGTTACCTGCTGAGACCACTAATGGAAAGGAAGAGGTAATCAAATTACATTTATTACCATCTGACTGAGGAAATGGTGAGTTAACAGTTGGGTGGTAAGCCACATGGCATTGAGAGAAAACAGCCAAATCAGAATTTGGCTGGGTTTATCCAACACGGTCCAAAATATAGTAATATTACCCCTGGCACTGATGGCAACTTTTGTTAATGTTTTGATGACCCTCCCTCTTTATTGTAAAGCATATGTAAGAAATTACATAGTACTTTCATCATTTTGTTTAGCATTATAAAATATATATCTTTTCATATTATTAAACACAATCTTAATGGCATTGCAGTATTCCTTAATAAGAAAGTGCCATAATTTACTTAACTATTGCCTTATCTCTCTTTTTTTTTTACTATGATTTTCAATATTCTGCAAAAATGTGAAACTTTGCTCTGCTTTGCATTATTTCCTCAGGGAAGATTCTGGAAATAGAATGACAGGGCATAAGAATATAGACATTTTAAACTTTTTACACATATTAGTAGATTGCTTTTCTCTGTTCTCAGTCTTTAAACAAATTAAATTTTTGATAATTTAGAAAGTGAAATTACATCTCATTTTAATTCACATTTCTTAATGAGGCTGGACATTTTCCATATGTTTATTTGCCTTTTCAATTTTCTCTTTTATGACCTATATGCTCATGCCCTCTGTCTCTTTAGTTTTAGTATATTTTCTTATGAATTTGAATGAGCTCTATTTGAATCTTTGTCATATACAGTGCCAACTATTTTTACCAGTTTTTCCTTTTATTGCATTTGTCTTTTCTTGATGCTTTACATTTCTACATAATCAAAATATTTTTCTTTCTCTTGATTATTTCTTCTCTTTTTAATTTAAGGTCTTCCTAATTCTTAGATTTTAAATATTCTTTTTTATATTAATCTAGGTTTTGTTATGGTCTATTAATAATACTTTATTCATCAATTTAGGCTAGAGTTTGAAACATAATATGAAATGTGGATCTGAATCTGTTTTTTCCACTTCCTATATTGCTTATCAGGTATGTGCAACTCAAATTCACTGAATAAATCCTTCTCCCCATTCTGATTTATGATGCTTCTTTTAAAATAAATTCTTTTATACAACATTATCTATTTGGGTGCTGCCTATTATTTTTCATCAATTTATTTTATATAGTATTTCAGTTTTAATTAATATAAATTTTTAATTAAATATAAGTGAGGCTATAAGCTCTCCATTTTCAAAAGTTTTGCCTATTTTCTCTAGTTTGTTTTTTTCCAGTTTGTTCTTTTAATTAATATTCAAAATAACTTTTTTAGATTCACAAAAGCCCATTGGAATTTTAATTGGAATCTGTTTCATAAGAGTCAGCATCAAAACCAGGAATAGTACATATTGAAAAAGCAATAGTACTCAATGTTTCTCTTGAAATCATCAAATTACCTTGGTTTTGAGTCTTTGCCCAATAAATCTTTTGATTACAAGTTTTGTGAAATGTCTTGATGTTGGTAAGATGATGCCCTAAAAATAAACATGTGTTCTACCTAAAAACACATGTTGCCTATTAATATAAATCCCTAAACACTCTAGCTAATGCATCAAAATATTGTGTTTGCAAGATAACAAAGAAGAACCACAAATATTGTGTTTTTAAAATAATTTTTATTGATTTCAAAGAGGAAGGGAAAGGGAGAGAGACAGAAACATTAATGATGAGAGAGAATCATGGATCAACTGCCTCCTGCATACCCCACAGTGGGGATCCAACCCACAACCTGAGCATGTGCCCATGACCAGAATCGAACCCAGGACCTTTTAGTCTGCAGGCTGATGCCCTAACCACAAGGTTAAACCAGCTGGGGCATAAATATTGTGCTTTTTAAGTGAAAAGCTAAAAAGCTGAAAATCAGAGCCTAAATCAGTGTTGAGCCCATCAGTATTTTGAATCTTTCTAGGTTTTAACTAAAATAGTTAGCTCTTTTGTATCTTCCTTTTGAGTAAAATAAGCCCCAAAATTGAAAGAAATATTGACAGTTAACTCATGAATTGCTATTGTTGAAGTCCCTTGGCATCCTTACCAAGCAGTAGTCAACTTAAGCTTAATATTTTCAGTAATAGCTAGTTCACTGCCTTCCGAGATAGTCAATTTTACTTTTAGAAAGCTTTGGGTTTTAGAAATTCTTAAGTAGGATGACATTACAAAGAATAACATTAATCTTCCTGTAACTTCCCAGGTGCAGATATCCTAATCCCTAGGCTACCTGATAGATTCATCATCTGTTTAGAAACAATTATCATATAAACCCTGAATCTTGTCTTCTCCAGGCCAAGCATATTCAATGCTCCACTAAATGTCTCATCAATTAAGAGGCTTCTGTTATCTTACTATCAGTTTATCTTACTAACTAGTTTCTCTAATTTGAAGGGGTAAAAGGGTTGAGGGAGATTTTCAGTATGTTCCTTCAAATGCAGCACCAGAGCTGACCACAGGAACCCAGTCGAATTGGGGAGGCCCTTCTACTTAACAAAGAAAATATTCACTAAAATGAAACTGTGAAAATGGATCAGGTTGGACTCTCTTTTATTGTCCTGAAACGGATAATTGAAAATAAAAGTCTTCAATTGCCTCACAGTCTAGAGTTATCCCAAACAAATGTCTGGCACCAAGCCTCTTCACCCCTCTCAGAACTTCAGAGGCAAAAGACACTAAAGATTCTTTGAGGAATACAGTCAAGTGGCTGAGGAAGGGATAAAAGCTCAGGTAAGAGCTGGGTCTCCCTCGTTAAGAAACTGTGATTGTGGGAGCTCCATAGTCCCCTCTGATGAATCTACATGATCCCTCCCACCCCAAAAAACCAGCTGTAAACACCTTCCATTATACCTGGCAAACCATTACAGAGAGGATAGATAGCATCCTCTAGTAAGGACAAATTATATTTTCCTCTTTCTTTCTACTCTTCTCCCTTCACCTGACAGCTGAACTGTTGTTGCCTAGAAGAGGGAGACAGAGGAGGTTCCAGACACAGACAACACCTCCTCTCACCCTCCAATCCGGTGCTGGAGTTCTGGAGGAGTGAATGAACAGACCACACCCCATTCCCCTGGCAGTTCTTGGAACTATAGGGAAATCACATGCCAGAAGGCCGTGAGAGAGGGACATATAGACAGAATGGAAGACAGCTTTTTTTTTTAATATATATTATTAACTTTTTACAAAGATGAAGGGAGAGAAATAGAGAATTAGAAATATTAATGAGAGAGAAACACCGATCAGCTGCCTCCTGCACACTCCCTACTGGGGATGTACCTACAACCAAGGTACATGACCTTGACTGGAATTGAACCTGGACCCTTGAGTCCACAGGCCAATGCTCTATCCACTGAGCCAAACCAGTTAGGACGAAGACAACTTTTAATTGCAAAAGATGACTGGAAAGTCATAAAATCTGCCTAAGACATCATCAAGTGATAAGGAAAGAGATTCAATGGGTCATGGATGAAGTAAATAATGGAACAAAATAAAATTGTTCTCTATTTATAGTCCACTGCTACTTTGGAGGGGCAATTTCTCAACAAACCGGTTATGAAGCTAGATATTCCTGTTTGTTTTTGATATTTTGAGGTCCATATAGCAAAATAAGAAGGCCACTTAGGACCGGTTTCAAACGATTACAAGATGTTTGGTTTCCGCTCTGCAATCTTGAAATTAACTAATTTCTGTTGTGTTCCAAGATACTGTTCAACAAAGCCCCAAACACCTACAGTTGAAAATGACCTCTATAGAGTTTCCTCAGCCGGCTCCACATAGTTGCTTTGCTGCCAAAATCTCTCCCTCTCATCAACTCAAAGCAGAGAGGAAAAAAACTCTTCTTGCATTTCAAAACAACTTTGGGTTCTCCTAGTAGCATTTGTTTACTGTGGAAAGTTCTGTTGAGCTAAACTAAATAGTCCATGCCCCACCAATGCTAACGTTTATATACCAGGCCATTGTAAACCTTCAGCCTTTGCCCCAGCTACTCCTTCTGCCTGAAAAGCTTTCACCCTCACCTTCTTTCAAGTGAGACCTCTCTTGTATCCCTGCCCCAATCTCTCATCTGGGTCATTGTTTATACAGGCCATTTCCAATGTCTTCATGTTAGCTCTTAACCCACCCTTGCATATCTCTTTGTATTTATAAAATGAGTTCCACAAAAATAGAAGTAGTATTTTATCTCCTCTTGGTAACTCTTGTCATCTAGTGGGATCAGAGTATCTAATTAGTGCTGAAGAATTTTTTTAATAAATGGAGATAGCTTACTACTTGTAGATAAAAACACCTCACAAATGTGGGAAGAAGGGAGAATTACTGAAAACAACTGAGTGAAGTAGCATGAGTAATGAGTTGCTAGATTTGGGTGCCTTTGTAAATCAGGTGGCTCAGGACTTTGGTCTGTAGGGGGTGCTGAAGAAACAGCCTAGGTTCAGGGCAGAAAAAGGAGAGAGAGGTAAAATTACTCTACAAAAGATGGGATCCAGGAAGGAAGATATCTAAAGGGAAAGGGTGAACAAAATGAAAAACCACATCATCTGTCTGGGACCTAGGATTGGGGGAAGTTTTTTTTTTTTTAAGATTCTCTAAGTAAAAATGACCTTCACAAACATTTTAGAACTAGGTCTCTACTGTCTGAATGGTTCTAAAAACTACAAATCCTATATAATAAAGAGGTAATATGCAAATTGACCACCACACCCCATAATGCCATCACAAGATGGTAGCATGCACAGCAGAGACAGGGCAGTGGAGGTGGGGCCAGCAGCCGCTCTGTGCAGCTTTTGCTGGGGTTCCTGCAGCCCCACAGGGGTGCAGGGGTCCCAGCAGCCACTTTGCATGTCTTCTGTTGGGGTTTCCGAGGTCCCACATTGGTACAGCACTCTAGGACTCGGGCCACACGCCAGGACTCAAGGCCGTCCTGCAGTGCAGGGAGCAGAGTTGGAGGTGGGGAGGGGTCCCGGGTCTCGAGCCATTTCACACAATGGGTCACTAGGAGAGATGTAATTTAAGATGAACTGTGTTCTAATGCTGAATTTAAAATGGTCTCAGGTTTAATGCCTATTAGTGCCTAAATTTGTTTAATTATAACACAATTAATTACATTTCCTATAATGATTTAATCTTAACATGATGGATGTCATCTATATTATATATAATTTACATTTAGTGGATTTTCTAAAATTATCTGAATGAAATTTTCCCTTGTAATCCATTCTATCATTTAGTAAGTGAAATTAGACTTTTTCTAACATAAAGGATTCCATTGAATGAAATTAAGAGAGAAATGTAATTATTTTCTTTGAAATATCAACATTTGAAAAACAACAAAATTCACATTCTTAGAATTCAAATTATATAATTTTTCATTGTTAACTTTCAATTGTGTAATGGATGATACATAGATTTTAGCTGATTTCTTTGACAAGGGGAACTGGCTTCGACAATTAGGTCAGCTGGTGGGTATTTCTCAGAAGTTGAATAGCTAAAAGTTTTTAGTGTGTATCTATAAAGCATATTAGAAGTTAAAAGCACTTGAAAGAAAATACTGTATTGGTAAAATTGCATTGCAATTAATAATATTTTTTATTTCTTAACCCTTTCTAAACATGTCATATTAAAAGGGGTAAAGGGGTCCCTCTAAGAATAAGATTTTATCAGATAAAATTAATAGTCCTTTATTATGGTTGGTGAAGATATTTCAAGAATAAAGGTAAGGTTTTTTTGTGTTATTGTTTTATTTTGTTGTGGTTTTTTTTCTAGAAGCTGAGAAATAAGTAACTCTAGTGACTACATAGCAATTCCCTGTAAAGGGTAAAACTATTTTGAGTTATTTTAAACAAAATTGAAATAGAACCTAATTATCAGCTACAGATCATTACAAAAAATTTTATGGTAGTTCTCCATGTGATTTTTAGTATAGAAGACAAAAGTAGGCAAAAGAAGTGAGTGACATTACCATAACAAAACTTAGTCTATTCACACTGTTAATAAGAACAAGATTTCTTACGAGGACATATATAAAAATGAAAACTAGGTACAAGTTAATGCTGAATTTCCTCTCACATTGGCAGTAAGTCGTTTTTGCCCAACGGTATCAGCAACTTAAAAAGTAAAAGCTCTATTGATCTCATTTAGAAAAGCAATTTCAGTATATTGTCCTGGACTCTGACCACCTCCTTTTCTCCTTACCCTGTCTTCTCACTGGAAGACCTTTATTTCTATATCCCCAGTGTTAAGTGTAGTGCCTGCAAGAGCTATTACAGTGAGTGATTTTTTTAAAAATACAAATGCTACCAAATTAATTCTTTTTGTTAAAAATAAGAATTCGTTTGTTAAAGGAATACTCTGAGAAAATGCTTTTGTCGTACAATTTTTCATACACATAAACAAACACTGCCTATATAGTTGGCAAGTTTGAATTCTGAAAGCAAAGCAAACTAGCTGGGGCTGCAGTGAATAAGTGTTTTGGGAGCAGAACTGCCTGCTCAAACCCAACAATGTTACTTAATAGCTATTATGAAGGCATTCTAGACAAGATAATAAATCTCTCTCTGCCTCAAGTTAGTTGTAAGTGAAGATAGTAACAGAACCTAATTCTGAGTCATAAATGAATTATGATATGTGCCTGGAACATAGCTCATGTTCAATAAACATTGGCTGTTATTAGGGATTTGTTGATCACTTTCTTGTAATGAATATCTTTATCATCTTTCATTTATGTGCATCAATCGCAGAGGCCACGATTTCCATGGCTTTGCATCTCCCTATTGTGCTCACCAAAGGGGAAGCTGTAGACCACCTGCCTCAGAATCATCCATGGATCTTGTTTAAGATGCTCATTCTTGCCCTAACCAGTATGGTTCAGTGGATAGAGCATCTGCCTGAGGACTGAAGGGTCCCAGGTTCGATTCCGGTCAAGGGCATGTACTTTGGTTGCTGGCACATCCCCAGTAGGGCAGGAGGCAACTGATTGATGTTTCTCTCTTTCCCTCTCCTTTCCTTTCTGTAAAAATCAATAAAATATATTCAAAAATAAAATAAAACGCTCATTCTTCAACTCCACTGCAGGCCTGAATCAGCATGTCTGCCTGTAAGACCTAGGAAGCTGTATTTTAACAAATACTGCCCAGGGAATTGTAATATAGTCTAGAGCTTGAGAATACACTCCATAAACATAACTATAGGTACATTCAGGATCTCCCCAAGGTGAGGCAAAAAGAGTAAGCCCCAGGGGAATTCCGAATCAGCCAGTCCTTCTCTGCAAATAGCTCTCCTAGCATATTTTACTAAATAGCAAACAAGTTTGGGAAAGGTAAGATTGCTGTGATGTAATTTTAATGCAACATAGTGGCTATCGAGTTACCCATAGGAAGAAATAAAAATGCATAGACAGTATATTGATGGGGGATTTGTGCTACAGTCAGGGAAATCCAAGCACAGTTGAAATGAAATGCTGAGGCACTTCATCTTTGGTCACGTTGCATATTTACATAGTCGTAACTTTGAGAAATAATAATGGTCACATGTGCAGGCTGCCCTTGTCAGATTCTTGCAGGTCACCACTGCGGCGTTAGGGGCTCCAGAGAGTGCTACCACGTGGCTGTGCCACATCTGCAAGAAATTGAATCCATACTGCAGCTGAGTTTATATTTCAAGGTAGCAGTTTGCAGCTGCACATCATTTGTTTTGTCTTGTTTAAAAATAGCTCTCAATCGCGTGCCAGCTACTGTAGGCTCCAGATACTATTAATTAGGGGTGGAAAACTGAAACAGCATCTTGTCCTGTGGAAGCTTGGGCCAGATTGCTTCCCAAACCCTGCCTCGGGTCTCTGCCATCCCATCAGAAGCTTCCAGGTAATCCCGGTGGTTTCTAGACAGTGGTCTTCCTTCAAGGTGTGGCTCAAGAACAACTTGCTCAAAAATCACCTGAGAAGCTTTTTGAAAATGCAGTTTTCAGCATCTAGTCCTGGACTCACTGAGTCTGAATCTCTGGGGATGGACCCAGAAATCTTCATTTTAGTGTTTCCGTGCGTGTGGTCAAGTTTGAGAACCACTGTAATCTCGAGCCTACTGGAAAATCAATCATTTCCGCTGAAACCAAGAAGGATTTTACTCACCAGGAAACCTCTGTCTGCCCTTCCTAATTTTCTCTCAACAATACTTCTTTATTCAAGGTCGAGCAAACTCGTATCTACTTCATTGTTCTCCCTGCCAATTGTAGTGAAACTCGGGATAAAGGATTTTACTGACTTTTCACTAGTTGGTCAAGTCCAGATGTAAAATATCTCCCCATATTATGAATATGCTCATATAGGAGTCAGATTGTGTCCTGACTCATTATTATGCAGTCTGCAGTGGAGTTGAAGAATGAGCATTTTAAACAAGATCCATAGATAATTCTGAGTACTAAAGGCATGCTGGGTAAATAAGTGTTACTATGGCATCACACTCCTCTGTGGCTTCCACCTCGTTACTAAGTTGTAAACATCACTCTGGGCTAAATACCTCATTTGTACGACCCTTTTGTGATGTACCAAGTGTAAATAGGTGGCCACTCTTGGAGCACATGAAATGCACTGATGTTGATCTTGACACTGGATAAAAGGATAAACCCCTCCTCCCACCAGTTCATCACCAAGTAGACTGTATGCCCTCAATAGATGTGTGTGGAATGAGTGACCAAATGAATCCACTGCCCTATTATCTCACCATCTACATCATAAACCTGCAGGGATTCTACTCAAAACGTCCCCTGGGCTCTACCGTAACCCATAACTAATCACTGAGGTTTTGAGGCCTTACTAAATTTCTCATTATACATACATCTTTCCTTTTGCAAATGGTTTCAGTAGCTTCCTATCTATCACATCTCTCTTTTTGTGCGTGTTCGTAGCTTGCCCAGTTCCATGCCCCTTTGTTCAGAATGTTTATTTCTACCAAATATGGGCAGCAGATGTCCTAAAATGTGTTCTTTTGGCCTCCAGATTATATTTGAATTTAAATTTTTTAAAAGAAAATTGGTCTACTAAAGCCCTTGCTTATCTTAAAAGTTTAATCAATATTTTTAAAAATAATTTTCTATTGTAGCCTACTGGTCAATTTTTTCATGTTCATAAGGAATCAAAGTAGAATTATCCTGGAGTTTAAACATCTTGGGAGCTGATAGATTGAGTGGCAGGCAGTCACAGGAGAAAACGTGGGAGCACTTCTGTGTTTCCCGGTGAGCTTGTCTCTCATTAAATATTTGAGTGTGTCATTTCTCAAACGTGGTGCCTATCTTTTAAAGAAAGTATGCGAATTGACACTTAATGAGGTTGTGGTTAGGTTAGCCTGAAACAGGCCCTATTTGTACATATCATCCCATTTGAATTAGTCACAGCACCCCCAAAGTGTGTAGTTTGGCCCCCGAATTGTTTTAGTTGCCCTACTCATGAACCTAAAGTTTTAGATAGAAAAAGAAATACGATTTTAAGGTAATTCTTTTTATGTTCAATTACAGTTTACATTCAATATTATTCTGTGGTAGAGGCCTGGGGCACAAAAATCGTACACTGGAGAGGGGAGTTCCTCAGCTCGGCCTGCACCACCAGGGGGCAGCTCCTGCATTGGTCTGCCCCCCTGGTGCTCAGTGCACATGATAGCGACTGGTCATTCCACTGTTCGGTCGATTTGCATATTAGTCTTTTATTATATAGGATGGCAGCTGTTGCTGTTATTGTTATGGACATGAAAGACTCCTTTGTCAAATGAATGCTCCCCATTTTAATCAAGAAGAATTGGGGACTATGTGACTAGGGCTCCACAATTATAAATGGCAGAGATGAGGCCTTCTAACACTTAACAGTGTTCACCTACTGAATCTTCCTTATTCCTGAAGTCAGACTTTTTAAAATTTGGTGTTTTATAAACTATCTGAATTAACTGATATGGGGAAATTCTTGTTTTTTATTAATATATAGATTAGTTTCAGATATATCGCATAGTAGCTAGACAATCATGTACTTCACAGAGTGGTCCTCCCTCCCGGATATTTCTAGTATCCACCTGGCCCCAGACATAGTTATCACAATATTATTGACTATATTCCCTATGCTATAATTTACATTTCTGTGACTATTTTATAACTACCAATTTGTACTTCTTGATCCCTTCACCTTTTCCATCCAGCTATGTTTACTCACAATTTCCCCTTTTCTTATCTCATTCTATCCCACCAAACTGTCCCCTTTGAAACAACAGGAGAATTAAATAATTGCCATCTTCAAATGAGCCCTAGACCTTGGCCTCTTATTGATGAAGCTGAGATGTAGAATAAGATAGAACAACTTATCCGAGTCACGGCACCAAAAAAAAAAAAAAAAAGAACAATTTGACTTTCCCAGTGAAAGATCATGTGACTCAAATCAGAGCCGCATTCTCACAGATAGTTATCACTCTCTCAGTAGCCTTGTAAGTCCATTCAAAATAGTACTTTTATAATGAAAGCACTAACTGCTACTGACATAATGACAACTAATTAATTGATAATTAATTTACAAATATTTATTGAGCACTACCACGTGCCAGGCATTGTTAGTCTTAGGGATATAGAGTTAACACAAGATTTCTGTCCTCATGCAAAGTCCATTCCACCAAGAGAAGAAAGATAATAAGTAAATAAGATGAAGATAGTGGTAACTGTTACGAAGAAAGTAAAACAGAGAGATGGGGTAGAGAGTATATTGCTTACGGTACAGCTAAATCTCAGTAACAGAGAGGTCAGAAATATATACGCTCTAAGTAAATAGAAGTATATATATTGCTCCCGGTGGTAACCTGTACAGGACCGGAAGGTGGCTCCATCTGTAAAGGCTTCCAGGAACCAAGGTTCCTTGGATTGCCTTGTCCGTACCCTAGGGTGGAATCCTTATGCACATGGTTGGAGTAGCTCACCAGCACCATGTCTGCATTTCATCCTGTGGGGAAAAATACAGAATGTCCAGGGCAAGTGACTCATCATTAAGGAGATGACCCAGATGTGTTATATTTTCATTCCTTTCCCTTCCCGATGACACAAACTTAGTCACACACCACAAGGACATCTGAAAATGATGCATCTATTTGCTAATATGCTAATATGCTAATTAGACCAGACATCATTCCAGACATCATTCTGGACGTCCTTTCAAACAAAGCCAAGGCCAGAAGGAAGCTATTGCTGGCAACCAGGGAAGGAAGGCCTACTCTTGCACGAATTTCATGCACCAGGCCTCTAGTAAAGGAATAAAAGGCACATGTTGTGGTCTCTGCTATAATGGTCCTTTTGTACCCTGGACTAGACAGATGGGGGCTTTTTTTAATGGACATTTTTCTCAGATAAAGTAGTCAGGGAAGATATGAGTCCCAAAAGAGTAAAAGGAGGCAGCCATGTAACAAATGTGGGGATTAAAAAATCAGCGATCATGAGTTAAGATGACAATGGACATGTACATTTTCACGCTGAAATTTTAACTCATATTTATTTTTAATTATAATAGGTGATATTTAAGATAATTTACTAATAAAGCTTCTCTCTCTCTCTCTCTCTCTCTCTCTCTCTCTCTCTCTCTGTGTGTGTGTAATTTTTTTTTTTTTTGTAGCGGCAGTAGCGGGAGCTTCTCTCACCTCGGCAGTGGTCCGACATCCCCCAAGGGCTCCTGGACTGCAAGAGGGTGCAAGCCGAGCTGAGGAACCGAGATTCACAATCCTGTTTACATTCCATACCTAGTTGATGTTGGCACATCGACACATAGTCACAGTGAAGAATTTATACATGAAATTATCAAACTTTCAGAATTTAATATAAACAACTTCATTTGTTTTTCAAATCATCTTGAATTTCCAAACAGCAATTAAAATATCCACACCTTTTGCCAATCCTTCTATAACCTAAGCTACTGGGCAGCTTCATAGAGAGGCTAAGAAATCATGGAATGAGGAAATCTTGTTCTAAAGTAAATTGAGAGGGATTTCTAAGTTTTAGACTCATTCATCAGTCAGATGACTTGTATACAAACCAAGAAGTGTTTTCACATTGAGTATGAGGGAAGAAAATGCTTGCTGGAAAAGCATCTTGTCCTTGCCTGATCCTGGGCACTAGTCATACATTTGATAAACTCAGGCCTAATTAAAACCATAAGCAGTACCACCCAAGGCAGGCCTCTAACCCATCTGGCCAATTGTTCATACTCAGACAGAAGCATCCAGAGATTCTGGGTGAGAGGACCCAGTATCCAACCTGACTCAGCCGCCTCACTAGGTAGGGACACTGCCCCTTGAGTCCTGACTTCCTCTACCTGGGCTGGGTGTCAGGTGTGCTGTCACCTCACAAGGCTCATGCTCCCTCTCAGGAAAGCTGTCATCTGCCCCTGAGTCCATGAGTGTCCACTGGTTACAAAACAAACCTCTCCCTTACAATGGTTGCAGGAATGTATATGTCAGGATAATGAGTCTGAGACATTGGGAATAATAATGATCATAAATACCTTTTCGGGAGGTGACTTATGTACTTGGCAAACACGACTTGTGAAGACATGAGCTTTCTCTCCTTTCGTGAAATTATACCTATTAATGCTTCCGAATAGCAAAGTTTTCTCTTGTGTTACTGCTAGACCATGTGTTCTTCCTTATAGGAGTTCCATGGGTAATTAGTTTCATTAAATAGTATCTTTGCTATGAAATTCCCCTCACAACAGCTCCCATACCTTGGTCTAACCAAAAATCTTTAGCCACACTCTGGCTACATGTTTTCCTGAGAACATTTTTATTTATTTATTTATTTATTTATTTATTTATTTATTTATTACTTATTTATTTTTCCCAATTGCCCTCCCCACCCTACAGTACATGCCCTCATCCATCTCCCCCTTCCTGCCCCCCCCCCATTGCCCTGTATCCACTGGCTATGCCTACACACACGTGCATACAAGTCCTTCGGTTTATCTCCTACAGACCCCTCCCTCCCAACCTCCCCTGCCTTCCCACTGTAGCACGACAGTCCATTCATTGCTTCTTTGCCTCTACATCTGCTTCCCCCCCACCCCCTGATTCTTGTCTTTAAAAACATCTTGCCCCTGTAGGCTAGAAATAAACCCACCAGAGCAAAAGAAAAGTGTTTGAGTCTCACTTTCAATGTCAAACAGTTCCTATGTGCACATGTCATCAATGGTATCTGGATAGTGGACAAATGGTGGTGTGTAAAGGTAGCATGAGTAGATCGTATATAAAAGCTGGAAAATCCCAGTGCTACCCAGATTGTCCTCTTCTGTCTTTAGCTCACCCACATGGCCTGGAGGGCTGTTCTAATGGCTGCCTAATGGCCTTTCTGACAAATCTCAGAAGTGCTTAGCTACCAATGACATGTTCTTAGCTTTGAGCTCAGCTGGAATTTCCTGAAATCTGTAGTGCACACACCCATAGCCTTTCAAATCCTTAAAATATCAAGTGCACGAAGGAGAAGCATGCAGACTGAAACCGTGATTTTGGAAAGTTTGAGTACTATTTTGCACTCAACTAACAAGAACACAGAAAAGTGCCCACATTACGCAAAGACATAGAAGTTCCTTTGATCTAGTAAGACCTTCCTAGCTGGGCAAGGCTTTGGAAAATAACAGAACTGCATTTTAATCCCAGCCCTCCTCCATTTGAAAAATGAGGACCTTGGGACCCAGTGGGATTCAAGGACTTGCCCCAGGTCACCATCACTGAAGAGCAGACCAAGAGTAGAAGCTTTTGAATCTACCACAATGCTATTGGTTGGAACTAATATGTTTCTGTTTTTTGCATTCTTGAGTCTACAGAGCCTCAGCATAACGTAGCATGGTATCGAAATCTTTCCCCCACTGTAACACTGCCCTATTCCGAAAAACCATATAAGGAACTTGAATCTCTATTGTAGTTCCTAAATAGCTTTGACAAACTCGACGTCTTGCCAACCAGTATACTATATCACACCCACTGTCTCCAACAGGCAAATGATTCTATTAAATATCTAGATTTAATATCTCAGTTAAAAATGGCCATCTGTTCACTCCCAATTACCATCTTCCCCAAACTTATTTACTTGACAATCTTAAAGAAAAACTCCACATGTAGTAAGAACTGAGGATTTGTATTTTTGCTTTTCTGCTGAAGAGCTGTCAACAGAAGCTAACATAATCTCAAACCTGGTTCAAGTCCTATTGGAGAGAGAGACACAGTTTTTTTCAGATCCTTCAAAAAGCACATTCTTGCATTTATTTCTTAAAAAAAAAAAAAGAACAAATTGTCAGGGGCAGGGACATCAATAAAGTGGGCTGCCTTTCTTATTGTTCCTCTTTTTATATTTTTGACTTTTCTTTCCTCCCAGCTTTCTCTTTTAAATATACGTTTTTCTTGAAAGAGAAAATGGAAAGGAAAACTCAGCTGCCAAGTGCACCTTGTCATTGATTAGCTTAACATGCCAGCCCAAAGCCAGCTAGTGACATTAGCCACCCATCCTCATCCCTGGGTGCATCTCAGAAGGACTCCTCTGGATTCCAATCACTGTGCATAAGCAGTTCTGATTCTGTGTCATCCCTAGAGACTTGACTTGTATGCGGTCATTCAAAGTTCCTTCTAAACATTTTAAAAAGTCAGAATCCCAACAGCTCTCAACTTTGCAGACAGGGCTTCAGCTTTGGTTGTATTATTCATCAGATACTTTCATAAAGTTGAAGAGCCACTACACCTGAAGGAATGTACAGCAGAAAAAGAAATTCCATGACCATTCAAAATAAACTTGTAAAAGCTGATAGTTACAACATTTATAACCAAGATTTTACATCAATCAGCTGCCTCCTGCACACCCCCCACTGGGGATGTGCCCTCAATCAAGGTACATGCCCTTGATGGAGTCAAACCTGGGACCTTTCAGTCTGCAGGCCGATACTCTATCCACTGAGCCAAATTGGTTAGGGCTAACAAAGATTTTTTTGATTGAACTAGTAGCCATCTCACAAGGCAAAATATCCCTATCCAAACAAATAAAAAAGACTCTACAGTAGGTCCTTGGGTTACGTGGGAGATCCATTTTTACAGGCGACATAAGTCGATTTCTGCTGTAAGTCGGGACCCACCTACATAAGCACCTCCGTCACTCACATGGGCACACACACAGCAATGAAGTGAAACAGTAAAACAATTTAAAAGAAAGATAACAATTCCTGACCTTTACTTGTGGTAAACAAAAAATAAAAAGCCTAAGGCACATATGTACATACATCAAAATGACGGAACTTTTATATATATATATGGGAGGTAGAGACATAACCACAAAACAATGTACGTGAGTCCGACATAACCCAAGGACTGCCTGTATTTGGGGAGCTATTTTCTGGAATGAAGAAGAATGAGCGGCACTGCCTCTGGTCATCTGTATATGTTTTTTCCCCTTTCGTAGCCTCTGCTGACTGGAATGCGTTCTGGTCTCTTAGCCTCTCCTGAGGAAAAACAGGCAACTGAGAAGCTTGCCAGAGACCCAACTGTTATATAGCAATGACTTTCAAGCCGCACTTATTCACTTACTTAAGAAATAACTGTTATTTCTTACTGTGTACCAGTTTCTATGCTAATATCTGGGAATACAACCAGGGGCCAGGTAGACAAGTTTGCTGTCTTCATGGAATCTACTAGTACAGCCAAGAGTAGGAGAGACCAAAAGCATGGCTTAACTAATTACACAAATGCAAGAAAAATGGTCTGTCAAAGCAGTCTGGGGAGTTTTAAAGAGATAATTCTTTAAAAAATGTTGAATATACTGTTCTAATATTTTAAGTACCAATCTATGAAAAATAAAGAAATATATATTTATTTGTTACTGTATGTCAACGGCTTTACATATATTATTCAAAAGGGAAACTGAAGCTTATAAAGTAGAAATGTCCAGAATACAATCATGGCCTGTCAGCTATAAAGTCAATAATCATACACATATGTATCTCATTCGAAACCCATGCATTTAAACCCATACTTTCTGACTTCCCCAACTGAGTCTCCTTTGGCAGCTGAACTGAGAAGGTCTCAGTGCTACAGACTCTTTCATCAGTTAGAAGCAGGCACACAAGGGTCTCTAGCCTATCTCTTTAGCTCTGATTAGATTATGTAAGAGTCTAAAAAATAGCCGCCACCTATGTAAAATCTCCAAAGAAGACAGCCTTCCCCCCTTCCAATAGCAACACAATCTGATGTTTCATAATTCCACAAGCGTGCTTCTCTTCGGTGAGTTTTTATCATCTAGCAAGTTCTCATTGCCAGATCAAGGATGTTGACAATGTAAAATACTACAACCATTTTATAAAACAATTTAGCATTTCCTTAAAAAAAAACAAGTTCAACATATACCCACCATACCACCTAACTAGTGAACTTCTAGGTTTTTACCCAAGAGAAATGAAAACATATCCATAATAAGAGTTCTATACAAATTATAGTGACCTTATTTGTAATAGTCAAAATAGGGAACAGTTTAAATGCCAGCCATCAGGTAAATGGATAAACAACTGTTGGTATGTCCAGACAGTGCAAAACGACACAGTAATTTAAAATATAACAACTAGTGATATGCTCAACAAATTGAAATTTCAGATGGATCTCAAAATCATTATGCCGAGTGAAAGAAACATGGCAAAAAGAAGTATATACTGTATGATTCTATTTATATAAAATTCCTTTAAAATGTAAACTAATCTGTGGTGATAGAAAGCAGATCAGTAGTTGCTGCTGGATCTTGACAGCGGTAGGAATGGGTTACAAAGGAACTGGAGGAAATTTTAGGGAGATAGTAATAATTGTTAACTTGATTATAGTAATGGTTTCATGGATATATTCATTTGTCAAACTGTATAAAAATGTTCACTCTAAATATGTGATACTCACTGTCATTCAATGTTATCTCATGAAGTTGTGAAATAAATTCATACATTTTTTTAATTGCCCCAACCCCAAGTCAACATAGTGGATTTATGTCTTTGCTCCATATTTAGTGTAGCCCACATAGTCCCTGATCCTGAGCACAATTCCCAAGTCACATTAGACTGTAGGGTAATAACATATTGTTTTTGAAATGTGGAAAGAATGGGAACTTTAATTAAGACACAGAAACCATATGGGGTGGTTAAGAATAAAGACCTCAGAGTTACACATACCCAAGTTTGGATCTCACTTCTATCTCTCATTTGCGATGTGACCTTGCATGAAACTAAATTTCCTGCTGCGGTTTTCCTCACCTGTAAAATGGAGATGATAATAATACTAATCACCCCATGAAGTTATTTTGGATACTCAATACGATAATGCATATACAACATGAGATTGCTCCCATAAATTTCTATTCTTTTTTTTAAATTTAATAAATCTTTATTGTTCAGATTATTCCAATTGTTCCTCTTTCTTCCCCTCATAGCTTCTCTCCACCCAGTTCCCACCCTACTCTCTGCCCTTATCTCCCCTCTGCCTCATCCATAGATGTACAATTTTTGTCCAGTCTCCGCACCCCCCACACTTTCCTCCCCAGGGAATTGTCAGTTCACTCCTTTTCTATGCCCCTGATTCTATTATATTCACCAGTTTATACTGTTCATCAGATTTTCTATTCACTTAATTTTTAGATTCACTTGTTGATAGATATGTATTTGTTGTTTCTAATTTTTATCTTTACCTTTTCTTCTTCCTCTTCTTACAGAATACCTTTCAGCATTTCATATAATGCTGGTTTGGTGGTGATGAACTCCTTTAGCTTTTTCTTATCTGTGAAGCTCTTTATCTGAACTCAATTCTAAATGATAGCTTTGCTAGGTAGAGTAATCTTGGTTGTAGATTCTTGCTATTCATCACTTTGAATATTTCTTGCCACTCCCTTCTGGCCTGCATAGTTTCTGTTGAGAAATCAGCTGACAATTGAATGGGTGCTCCCTTGAAGGTAATTAACTGTTTTTCTCTTGCTGCTTTTAATATTCTTTGTCATTTGCTCTTGGTATTTTAATTATGATGTGTCTTGGTATGGTCCTCTTTGGATTCCTTTTGTTTGGGGTTCTGTGTACTTCCTGGACTTGTAAGTCTATTTCTTTCACCAGGTGGGGGAAGTTTTCAGTCATTATTTCTTCAAATAGGTTTTCAGTATCTTTCTCTCTCTTTTCTTCTGGCATCCCCATAATTCAGATGTTGGTACACTTGAAGTTGTCCCATAAGCTCCTTACACTATCTTCACATTTTTGGATTCTTTTTTCTTTTTGCTTTTCTGGTTGAGTGTTTTTTGCTTCTTTATATTTCAAATCTTTGACTTTATTCTTGCAGTCCTCTAGTCTGCTATTAGATCTCTGTATAATAGTTTATATTTCAGTCAGTGTATGTTTAATTTCTAGTTGGTCCTTTGTTATCTCGAGGGTCTCGCTAAATTTATCTACCTTTTCTAGGAAATTCTTGAAAAACTTTATAACCGTGGTTTTGAATTCTATATTCAGTTGTTTGCTTTCCTCCATTTCTTTCACTTGTAATCTGTTTGCTTCCACATTTTCACTGCTTCCCTGAGTTGGTAGAGTAGCCTTGTGTGCTAGGTGTTCTATAGGGCCCAGTGGCTCAGCCTTTCCAGTTACCTACATAGAACACTCTTGGTGCACCCCTTTGTGGACTGTGTACATAGCCTTGTTGTAGTTAAGTCTTGATTGTTGTTGGTATCACTGGGAGGAATTGACAGTCAAGATTTAACTATAACAAGGATGGGTGCATTTTCATGGGTATTTTACTAAAGTAAGAGTAACCAAAGCACCAGGTTTTCTCTGTTCCTACCCACCTCTTCTTCTTCTTTTCATAGTCATATCAAAGTCTTTTTATGAGGTTTTTAGGTCTACAATACTGATGTAGAGGTTTGTCCAGGAAATCTGGTAAGTCTTTCTGTTTATAGGTGAATTAAACTTTTCTATACCTTGTCCTTCAATGATCTTAGTAAACTCTTCCAATTTGGAATTCCCTCTATCTGGTTCATAATTGGAACTCAATAAATGTTAATACCTTTTTCCTAATTTAGGTTTTGGGTTTATCAACATAGCACTGAAGTACACATGATAACACAGCAAGCACCTGGGTTCAGAGAGAGAGATTCTAGAGAAAGCTCATGAGGGTTGCACTGAAATACAAGTGCAGTAGATGCATCGTTTTCATGCTACAGCTGCTTCTGCCCTTAATGGGACAGTAGCACTCAATTTTTATTATTGCAAAGTGGAGTGAAGGAATTTTAATAATTATATCAGGACAGGAGACATGCACTAGGACTCTGCTGGGCAAACCAAAGTGGATGGTTAACCTAATCTGAGTTATCAACTGTTCAAGCAATGTTTCAAAACAAAGAGATATCAAGCAAGGAGGTGAGAAGAAAGTCTGTCACATGCTGAATGCTGGCCAAGTAGGCTCCTTGGAATAGGAAGACTTTGGGATATAATCTAGCTCCTCCCTATTCACAGGGTGGTCTGCAGACCAGCAGCACAGGAAGCTCTGTTAAAAATACAGAACCTTGAGCCCCACCTCAGGCATACTGAATCAGAATCTGCATTTTAACAAGATATCCTGGTGATTCAAATACACATTAAAATTTGGGTGGCACTGGTCTATAGATCTACAAACTTGTTTACCAGTTGAGTAATTTGGGTAGCTTAAAAAAAAAAAAGGGATTTCAAGGGCCCATCACCCAGAAATCCTGATTCTGTAGATTTTCTTTTTTTTTAGGTAGATCCAAGAATCTAAATTTAGAAGAGCGCTCCATGAAATCCTTGGAGACAGGTAGATTCAGGGCCCACTAAACTAGTGTATCCAATGTAAAGAGCACCCAAATTTCCATGAGAATCATATAGGGAGTTAAAATGAAGGCAGTTTGAGATACTCAGAGATTCACTCTATTTACATTTTTTATCAAGAAATTTATCTATTTTCAGCCAAAAAATCCTTTGAGAGCTAGATTCCATAATAGGAAAATATGTTAGCTGAGGAATTTTCAGTGAAATGAAGCAAAGCATAATTTTTCCAAAGAAAGCCTTCCAGCTCCTGAAGCAAACCCAAATAGCCATAAATGTACCCAGACACAGACACAAACATAAAATGAGACCAAGAAGATAGCCAAATGCTGCTTCCCAGTACATTCCCAGGCCTGATGTCTTGGTGGTCTTTGTGAGAACATCTGTCCCCCAGCCTCCTTCCAGGCCCAGAGTTTTGTGCAATAGGCTAGGATTCTATGTCATTTCTTGGGATATGGTCACCCAACAGAAGCTAAGCCTAAACAAATACGGACACCGTGCAATGTTATACCTATTTTTCTTCCTAAATTTATTATCAACAGTAAATTTTTTGTTAAGTGTCTGATGGATCTCTAGTGAAGCCAAGTGTAGGCATTAAGGTTCAATGACTAGGTTGAATCTACAAAACCCAGATCTTAATTTGTGAAAAAGATATAGCATCAAACGCATAGACAATGTAGTCTAGAATCAGGACAAAAAGCCAAAGTCATGGACACAGATGTCCACATTCAAACTCTGAAGTAATAATGGTCCAAAAATAAAATAAGACCTAAGGTAGGAAGAGAGTGTTAATGACTTGGGACTTCTCAACCAGGTTCAGCAATAGGTTCCTATAGCTACCCACCTAAAGTTGATCCTTTTTTATTTATTCATCTTTATTGTTGAAAGTATTACAGATGTCCCCTTTTTGATCCTTTTGAAGGAATACTGGAAATTGTGGATCTCTCAAGTGTAGTTTCCATTCTTTTTATTTGCTGTTCTTTGATATATTATCTCCCTATTTCTGTTTAGTTTTTCAATACTTTATAATGAAAGCAAAGGACAATGAATAGCCCAGTAATCATGCTCTAGATTAAATAACTGTTAACATTTTGCTTTATTTTCCATAATATCTAATATTTTGTTTAACTATTTTCAAATGAGTTGCTGACATGACACATAACTACAAAATATTTTAGCTTACTGCTCCTAAGAATAAGTTCTCATACATAACTACAATGCCATTAAAACACCAAAGAAAACTAAAAAACATTTCTCTAATGTCACCTAATATCCAGTTTTTATTGAACTTTCCTTAATTGTCCCCAAAATACCTTTACCCCAATATTTTATTTTGACAGTTTTCTAAGAGAAAAGTTGAAAGAATTTTACAGTGCACTTATACATGCGCCACACCAATGGGACCATTCATTTGTTACTATACTTACTTTATCACATCTTTATATCTTGCATACATTCTTTACCCATCAATCCATCTTATTTTTTACATATTTCAAAGTGAAGTTCATCAGTACAGTTTACTCTTAAATATTCTGTATGCGAATCACTAAGTAGAGTTCAATATTTATTTACAATGTGTTTTTTATGGAAAATTTACATGCTATGAAATGCACAAATATTAAATTATATTTGCTCAGTTTCAACCAATAGATACATCTGTGTGTCCTAGGTCCATATCATTATCAGAAATTTCTTTCATGACCATTCCTAGTCAATCCCCTCCCCAACTCTCCACTCTCAGAGATAAACACAGTTCTGAAGTTTTACACCATAGATTATCTTTGCCCATTCCAGAACTCTTCATAAATAGAATTATACAGCATATATCTTTTTAGAGTTAGCTTCTACCACTCAAAAGAACACTTTTGAAAATCATCCATATTATTGGATATATTAGTAGTTCATTTGGCTATTATAAATAAAACTTGTATAAAAATTCTTGTAAAAATGCTTTTTGTGAACATGTTTTCTTTCTCTTGAATAAATACCTAGAAAATAAATTGCTGGATCCAAGAGTAGGTATATATTTAGTTTTATAAGAAACTTCCAGACCTTTTTCCAAAGTAAATATACCATCTGACACTTCAAACAACAAAATATAATATTTGCCATTGCTATGTGTTCTTTATTTACTTATTAGATGCCCAGTGCACAGATTCGTGCACTGGGGTGGGGTCCCTCAACCTGGCCTGCAGGGATCTGGCTGAAACCATCTCTCCGATATCCCTAAGGGGTCCCAGATTGCGAGAGGGTGGTTCTCGGTGATGCACCCCAGAATCAAGCTCCCTCCTCCAAGTTCTGAGTGTGTCACCCGAGAACCGCAAGTGTCAAGTCTCTGCAGCTTGGCAGTTCCTGCATTGAGCGTTTGCCTCCTGGTGGTCAGTGTGCATCATAATTACTAGTTGGATAGTCCAACAGTCAGATGGTTGAACAGTCTGATAGTCAAACGGTTGCTTAGGTTTTTATATATATAGGTGCTCTTATCTTTTTAAATTTTTCCTTCTAGTTACTTTATGTAAACATTCATTCTTTTTTCTATGCTTTTTAAATTGGATCTATTATTGATTTTTCTATTCTAATATAAGCATTTAAAGCTGCAAATTTCCCACCCTAGCTGGTTTGACTCAGTGGATAGAACATTGGCCTGCAGACCAAATGATCCTGGGTTTGATTCTGGTCAAGGGTATATGCCTGGGTCATGCTCCTCCCCAGCCTGGGTCCTGGTTAGGGCATGTGCAGGAGGCAACCAATCAAAGTGTTTCTCTCACATAAATATTTCTGTCTTTTCTTCTCTCTCCCACTCTCTCTAAAAATCAATGGAAAAACATCCCCAGGTGAAGATTAAAAAATAAATAATAATGCTACAAATATCCCTCTAAGCACTGCTTTAGTTGATTTCTGCAAATTTTGAAAGGTTGTACTTTTGTCTTTAGTTTGAAATGTTTTCTTATTTACTTTAATCTATAAATTATTTAAAAGTGTTTTTTATTTTTGACAGTATTACAGATAAATTTCCAAAATGTTAGGGGTTTCCTAGGTATCTTATTATTATTGATTTATCATTTAATGACTCTGTGATCAGAGACTATAATACATATAATTTCAATCTTTTTTTATTATAAAAGCTTGTTTTATGATATGATATATGGTCAATCTTGATGAGTATGTTGCATATGCTTGAAGAGAATGTTTACTCTTAAGCATTGAGATGTTATTATTTTATTTTTCCCTTTATTTTATTTTTATCACAATTTATCCACCATATACACTCTTCCACTTCCACCCATGAGGTATTAATGTTTTATAAATATTAATTAAGTCAAGGTGGTTAATAGCCTTGTTTAGATTCCCTATATCTTTACTGATTATTTTTGCCTTGTTTTCCTATCAATTGCTGAGAGAAGAGTTTTTATTTTCCAACTATAATTTTAAAATCTTTTCCCCTTAGTTCTGTCCATTTGTCTTCATGAATTCTGAAGCTCCAAAATGCATTTTACAACTTTTTTTCCCCAAAATGAATATAATCAAGTATTCTTACCAAACTATTTAACCTACATCTTATCAAGCACTTAAATTTACTAATATCCTACCTTGAAAAGGAATATGTTAAACAACATTATGAGGAAACAATCAGGCATGTCCAGAAGAGACAATTTACAAGATATTTGACCTGTTTTCTAACATAGGGTCATAAAAAGGGAGAGATTAGGAGTACTGTCTTACCTTATAAGATTTAGAAGACAGATCAACTAAATTCAGTGCTCTCTAAACACCTGGTTATTTTTGCATAAATAACCAAGACTTGAGACACATGGTATTACACATGTTCCACTTTGACTATTAGAAAATAGTCAAATTACATTGTACTGAGTGTGTAAAGAAGACAAGACTTGTTGAAAGCAAGAAGATCAACCCAATCCAAGGAGGAATCCTTGGGCAATTCCCCTGCTAGGTCCTTGAAGTCAGATATACAGCATCAGGGTGCCCTGGAACTTTGTGTGATGGTGCTGGAGGTAAAGAAAAGGAATTCTCACTGGAGCCAACCATGTCACAATTCTTTCTCCACTGGAAACCACCCACCACCATAAAGGAAAGCGGAGTTGTGCACCTATGCCTCTTCTAGCTTGATTTTTGTTGTATATACTGTGCAATAGAGAATTGATTCCCCACCTCCTGGGAATATTATGGAATGATAGCTCTCTGCCAAGAGCCCCCTCTGGGACATGCCTCAACAGAAGAGACTTATCTCACGCAAAGTCACTGCCTCTTCCTAGGGCAGGCTATAGTCAATAACTGGTCAACCTAGAGTTTGCTCCCTTGCTCCAACTTGGTACAAATCTAAAGGACCATGCTAGCCCCAGAGCTTCTCATGGGGTTGGCTAAGCTCTTATTAGATGGAACCACAGCCAAGCTCTCTTGCCACGTCCTCCTTATCCCATTCTTTCCACACTTCTTTCATCCTGAGAATACACCCCAGGATCCTTCCTGTGTGATTATCTGCATTTTAGAGTCAATTTCCTGGAGAATCCAATCCAGAAAGGTTACATAGCTGATCACCTCTAGAGAGCTCACAATGCTTTCATTGTATTTCTATAGAAACCAAATTTATTCAATTTTGCAGAAGGTAAAATCAAGGCACAAATTTTCTGTGGCTTGTTTGAAATTATCCAAGGTGCCCATATTGTGTGAAGGCAGTATGCCAAGGCATGCTCCAGAACCACATAAATATGCTGCCAAGTTTTCATCTCCATATAAAATTTATTTTCGCTACAATAGCATAAAACTTACAGTTCCGGCAGTGTGTGCCAGATGGAATGTTATGATCCGTGGGTTTGCATAGTTGGGTACAGAGCAGGATGTAATAAGTTAAAAAACAAGTGTTAAGAAGCAGAGTAGTCAAGAAAAGAAAGTATGGAAATATGAGATACCCTCCTCATGAGTGTATAAGAGAATAAGAGCAGGACAGTAAATCTACTGATACAGCAACACCAAACTGAAGGGTGATGATGACTATTGCAAAAACTGTAGATGGTTTTAGAGATGCTGCAAAACATGGTTTTATCATAAGACTAGCTACATTGATGTTTTTACTGTTTCTTTCATGTTTGGAGATACCCCATCAAAATTTCTAGCTCTCAAAAGTTAGCATTGAATGCAAAAAAGTTGAGACCCCTGAACTGGGCATTGGATCTCCCCAAATTGGGCCCCCCCACCCTGCTTTTTCTCTATACCCATATGTGAAAATAGAAGAGATATACCTCTGTTATCCCAGATTGAGCAGTGTATGCGGTTTCCTGATAAAATGAAGCTTATGGTATTTGAAGCATGTTAAGCACAGAAGAGAATATCAGAAGAGAATATAAAAGAAAGAGGAGGCATTTGCGTAAAAAGCAAAGCCAGCACTTTGATGTCCCTGGATCTGTTCAGCATAAACATGTGACCCCATAGAGGGAACGAAAAACACAGCACTTCGTTTTGACAGTGTCTCCACTGCTTTTCTGTTTTCCTTTCTAAGCTTGTTGGCACATTCCCTGCCATGTACATTCCCTCCAGTGGAGCCTATCAGCTCGGCAGCACAAAGCCTTCTTTGTGCCCCTGAGAGTGGGGTATTGATAAGCCCAACGGAATCAGATGAGACAGGTTTCTGGTTCTTTCAGGCATCAGTGTGGTCCGGTTTTCAAAACATCTGTGGCGGGGGCTCCTGAGTCACACATGAACTACTGTATTCCATGACTTATTGGCAAATCTGCAACTGTTTCCTGCAGACTGAAGTCTGCTCTCCAGCATCGATTAGTTGCAGCAGCGATCCTGAATCCATCACATGACCACACAGCCTGTTATTTCATGCAAGCCAGCGAAGGCTCACCAAAAGCACACACGGGTCCTGCTTTTCAAGCGATTTAAAACAAAGAAAATATTTGAACGATGAAGTCAAAAGTGGAGGGGCGTTTTTAATCTTCTGTAACTTCTTATCTGCAGCACCTCCTGGTTATTCTTCTCCTAACAGGCTGGTCATTTTCATTAAGGCAGCTGGCAGCGGCAGCTCTGACTTCGCCTAGGGGGGAATGTAACCCAGGGCCGCCAACCAGAACTTGGAATTCTCTGGTTTTTGTCACTTGCCGTTAGAATCCCAGCCTTTTCTAAATTTAGGACAGTGAATCATATTAAACAGTGACCTGACTGCAAAGCCTCGAGTTTGTGCGGAGGGAGGCCTCATCGACAGCGTGTTGGGTTGTAAAGGTCAACAACCTGCCCATTTCGGAGCCTCCTCCTCCCGGTCCACCACTACAAAAGCAAATGACACGGTGCACCGGGCCTTCTTTGCAGGACAGAATGCAGATGTGTTCACTGCATTTCTCAGCTTCCTTTCTAATGCTCACGGTATAGTTTATGGATTCCTAGCGTCTGCATATGTCAACTTGTGGCTCTAAAGGATTAATTTCACTTTATCCAATATGCTGCTAACCCTCTTAGGGACTTTGTGGTTTGGTGCGCTGGGCTGACCTTGCACTAATTTAACTCAGATTCTGTTTTTCATACTGTCATAATTTAACTATTATAGCACTGTTTGGGGGAATTCAGATATGGTTATTTAATGAAGGGAGGGAAAAGATAAATAAAACATTCGTTAGCTATCCTGGATTCCAACCAGTCCTTTGCTCTTTATATCCAACGGGTCAACAGGCCATGAAGATCTAAAGACTCCAGTTCAGCCCAGTAGTGGCCTCTCCCCCCATCCCCACTGCTATTGCCTTCGTTCAGATCTCTTGAATTTCCCTGGGGCCTTCAGAGCAACTCCTACCTGGTCTCTCTTCTGCCAAAGTCTCCCTGCCCTGAGACCGGGAGTCTTTCTGATCATGTCACACCCTTCCTAAACAACCTTCTTGGGTAGACAACCTTTGCATATAAGATAGAATTTTTTTCAAATGTCATTTTATGGAAGTACAAAGAAGTTCTGGCTTCATAATGTTATTTGAACTAATGAATTCACCACCGATTCATAAAGTCAGAAATTCGATCAGTATCTCAGCACTGGACTCACATTAACTAATCCCTCAAGATTCATGCAGGAACCCAAATTGTCAGCATATTAATTTTCATTGAAGCATATCTGCTAGACAAGCCTTAATCCACATTTTGGCCTGAGCTGCAGATTCCTCCCCAAGAAGCATAGTTCCATGAATAGCCATATTATAATAAGGTTTTTTTATGACCATGGAGTTTGCTCAGGAGTGTGAATGGTTTGGCCAATTGGAGGCCTTAAGAGGATGACAGTTCTGGCTGTGACCCCCAGGCTGGTCCATGTCACTGCTGATCCCTGCACTGCACACAGCGAGCTCTCTCCCATGATGTCACTTTATTGGGCTTCTATTTCCTATAATCCAGGCTGACCAGCCATTTTCTGTTGACACAAAGCAGAGGATTAGGTTCCCACATGCTGCACAGAATTCACACCATTTCCCTGAGCTTGCCTCTCCCCTGGAATTCTGGGACAGATTCTGGAACTCCTCAGTAATAAACTCACTGATGGGCATTCCCATACCTAGGAATATACCCTAAAAAACCTGAAACATCAATCAGAAAGATTGTATGTACCCCTATGTTCAAAGCAGCGCAATTTACTATAGCTAAGATCTGGAAACAGCCCAAGGGCCCATCAATAGATGAGTGGATAAAAAAGCTGTGGTACATTTACACCATGGAATACTATGCAACAGTAAAAAAAAAAAAAAAAGAATCCTTACCCTTTGAAACAGCATGGAAGGACCTGGAGAGTATCATGCTAAGTGAAATAAGTCAGTTAGAGAAAGACAAGTATCACATGATCTCACCCCTATGTGGAACCTAAGTAACAAACTGATAAACGGAGTAGATCCAGAGACACAGAAGCATGGGACACAGTGAGGAATCTCAGAGGGAAGGAGGGGTGGGTGGTGAGAAGTAATCAACCAAGAACCTTGTCTGCATATATGCATGGCCCATGGCCACAGACAGTGGGGTGGTGAGGGCCTGGGGCGGGGGTGGGGGTGGACTGGAGAGAGTCAAGGGGGGGGGCGGGAAGCGGAGCATATGTAATACTTTCAATAATAAAGAATTATTAAAAATAAATAAATAAAATAAACTCACTGACGGGCCCAACTGGTTCTGGCTTCACTTTCTCAATAACTGAACACATTTCACAATGTTCTCTCAGAAGACAGCTTTATTCCTAAGTTCTTTGAGGTCTCTGTCACCCTCTAGAGAGCAGTTCTCCACCTTTCTAATGCCTCGACCCTGTAATTCAGTTCCTCATGTTGTGGTGACCCCCAACCATCAAATTATTTTCGTTGCTACCTCATAACTGTAATTTTGCTACTGTTAATTAATTGTAATGTAAATATCTGTGTTTTCCGATGGCCTTAGGCTCTATAACAGCGGTTCTCAACCTGTGGGTCACTAGCAGGGTTGCCTGAGGCCATCGGAAAACACAGATATTTACATTACGATTCATTAACAGTAGCAAAATTGCAGTTATGAAGTAGCAACGAAAATAATTTGATGGTTGGGGGCCACCACAAAACGAGGAACTGTATTAGAGGGTCGCGGCATTAGAAAGGTGGAGAACCACTTCTCTAAAACCTGGCCAAACAGCCTCATCTACAACTACTCCCACACATTCTCTCCCGATACACCCAAATACTTCACCCTTCTTTCCTGCTGGAGCTATATGCTCCCTAGGCCACAAGTCACAGAAACTGTTCCTGACAAATACAAGGAGAGAAGGGCTTCACCAGGAATAAATGTGATAGCTTACATTGTTGAAGGAAAAACTGAAAAACTAGGTTTCAGAAAGAATGCAAACTGGGGCAAAGCTCTGACTGGGTGGCTCAGTTGGTTGGAGCATCATACCATACACCAAAAGGTTTTGGGTTTGATTCCCAGTCAGGGCACATACCTGGGTTGTGGGTTTGATCCCCAGCACTGGTCAGGATGTATACAGAAGGCAACTGATTGGTGTTTCTCACATCAATGTTTTTCTCTCCCTTCCATTCTCTCTCAAATCAACAAACATAATCTTAGGTGAGGTTAAAAAAAAAAAAAAAGCTGGGCCCTAGCTGGTTTGGCTCAGTGGATGGAGCATCGCCTATGGAATGAAGGGTCCCAGGTTTGAGTCCAGTCAAGGGCAGATTTGATTCCTGTGTTGTGGGCTCAGTCCTCAGTAGAGGGTGTGCAGGAGGCAGCTGATCAATGATTCTCTCTCATCAATGATATTTCTATCTCTCTCTCCCTCTTCCTTCCTCTCTGAAATCAATAAAAATATATTTAAATAAAATGGTAATAGAGCTTATTTAGCCTAATGCTCTAATTCTTAGAAAATAAATAAACAAACACTGTTCCAAATATATTCAAAGGAAAAAAAAAAAGCTGGGGCAGAGCTGAAGCCTAGATAGCAGGAACAGCTGGACCCTCTCTTCATCACCACCATGAGGATGCTCAGTTCCAGCGCTTCCAAGCCTGTCCAAGATTCAAATGCCTACAGCCCTTCAGCTCAAAGAAGGCCAGGCACCTTTACTGGTGGGCCCTCAAGACAGTTCAGACAGAGAGAGGGATCATTTGTAAAAAGAAAGTCATGAAGGATATGGGGAACACAGCTGAGAGTGGATAAACTGCAGCACCAAAGTATAAAGTTAGATCTGAAGCCTCAGCCAGCAGAAATGCTCAACTGCACAACTAATTTGAAGATCAAAAGAAGAAACATCTAGGGAGGTAACACACTGTACAGATGGAAAAGGGGAGAAAAGGGGAAAGAATGACATTTTTAATATGTAGATAAAAATGACTTATGGAAATCTTACATGGTGGTAAGAAAAGTATAAGAATGCATAATATGTAAACAATTATTAAAAACTCTGATGAGTGAGTGAATTTAAAAGAATAGTCATACAAAAACCAAGGAGTTAATATTTGCAGCTATGTTTCAAGTCCCAGCTTTTCATAAAGGGCTTCACAAGACAAGATTCCGGCCTGGCTACTCCTCCAGCTACTAGCTCTCCTCTCCATGTTTACGTAATACTACCCGTTATTCATTTTCTCAAACGCCAGCTCCCTTCCACCTCAGAGCCTTTGCATATGTGTTTCCTTTTGCCAAAGTCTTCTTCACCTTCTGTTTTAGTTAGGGTTCTCCAGAAAAATCGACCCAATAGACCTATATCTCTATATCTATCTATCTATCTATCTATCTATCTATCTATCTATCTATCTACAGAGAGAGATTTATTTTAAGGAATTGGCTCACATGATTGTGGAGGCTGCCAAGCCCTCAGGGCAAGCCTGCAGGCTGAAAACTCTAGCAAGAGTTGATATTGCAGTCTTGAGCCCAAAAACTATAAACTCCGGCAGAATTTCCATGTTGCAGTCTGGAGGCAGAATTCTAAGTTCTTCCTCTTTGGGAGACCTCTTTGCTTTTAAGGCCTTCAGTGGAGTAGATGAGGCTCACCCACATTATGGAGGGTAAGTTGCTTGAATCAAAATCTATTGATTTAAAAGTCCATCCCATCTAAAGACAAATAAAAACTTCAGAGTATCAGTGTTTGACCAGACAACAGGGCCTTGTAGCCTAGTCAAGTTGACACATCAATGTCTTATCCCCCTACCCACCCACCCCTCCACCAAGCTGATTAATGCCATGTCTCATCTCATGTTTCATCTCAAACCTCAGTCTCTCAAAGAAGATTTCTCCAACCCTGTCTCCCATGGGCACTTTTTGAGTACTCTGGAACTTTCCTTCTTAGCACGTCCCACGGCCAGTGGTTAACATGTGAGTATATGAAACTGTGTAACTGTTGTACTACCCGTCTCCTCCACTGTAATGTAAGCCCCAGAAGGTTAGACTGTTTTACTTTTCACTATCCCCCTAGCACCAAGCACCATGCCTGCATATCACAGGCACTCAGTACATTTTTATTAAATGCACTGATGAAGGAATTCCAAAAAATGGTGTGGAGGCTTGCGATATAGCACATGTGCAGACTTTCAAAGGTTAAAACAACCACAGACATCTGCAGAGGCCTTTGCTCACTCCCTAACTTTATCCCAAATTCCTACAAGGAGCATCATATGAAATGCTTTTCCAGAAGTTTAATACAAAGTGCCTCCTGGGAAGTAAATATGGTCCAGCTTTCCTTTCCTTTTCTTCCTAATCTCCAGGATAGCAAAGTTAAGAAGGACCATTTGGGCACAAAGAATTCCCATCAGTGAGCAGATATCACTGGGATCGGCAGGCAGAGATTCTGTGACAGAGTGAAGGCTCAAGGAAGCATCTTCAAACATGTGGGATGGAGAATGTTATTACCCTGGGAATCATCTAAATACATACAGTTTTTCACGGATAATGGATTTGCCAAGCATGCTTGGGATATTCTCCATTCTAAATAGCTATGAATAATTGCAATATTCATAAATTACTGTACATTAGCAGATTAAGCAGGCATGCTGCAGTAAAATTATTTCATTAACTCTTTTCAGAACTCTGATCTTATAGGATGAGACCCAGGAAAACTGAATTGGTATCTCTATTAATGTAAATTTTAAAAAAAAATTAGTAAGGTGCCCCCCTAAGCTAAATACCAACAGCTCTCTTTTTCTCATCATCGTTTATTTTGATGAGGCAAACAACACTATGAAAAAGAAATGAATAAGCAAATGTAGACACATCCTATCGTTGGAAAGCCTTTTATGCCTGTTGGTGTCTACACATTGGTATTCACATATCCCCGCAGCTCATCCTTGACATTCTCAAGACAAGCTTTTCCAGGCTCTCCATTTTCCCTCTAGTTTTGTATATAATGAGAAGGCAAGAAGTCTAGACAATATGTTGTTTTTATGCTATATTTGAAATATCACATCTGAATTCATTGCCTTCAATAATAAAATGCTTAAGATGCGCTGTAACAGTCCTTTGAAAACAGATACACCAGACATAGAGAAGGCAATGAGCAATATATATGTACATGGATGGTGGAGTAGTTGAAACATGAGATGCCAAAGAAATAAAAGACTATCTTTGTCTTTACAATCTGACTGAGATGGACCAGAGAAGGAGTGGGGGCACCAGTGACCACACTAGGAATGCTGGAAATCCAAAGCAATATATGAGAATACTCTTCACTGTGTACACAGAGTGAGTTCTATGCTCAGGAATGTCTAGGTCAGTGGAACTGGACATGACAAACTTCTCAGGGAGTTGGGAAGGGGGCATTACCCATCAAGTCTAAGACCAAGAGGTCAGGAGGGAACTAGCGATGATAGTACAGAGCTGAAAGGAGGGAAGGAGAGCCTCGGACAAAATATGAGGTCACGAATAAGGACAACTGACACGACGGCTGGTCCTTACACACCTGGCTGCAAAGAAAAAGAAATGTTTCTAGGAGGATCCGAGAGGTGAGTGTAAAAAGCTCAGGTGTAGAGGGTCTTGATTGCCACAGTCTAAGAGAAGGCCTAATGAACAGCAAATCAGGCCAGAGAATAATGGAAACCACTGTCGGAAAGCCAACAGTAGAATCAATAAAAGATATAGAAGGTCCTTTACTCTGTTTCTTATTACTTTTTGACTGGGTAGGTGGAGGGGAGTAGGGGAGGACGGATCTTTAAGTAGCCACTGACTTAAAACCATCATGAACCAACAAAAATGTGTGCGTCTTACCAGCATCTGTGAAGTACAGATTGCAGCCTGGGGAAGTGGGATGTGGTCTAGTAAAACAAACATTTACCAGTAAATCATTTGTGCTTGTGTTCAAGGGCAATTACATGTTTTATGCATGCTTTCAAGGGATGCAGATTAGCCCCGTTTGAGACATGACGCTGATGAACTGTATCTAAAGATTTACCCAAGTGATTTCTAAGCACAAGAAGGTCATCTTAAAGGAATGGGTCACCTGGAGATGCGGCATGACACCATGGGTTGGAACTTTCCTTCAAGAGCCTTCAGAACAATAAACCATGATGGTCTAATGCAAACCAGAAATTCACTAGCGCAGGCTTCCTGCAGCTTACACACACACTCTCCATCACCAGCTGGAGAGCTAGCATTTCAAAAGCCAGCGTGGATCGTTCCAGTTGGAAAAGCTTTGGTTCTGAACAGCAGAAGAAAGGGAGGGGGCAGCAAAATGACACTGCAAGGACAATTAAGGGAATTGGACAAGGCAGCATGACTAAAACACCATTGATATTTAAGTTCTTTGCCCAGATGTGAAAGTCAGGTTTCTTTCATTAAATTTTGGATTAGAAAGATGAGTAGTCAACAAAGCACATGAGAGCTAATACTCGAGTTTAGTTGCCTAGGGTTCACTCCTAAAGAGGTGGAAATGTCAGAAAAGACAGGCATTATTTTTCCCCCCTATAGGATCATCAACCTAGATAGATCACTTGCTTTCCCAGCTGAAAATCACATTTTATTTCACGAAGGGACGGTGGACACTATTTTATTAGTGTGTTGTTTAAGAGCCAACTACCTTGAGGGTGCTTCCATGCAGAATATGTGCACATCTAATTACACTGGCTGATACTGCATGTTCACTATATGGGACACACATGTTTTCTGTGTGTATATTCTAATCCTCCCAACTACCCAGTGAAGGTGACACTATTATTATGTGCATTTAAAGAAATGGAACACTAAATCAAGCTTTGCCAAAGGTAATCACCAGACATGGGCAGAGCTTAGCTTTGAACCCACACAGTCTCTTTCTCTCCTTCACCATTGTGATAGGTGTCTTTGAGAGAGTGATTCAAAATAGCTTCTACCTAATGCTAATGAACATGTTATTTCAGGAATAGAAATTAACTATACCAACCAACAAATAGACACTAAAAAATAAAAAGTTTGACTAGCTATGCACTATAAATTCAGTGCAGTTACTCTAGAGTTGAAATAAGAAGTATCAAGAAGATGTTACCAATTGTTAGATTGTTCATCTTTTGAGTGAAGTCATTATTCACAGGTTTATTTTTAAATCATCTGGTGATGCTTTAGGGCTGACCATGTAAGGAAATGTGAGCATGTCTTGTCACAGTAATTTTTTTAAAATATACCTTATTAATTTTTTATAGAGAGGAAGGAAGAGAGATAGAAACATTGATGCGAGAGAGACATCAATCAGCTGCCTCCTGCATGCTCCCCACTGGGGACGTGCCCACAACCAAGGTACATGCCCCTGACCGGAATTGAACCCAAGACCCTCCAGTCTGCATGCTGATGCTCTATCCACTGAGCCAAACTGGTCTCGGCAGAGTAATGATTGATTAGCCTTTACTCCACCTTCACCCTGATCTCCTCTAAAGTCCTTCGATTCAATGAGACAAAAAGCTTTAACAGAGGGCAAGACCCATTGAGGTGCATTCTTTTTTTTCTTTATTACTAAATATTCATCAGTGTCAAAAGCTGGGAAGAACAATTAGATTTTTATTAGTTAGGATACTATTCATATTTATTTTACCAATTATTTAAAGGATACCTACCTTTTAAATGCACTAACATATGACTTTTCAAACCTGTTAGTAGATTCCTGATCATAGTAGGTACCTAAAGTCTGGTAACACCTTCAAGCATCAGCTCATATAATCAAGTTACTGATTTTTCCTAAACTGTTGACCTACCTTTACAACAAAACAATTTGAGTTTGCTAACTACTCCTCTGGTTTTGGAAATGAGTTTCTATGACAATGCAAAATAAAAATCTAGGAATAACAAACATTTAAACAGGAGAGAGGCACCATATTAAGTCGAAGGTATCAGCTAATATTTCACTATTTCAATAGATAGGTCCTCTGGCCAACCAACAAAAATCTCTATTGCCTACAAAAAACTTCATTCTGTTGGAGAGAATCAGGCCTAGGATGAGGATAAAATTGTTCTCCAGGAAATAAATTCTCAGTACTCTCCATTTGGGAAAGAAGCCCGTTTCTATGAACTCAGTAAAAAAGCAGACGAGCGCAAAGCTTGTCAATCTATCAAAATGCCAAAATCCCTTGCTTGGGACATACGAAACAGTACACGTCCCTTTGAGCTTCTTGGCTTTCCATTGCCCAGGAGGGTCTGATTGATCCTAGTCCAGAGAATTAACAATGATGTAAATGTAAAGATTCCTATAAATCAGCAGCAAATAGAATTATATATTCTCCCTGCAGCCAGCAACCATCCTTTTTTCCAAGGCTCGACGATAAACTTAGAAACGAAATGGCATTTCGTACTTCAACTTCTCCCAAGTAAGTTTAACATAAAATTGTCATGTGTACCCTGCTTTCAGCAAAGCTAATACATGAGAACAATTATTTACAAACATAAATTACTTTAGGAATGCTGGTTTGCAGTACAAGATAAAAAAGTATCTCTAGCTTATATTTGTAAAATTCTACATAGGTTTTAGTAAGTTTGCCTGTTCTGACAATGCATTCCCTCCTACTCTTAGAAGTTCTAAAATATAACCAAAACTGTTTTTAATATATAGCTGGTCTCGAAAAGGAACTGCAGAAATGAAATGCCTTAACATTAGAGTGACAAGCATGCAAGGTTAGGGTCTCGGAGGCCCAGGAAGTGTCCTAGCTGGGACTGGAGTTTCAATGTCCACCCAGAAGCATCTGGCTTTTTTTAAATCCATGATAGGGCAGAGGCTGGAACTGAGTCTCCTGTCAAGTAAGGTCTCCAGAAGGGCAGCCTCTCACAGTCCAGCACAGTAGTGAGACAGTCCTTCATCTGCAGGGGTTTTAGGAAGGGGAGAAAATTCATGTGAGAACAAGGAAAAGTCTCGAACCTGTGAGGCGCTGGATGTGGGGGTTAAATTTGCACTTCCTGTGACTAAAGGAATATCAAGCTGAGAAATTATTATAAAAACAGGTCCTGGACCATTGAAACTATGGGGCTTCCAACAGACACGGCAAGAAGGGTCAAAGCAACAACAACAAAACATAAAGTAATAGGTAATATACATGTAACGTAAAATGCTCAACGTGCCCTAGCTGGTTTGGCTCAGTGGGTAGAGCGTCAGCCTGGGGACTGAAGGGTCCCTGGTTCGATTCTGACCAAGGGCACATGCCTGGGTTGGTGGCTCAGTCCCCAGTAGGCGGCATACAGGAGGCAGCCAATCAATGATTCTCTCTCATCATTGATATTTCTCTCTCTCCCTCTCCCTTCCTCACTGAAATCAACAAAAAATATATTTTTTAAAAAAGATGCTCATTGGATTTTTTTTGAGAAAATATTAGTATATTACTGAATAATCAAAAAGCAGATACTTTTGTAATTTAACCCAGTCATGAATAATTGCAAACAAACAAGGGGCAGGCCAAATATTAGATGTATGCCCCATAAAGCCTGGGTGACATAGGGAAGGTACTTGTGTGTCCGTCACACCTGGGAACAGGCCATTGGCCATAGTAGGTGTGCCCACGCAGGAGCAGGAAGACTTAAGGTATTTAATCTCCTAAACAAAGTTCTCTCCCTGGCTCTCCTGTGCGCTTGCTTGCTTGCATTCTTGGGACTCTTATGGAAGGGGGCATGCTCTCCTGGCTCCCCTGCTTTGAGCCATGTGGACCCCCCCAATGGACTGATGAACTGTAACTAGCCTGTACCAGACCCAGCTCCACCATGAAATGAAATTCTGGACACTGGTGTTGCTTCTAGCTCTGCTGAATGGCCAGCTGCCCCTCTTCTAGGCCTGGATAAAGGGAAATGGGACGTTGGAAACCCCAGCATGTCATTCCACCCAAATAAAGCTTTCTACCACATCTCCTCCTCCAGTGGGGGGGCCTCCAGAAATGCCTAGTCCAGCAGCATCCAAAAGGCCCTCCTGCCACTAGCAACGGAGAAAGACCATCCATGCAATTCTCCAATAACAAATTACATACATGGGAAAAGAAATAATGGTAACGGGCGGGTGGGGGCTCAATATCTAAGACATCATTTCTATGCATCCTGATCTATGAATTTTAATGCAATTTCTATCAAATTGCCACAGGGAGTTTTGCAGAATTTTACAAGCTGATGAAAGTCATATGGAAAAGAAAAGGGCCAAGAATAGTCAGAGCACTTAATGGCTAAGAAAATGTGCAAGTATGAAGACAAGTAAAGTGATATGAACTTTCACAGGGTGGTGAAAAACACATGTATACGAGGTGTCATCAAAAGTCAGTGGGGAAGGATGAGCCGTATAATGTATGTTGCTGTAACTACAGTTGTCCATATAAAAAAATAACTTATTTTAACCTAGTTTCATAGACAGATTAAAAATCTAAATCTATTAAAACTTTGAATGAAAAAAAATGGAGAGACAATATTTTTGTGAACATACAGAAATGAATTATTTCCCCCTCTCCCCCCCAAAAAAATAATGCCAAAGGTAAAGATCATAAAAGAAAAGGTTGATTTCCTTTTCTAGTTATATTGAAATTTATTATATTGAAAATTAAAATTTTTTACAATAGAAGGTACCATAAACTAAGCTAAAACACAAACCACATACTTGGGGAAAACTATTTGTCATACATAAATTAAAAGGTAAGTATAATTCTTATTAATTGGTAAGAAAATACAAAGAATACAATTATAAAGTGGATAAAGGGTATAAATAGAAATTCACAGAAAACTGGAATACCTAAAATTTCTCAGCCTCAGTTAGCTAGAAAAGAAATGCAAGTTGATGTGAGATATCAATTCAGCAAAGCAAGATATCTGAAAAAAAAAAAAACTATTTGAGGCCCTAACCGGTTTGCCTCAGTAGATAGAGCGTCAACCTGCTGACTGAAGTTTCCAGGTTCGATTCCGGTCAAGGGCATGTGCCTTAGTTGTGGGCACATCTCCAATAGGGGGCATGCAGGAGGCAGCTGATCAATGCTTCTCTCTCATCAATGTTTCTAACTTTCTATTCCTTTCCCTTCCTCTCTGTAAAAAATCAATAAAAATATTTTAAAAAAAAACTAATTGTTGAGGAAATGGAGAAACTAGAATTCACCTATGTGGCACATACTAAGACTGATGAACAATTTGGCAATATCTTTAGCTTTTAAAGAGGCACATTACCTCTGACCCAGAATTTTACTTCTAGACACTAAACCCAGACAACCATCTCCCATATGCCCAAGAAGAGATGTACAAGAATGTTCACTGAGGCCTTGCTTGAATAACATAAATTTAGAAGCAGGCTCACTGAGGAAATGAATAATCTATAATAATAAAAGCCTAATATGCTAATTAGACCGGATGTCCTTCTGGGCGGGGCCCAGTGGGAGCCAAGGCAGAGGCAACACCTTGGCAGTCGGGGCCAAACTGCTTGCACGAATTTCATGCAACAGACCTCTAGTTATACATAATGGGATACTAAACAGCAACTTAAATAAATGCACTATCTGTTAATGTATCAACATGGCTACATTTTAAAATCAATGCTGCGTAAAAGACAATTGCAAAAAAGATTTCAAACAATTTTACTTAATAATACAACTATAATTATAAATATGTAACATTTGCAAAACAATAATATGTATTGTTTAGGGATATGCACATATATAATAAACATAAAAATATGGACAGGAAAGATATAAACCAATTTTAGGATAGTGGTTAATTTTATAAAAGCAGCCAAGGATGAAATAAGAAATAATCAACTATATTGCTAATGTTTTGGTTTGTGTGGTTTTTTTTAAAAAAGGAAAATAAGGCAAGTATTATTAGTTTTTAAGCCAAGTGATTAGTACATGGGTATATGTTAGATTATTCTCTTTATATTTCAATTCCAAAAGTTTTAAACATTAATAAACAAAATCAATAAGTCACTTAGTATATATCCATCAACTCATTTTAATAGAACCTCATAAATAAGATGTTATAGTGTTCATTTTATAGTTAACAAGACAGGTTCTTCAAGGTTAAATCCCTTACCAACCATCACAGAACCAATAAGGGAAAGAGTTGGGGTTTTAATTTATCACCTGAACCAATATAGTCCTCAAAAACTTATCTTCCAAAATGACCATTCAGAACCCTGTAAAAATCAAGTTCTATTCCTGTATAAAATATTTTGATTTACAAAAATTTGGTGGTCAACTTTGATTTTTCCCATAAATTGATTTTAATCCCCGGCCCCCTCCACAAATGACATTGATTTTTTTTTTCTGGTAAATCACTGCCTACCTGCATTCATCATTTATGGAGGTTGACATTATACAGCTGACAGAAATGTGTGTGTGCATAATATCACTATCTGGATCCAGTTGGCATTTACATTGGAGGTTGTGGGACCCTGAACAACGGTGGCTCTAAAAGTACCTTCCTCTAATCCCCAACGCCCCCAAAACCAAAGGCTCAGGGTTAGAAGAAAACCACCAAGAAACTCCTATCTGTATGGCCTTAAGCCATCCTGAGATTGTTGGAGAAAATCTGTGACTTGGCATCCAACTGACTTACAAATACAGTTTAAAAATACATGTTACAACAGTCAAGCAGCTGTTATTTCTCCTTCCTCTGCCAACTGATTATGTATAGCACATTTTGTCATTTTTCCATTATTCACGACTCTTGGGTTATCAGTCTTCTGAACAAACGATAACATGCTTTATTGGAAGACAAACTGTTTGAAGATGGAGTTGGAAAATAAGTTATGCAGGGCAACTGAGAAGGGGCTTTGTGCATCAGATGGTTCTAATTCAAGGAATGATATCAAATCTGCTTCTACTTACAGAGGCGAGACACCTCCCAGGGTCTGAGATTAGAGCTTTTGTTAGTTTTTTCCACCAAAACTCTACCTGGGTCTTCAGAAGTTTTGTATTTTCCTATTAAATGCCAGCAAAGCTTTTATATATAATTATGGGAGAGAATGGCAGAAAGGCTGGTGCCAGGGGCTTTGCAGAGAGAGATGTTTGTTTATGTTTATGAAAAACCCTTTTTACTAGCCCTACCTGGTTTGGCTCAGTGGAGAGAGTGTGGGTCTGTAGATTGAAGAGTTGTAGGTTCGATTCTGGGCAAGGGCATATGCCCAGGTTGGGGGCTCAATCTCCAGTAGGGGGCATGTAGGAGGCAGCCAATCAATGATTCTCATCATTGATGTTTCTATCTTTCTCCATCTCCCTTCCTCTCTGAAATCAATAAAAATCTATAAAAATAAAACCCTTATTACTAGAGTTGCCTCAGCATGGAAGATGTGCTTAAGGGCCCTATTGCTCCCTGCACAATGGTAGTCCATGTCTTACCTTGCAGTTTATGGCACGACCTTCTCAATGTCCTAGGGGGGTGTTTAGAACGCTATGTCACTTTTATGATGACGATGGGCCTTCCACATTTACAAGCTCTATCTAAGAATCACTTGACTTCTCATTTTGGAGTCCTACATGGATGTCTGACAAGCAATCTGCTTCCCCTGTCAAATTGTGGGCTTTTCCTAGGTTTCTTTAAAATAACATTTGAAAAACATATTTCAACAAAAATGATTCTGAATCAACCATTCTACTCCTACTCAACCCTGCATTTGACCCAGAGCTATAGTGATAGTAAGAGGCTCCTTTTAAAATTGAAATTTGAATATCCCCCCCTCCCTGCTCTTTGCAGAGAATGCAATTCAGCTACATGTCAATTACCCCAGAAACAGAAAAAAGAGCTCAAAAGTACAAAGGTAATGCACAAACATCTTTTTTTTTTGCTGTTTCTTTCTTTTAAAAAAAAATCTTTATTATTGAAAGTATATGTTCCCTTTTATTCCCCATTGACCCCTTCTAACCCACCCCTCCTGCCCGCCCCCCCGCCCCCCCTCCCGGCCTTCACCACCCTATTGTCTATGTCCATGGGTCATACATATATGCATACAAGTTCTTTGGTTGGTCTCTTCCCCTCATCAAAGCCATTGCTGATATTCTAACAGTAAAACTGGGTTATTAAAAGTTGGTATTTTTCACCAAAACCAGTTTGGCTCAGTGGGTAGAGCATTGGCCTACAGACTGAAAGGTCCTGGGTTCAGTTCTGGTCAAGGGCATGCATCTTGGTTGCGGGCGCAACCCCAGTGGGAGGCATGCAGGAGGCAGCTGGTCGATGTCTCTCTCTCATCGATGTTTCTAACTCTATCCCTCCCCCTTTCTCTCTGTAAAAAATCAATAAAAATATATTTAAAAAATAAAATAAATAAAAGTTGGTGTTTTTCTTATCCCTGATCCCCTCTAACTCCAACAGGCAATAGTAAAATGTTATGCAATCTAATTTCTGAAGAGTTTCCAGAAGCACTTGATACAGTTCCTCAGATTTTCAAATGAAAAAACTTGTCCCGCGGCTCCCTAAGGAACACGCTCAGGTAAGCAGAGCCAGTTGCCACGTGCACTTGGAATGGAGCAGGGACAGTCTTATGTTCTGTCTCCCCAGTCATGACCACACAGCCGAACACATAGTAGGTTCCCAATAAATGAGCATGGAACAAACACCCTTTTCCCTGTAACCCACTTATCAATTCAGCTACACTGCCCTCTGAGATGTATCCATGTGTTCGTGCATTTAACAAATATTTCTTGAACACAGCGTGGGCACTGGGGATGCAGAAGAAACAACAAGCACCGTCCTCCCTCCGGTAGCTCACATTTTAGTTGAGAGAGCCAGGCAATTAATAAATACCGTATTTTCCGGCATATAAGATGACTTTTTATCCCAGGAAAATCTTCGCAAAAGTCGGGGGTCGTCTTATACGCCAGGTGTCGTCTTATAGGGCGAGTATATCCCAAACTCTATATTTTAACTGGAAAAGTTGGGGGTGGTCTTATATGCCCAGTCGTCTTATACACCGGAAAACATGGGTAAGTAAAATGCACAGTGTTTAGGAATTGGTAAGTGCTGTAGTGGGGAATCAGTCCAAGAAGGGAGATAAATGATTTAGAGCAGTGGGTTACTCCACTTATAAATATGGGAGTGAGGGCAGGTCTCACTAGAAGATCTGATATCTGAAGAAAGATAATTTGGGGCTAAAGGACAACAAATGCAAGGTCATGGGAAAGGCAAGAAGGCCATGTAACTAGAGCTGATCGAGAGAAGGTGACAGTGACAGACCAGTACATGCCCTTGTCTATTGAGAAGACTGAAAGGATGTGTAAACCAAAACATTGCTGGTAGCTAACTCTCCACTCCTGCCATGGATGGGATATACTTCCCGGCCACAGTAATGTGGGGCTTGTCCGTGTGACTTGCGCTGAGCAATGGAACGTTTTAAACGTGATGGTGTGCTTTTGGATCTAGTCTTCTCTGCTGTGAAGATGGGGACGTCCCTGAACAGGGCTGCTCCTTTAGCCTGAGATGGGGAATGGAGCACCGTCCAGAACCTGGAGCAGATCCACAGCCAGCCTCAACCCTCAACACTAGGGAAACTAAATGTGATGTTTATGCCACAGCTACTGTGTGTCATTTGTTACCAGAACAAACTGGGGAAAAAACGCTGATTATCACTAGATAAATTTTTTAGTTGAAATTAAGGTGATTTTTATTTTTTTTACAAAATGGATATATTTCTGTATTGCCTAATATTCTAACAATGGGTACAGATTACTCTTGGTAACAGAAAAAGCACTAAATATATTTTTAAAAAAATAAGCAAAGTTTTTTCTGATTAAAATACCAAAACACTAAAAAGTATAAATAAATAAAAGTAGCCTATAATCCCACACCACAGTTAGCCTCTCTTGACAGTTTTAGATTTTGGACTTTGGAGAGCAGGATATATATATACACACACACACACACACACACACACACACATATCCTACCTAATATGCAAATTGACCATCACACCATCACAAAGATGGCAGTGCCCACAGTGGAGGCAGGGTTTTCATAACACAAGATGGCTGCACCCACAGAGAAGGCTGAGTTCCCGTACCAGCAATGAGCAATCAGCAGGGACCTGAGGCTATGTGGCACTGGGCCAGGGCAGGGGATGTGAGGCTGTGCCCCCACCACCCAGTGTGGCTTGATGGGACCTCAGGCTACCCTTTGTGCCATGGCACTGGGCCAGAGGACCTGAAGGTGCACCAGGGGACCTGAAGATGCACCCCCCCACCTGGCAGGGCTTGATGGGGGTGGGGCTGGCTGGGTCTGGATCTCACCCAATGAGGGTGGGGCCAGCTGGGTCTGGGTCTCATGCAATTTTAGGGTGCACACAGGTGGGTGGGGACTTGACCGGGCCTTGCGGCATGCCCCAGACTCTGACAGGAGGAAGATTTTCATATACATTTTACTAATTTTCTTTCATCTCTGACATTTGTATTATAGAGAAAGGGCAAATAGCAATATGAAAATATTTCCTCTAATTAAACCCCTTTTAATGTGCATGAATTTCATGCACCGTGCCACTAGTACACACACGCGTGCACATATGCGCGCATAGAGTTTGGTTTTTCTCTTTTATTGGAAGGTAAGTATTTTTTTATGTTAGCAAGTTAGTATACACCATTTTTATTGTCCATGTTTTATAAATGTGCCTCACTTAATTCTCCTTTGTGAACACTTAGATTCTACCTTCTAATTATATAAAGAACTGCAATGGCCATGTTTGTATATTAAATTTTTCCTCTATAAAGAATTCTTTCCTCAAGAGTGGGAAAATTTTAAGCCCCAGTACATATTATCAGGTTGCTCAATAGTAAAAATTTGATCTCCCCATCACCAAAAAAAAAAAAAAAAGTGTGGCCATGAATAAAAAACACAGGCCGTACTCAGTTGGGCCAAAGCAGAGAAGGTGTCTGCACGTCGCTGCACAGAATCAGGTGTTTCAGCTTGAGGAGGTCAACAGTGGGGAGCCACTGCAGTCTTTGCAAAAGAATTAACACTATGGGCTTGACATTTTAGGAAGGAAGATGACATTTCAGCCAACTAGACCCACTGGGGACTGGAAGCTACAAGAGGCTGGAGGCAGGAGATCAGCTAGGACATTGCTACAGTAGCTTTGGAATGAGATGATGGGGTCTGGAATAAGGTGAGAACAACAGAAACGGTGGCTGAGAACCTCTGAGACAGCAATGTGCTGTTAATGACAAAACAGTTCTGATTCTTTACAAAATTATCACCAGCAGACCCACTAAGTCAACTTCTCAACAGAGGGACTCTGATAGAAGAAAGCTTTTAATTGGCTTGCTATCCACTCATTTGTTCTTTCAACAAAAAGGGGGGCCAAAACTATGCTTCTGCTGTAACAGGTGAGCCCCCCAAAGCCAATCAAGGAATGTTTCCAGTTACCTACAGAATAACCTGCTTTGTGGTTGCTGTTGTTTCAATGACATAGGGAGCAGCAGTGGTCTACGAGCCCTGAAATTCTACCAGATTACTGCTCTCCCAGAAGATCAAGGCAGTGCCCTCGGTGGCCCCGGATCTGTCTCTTCCTTCAACAGTGTTTGGACAGAACAGACCCCAAGGACGCCCCTTCTTCCAGCCTCCAACACCCTCCTGCGTCTTATCCAGTCACCATCTTTGGTACCACCTCTGGGTCCAGCCAACACACTGGTTTCTTTTCTGCCTTAACTCCTTATTGCCCAACAACCATGAGCTCCCACATTCGTCAGAATTATCCCAGCGAGGTGGAGGCTGCGGTCAACCGCCTGGCCCACCTGCACCTGCGGGTATCCCACACCTACCTGTCTCTGGCTTCTATTCGACCAGGATGAGGTGGCCATGGAGGGCGTGGGCCACTTCTGGGAGTTGGCTGAGAAGAAGCACGAGGGCGCTGAGAGTTTCTTAAAGTTGCAAAACCTGCGCAGTGGCCACATTCTCTCCAGGTCTTCTCTGAGATGAGTGGGCAAAACTCAGGGCGCATGGAAGTCGCCCTGCCCTTGGAGAGGAACCCGAACCTGGCCCTCCTGGAGCTGCAGGCCCTGGTTCTACCCACAGACCCTCACTCTGTGACTTCCTGCAGAACCACTTCCTGGGTGAGCAGGTGAAACTCATCAGGAAGATGGGCTACACCTGACTCACCTCCGCAGGCTGCCAGCCCCCATGCTGGGCTGGGCCAGTATCTCTTTAAAAGGCTCACCCTCAGTCACGACTAGGAGCCTTTGGAGCCCAGAGGCCCGTGAGGGGCCCCTCTGCATTTCCCAGGTGTCTGGCTTTTGCTTTGAGTCTCTCCCGGGAAACCTCCAGCCATTCTTTAACCACCCTGAAGCCCTCTCCCACACTTGGACCAAATGGAAACAATAAAGCTTTTTGCAGAAAAAAAAAA